>CM067366.1:37965706-38565706 GCA_034401795.1 Chaetoderma sp. LZ-2023a
AGTTCTTAACGCTCTAACTGGACACCAAAGTTTGTCGGAAGGCGAAATAGACGACAAAGATTTTAAAATAATAGGACTAGCAGGAAAACGGTTAGACTGGGTTTTAGATAGAAAATCCCTTCTCGGATATAAAACCAAACCGTCACCTGACACTATAAATCTATCCTTTTCTGCAGAAAGAGCATGAATCTCTGAACGTCTTCTAGCAGATGCAGCAGCCACAAGAAAAAACGCTTTAAGAGTTAAAAGCTTAAGACTCATAGACGATATAGGTTCAAAATGGCGACCTGCCAAGACTTGAAGAACCAAAGCCAGATTCCAGGAATGTAAAGGCTTAGCAGACGGAGGACGAATATTACCTAGACCTCTAATAAAGCTATTGAGAGTCTTAGTATCCGTAACCTCGGCATTCAGAAGACAAGGCAGGGAAGATGCAAGCAAAAATCTATATCCCCTGACCGTATTAGCCGACAACTTCAAAGAGTCAAACAGATACAATAAAAAATCTAAAACTTGTGGTATAGAAACAGAATCGGGCACGAAACCTTGGTCGGAACACCACTTTCCAAAGATTTTAAGATGACCCTTGTAAACTCTACGGGTCGATTCCCTTCTGGCCGAATCAATAATTTCCTGAGATCTTTTAGAAACCTTATCCTGGAAGCTTTCAGACTCGAGATTCTCCAAACGCATAGATTGAAGATTCCTGGACTTGGATGTACACACCGACCTCTTACTTGAGATAGAAGGTCCTGGGATACTGGAAGGAGACGAGGAAAGTCTACCAGAAGATCCAGAAGGTCCACAAACCAAATCCTCTTGGGCCAAAAGGGAGCTATCAAAAGAATCTCGCAAACTTGGTCCTTGACCTTCTTCAACACCAACGGGATCAGAATAGTAGGAGGGAAGGCATAAGCGAACATCCCTGTCCAGGACTGAGACAGGGCATCTACCGCCAGGGCCTGACTGTCCGGAAAAGGAGACATGTAAGAGGAGATCTGGGCATTCAGAGAGGTCGCGAACAGATCTACTAGAGGACGATCCATGAGATTGAAAATCGCTCTGACAACCGACTTCTTTAACTGCCACTCTGTGTGGACGAACTTGCTGGGACGTGACAGTTGATCCGCCAGAAAATTCAGACTGCCTGGGACATGAGATGACACTAGAAAAATCTGCCTCTTGCGGCACCACAAGAGCAGATTCCACACTTCTAGACAAAGGAGAGAAGACCTTGTACCTCCCTGCCTGTGGATATAAGCTACTACTGTCGAATTGTCCGACCGAATTGACACTGAGGCCTATCACCAGATCTGACCAAGAAAGGAGAGCCTTCTTGACAGCCCACAACTCCAGAATGTTGATGTGGGCTGACGACTCCTCCAGGGACCAAAGGCCGGAAACTGACAGGGAGTCCCAGACCGCTCCCCAACCCTCCTGAGAAGCATCTGTGAAAATAATTGCTTGAGGAGGGGAATTTACCAGAGGAACACCCACCAGTAGCAGAGAACGGTCCTTCCAGAAATCTAGATGAGGGATCAAATGTTCTCTGATGGGAATCTGATGGTAGATAGAATGGACTGACTGTTTCCAAAGGGACATCAAATACATCTGAAAGGGCCTTCTCATCATGGCCGCCCAAGGAACCACCTTCTCTACGCTGACCATCAGACCTATCACTCTTAAGAGGAACCTTGCTCTTACCCAAGGCGAGGAAGCAAGAATTTCCATGGCCACCGATAAAGCCTCTATCCTTGACTCCGAGGGAAAGACTAACCCCCTGGCCAGATTGAAAGAAACGCCTAGATGAGTAAAGATTTGCGACAGAACTAGGCTTGATTTCTCTAGATTCAAAATCCACCCTAGATTGCAAGCCAGACTGCAAACCTCTGGAAGAATACCTTCGAGAATTGAGGAAGACCTTGCTTTTACCAACCAATCGTCTATATAAACATGAAGATGGATAGAACGACGGTGTAAAATTCCTGCCACGGCTGAAACTATGCGGGTAAAAAGGAAGGGAGCCGTGGTCAGGCCAAAGGGCATGGCGTGAAACTGCCACACCCGATCCTTGTAGGCAAACCTCAGGAACTTTCTGAATACAGGATGAATAAGAACATGGAAGTAAGCGTCCTTTAAATCTATGGAAGACGTCCACATTCCCTGATCCAGACTGGCTATAATCTGGGAAACCGTCTCCATCTTGAACTTTGGGATGAGAATGTTCTGATTTAACTTCTTCAGGTTTATGATTGGACGCCAACCTCCTGACTTCTTTGGTACTAAAAAGATGGTCGAGTAGTAGCCCGGGTCTACTCCCCAACTGGGAACTTCCTCTATAGCCCTCTTTACAATCATGGCTTCCAACTCCTCTTCCAAAGCCCTCAGTTTCTCTGTATTGGAGGGAACTGGAGTCCACACTGGGCAAAAGGAAAGAAGAGGAGGATGACGGATCCATGACGGAGCATAACACCAATGTATCTGGGATACTAGCCAGGAGTCCTGAATGAGGGCTTGCCATTTCTCCCAAAACAGAGAAAGGCGCCCTCCTACTGGCACATTGGGAATGCATCACTGGACTGCTTGCTCCAAAGGGGGAGGAAGAAGGGAAGGAATGGGATAAATAAGAGAGAGATTTGGAACTACCCGGGAACTGTCCAAACCTTCAAACTCTCTTCCCCTGAAAACCTCTAGAAGAAAAACGTCCTCTGGATCTAGACAGACGGCGAGGAGTCTGACCCCTCCTCGCCCAAGACGAAGGAGACTGCCTCACTACCGCCCTCGAACGATGGGAGGCAATGGAGCCAAATCGATCCCCCTCCAAGGATCGATACCGCTGATCAGATGAGGACAAATTCGAGTTAAGAACGACCCTAGAAGGATAAGCTCCAAACTGATCAGGTTTGACACTCTTTCTTCTCGGAGAAGAATTAGGGCTTTTAACCGAAGAAACATCTCTTTTCCCGGAAGAATTGGACCACGAAACCTGAGCCTGAAGCTCCCTAGAGGCCTTCAAGCGCTCAGATTCCGCCCTAATTAAACTAGGAGCTGACTCTCCAAATAGATCAGTCCCGAAAGGAGACGCAACCACAAGATTCTGTTTCAACACCTCAGAAATCCTAACCTCAGAAAGCTTTCTAGACCGACGTTTGGAAGTAATAAATCCTAACGGCTTACAAACAGAATTAAGAGAACCCCGGGACAAATCAGCCAAAGAACGAAAGACTGCCACCGGAACTTGTTCACCTCTTTCTTCCGCCTTAAGAACGGCCTCCGACAGCAGAGCAAGATAATTAGATGATTTAATCTGAGACCTACAAACTGACTCCCATTTAAACAGATCCGAGGAAAAATCCGACTTAGAAACCTCTTTCAGTTGAGATGATAAAACCTCCCAAGCAGGACCAGACAGAGACTGAGCAGAAGCTACCCTTAAAAAATCCTCCTTGGGAATCTGAACCGGCGAGTCATACTTGGAAACCAGAGAAAAATCAGAGCTAACCGAGTCAGTAACGAAAAGATCTAACATATCTACCACTAAATTGTCAACAGGAAGCACCTGAGGCGAAGATGAAGAAGGATCAGCAGAAGAAAGAGCGGATCCGAAAGAAGGAGGATCCACAGCGAATTCCTCCTTAAGAGGAAGAGAAAGCGAAGAAGCAATCCAACTGTGAGCCATGGACCAGTCTTCCGAAGAGGCCCTAACTGGGCAAAATCTCTTCAGATCCCTGGCCCTGACTGACCTTGGAGCAGAAGAAATAGAAGACAGAAGAGGAGGAGGAGAATAAGAAGAATAAAAAGAATCTATAAGAATTGAAGAGTCTCCTGAGACCAAAGAATCACCTGCCCTCGAAAACACAGGAGAGGAAGGCCTACTGACCGAATCATGAAAAGAGGAAGCATGCCTGGACACAGAATCTCTACCCACCTCCTGACCAGCCGATGAAGAAGGAAGACCCACTAAAGAAGCCGAAAATCTAGAAAGAATAGACAAACGAGCAGACACAAACGAACAATCTAATGAAGAATCTCTAACCACTGAAAACAGAGAAAAATCTAACCCTGAATCAACAATTTGAAATTCGAGCTCAGGGGACAGAACCACCGATACAATCGGATCAATATGATCAAAAGATGGAGACGACGCCAGAGAGGAAGAAGGAGACGAAACTGATTGAGCAGAAGCAAAATCCTGATCACACTGATCCTGAGAGGAAGAAGAATGAAGAGTAGAATGAAGACGAGCAAATCCCGGAGGAGGAGGATTGGAAGACTTAAACAGAGGAGAAGAGTTAGAAACATGAGAAGAGGAGAAGTCTTTCGACGAGAGACAAGAGGAACGGGAAGAATATCTAGAAAAAACTGGATTAACCACAGCATCACGAAAAGAAGAATTCGCCTGAGAAGATAACTCCACATCAATGAGCCTTGGAGGAAGGAAAGAATCATAAATAGAATCGGCCGAATCCTGTGAAAACCTTTGCGAATTTACTGGACCAGAATCAAAGTTCCTAACCTCCCCGAATCTACCTGGGCCTAACGAATCCTGTTCTCTCGTTAAACCAGAAGCTGACTCCCCACCGGAAATGGAAATCGGAATTACATCCAGGTCTGCCCGACCCGGAAGTACACTTCTAATACCGGAAGCGGAAGTAAACTGACTAGTGTCCACCCCGGAACCGGAACCGCCTCTACCGGAATTCAGAAAATAAAAAGAGTCCTCAGACTCCGGATATCCGGAATGGCCGGAAGCGCTAAAAGACCGGGAAACGGAAGTAGACCCTAGACCTCTAGGACCCGGATGTCCTACATAACCAGAAGACAGACCGGAAGTTACCGAAACGGAAGTGGTAACCGGATCTTGCCGACCCGGATCACCACCCAAACTGGAAGATCTTCCGGAACCGGAAGCTACCGAAGCCGGAACCGGATCTTGACGACCCGGATGTCTCGCTAAACCGGAAGTCCGGCCGGAAAAAGAATGAGAATCGTAAAACGGAATTAAACCCGAGTCCAAATGACCCGAGTCTACCACACCGGAACCGGAACTAGCAAGACTAGGTAACGACCTCTCAGCAATGGGCGCTTTCGAGACTACTTTAACCACCGTTACATTGGCATTCTCATAAGGTCTAGCCTCATGGACGCCGGTTTCAGCCGACGCCACCATGGCTTGAAGGTTATGCCCGTCACCTTCAAGTCTAACGTGGATTTTCTGTGGTGCACCCTCCGAGCACACCTTCAAGAGCTTAGATGCTCTTGTCTTCTGCTTTTTCGGCGATTCCATCACCTGTCTAGAGGTCAGGGGTACCGGCTTCCCCCATTTGCGGGAACGCCCGCTAGCCTTCGGGCTATCCTCGGAGCTTGACGAGCTCTCCTTCCTTTTTGCCTCTTTTATTGCAGAAGAGATCCTTTCATCAAGTGATTTCGTCAAAACAGTGGCGAACGACTCAAACCTAGCAAAAAGCGCCATCACGGCGTCCGAATTTCCCAATGAATTTCCCCCCTCCGTTGCTACCGAAAACGGAACAGAGGTTGAAGCAAAGGACACCACCCTTGTCTTGCTAGCAACGGAGGAAGGGGAAGGACGACCAGAGGGCAGCGTTTGTTTCGACAAATCTTTAAAGTACAATTTCGCAACTGAAACCGGCCACCCTTTACATATCCCACACATAGCAGTGGTTGTACAGGTCGTACACTTCATGCAAACGTGGCCGGCGAACTCAATGGCGTGATGACGATCACATTTCGCCGACGTACATTTAGTCCTATCTGATTTCGCCGACTCCTACCAACGAAAAAACGTAACAATGAAGCATACCGCTCAAACTCTCAAACAAGAGACACCCTCAACTCAGTTCTAATGGCGGGAAAATTCAAATTTCCTTACCAGAAACTTTCAAGGGATTTTAAGATAATCCTTATAATGCACTAGAAATAACTTTGTTACAGGCTCTATATATGGACTGGACATTATTAATGATGATGATGATGATTTAGGATAGGCATAACAATCAAGATACCACGAACTAACATGATCTTCACGAAAACCGGTAATATCTCAAATTCGTCTATAAGTATACCATACAAACACAATTATACTTCCTTAGACGTAACTTAGGGAGGATTGACTTCATATTAGGCATGATATATCCTTAATATAAAGACACAGGTATAGCTATCACAGCGCAAAACACAAAATTTATTTTCAAATATTTTGGCCAACTATTCTGTTTGCAGAATAATTGAAAAGTGAATCTGTTTCCTATTCAGGCTCTAATGCGCATGCGCAGCGTCACTATGAGGCGAGTATAGACTGGTGCCAGTCTATCCTTGATGATAGGCTGGAGAGGGGACTCAACCAGAAGCCTGGTTGAGGGTCCCTAGGAATAGGAAACGCCATGGGGAGGTGGGTATGCAGGCATAAAAATCTTATTCTGGTAGCAAAATGCAAATAATTGATTTAGCAAGTAGTGATTGAACGGTAATGGATGTTTTTGTGGTGTAATAACAACTAGAATTATAGTGATTATCCACTGTGTCACAGAGAATAATACCCATCTCATCCCAATCAAGATTTTCATATAATGTTGGCCAAACCATGATGGGGACATCATTTTTTATACACCACACACCTTTAGCCAAACATGTAAGCATGATGACCATAGGTGGAAGGGATGTTGAGACTACAGCGTGTACACCAATTTATTTAAACTTCATTGAACTTGAACGCCAAGTTTGGTAATGCCCGCAGCACATTTGCGATTTATAGTCACAAATTGAAATGAATATTTGTTTGCGAGATAATCTCATGTAAAATCTCTGTCTGCTACAGACTGTGTCTGAAAATCACATGTTTTGGTGTCTAATGCAACCGGTTGCCAATATGAAACCGGTTTGATATTTTCCGACTGATTGCAGCGATTTTCAGTAAACGTAATTTACCTAGATCACTTGATGTGCATCTCACAGAAACTGTGACCAGATTCATGTACACCGATAAGTTTTGACAGATGATATGATTATATCATACCATGTGACTTTGCAAAATGCCAGCAAATTGAACCGCCCGATGTGAGTGAAGAGCATTACTGTTAGGTCTGTAACGAACATTCGTTGGTTCGGAAAATCGCAAACCAAGGGAAGACTTATTAAAAAGGTTCGCGAGCCAGTTCATGGTTCGGACATCTGTACCGTGAACCGGTACGGTTCGTGAAAATCTTCACGAACCTCAGCCCTAATTACTGTATGCGAAAAGCTCTGAAACAACAGTATTATAAGGACAAATGTTCAGTGAACTGTGAAAATTGGGTCACGCTGATGCTGAGATATGACACGCCTTTATCCTATAGCGTATCTATACACTGTTTGGTTATTGTATACGAAAAATCTGTGAAACTACGGAGAACAGGAATTTTCGATGATACTCAGCGAACTGCAAAAAGTAGGTCACACTGTCCTACTTTCTACATGTAACACCGTAAACAATGCAGCCATAAACCAATTTCAAGTTGACTTCACAGGAAATCTCTTCAAAATTTTGAAACTAATTCAGCTTGAACCTGATGCTGTAGGCAGCAACAGCTCCCAGTCAAAGTAGTTTCAAAATATTCAATATATATCTCATACATCGAATAATTTGTTGTTTCTGGTCTGTGAGGTTTAACCCTTTAACTCATATCAGCCAAAAATGGATTCTGCAGTGGTCTTGAGAAATGTCTAATTGAAGACCAAGAGAAGACTATTTTTAAAAATTTACAACTGGAATGACTGGCTCGATAACCGAGCCAGTCATTCCAGTGGTAATTTTCAAAAATAGTCTTCTCTTGGTCTTCAAATAGACATTTTCTATGAGAAAATTGAAATTTTCCTGAACAGATTTTAAAGGGTTAAAGAGTTAATATTTATTGACTCTCAAATTTAATTTAATGACTAAATTTTGTCAAAAATATAAAAATATTTAGTTATTTAATATCCATTTGCAGCCAAGAGAAGACTATTTTTGAAATCTTATCACTGGAATGACTGGCTCTGTTATCAAGCCATTAATTCCAGTGTTAAATTTTCAAAAATAGTTTTCTCTTAGCCTGTATGAAAGCCATTAGGCAGCAATGGTGTACAGTCCTATTAATTTCAAAATATTCAGTAAAGAACTTATTTTTCAGACGATAATTGTCGTTGAAAGGGATAAAAAGTGGGTTTGATGGCAGGGTAGTGGTGATGGTGGGTTGTCGTGGCAGTGGTGGTGAGAAGTAGTGATGAGTGATGGTGGTGGTGGTGGTGGTGGTAGTATTGGTGGCGTAGGGAGAGAATTGAAAGGGGGGGGGGGGGGGGAGAAGGATTGTGTTTTTGGCCACATCAGATGTATCACACTTCACACTATCACCACCTTCATTTTTCACCCCAAAAGTAAACTCTTAGACACCTTCCAGCCACCATTACCCAGCGCTAATCACCTTTCCTGTCCCATGGTGTAAACTGAACAAGAGTCTGGTGGTCACATCTGCAGCCATGTGCTACAAAAACACAACAGTTTTAACCCTCGATGCATGGAAAACCACCTTTCATTGAAAATAAAACTAATTTACATCTGTAAAATAATTTTTTTATTATAATCTGAGGCAGAAACCAATTTTCTGTCAAATTATTTTCAAAATATTCTGCATTTCGTAGGGAGAGGGGGGAGAGTGGTCACAAAGTAGACATAAGTCATATGGATAACAATATTATTCCTTAAAGCACCAGCTGGCCAAAAAAGATTCTACCCAGTGCTCTCAAAAAATGCTCATTTGCAGATAGAGTTTTTGAGAATTTACCACTAGAATGACTGTCTCAATTAATAACTGAGCCAGTTATACCAGTGATAAATTTTCAGAAATAATCTCTTGGTCTGCTAATATGGACTTTCCTATGAGAGCATGAAAATTTTCATGAACAAATATGAGTGACTGGGTTAATATACAGGAACCACAGTATTTAGGATAAAGGAAGGGAAAATATACATTTACCTGGCCAAATGATTAATGGATCATTAAGCTTTTAACACTCAAACTTGCTCACGAAAATTTAAGATTTTTTCATTAAAAATGTCAATTTGCAGACTACGAGAAGTAAATTTTTGAAAGTTTATCACTGGAATGACTGGCTCGGTTATCGAGCCAGTCATTTCAGTGATTAATTTTCAAAAAATATTCTTCTCTTGGTATGACTACTGAAGGAGCCATTTTTGTCCATCTTGAGTGTTAAAGGGTTAACCCTTTGACCCTTACAAAATCAGAAGCAACAAATTCTTTATGAGGCAACAACTCCCAGTTAAATTAGTTTCAAAACATTCAACAGCTTACCTGTATAGTTGTCTTGAAATTGAGAAATTTGCCAGCCACACTGGCATTTCGAGATCTACCCATTTTATACTCAATTTTATTCAAGAAAATCTACACATCCATTTGCACACCAACAGATTATTTTGAAAATTTATCATTGGAATGACAGGCTCGGTCTTGTCAAAGATCGGTCCGCAAATGGACATTTCTCCCCAAGACCACTGCAGAGGCTGCATTGACTGACTTGAGAGTTAACCCTTTAACTCATATTAGCCAAAAATTGCTTCTGAAGTGGTCTTGTGAAATGCCGATTTGCAGACCAAGAGAAGACCTTTTTTGAAAATTTACCACTGGAATGACTGGCTCGATAACCGATAATTCCAGTGGTAAATTTTCAAAAGTACTCTTCTCTTGGTCTGCAAATGGACATACTTTATGAGAAAATTTAATTTTTTAAACAAAATTTGAGGGTTAAAGGGTTAACCAGATCACAGTTACTATTATGAGATCCTGTAACTAAAACACTGAACTTTTTTTACTAAAAATAGATCAATTGTAAAAATTTTCTGCCATACAGGTAGCAACAATTTCAGTTTTTCCCATTTAGCTCCTTTGAAATACATCAGAAGAAAATGAGTTAGTGAAGGAATCCGTTTAGTTAGTAGTGCTTTACTGGTGGGATTACGGAATGAAATTCTAACGCTGAAAAGTATGTTTGTGCAAAAGGTGTATTCCTAACTCGTGTCAAACGTTATCAATATATATACAGGTATTTCTGCCAAGTCTGCCTCGTACCTATACTAACAAACTCAATCATAGGTATCATCAACAAGTTGTTTTGTATCTAAGATATCATGCAATCAATAACGAGGAGATGATACAGCTGTTGGCACCATAGAAACCTACATATATTCTGTATAAGATTTCAATGGTTGGCATGTAACAGACTCATGCACACCAGTTACAACATGATATTACTTATTTATCATAGAAACATGGCTTTCAGTCCATTTAATCCTTTGGTCAAATTTGGTCAAGAAAATTTTAATATCTTCCTATTGAATGTCCATTTACAGGCCAAGAGAACACAATTTTTGAAGATTTATCACTAGAATGACTGGCTAGGTTATCGAGTCGGTGATTCCAGTGGTAAATTTTCAAAGATTGTATTCTTTTGGTCTGTAAATGAACATTCGACAAGACCAAAACAGAGGCCAGTTGTGGTCGGTATGATCATTAGAGTTAATATTTTTTGATATGGACACACATGTAATATTCAACAAAAGATTTTCATTGGTTAGATAACTCATATAAAATAATTTGATTGGTTAGATAACGAGTAATAATCCCACATGAGCCATTGTTGCTGCAAATGTTTGGCAGCAATGCTGAAAATGTAAATAAGATGCAATACTGTCGTTACGTTGTTGATTTAAATTTTGTAACCTTATATATATATATATATACTACTTATGAGGATTTTGTAAATTTGCAAGAATTAGATGCAGAAATGTGTAAAATTGTATTAAAAGTAATTTCACGTTTGAAATAAGGATGTTTTGTTTGTCATTTTTTTTTGTGCCATATTGGTCAGAACTCTTAGCAGGTGATGAATCACAGTGACGAAAACAAGCAGGGCAATATGGTACATTCAAACGGATTTCGGGGATTGGCTTTATTGGAAAATTTGTCAAAATATCAGTTTATATGATAAATAGAATCTCAAACTCCATTTAATATCACTATTATCAACCACGTCAAAAATTATCAAATTGCAACTCGCTAAAGCTCATGCAATGTGATAATTTTCTACTCAGTTGATAATAATAGTGATATTAAATATGAACTCATTTCATATCCTCTATATAACCGTGCATATATATGCACGCATGTATGCACACACGTATATGCACACAAGCATATTTTGAAAAACATACTCTTCTAAGCTGGCCTGGAAACCGAGATTTCTTAACAGCGGCTTAATTTACCTTTCCAGTTTTAGCCATGCCCCGCCCATCTCTAGCTAAGCTCCACCCACACCGTGCTCGTGTTGGGATCGATCAATCCCTGACTATCAATTTCCAGAAAACTATACAGGTGACCTGTTGAATATTTTGAAACTAATTTGACTGGGTGCTGTTGCTGCCCTAGGTAGCAAGACAGCGCTCAGTTAAATTAGTTTCAAAATATTCAAAAGCATGTTTATTAAATAGGAAAGACATACAATTCGTACAATGTGTCGGATTATTAAGCGCTTAAGACGGACTAAATCAAGTCATTCATGGTGTAATTGATTATGACATCATCCTATACATCACATAGTTGATTATGATGTCATATGATGGATGGATAAACTGGAAATGTCCATTAATGGATGCGGGTGTACCTACACGTATATATTTATTTCTACATAGTAGTTAAACAGGACCAGTTCAACCACTCCAGAACCTAAGGGTTGGAGCAGTCAAATCCAAACTTAGCATACAAATTCTAAGTATGAGATTAATTAATGCAGGAATCCAGTTTTAGCTATTCCCCGCCCATCTCTAGCTAAGCAACACTCACACTTTTCCCATGTTGGGATCGATTGATCCCTGTACTCTCTGAATCTCAATTTGCAGAAAACTATACAAGTAACCTGTTGAAATATGCAACAACATGTTTATTAAAGAGTAAAGACATACAATTCGCACAACTTGACGGACTATGATGGACTATGATGGACTATGACGGACTATGATGGACTATATCGCATCATTCATGACATAATTGATAAATGACATCAGCCTACATATGAGGTACTTGATTATGATGTCATAGGATGGACTGAGAAACTGGATTCCTCCATTAACATGCATGGCTAAACCTTGTCAGTGGGTACAATCATTTGAAAATTCTTTATTATATCAAACACACTGCAATTTATCCATAGAAATAAAATATAAATGACCATAAAATATAAATAGACAAATAAAGTATTGAAAAATGGCCAATTTATGAAGCCCATTAAATAAAATATTCAACCTGCAGATCTACACCAGAAATAGGAAGTAATAAAATCACATATGGATGACTGAGAATAACTTATTTCATTCTGTATGCCAAAATCTTATTTATAAATTTAAAACAATCAACTGCCATCTTTAATAAGTCTGCAGATGTTAGGGTAATATATCGTGCTAGTACCACGTTGTGATCTTACTAGAACAAAACACTATAATTCTAGGTATAAATTCATATGTCAAACAGACCATTTCATTTCAAGCAGAGTGGCTGTAAGACAACGTTGCTAGAAATTCAGAATGAATTTAACTAATTGAGGTCAATAAATTTCACTATCTGAAATTTTACTGCAAGAATGGAATTTATATTCATGTCCAGTTTAATCATATTGTAATTAAATGAGAGAATCCCATACATGTATTCCCCCCGCACCCCCTCCACCCAACCCCCCCCCCACCCCCAGAATGTCAAAATAACTTTAAAACCCAATAATAATTTAAGTTTTCAAGTGACAATTTCATGTCTGCACTATTTATTACCTTGCCCCTTCTGAGAAATGCAGTACTGCATTATTGTATACAAATAGAAATCAATCACTGCTAAAGAATGCTCATAATTTTATCATGCTAGATTAAACCTATTCACGTGGGACAAGATCTCTGCAACGTGGTCTTGAGAAATGCCCATTAGCAAAGACTATTTTAGAAAATTTTGATTAATTTAATTAACAATAGGCATCCATTTACAGCAATGCACCTCTCATTTCTAGCTAACCCTGCAAAATATTGACCATGTTATCATGTTCAACCATGGTTGACCATGGTGAACCTTCAAAATTGTCAAACTCTGACTGTGGTGATGTTGACCATGGTCGACTCTGTTTTGACCATGGTACTACTGACTGTGATAATATGCATTGATCATGTCTTGACTATGGTCAAATAAAATAAAAAAGTAAAATCTCTGACTATGATCAAACAAATTCATGAAAATTGTATATGACCTTAGTTAACCATGTTTTGACCATGATCAATCAATATTTGAGATAAATTATTTGACCATGTTTTGACCATGGGTGATGAAATTTACTAAGGGAGACAACTCTTTAATTATAAACTATGAATTTATGCATTTAAAGTCTTAATTAATAATTATTCAATTGCACATAAATTATGTAATCATTATTAATAATGGCATTTGAATAGTAAATGCCATATACATAGAAACATAATAATATAAACACTGAATGCATAAATCTTATCTCTAACAATGACAATTTAGGTCAACCATCGATTATTATTACATATCTTCATGACTATTACCAGAGCTCTTGACCTGTGCTTATAATGTTATAGGCTCAGTCTCGCACACATTCACTTTTGTAACCCTGGAGTGCTGACTTAACCCTTTAACACTCATTTCAGCCAAAAATGGCTTTTGTAGTGGGCTTGAGAAATGCCCATTTGCAGACCAAGAGAAGGCTATTTTTGAAAATTTACCATTGAAATGACTGGCTCGATGACCGATAAAATAGTCTTCTCTTGGTCTGCAAATAGACATTTTCTATGAGAAAATGAAAATTTTTTAAAACAAATTCAATGGCTAAAGGGTTATTGGCAAGTGGACATAAAACATGCTCTGCTACCATTAAATATATATTTACATAATAAATATACTATTCCAAACCATGGTCAACCATGGTCTAGCCATAGGCTGACTGTGGCGCGGTCAAAGGTATGAAGTTTGACCATGATGAAATCATGGACAACCATGGTCAAAGTTGTCTGACCATGGACGGCCATGTTTGAATCATTGCGAGCCTGCGACCTTGAGCAAAACCTTTCTCATAGTTCCCATGATCGACCATGGTGTCATTTACCACCCATGGTTATTTAACAGGGGGTCGGCTCCGTAAACTTTTGATTTAAAAACTTTGAAACCTGAATTTCCAGAATCTAAATTTCAAGGTAAGATGTTGAATATTTTGAAACTAATTTGATTGGGCTGTTTCAGTGGTGCCTATTCAAAATATTCCAACAGAATGTTTATTAAAGCGATGCTAATCTCATCTCAAATGTTGTATTGCACCGAGAAATTATGGTTTATAGATTCCGTATCATTCATATCCTGTCACATTCCTTTATCTGTATCATAATTATCTGCTTTGTAATATCCTTTAAATGTTGAACAACGATCTCCACCATTTTGGCTTCTCGAGCGACAGTATGTGATGTCATGTACATGTAAGTGCCAATGCATTACATTCTTTAAAGTGTAATAATCATCTTGTTGAATATTTTGAAACTAATTTGACATGAAGTTATTGCTGCATAACCATCCAGTCAATTTAGTTTCAAAATATTCAACAGCTTACCTGTATGGTTGCTTTTATACCACATTGTCAAGGTATAGATGGCACCTCTATGACTGATGGCATATACAGAGGCAGACACGCTAGGTTTTTCTGATTGGTTGAAAAGTAAAGCATGACAGTCATCATAAACAGCAGAAATGTATCGACATTTAGCTACTAAACAACCCCCCCCCCCAAGACCCCCCTTGCGGGTTGGTCTGTTGTTTTATTAACCACTATAAAAACATACTTACCATTCAATCACTACTTGCTAAATCAATTATCTGCATTTAGCTACCAGAACAAGATTTTTATGCTTGCATACACTCCTCCCCATGCCCAGGAGTTTGTCAGAAGGTGAAAAAGAAGATAATGATTTTAAAATGATCGGACTAGCAGGAAACTGGTTAGACTGAGTTTTAGATAAAAAATCCCTTCTGGGATATAAAACTAAACCGTCTCCTGAAACTATAAATCTCTCCCTTTCAGCAGAAAAAGCATGAATTCTGAACGCCTTCTAGCAGAGGCCGTTAATACTAATAGAGGAATGAGGTTCAAAATGACGGCCTGCCAGCACCTGAAGAACCAAAGCCAAGTTCCATGAAGGTAAAGGCTTAGCTTTCGGAGGATGAATATTGCCTAGACCCCTAATAAAAACTATTAAAGGTCTTAGTGTCCTTGACATCGGCATACAGAAGGCAAGGAAGAGAAGATGCCAGAGAAAATCTATATCCCCTAACCGTATTAGCTGATAAATGTAAGGAATCAAAGAGATATGTTAATAAGTCTAATACTTGGGGATTAGAAACAGAATCGGGCACGAGACCTTGGTGTGAACACCATTCTCCAAAAATTTTAAGTCGACACTTGTAAACTCTGCGGGTCGACTCTCTTCTGGAAGAATCGATAATTACTGGAGATCTTGGAGAAACTTTATTCTCGTAGACTTTAGTTTCGATATTCTCCAAACACACAGACTGAAGATTTCTGGGTTTGGATGAAGACAAAGACCTCTTACTTGAGACAGAAGATCCTGGGAGAATGGAAGAAGATGAAGGAAGTCTACCAGGAGATCTAGAATGTCTACAAACCAAATCCTCTTTGGCCAAAATGGAGCTATTAAAAGAATCTTGCAGATTTGTTCTTTGACCTTCTTCAACACTAATGGAATCAAAATCGTTGGAGGGAATGCATAGACGAACATTCCTGTCCAGGACTGAGACAGGGCATCCACCGCCAGGGTTTGACTGTCCGGAAAAGGAGACATGTAAGAGGAGACCTGAGCATCCAGAGATGTCGCAAACAGATCTACCAGAGGACGATCCATAAGACTGAAAATCGCTTTGACAACCAACCTCTTTAACTGCCACTCTGTGTGGTCGAATTTGCTGGGACGAATGAGTTGGTCCGCAAGAAAATTAAGACTGCCTGGGACATGAGAAGACACTAGAAGAATCTGATTCTTGCGACACCATAAGAGAAGGTTCCACACTTCTAGACAAAGGAGGGATGACCTAGTACCCCCCTGCCTGTTGATATAAGAGACCACTGTCGAATTGTCCGACCGAATCGAGACTTTGAGACCTATCACAAGATCTGACCATGAAAGGAGAGCCTTCTTGACAGCACACAATTCCAGAATGTTGATACGAGCTGTCGACTCCTCCAGGGACCAAAGACCGGAAACCGACAGGGAGTCCCAGACGGCTCCCCATCCCTCCTGAGAAGCGTCTGTGAAGATAATCACCTGATGGGAGGACTTTACCAGTGGAACACCCATCAGAAGCAGAGAACGATCTTTCCAAAAATCTAGATGAGGAATCAGGTGTTCTCTGATGGGAATCTGATGGTAAATAGAGTGAACCGACTGCTTCCAAAGGGACATTAAATACATTTGGAAGGGTCTTCTCATCAGCGCCGCCCATGGAATAACGTTCTCTAAGCTGACCATCAAACCTATCACTCCTAGCAGAAATCTTGCTCAGACCATGGAAGAAGACAGGATTACCATTGCCACTGATAAAGCCTCTATTCTTGGATCTGAGGGGAAGACTAGACCCTGGGCCAGATCGAAAGAAACGCCTAGATGCGTGAAGATTTGAGAGGGACCTAGGCTTGATTTCTTTAGATTTAAAATCCACCCTAGGTTGCATGCCAGACTGCAAGCCTCTGGAAGAATTCCTGAGAGAATTGACGAAGACTGCCTTACTAACCAATCGTCTATATAAACGTGTAGATGGATAGAATGACGGTTTAAAATTCCTGCCATGGCTGAGACTAAGAGCGCGAAAAAAGGCTGAACAGCCCGAAGACAACTGGCCATCTAAAGTTGGATGAAATTAAAATTTATGTATCTAGCGATAATGCGTAGGATACAGACTGACTTATCGACTGCAACAAAAAACCCATCCGGCAACCAGTCGGAAGAGTCTTTAATTACGTTGAAATGTTTCACTGATAAAAGAATAAATGCTGAATATCTACAATTCCAAGAGAGACTTCAAGACTGGCAATGTCTCGGAATTAATATTTTCAGCGATTAAACATTCCGATTTTAAAAGCACTTACTGAAATAAGACTAACTCTTAGGCAAGATGATGACTATGTATTTTTTTATTTTTTTTATTGACGCACTGGCAACGTGCGGCTTCAATTTCCATGTGCTAACTTAGCCGACAGTGCTGCACCCGTTAGTTTAATTTGTTGATCACCATCTCCCGGTCGGGGGATCGAACCGCCATCCTGCAACTCCGCATAGCATCAGCAACCAGGCATCTTTCCACTGGACCACCGCACCAAGACTATTAAGTCAAGGATTGGCCGACCAGCTTTCACATGTCTGATATACTGACACACTGACGATTCATATGGGACTATCTGTGGATGCATCTGTCACAATCAATCCTAGGCTTTTACGCCTATTGTACTCTGACTCCAGCACAGCTCTGGCAGTATATGTATTTTTTTTTTTTTTTTATTGACGCACTGGCAACGTGCGGCGTATGTATGTATGTTGGATTTATATAGCGCCAATTCCAAACTGAATTGCTCAAAAGCGCTTTACAAAATTTAGAATGCTCTTTGGAAAAGATATGTTTTAGTAGTGATTTAAATGAGTCAATTTTAGAGCAGTTTCTAATTTCAGGTGAATTCCAGAATCGCGGACCGGCTCGAGAGAATGCACGATCACCAGTAGTTAAGTTTGATTTTGGTATGGTACATAGTAATTGTGTGCTAGACCTAAGAGACCTTGGTGCTGCTCTTTGCTGGATTAAGGATTTTAAGTACGGTGGGGCCAGATCATTTAGGCACTTGAACACCAACAAAGCCACCTTGTACCATATACGTTGTCTTATAGGCAACCAGTGCAGCTCCAATAGGACAGGTGTGATATGATCGAATCTTTTGGTGTGTGTAATCAGTCTAGCTGCTGTATTCTGCGCTCTCTGTAAACGATCTAATTGGCTAGATGGTATGCCTATTAACAGAGAGTTACAGTAGTCCAGGCGTGACTTGATGGTAGCATGTACGAGAGTTTTGACCGCGTTTTCATCCAGGAAGCTGCAAATTTTGCTAATGTTCCGAATGTTCATGAATATGGAACGGCAGACAGTGGTAACATGAGCTTCCATCGATAGGGAATTGTCAAATGTTACGCCTATGTTACGGGCACTTGCACTGAAAGATACGTCAGCCTCCCCAATGTGCAAACTGGTGATGTCAACCGTGTCTTAGGTGCGGTGCGGTTATTAACAGAATTTCAGTTTTCTTATCATTCAACTGCAATAAGTTGCTTAACATCCATAGTTTAATGTCATGAACACAGTCTTCAACACGCTCACGAGCATTCACCTGGTCATTTGCATAGAATGCGAGATATACATGTAGCTGTGTATCATCAGCGTAGAAATGGTAACTTATGCCATGAGACTGCAATAGCACTCCAAGGGGTGCTGTATAGATTGTAACAAGGATCGGTCCTAGGACCGACCCCTGTGGCACACCTGATGTTAATTCATGTTCCTCTGATTTGATATTATTCACAATGATCCTTTGATGGCGTTTTCTGAGATATGATGAAAACCAAGCAAGAGAAGTGTCTAAAATGCCCAGTTCTGCTAATCTAGATAACATGACATCGTGGTCTATAGTGTCAAATGCGGCAGACAAATCCAGGAGAACTAGTAAAACACACTTGCGTTCATCCATGGAACATAAGACATCATTTTGTACGCGCAGTAGGGCTGTCTCAGTGCTGTGAAGTTCACGGTATGCGCTTTGAAAAGGTTCCAGAAGATTATTTCTTACTAAGTGATCATTGAGCTGCTTGGCGACAACTCGTTCTAATACTTTTGACAGGAAAGGTAAATTTGAAACAGGTCTGTAGTTTCCAAGCACATTTTGGTCTAGTGATGCCTTTTTAGTAACGGAATCACGTTTGCAGTTTTGAACAGGTCAGGGACATTGCCACTTGTTAAGGACAAATTAATGATTTTGAGTATCGTAGGCAATAATTCATCAACACAACCCTTAACAATATTTGTTGGTATCGGATCTAGTGAACAGGATGCTCGAGACGATTTGCGAATTATTGTCGATACTTCTTCAGAGCAAGCCGGTTTAAATTCTGTCATGGTACATTTTAAGTTAAGGGTGGTGCGACAACTAATTAGCGGTGAGTAGTTTTGGTGATTTAAAATGCAGTCACGAATTAAACCAATTTTCTCCGAAAAGAAGTTCGCAAACTTGTTTGCTAGCTCAGTTGGGTCAGTGTATTGTGGGAGATTGCTCTTACTTTTGTCCTTGTGAAGTAGGTCACTGAAGATGCTGAACAGCTTTCCCTGGTTGGATGCATGTTCAGATACTAACGTGGAGTAATACGATCGTTTTGCTGATAGTATCATATCACTTACGAGACGAACTTGACTTGCATATACTTGGCGATGGACCGGAAGTTTGGATTTACGGGCGACACGCTCATGTTTACGACAGAGCTGTTTTGCTACTTTTATTTCACAGTTGTACCATGGTGATTTCTCTCGGACAATGATTACCTTTCGCTTCATCGGGGCATGTTTATCGAGGATAGATCACATATCGTTATTGTACTGCTCAACAATCCGTGATACGTCATCAGATGAATTCATGCACACCTCAGAGGACTGAATGTCGGACTTAAACGATTGTGTAGGGAGCGAATGAAGATTTCGATACGTTAATTCCTTTCTCGGTAGTGCTGGTTTCAGAAGCGATATATCAAAGGTAATGGCAGCGTGATCAGATGTA
Organism: Chaetoderma sp. LZ-2023a; assembly: GCA_034401795.1. Taxonomy (NCBI): domain Eukaryota; kingdom Metazoa; phylum Mollusca; class Caudofoveata; order Chaetodermatida; family Chaetodermatidae; genus Chaetoderma; species Chaetoderma sp. LZ-2023a. Next base: position 37,985,672 of record CM067366.1, read on the forward strand.
ATAGCACCAAGATCTACATTCACGTTTCTAATCACTGATTCAGTTGTTCGAGTTATGATTCAATCCAGTAAGTGACCCTTTGTATGGGTTGGGCAAGTAACATGCTGTTCTAGGTTTAATGTATCAAGGAGTGTTCTTAGAGCAGATACACTACTGTCCGATGCATTCTCGAAGTGCACATTAAAGTCACCCAATATTAACAAATTGCCACTACTTAGAGCATATCGGTCGAAAAGCAGAGACAGTTCGTGAAGGTACTCTGTCATATTACGTTTATGCTTTTTTGATGACAGCGGGCTGTAAATCACAACGATTCGCAGTAAGCTAGAGTTCTGTACAATGTCAAATTCGAAGTTCTCAAATGTGTGATAAGAAGGAGCTTTTGATACAGAAATCGTAATTGTCTCTTTTAGTAGAATGGCTATACCACCGCCACCCCTGGATGATCTAGGGACATGCTTGAACGAGTATCCAGCCGGTGTGAGGTCGCCTATTGCTATGTCATCGGTATCAGCCTTAAGCCATGATTCTGTTATCGCTATAATGTCAATGTCATTTGAAATAACATAATCTACGATGTTAATGGTTTTATTTCACACTGATCTTGACTAGATTCTAGGAAAGACAAACCTGGATGTACGAATCCGGAAGTGGAAAAATAGGAAATGGAAATGCGCAAACCAGAGGACAACCGGAAACTGAACCCGGAGGTACAGTAAAAAACCAGAATAAGCATAGGAACCGGAAATACGCAAACCGGAAGTCAGACCAGATACGGAAAGAACGGAGGTAGATCCGGAAAACGGAAGTAACCCCTGTCCTGAGGACCTGAATCCACTACAACTGATCTAAGACTTTGACATTGGCATATATGTTAAAGACGGGGGCTTCCGCCGCTGCCACCATTGCTTGAAGGTCATGCCTTTTCTTCTTATTTACAACTTCAAGACTCATGTGGGTTTGACCCGGTGACCTGCTCGAGATCACCTTCGAGAGCTTATTTGCTCTAATTATTTGCTCTAAGTTCTTTATTCATCAACTAGACCGGAAGTTACGTCCCAACTGGAAGCGGAAGTCGGAAGAGCTTATTAGATCAGAAGAGACGCAGATAACGTGAATCTTGCATACAAAACCAAACCGGTTACATTGGCATATATGATAAAGACGGGGGGCTTCCGCAGCCGCCACCACTGCTTGAGGGTCATGCCGTTTCTTATTTTCAACCTCAAGACTCACGTGGGTTTGACTGGGTGACCTGCTCGAGATCACCTTTGATAGCTTATTAGCACTAATAATTTGCTTTTTGTTCCTTATTCATCCACTAAAACGGAAGTTACATCTCAACCAGAAGCAGAAGTCGGAAGAGCTTATTTTCAGAATTCGCTGAAGAAACACCCCTCCCTCCTCCGTTGCTGAATGGATTATATAGATTAGATTAACAAAAGACACAGCTTTATGCTTAACAGCAACGGGGGTGGGGGAAGAATGACCAGAGGGCAGCGCTGCTAGGACAAATAATCCTTAAAGAAAACTTAGATACGAACACAGACCACCCTATGCAAAGCGCGCACATCGATGTGGGGGTACACGTAGTGCACTTTAAACAGACATGTCCTCCATACTCCACAGAGTGAACTCGTTCACAGATTGAGGACATGCACTTGATTTATCGGACATTTTATCAGACTCTTAAAAACGAAAAAAGATTACAAAAAAGCATACAGCTTAGTATTTCGTTGAAAGGAGTCTAGAAACATGCAAACGCCTTTCAAAGAAAGGCCGGAAAAGTTCAAATTCAAAAATCTAATGACAAGAAAACAATCTTTCATTGGGAAATAAACGTAATTCCTTGTAAAGCACTATATTTTTCTTTTAACTGAACGTGAATAAGGGCTCACTGGAGTAATAGAGTGTTTTTAGATGATGATGACTTAGGCATATTAAAGTTGTTACCATGAAAATGAAACCCCACGAAAACCGGTAACATTTATATACATAGTTATAAAGTTCAATATAACCACAAAATACTTCCAAAAACATAATTTTGGGAGGATAGACTTCATAGTAGGCATATCTTAATGTGAGGAAGTCCTTCAATAGTAAGCTGACACAGCGCAAAGCTATAAAAACTTTCTGATAATATTTAGGCAGTTATTCTACTTGCAGAATAATTGAAAAGTTAATCTGTTTCCTATTTGGACTCTAGTGAGCATGCGCAAGCGCGCTTAGTGACAGGCATCACTATGGAGTGAGTACAGACTAGTGCCAGTCTATATCAGTTAATATACTGGAGATGGACCTAACCAGTAGCCTGGTTGAGGGGCCATATTTATAGGAATAGGCATGGGGAGGAGTGTATGCAAGCATAAAAATCCTATTCTGGTAGCTAAATGCAGATAATTGATTTAGCAAGTAGTGATTGAACGGCAATGGATGTTTTTGTGGTGTAATAACAACCTTAATATCTTTCTTTGACTGGATGATAAAAAGCTTAAATTCCATGCATAATTTATGGGTGGCCTATTAGATCATTTGTATAGATATCACGAGATGAGGTTAGTCATCCCTTAAATTAAATTCATCAGAGACATACAATTCGTACCCTAGTGACAGATATTTAGATCTTCATAACGGAGCTATACACCCTTATGATTATGATATCAGCTAATTAGTTACATAATGGTCCTTTCCAGTTTTAGCATGACCCCACCCATCTCTATCTAAACTCCACCGATACCACGCTCGCGTTGGGATCGATCGATCTCTGAACTCCTGGACTATCAATTTCCAGAAAATTTAATGTAGGTAAGCTGTTGAATATTTTGAAACTAATTTGATTGGGCGCTGTTGCTGCCTATGGCACCAACAGCGCCCAGTCAAATTAGTTTCAAAATATTCAAAAGCATGTTTATTAAATAACAAAGCCATACAATTCCTACAACGTGTCGGACTATTAAGCGTTAAAGGCAAACTATTTTGAATGATTCACGACGTCCTGATTATGATGTCAGCATACACGTCACTTAGTTGATTATGTCATACCATGGATAGATAAACTTGGAAAGGTCCATCAATGATTATGACATCAGATACTACTTGAGTCACAGATCAGATCCCTCGAGTAGGCATCTAAAACCTGGGCCTGATACAGGTTATTGGGCCGGTCCTGGAACAATACGGGTTAACATTGAGCTATATAACATAACGGAAGTAATCGGTCTACTATTTATTTTCACAAATAATTTGATGAGCTAAAAATGCATACGGCTGAAGAGTCTGGCGTAATACTTCCTGTTTGTTTCTATTAAATGTTCATTTAAACTGTGCCACACCCGGAGTGGATAGGGTACTTGACAGTCAAATGACTCATGACCAGACTACACACATCAATATACAATCCTGCTGGCTGACAGAAATCATGAATCCAGTTTCTCAGCCAATCATATGATGTCATAATCAACAACGTCACATGTAGGTTGACGTCATAATCAAGTAGGTCATGATTAGCTTGATACAGTCCATCACAAACGCTTAATAGTCCCATAAGTTGTACGAACTGTTTAATAAACATTCTACTGAACATTTTGAAACTAATTTGACTGGGCGCCGTTGCTGCCAGCAACAGCTGCCAGTAAAATTGGTTTCAAAATATTCAACAGCTTACCTGTATAGTTTTCTGAAAATTGAGATTCAGAGAATGCAAGAATTGATCGATCCCAATATGGGTGAAGTATGGGTGGTGCGTAGCTACAGATGGGCGGGGTCTTGTTAAAACTGGATTCCTCCATTGGCAGACCATCCTGTAATTCTATATAAAGTACATTATATATAAATGTTAAACAGTGTTGTGACATTCTGTAGAAATGGCCGTCAATCAAATCAGAACATATGTAAGTATCCATGGTAATTGATCTCGGCTAATATCCGGGTTGATTATGGAAAAAGCGGTGTCACAAAAATCTAGGTAATGATAAAAGCATACCAGTTCTATTTAATCTTTTATATCTTAAGCGAATGTATTTCCTGTTGAAGAACATTACCAGTTCAAACCCCAACCCCTCCCTTACGCGTGGATACATGTGACAGTAGTCACATTGGGGTGGGGATGGACACCTGGTTAGGAATTAAGACGTATGTATGGATGAACTGACGGAAAAAATAGGCTCCTTTCTACAGGAGTCACGTAGCCACGCGAGCTTATCCTATGAAGTTTAATTGACATATACTCCAAGTAAAGCTATCAAACGAAAATCAAACATCTGCACGAAACACAGACACACACACATGGTTAGCAAAGACATATGGATAGACAGATGGTAGCGCAATGACTTTGAATAAGATATATAGGCATCTTGCTAGCCTAAAGATCAACCTACAAGTGGATACTCATCAACATAATCCAAGTAGAATCGAACGAAAAGCATGGACTGATGTGGAAGCATGGGTGAAGCATGAAATATAGGTCACATTGACCTACTTTTCTTATGCTACAGACACCAAGACTACAATGCATGCATACACCAAGTTTGGTTACCGTATGCACAAAAACTCTTGAAACTTTAACAGCCTCGAATAACCTTTTGTGACTGACTGGACTGGACTGGCCTGGCCTGGCCTGGACTGGACTGGACTGGACTGGACTGGACTGGACTGGACTGACTGACAATTTTCAAAAATAGATTTCTCTTGGGCATTTCTCTAAAGACTACTGTTGGCAGAAGCCAATTTGAACTGGCTTGACCATTAAGGGGTAAATCCAGTTAATTCAAATCACACAAGCTAATAAACGTACCCTCAGAACATAGGTTACTAGGCTGGTATTGGACCAATACCGGGCCTATATGGCCTAGTACCAGCCAAGTAACCTGCATTATCAAGGTACAAACAGATCTTACAACAGTAGTACCCAACACACACCATTAACATTCCAATGGCACATACTAGTCTCTGTAAATCAGCTGGACCTCCACCACCCCACTCCACCCACAAGATATAATCAATCCAGCCTACAAAGCATGTCAATGACATTATAGTACTGACCATACAAACAGTCAACATTAGCAGTGACCACAGTAATAATTGCATGCTTGACCACATACCACCACCTGAGCAAGTACATCTGGTCACAAACAGTGACCAGTTGCTAACTAACTAACTGTCAACTAACCTGAACAAGCCAGGACTAATGCAATTTATTTTTCCATTAACCCTCACTCAACACCCAGTACCTTAATTTCTAAAATATACAGGTAAGCTGTTGAATATTTTGAGAATAATTTCACTGGAATTTCCAGCGTGCTGCTGAGTTTCGTTTTGTGTTCAAATTGCTTTCAAAATCTTCATCTGGTATCATATTTACTTCCCTCACACGAGTACACCTCCTACACTATCTACACACAACCCTGTAACAGGTAATTCAGGGTGCATAGGCTACATCTAAAAGATGATTCGCAATGGTGGAAATCCAGTTTTAGTTATGCCCCACCCATCTCTAGCTACGCTCCACTGATGCTTCAGCCGTGTTGGGATCGATCAATCCCTGAACTCCCTGACTATCAATTTCCAGAAAACTATACAGATAAGCTGATGAATATTTTGAAACTAATTTGACTGGGGGCTGTTGCTGCCTATGGCCTTGAAACCAAGCAAATCCAACACGTTTAAGCCTACATAACAAGAGGCCCAAGGGGCCTGTGTCGCTCACCTGGAGCACCATCAATTTTTGTCAAAATTGTTGGTGGGTGGTTTAGCAGTCTTTTAAATGAGTTTGTGGACATTTTTGCAAGTGCAATATGGCCGCCAAACATACTACATTTTGATTGGCCCACGGCGCCCATGTTTTTTTGATGGATCAACTTCCTTTGGACAAATTTCGGCCTGATGCCTTCAGTGGTTCTAGAGGAGTAATTTCCGTGAAAACCAGGTCATCCAAGATGGTCGATAAACCATTTGGTCAAGTCCTCTTGAACGAAATTGGCTTACCTCTTGGCCTAGATGAAGATTTCCCAGGTGGTTTCGGAAATTTGTAGACATTTCCTGAAACTGGCCGAAATCCAAAATGGCCACTGGGCAAATTAGCCGATCGGGTTCATTTGAACAAACTTGGATCCTTATGCCCTAAGGATGCTTCCTGCCAAATATAATTGAAATCGGCCTGGTAGTTCTCGAGAAGACATTTTTAATTTCCCATTGCTTTAGCATGGGAGCTTTTGACGAGAAAATTATGAAAGATGGCCGCCAAACCATTCATCCGACAGTTTCGAAAATTGCAAATTTGAGCTCAGAATACCCAAAAACACATATAGAACCAATTTTGGCCTCAAAATCCATCAAATAAAAAAATCTAATATGTCTGCCAAACACGCTACATTTTGATTGGCCCACGGCGGCCATGTTTTTTGATGGAGCAACATCCCTTGAAGAAACTTTAATGACCCTTAGTCCCTAATCATATCTCCCAAATTTTGGCCTGATCCATTCAGCGGTTCTGGAGAAGTTGTTTTCGGGAAAACTAGATCATCCAAGATGGCTGCCGAACCATTTGGTCAATCAAGTTGTCTTGAACAAACTTGGCTTACCTCTTTGCCTAGAGGAGGTTTCATAAGTTTTGAATCGATTCCCCAGGCCGTTTCGGAGAACAAGATTTTTAGACATTTCTAAAAATCGGCTCAAATCCAAGATAGCCACCGGCCAAATTGGCAGATCAGCTCCGTTTGAACAAAATGAAATCTCTATCCCATAAGGATGCTTCCTGCCAAATATAATTCAAATCGGGCCAGTAGTTCTCGAGAAGACATTTTAAATTTTCCATTGCTTTAGTATGGGAGCTTTTGGCGGGAAAATGATCCACGATGGTTGCCAAACCGTTTATCTGAGTTTTAAAAATTGCAAATTTGAGATCAGAATACCCAAAAACCTATATAAAACGAATTTCGGCCTCAGAATCCATCAAATAAAAAAATCCAATATGGCTGCCAAACACACTATATTTTAATTGGTCCACCGCGGCCATGTTTTTTGCCGAATCAACTTCTCTTGAACAAACATTAATCGGCCTTAGTTGCTAATTATATATCACATATTTTGGCCTGATCGCTTCAGGGGTTCTGGGGAAGAAGTAGTTTTTGCGAAAACTAGGTCATCCAAGATGGCTGCTGAACCATTTGGTCAATCAGGTTCCCTTGAACAAACTTGATTCAGCGCTTACCCTAGATCATATTTCGTGAGTTTTGAAGTGATCCCTCAAATGGTTTGGGAGAAGATTTATAAAGACATTTCTAAAAATCGGCCAAAATCCAAGATGGTCGCTGGCCAAATCGGCCAATCGGGTTCGTTTGAACAAACTTGAATCTCTATGCTTTAAGGATGCTTCATGCCAAATATAACTGAAATTGGCTCAGTAGTTCTCGAGAAGCTATTTTAAATTTCCCATTGCTTTAGTATGGGAGCTTTTGGCGAGAAAATAATCAAAGATGGCCACCAAACCGTTTATCCAACAGATTCGAAAATTGCAAATTTGGGATCAGACTAGTCAAAAACCTATATAAATCCAATTTCGGCCTCAAAATCCATCAAATAAAAAAATCCAATATGGCCGCCAAACATGCTATATTTTGATTGGCCCACGGCGGCCATGTTTTTTGACGGATCAATTTCTCTTGAACAAGCTTTACTGACCCTTAGTCCCTAATCACATCTGCCAAATTTCGGCCTGATCACTTCAGTGGTTCTGGAGAAGTTATTTTCGCTAAAACTAGGTCAACCAAGATGGCTGCCAAACTGTTTGACCAATTAAGTTCGCTTGAACAAATTTGGTTGAGCTAAAGATCGGCCAAAATCCAAGATGGCCACCGGCCTAATTGGCTGATCGGCTTCATTTGAACAAACTTGGATCCCTATGCCCTAAGGATGCTTCCTGCCAAATATAATTGAAATTGGCCCTGCTGTTCTTGAGAAGAAGTCATTTAAAGGAAAAGTTGACGGACGACGGATGGTCACCACGACATAAGCTCACTTGGCCTTTCAGGCCAGGTGAGCTAATAATGTAACAATTGTACCGTTGATTATTTTGAAACTAAGTTGTCTGTAAACAGCTATATTAATGCTCAGGGATCGAAGTGGTTTATTAGAATAGTATTGAAATATCCTTAACCGTTTCACCTTAGGCAGCAACGGCTTCCAGTCAAATTTATTTTAAAATATTCAACAAAATAAGTTTTTATATCATAAAGAATCAACTTTTTCAGGGATTTGCCGGTGAAAGGGTTAACCTTTACCACTCTGATGTCAATATCCTATCTTCTACAGCAAGAAACCGGTGTACATTTTTCGCAATTTTGGTGGAAGATGTTGCTGCTGTCTATGACAGCAATATCTTCCACCAAATTTGTTGAAAAATAAACACCAGTTCCTCATTCAGTTTAATTTAAAATTTTAAAATTTTGACATCAGAGTGCTAAGGGTTAAAGAACGGATAATTGCAGGAATTGTTGAAATGAGGAGATCTATGCTTTACTAAAGCTTAGTGGCATACTGAATTATAAGCTAAAAACTGTCCTTGTGTATAGTATAACAAACCTCTCCATGAGAGGTGAGTGATTGTTCTCCTCTCTTGATTGTTCTCCTCCCACCTACACTTGCCTACAGTTAGTTTTAGGGAGTATCTCATTGTTCCCCTACATCACTTAGTAACAATGACAGAATATAGGCAAGTACTGACACCGCTCTCCTCAATGGCTTAAATTTTAATTCATGAGTGAAAGTGATTACTCCCCTTAAAAATCCTCATGGAAAGGCCTGGTATAATACCTACATGGTTAGCTAGCAGAACAAACAATTGATGTCTAATTATGTCCTTTTGTTTAAAAGATTAATTATCTCTGACAGTAAAAACAAAATGACAATAAATTTTCTCTATATCACTAATAATTAATCTTAAATAGTACATAAAAATTTATAGTTTCTTTTGAATATTTTGAAACCAATTTTTCAGCGAACTCGTTGCAGTCTGTCTATACGGCAGCATCAGCCTTCTGTCAAATGAATTTCAAAATATTCAACAGCTTGCCTGCATGGTTGTCATGAAATTGTTAGACTTGGAATTCAGGGAGGAAAGGGTTATTATACTGGAATCAATAGATTAACAATTTATGTGAGAGATAGCTAACAGCCAGGACAAGAGCTTGTTTTTGTTGTTTTTTTACCCTTTCACTGATGAATTCCCAATATCTCATTCTCACGGCAATCATACAGGAAAACTGTTGAATATTTTGAAATTAATTTAACTGGAAGCCGTTGCTGCCTTAGGCAGCAACAGCTTCCAGTTAAATTAATTTCAAAATATTCAACAGAATAAGTTTTAAAGCCTTCAAAGAAATTACTTTTTCAGGGATTTGTTAGTGAAAGGGTTAATACATATTACTTAACCCTTTAGTGGTCAAGCCAGCCAAAATCTGCCTCTGCAGTGGTCCTGGACAATATCCATTTGTAAGCCAAATAACAGAAATTTTTTTACTTCAATGCCTAGCTCGATAAGAGTACCATTCATTACACAGGTAAATTTTCAAAAATAGCATTTTCTTGGTCTACAAATGTACATTTAATCAGCAAACATTTTAACTTTCTTGACCAATCGTGACCATTAAAGGGTTAAACAATTCTTTATTTATGATAATTCTCTAAAAAAAACGCAATAACAATCCATTTATCTTAATAAGATAAACAATTAAATCATTATTATTATATAGTGCTTTGATCGATAAAATCAATTAAATTACTTACAGGTGGACAAGCATTGAAATAATTAATTCACATTTTACCCATAAATAATTAGTCGTATAGTTTTTCATTCATATACGAGGTTAAAAAAATAATCATTAATTTGTGATAGTTAAATATGTATATCTTTATAGAATAATTAATTAACAATTTTGAATATAAATTCCTATATATCTAGCTTACCAGTACATTACTCTATGTACCTTGTTTTGAACTATCATAAATTAGTAATTTAGAAGATAAAATGTGCTTAATACTTTGTGACAATAGTTTATGAATGAAAATTGATTGCAGTCAATATAGTTATCAATACGATTTTCTTTAATACATAGTATCTTATCCATTTAGCACATATATCAGCCAAAAACAGCTTCTGCAGTGGTCTTGAGAAATGTCCATTTACAGACCCAGAGAAAAATGTCCATTTACAGACCCAGAGAAGACTATTTTTGACAATTTACCACTGGAATGACTGGCTCGATGACCGAGCCAGTCATTACAGTGATAAATTAAAAAAAAATAGTCTTCTCTTGGTCTACAAATTGACATTGTTTATGAGAAAATTGAAATTTTCTTGTTGAATGATAAGTCCTTAGCGCCTTAGTTACTTTGGAACTGATTTGACTGGAAGATGGCACGGTTTAAAAACCTTTAACCGTTGAAATTTCAGTGTCTCAATTTCAAGATACCTATACATGAAAGTTGTTGAATATTTTGAAATTAACTTTACTGGAATATGTTACTGCCATAGGCAACAGCAGGAGTTAAATTGGTTTCAAAATAGTCAACATAATATTTCTTACAATCACAAGGAATTTATTGTTTCTGGTCTAAAACAGTTAAAGGGTTAATATTTCCCTTTTGAATGTCCATTTGCAGAGCAAGAGAAGACTATTTTTTTTTAATTAACCACTGGAATGACTGGCTCGGTTACCGAGCCAGTCATTCCAGTGGTAAATTTTCAAAAATTGTCTTCTCTTGCCCTCCTGCAAAGGTCCATTCCGCAGTGACCAGTTTTGTCTGGCATGACCAGTAAAGGGTTAATTAGGAAGAGTATGTCCATTTGCAGAGCAAGAGAAGACTATTTTTTTTTAATTAACCACTGGAATGACTGGCTCGGTTACCGAGCCAGTCATTCCAGTGGTAAATTTTCAAAAATTGTCTTCTCTTGCCCTCCTGCAAAGGTCCATTCCGCAGTGACCAGTTTTGTCTGGCATGACCAGTAAAGGGTTAATTAGGAAGAGTATCACTACAGCAGCAGCAGCAGCAGCAGAGCAGCAGCAACAACAACAACAGCTGCAGCACAACATCAACCAAAACAACCCCACCCTTACTACAAATCTAAGCATCTCTATTTTACTACCACTACTACAACCACATTCCAAATAAGGAATGACCAAGTCACATGACTACTGACATCATCACCGCATTAGCTAATCAATATCAAGGCAGACAGCCTTTGATCCAATCCAATGTGAATGTACCCAGTAGTGTTTGTATGTGTATGTGTGTGTGAGCAGTGTGTAAAACCCCCTCAAGCAACACTGCAGTGTGGCTATGTGTATAGAGTGAGCGAGGCACTGTTCAGTTAAACCATGATCAAATGCTATTACACTGTGCTTAGAATCAAGGAATTTCCACCAGAGCAGCAGACCCGGCCAGCTTTATAGCAGAATCTCTTGGATATTGAAGCAAATTTCTTCGAATGTGGATTCTGGTTTTTTTGTGCAAAAAAAATGTGAATTATAGCTTAATGATCAAGAAATAACAGTTATGATATTTTGCAATGTGATGGTTGCATTGTATAGGTTGAAGATGTAGTGTTTTTCAGAGTTGACATGCTAGAATAAAGTGCCAGGATTTCTTCAGCAGGTATATTTCTACAGGAGCTACAGCAGGAGTCCAGTATTATAAGGTATATTGATGATGGCCATTTTTAAGGGCAGTGCTAAGTGGCTGTGCTGCAGGTGCTTCGTTATATACAGGACCGCTCAGAAATAAGTTCGAATGTTTTCAAAACAAAAACAAAACATGTTAGTTATATAATTTTGAATATGATGTGGGAAATGTTCCGCTGAATATTTTGAACTTAATTTGACTGGAAGGAAACTTCCAATCCATTTATGTTCAATTATGTTCACAATAATCAACAGTACATCTTTATTTTGTTTTGGAAATAATTCAAGTTATTTCTGAGCTGTACGGTACTTAACCCTTTAATGGTCAAATTCGGTCAAGAAAATTTGAATATCTGCCTACTGAATGTCCATTTACAGGACAAGAGAATACAATTTTTGAAAATTATCGAGCCAGTCATTCCAGTGGTAAATTTTCAAAATTTGTATTCTCTTAGCCTGTAAATGGACATTCCACAAGACAATAACAGAGGCCATTAGCGAAAAGTTATCAATGGAGTGATTGGCTCTGTTATCGAGTCAATCATTCCAATGGTCAAGTTTAAAAAATATCTCCTCTTGGTCTGCAAATGGACATTTTTCAGCACCACTGCAAGAAGCTAGTATTGGACAGATTGATTGTTAACCCTTTAACCCTCAAATTTCTTTTAAAATTTTCAAATTTCTCATATAAAACGTCCATTTGCTGACCAAGAGAAGAGTATTTTTTTTAATTTACCACTGGAATGACTGGTTCAGTTATCGAGTCAGGCATTGCAGTGGTAAATTTTCAAATGTAGTCTTCTCTTGGTCTGCAAATGGACATTTCTCAAGACCAGTGCAGAAGCCATTTTTGGCTGATATGAGTATTAAATGGTTAAAGGCTTAATATTCAAAATCCTATACATTGTCTATGATGAAGTTCTAAACATTTTGACTTGAAGCTGCTTACTGACTAAAGACAAGGCAGCATCGGTTCATTCGATTCAACCAAATTTGAGGCTCATGCAGTGTTTCTCATAGCACCGAAATTTTGGCGGTTCAAAGAACCTAACACCTTTAAATCTGGGCGTCTCAAGCTGAAATATGAGGGGCCCAAACTTAAAATATGAGGTTCCAGTGAAGTTTTTCTCTTCCATGGCAAAATTAGAAGGTACCATGGACTAACAGCCATGAATTATAGCATCCCATGCTAGATTTTGCGGGTATTATTGAGCAAAAACGTGGTACAAATACCGGTAATTAATATTTGATAACCACACCATATTTTCAGGGGTCCCACAGCGCTCACTGACACAACTTTTGGGGATCACAAGTTGCATTTTGGGGGTATATACCCTCAAAAGGACCCTTATCAGAATCACTGAGCTCATATAAGGTGGGTAAATATTTGGGTGTCTAAATGATTGTTTTGAAAACAATATGACCTGTAAATTCATTGTTGCCCTAAAAAACAATAGATGGCTACCTGCCTAAAGGACTTCAAGTGGTTCCCCAATGGGAGGTCTATTAAACATTAAAAGTATGCATGCTGAATTTCTGCAAATTACAATTTTCCTTGGGAAAATTAACTCTGTACCTGCTGAATATTTTGAAAGCAATTTGACTGAAAGTTGTTGGTGGCACAGCCACCAACAACTTTCAGTCAAATTGTTTTCAAAATATTCAGCAAGTACAGAATTATTGCCTATTGAAAGTATTGTCTGGTGGCTTGCGGTAGTTAATGTATACATGACCCGATATATATATGTATATACAATTAATCTATCAGTAATAATTAAGGAAATTCAATTATTCTTAATTATATATTCTATGGCTCCGATCGGTGTATAAATTATTCAGAATAAATATATACGTGAATTATTGAACATAATCCATTGGGAGCATAAGGATAAAAGATGGACGTATATATACTGGCCATTTGTTTGAGCATGAAGCAGAAATAATATACAAATCTATAAAATGCATGTGAATGAATGCAGCCGCTTCTGCATGTGCATGCATGGACATGCAGATGTTGAAAATTGCACATACTGGTATGCATTTTCTGCGTAAACAGCAAGAGCCCTGGGAGAGATTGCAGTCGCTTACCCTCCCTTTTTGTCACATTGTAAAAAGTCTTAGCATATCCAGATGTTTTTGGATCACATTCAGATTTGTTGAATCCTAGTGTACGGATGCACCCTTTCTGCTGTTTAAATTTGAGTCAAATCGGACCAGAAATTTCCGAGATATCCATAGATCTAGCATTCGATCCGATCCGGATCTGGATTCTTGTGTCCAGATCCCAGCCAACTTCCAGAGATCAGATTGCACTGGAAGTCCCTTCATTGCCTTTAAACTGTCTCGCTGCTGTAAGCCTCTAGACAATAATTTCAATTAGCAATAACTCTGGACCTGCTGAATATTTTGAAGACAATTGGACTGAAAGTTGTTGGTGGCATAGCCATCAACAACTTTCAGTCAAATTATTTTCAAAATATTTAGCAGGCCCAGAGATATAACCCCTGGAATAGATCATCTGCAAAAACGCAGAGCAAAATTAAATGAGCAGGTTTTGAGACACAGCTCAGGACACACGCACACGCACGCACACACACACATACACACCTTACAGGACTAGAGTACAAATTAGTACCATTTATTCAGCATTTCATAATTTAGAAATAACGTCTGCTTGCCGACTACTTCTCATTTCAGCAAATAGCGTGAACACTTATGTTTATCTGGAAGCTAAAGTTAATAGCATATATAACCTCAAAAACAAAACAAGACAAAAACTAACAATTATAAAGCAATTCCGTAAAATCATGATGTATGTACATGCAGTCATGCGTACCAATATACTACATAACCGCAATTGTCTGACAGGAAAATAATGAATGCAAAACTTTAGAAATTCTGACCGCCTAAGCACATTAAAATTTAAATGTACCAGGGGCATAATTAAAATAATTCATGAAGGATTTTACAGAGTAGTAAATTAATTTAAAGTACAATAAATACCTACAACTGGAAAATACATCATTGTATTAAATCAAGGTCTCTGCTTTTGATTCTTTGTTAGCCATTTAACACTAAAATTTGTTCAAGAAAATTTAAATTTTCTCACAGAAAATGTCCATTTGTAGACCTGAAGAGATTATTTCTGAAAATTTACCAATGGAATGACTGGCTCGGTCATCGAGCCAGTCATTCCAGTGGCAAATTTTCAAAAATAGTCTTCTCTTGGTCTGCAAATGGACATTTCTCAAGACAACTGCAGAAGATGTTTTTGTTAGTGTTATACGGTTAAATAAAGCAACAGGAATATAACAATTGTCACAAAGATGCTGACACCACCACCACCACAGCCACCACTCCTGCCACTACCACTACTACCACCACAGCCACCACCACCACGACCACTACCACATCCACCAACAACATTTCTATGCACACTGATAGATGCATTAATTATGACCTGTCAGTCACAAAATACCTAACAGAATTCTTGACACGCTCCATAGCAAATTTCTTGAATGAAATATGGCTTATTGAATGATAGGAGATCTATGGATATGCAAGCCATAGATTACAGCCAACCATTTAGCCCTCAAACTGGCAAAAACCCTAATTTTTTATTTGTCTTGAGAAATGTCCATTTGCCATCCAAGATAAGAATATTTTTGAAAATTGACCATTGGGATAACTGGCTCAATATCTGAGCCAGTTATTCCAGTGGTAAATTAAAAAAAAATATCTTTTAATCTACAAATTCACATTTTCTTTGAGAAAAGTGAAATTTTCTTGAACAAATTTCAGGATTAAACAGCTTCTGCAGTAGTCTTGAGAAATGTCCATTGCAAACAGAGAATATTTTTGAAAATTTACCACTGGAATGACTGACTTGGTAACAGAGTCAGTCATTCCATTGATACATTTTCTAAAACAATCTTCACTTTGTCTACAAATTGGCAATTTCAATGATAAAATTTAGATTTTCTTGAACAGATTTGAGGATTGAAGAGTTAAATAGTAGACCAGTGACATAATCCCTCTATTGCCTGAGCAAAGATTAATAGACCCGAGTGCAGTGCGAGTGCGCATTCTGTGTCAGTTATACATCATGGTCAGGTGAGCAGCAATCTGTTAGGGAAATGCTTTATTTGACTGACTACATCCTTATTTCTCCATATATTGCTGAGAATATATCTGAAATGGAGGAATCCAGTTTTATGAATCCCCCCAACCCCATCTCTAACTAATCTCCACCCACCCTTTGCCCAATTGATCCCTGCACTCTCTTAATCTCAATTTTCTGAAAACTATACAATGCAACCTGTTGAATATTTTGAAACTAATTTGACTGGGTGCGGTTGCTGCAGCAACAGCACCCAATCAAATTAGTTTCAAAATATTCAACAGAATGTTTTTTAAATAGTAAAGACATACAATTCGTACAACTTGGCAGACTATTTAAGCGTTCGTGATGGACAATGTCGCATCATTCATGATGTAATTGATTATGACATCAGCCTACATGTCACATAGTTGATTATGACATCATATGATTGACTGAGAAACTGGATTCCTCATTTAAGTGCCAATAATGCACAAATTAACCGTTTACTGGTCAAGAGAAATGTCCATCTGACCAACGAGAAGACCATTTTTGGAACCGTATCACTTGAATTAACAGCTCGATAATCAAGCGAAAATTCTCATAAATAGTCTGCAAATGAACATTTTGTGTTAGAAGATTGACATTTTCTTGACCAAATCTAAGCTTTTCTCTTGATCCTATGTATTTACATGAATATTAAACATCGATTCCACCTGTCTCCATACATTATGATTCAAGCAATCCTTTCAAAACATAGTACATAGTGGATTATCATTTTCAAAACAGTACAGAGAGCATTATCTTTTTCAAAACATAATAGTATAAGATGGACTATCCTTGCCAAACATAGATTATTCTTTCTTTTCAAAACAAAGTGCAAGGTTACTTATCCTTTCAAAACATTGTACAATGTGGTTTATCATTTCAAAACATGGGACAATGCTGGTTTATCATTTCAAAACATTGTACAATGTTGTTTATCATTTCAAAACATGGGACAATGCTGGTTTATCATTTCAAAACATTGTACAATGTGGTTTATCATTTCAAAACATTGTACAATGTGGTTTATCATTTCAAAACATTGTACAATGTGGTTTATCATTTCAAAACATGGGACAATGCTGGTTAGATTCTTTGAAAACTTAGCAAGGTCAGCGTTACATTCAAAATAGCTTAAGTTCAAGGTAGGCCTATTTTCATAATATATAGTGAGGTAATTACTAGCATTTAAAAGCAAAGCGTGAGTTGAGGTCTATTTATTTTGATAAAGTGAATGTCCATTTGCAGGCCAGTAGAAGACTATTTTGGGAAATTTACCACTGGAATGCCAGTCATTCCAGTGATGAATTGTCAGAAATAGTATTCTCTTACCCTGCAAATGGACAATACTTAACCATTTAGTACTTAGGCCTGCCAAAAATGGCTTATACAGTGGCCTTGGGAAATATCCATTTGCAGACCAAGACAAAACTAGTTTTTAAAATTTACAACTAAAATGACTGGCTCGATACCATTTTCTAAAATAGTCTTCTTTTGGTCCGCAAATGGACATTTTCTATGAGAAAATTTAAATTTGAGGGTTAAAGGGTTAAGACCATTGCAGAGGCCAGACTCTTGGTCAGTTTCACCATGTTATGGTTAATTGCTCCTAGATATTATTATATTATCAGGTGATGCAGGATCGAGTCATCATGTCTGTACCATCGAGCCTTTTATATTTAACCATTTAACCCTCGAATGTTTCAAGAAAACTTTATTTTCTCATAAAAAATGCCTATTTGCAGACCAAGAGAAGAGTATTTTTAAAAATGTACCACTGTAATGACTGGATCGGTTATTGAGCCAGTCATTCTAGTAGTAAATTTTCAAAAATAGTCTTCTCTTGGTCTGCAAATGGACTTTTATCAAGATGACTGCAGAAGCCGTTTTTAGCTGACACGAATGTTAAAGGGTTAATGCAAAGTTTATCCCGGACAAGTCCCCCACATAAAGTAGAAATGATAAATTTTATTGAAAAACAACTTTATTTACAACCTCTTAACCTGCAACATGTACCTCTCACCAATATGGCTTGCATGAAAATGATAGATAGTTCTCGGACTACCGAAATGAAGGCGTTATAATGCTTGGAACTGGTAGTTATTTTTTATACCCCAATTCCCTTCAGAGTTAATCTAAGCAGAAAAGCCAGGTAGGTACTCAGCATTTCTCACAAACAGGTGTGAAAGGTACATCTGACTTTCTCTAGTATATATAATCAGCTCTTAGCATTTAGCACAAATATGCATGATTATATTAGTACAGGTAGGGGCAGATTATTTTTAGAAATCCTATAAACCAAGATTTAGAATAGATAGATCGGGTACATTAGGACATGGAGCATGCACAGGCAATCTGTGAGGGAGGGAGGGAGGGATGGAGGAAGGCGAGAGGGAGAGGGAGGAAGCAACCAAGCAAGGGAGGGAAAGAGTGACCGATTCTTGTATGTACATATATCAGGATCTATCATATAAACTTGCCATTCAGTCCGTTTCATATTTCACGATATGAGCACATGTGTAATATGCAACGACAGATTTTCATTGTTTAGATAATGCGCAATAATCCTGTATGCCACTGACACCATGTTTCATAGTGATAACAGCGGCGAAAATGTCAACAAGACAAGATACCTTATGTTGTTGATTTAGATTTTGTAATATATATATATATATATATATATATATATATATATATATATATATATATATATATATATATATATATAATATATATATATATACTACCTAGTAATAAAATACGTTTGCAAATTTGCATGATAGATGCATAAATTAAAAAAATTGGATTAAAAGCTATTTCAATTCCGAAATAACAATGATTTATTTGCCATTATTTTTTGTGGTGCATTGATAAAACCTCTGAGCAGGTTATGCGTCACAGGGGCGAAAAATGAACAGCGCAAAATCGTGCATTCAAGCGCGTTTCAGGGATCGACTTTATTGGAAATTTTGTCAAAATATCAGTTTATATGATAAAAAGAATCTCAAGAATCTTCATATGACTATTATCAACCTCATCGATAATTTTTGACTTGGTTGATAATATTAAATGGGACCTTCTTTCAGATCCTCTATATATGATTATGTGACCACGCACTCTGATGAACAGAACAATAGAGAAATAACAGATATAGATATACATGATCTAGGCTGCAGTTAAATCATTAATGGGTAAGCCTGCCCCAACAGTGGTCTTGAGGAATATGCATATACAGACCTGGAGAATATTTTTGCAAATTTACCATATTAATGACTGACTCAATACCCGAGCCCGAATCATTTCTGTATTAAAGTCTCCAAAATGGAGGAATCCAGTTTTAGCTATGCCAACTAGCTACCTCTTCCCACACTTCGCCCATGTTGAGTTCGATCGATCCCTGAACTACTCCCCTGACTATCAATTTCCAGAAAACTATACAGGTAAGCTGTTGAATATTTTGAAACTAATTTGTCTGGGTGCTGTTGCTGCAGCAACAGCGCCCAGTAAAATTAGTTTCCAAATATTCAACAGCATGCTTATTAAATAATAAAGTCATACAATTCGTAAAACAACGCTTAGTTCATCATCAATTAAGCGTTCTTGACGAATCTTGACCACTAAAGGATTACTTTGCTCTTTGAATGTAAGGATGGTCTGGCTATAACTTCAGAATAGTATGTGCTCTTAAATACGGGAGGGGGGGGGGACACACATAACATAGTACATAGTACAGTACAGCTTCGAAGTAACTTTTAAGAAAGAAATAAAACATACTGCTGAATATTTTGAACTGCAATGTCTTCCAATCCGATTATATTCAAAATATTCAACAGAACATTTCTTACTAACATGTTTCTGTTTTGGAAACATTTTAACTTATTTATGGGCTGTACTGTACACCAAGTGGTATTTGACAAAACATCATTATTAAAATCATAATATCCTTTGACAAAATCATGTTAACTCTGACATCAAGAACGATGATAATTTACTGTAATATGTAGTAACTGAAGCAAGCGCAGATATAATATCGACAATATTCCGTAGTTACGGTAGCTAGTAGTCGCGATTTTATTACACACTAGTTGCTGTGGGTGGGGGGAAACGGGACAGTGTGCATTATCATCACTGGGGTTGACCAAGACAGAGAGAGCGCATTAATGCCTGTCAGTTTTTCTCAAGCAAAGGAGTAAATCAATATAATTCTGTTCACCGGTGATGCGCTTTATTTCCGAGGAAATTCTGATTGAACAGTGATGACAAGCAAGATATAGGCGGGTTCTTGATGATAAAAATTGAGTCTGAATATAAAAACATAATAATCCGGGCTGACCGTCGCTGATATCCATATAGATGATATGTTAACCGATTTCATCTAGCCACCGGTACTTAAACCCTTTAACGGTCAA
Source organism: Chaetoderma sp. LZ-2023a (assembly GCA_034401795.1). NCBI lineage: Eukaryota > Metazoa > Mollusca > Caudofoveata > Chaetodermatida > Chaetodermatidae > Chaetoderma > Chaetoderma sp. LZ-2023a. The sequence continues at coordinate 38,005,900 of CM067366.1, forward strand.
CTTTGGTTAAGTAAATTTAAATATCTACCTATTGAATGTCTTGTGGAATACAATTTTTGAAGATTTATCACTGGAATGACTGGCTTGGTTATCAAACCAGTCATTTCTGTGGTAAATTTTCAAAATTTTTATTCCCTTGGCCTGTAAATGGACATTCCACAAGACTGTAACAGAGGCTGATTTTGGCCGGCATGACCAGTAAAGGGGTAATATAGATGCTATGTCGACCGTAACCGATTTCATCTGGCCTAGACATAGTAAAGAATATACTCAACTTAGAACATACTATGTAGATAAATTCATGATATGAGCATATATATTGACTATTTTGAAAGCAATTTGACTGTGAATGTTCTTGCTGACATGGTAACTGGTAAGAAATACCATTTATCTGCAGTGATCTTGAAAAAATTCCCACTTGCAGACCATGAGACTGTTTTTGAAAATTTACTATTGGAATGACTGCCGGCTTGATAATAATTGAACTAGTCATTCCAGTAGTACAATTTCAAAAATAGTCAACTCTTGCTCTGCAAATGGACATTCACTAAGAGAAATATTAATTTCCTGAACCAAGCTTGACCATCAAATGGAAAAATTGTTTCGGAATAGTTTATTATTTAGCTCGAGAATCATTTGCATGGCAAGAATTCAATTTTTTTTAATTTATCACTGGAATGAGTGGCTCGATATAATAACCGAGCCAGTCATTTCAGTGGCAAACTTTCGAAAATAGTCTTCACTTGACCTGCCAATGGGCGTATCTGAAGACCAGTGCCGAAATAATTTTTGCTCGACTTGAGTGGGATCCATTGAATATTTGTGCTAGGTCTTTAGCCCTCAAATTTCATCAAGAAAGTTTCAATTTTCTCATAGAAAATGTCCATTTGCAGACCAAGAGAAGACTATTTTTGGAAATTTACCACTGGAATGACTGGCTCGATAACCGAGCCAGTCATTCCAGTGTTACATTTTCAAAAATTGTATTTCTTGGCCTGTAAATGGATATTCAATAGGCAGATATTTAAATTTTCTTTACCAAATCTGACCATTAAAGGGTTAAGCATTTGAGCTAACACTCGAGAAGCCTTGTCTTAGGGACATAGCTGGTTGTATTTCCTTTGACCTAGGAGCCTTTCCTTGGAAGCCTGCAAGATGCTTACTCCTGTAACATCTAGTTTTATAGAGATACTGTTCACTAAATAGATCATGTATTGAACCACATGCTTTTGAAAATTGGTTAACTCTCAAATTTGTTCAAGGAAATTTTATTTTCTCATAAAAATGTCAATGTGCAGACCAAGAGAATATTGTCTTTAAAAATTTGCCACTGGAATGACTGGCTCAATTATCTAGCCAGTCAGTCCAGTTTAAAATGTTCAAAATGTCTTCTCTTGATCTATATATTGCCATTTCTCAAGACCACTACTGAAGCAGTTTTTTACCAACATTAGTGTTAAAAGCATTAACATCCCCCATACCACTCTTAACAATCCCCTTTGAGGAATCCAGGTGTGCATAGGTATTCCACTAAGTACAAAGGTTACCATTAACGAAGGAGTTAATTAATCTTTTATGTATACCTCCAAGGCCCTCCATGATGCAATGACTGAATACAGGTAAAGTCTGTATGCATCATTTGAAAATAATGGCAACATCAGTTGTGAGTTATATAATAAATTGTTGCTTTAAAATGCATAAAATATACATTTACCAGGTATGCATTTAACCCTTTAACTCTCAAATTCATTCAAGAAAATAAATTTTTCTCACAGAAAATGTCCATTTGCAGATAAAGAGAAGATTGTTTGAAAATTTATTACTGGAATGACTGGCTCGGTTATCGAGCCAGTAATTCCAGTGGTAAATTTTCAAAAAATAGTCTTCTCTTGCTCTGTAAATGGGCATTTTCTAAGACCACTGCAGAGACCATTTTTGGCAGGCTTGATTGTTAGATGGTTAACCCTCTCTAGTCCATAAATTTGCTCTAGAAATATAATTTTTCTCATAGAAAACATTCATTTGCAAAACATGGGAAGACTGTTTTTGAAAATTTAACCGGTTACCGAGCCAGTAATTCCTGTGTTAAATTTCAAAATTACTCCTCTCTAGGTCTTGCAAATAGAGATTAGTCAAGATTATTGCACTGAGTTTCTTGACCAATCTTGACCATTACTGGGTAAAAGTAAATTCAGAAAGAGGGTCAACGATTAGCATCTACACAACATCATCTAAAACCATTAGCAGTGGTATGAAGCATCATGTCACAACTAACCCTCTTAAACAATTTAACACTGACAAGCCAGTCAAAGAAGGCTTCTTCAGAGGTCTTGAGAAATGTCCATTTGTAGACCAAGAAAACAATTTTTTTGGAAATTTACCACTGGAATGACTGGCTCGGTAACCGAGCCAGTCATACCAGTGGTAAATTTCCAAAAATAGTCTTCTCTTGATCTGAAAAGGGACATTTTCTATAAGAAAATTGAAATTTTCATGAACAAATTTGAAAATTTGAGAGTTAAAGTGTTTAATCAGTAACATCAATAGAAGAGAACAGGTACGAAGATTTCTGAAAGCTATTGATTCCATCATGCAAACCAAACATCCTCTGCTCTAGCATAATCCACTCCTATTATCCCTGACACAAGCACAGCTATTGTCATTAGAGAAACAGAGAATGTCATTACTGTAGGTAAATAGTTCCAGGATTCTGAATAAACAAGGTGCTTGACCCTTTAGTACTCAAGAAGGTAAAAAATGGAGTCTGCAGTGGCATTGGGAAATGTTCATTTTAGACAGCAATCGATTATTTTTTAAGATTTATTACTGGAATGACTGGCTCGGTTATCGACCCAGTCATTGCACTGATAAACTTTCAAAAATACACTTCTCTTGGCCTTCAAATAGACATTTTGTATGAGAAAATTTTAATTTTCTTGAACAAATTTGAGGGTTAAAAAGGTTAATTGTTTGAGAACACAGACATCAGATTGAGTGCATTCCTGAATCTATCTCAGGACTTGTTTTTTCTAGAGATAATTCCTATACAATATACTGGAAACCTTTCACAAGCATTCCCAGGTGTGTCATTTTGTTTAAATTTTGCATAACTTGAAGAGATAAAATTCACTGTAAGCTGAATTAATGTGGGTGTGATTCACATCTTAACCCTTTAATACTGATATCAGCGAAAGACGGCTTCTGCAGTGGTCTTGCAAAATGTCTATTTGCAGACGAAAAGAAGACTATTTTTGAAAATTTACCACTGGAATGCCTGGCTCGATAACCGAGCCAGTCAATCCAGTGGTAAATTTTCAAAAATAGTCTTCTCTTGGTCTGCAAATGGGAATTTTCTATGAAAAAATTGAGATTTTTAAAGACAAATTCAAGGGTTAATATAGTTGTTTCATTAATACAAAGTACATGAACCTGCTTATCATTTGATACCTGATGAAAATATTGGCCATGGCCAAGAGTGGAGCATTTTTTGAGAATTGACAACAGCAATGACTGCCTCGATAATCAGGTCAGTCATTTCAGACGTAGCTTTAAAAAAAAACCATCTTGTCCAGTAAATTGTCATTGACTGAGGAAAACTTAATTTTCATGACAAATCTTGACATGATTACGTGTGAGAGGGAGGGAGGGAGGGGGGAGGGACAGAGTAGGATGATTGGAGGGAGAGAGAGAATGAGAGGGGGAGGGGAGGCGAGGGATTGAGGGGGGGGAGGGACAGTTGGATGATTGGAGGGAGGGTGGGAAAGAGTGAGGGGGAAGACACAGAGGGAGGGAGGGAGGGAGGGTGGGTGGGTGGGTGGGTGGGTGGGTGGGTGGGTGGGTGGGTGGGTGGGTGGGTGGGTGGGTGGGTGGGTGGGTGAGTGAGTGAGTGAGTGAGTGAGTGAGTGAGTGAGTGAGTGAGTGAGTGAGTGAGTGAGTGAGTGAGTGAGTGAGTGAGTGAGTGAGTGAGTGAGTGAGTGAGTGAGTGAGTGAGTGAGAGGGAGAGAGAGGGAGAGGAAAATGATTCGGAGAGACAGATAACAGACAGATTGAATTATATTGTTTTATATATATTTGACTTTCACGCACATGCAGAATAATCTATAACGCCGCCATTGAGCCACTAACATTACACACTGTCTAAATAGCTATATGCCTTGAAATACACTCATGAGTTCCGTGTCAATAATATTTTAAAGAAAGTCATAAATTCAGAAATCCTAGCAAATAGAAGACACATCTAAGAAAACAGTTAGATACTTGTTCACAGAGATTGTGTGGGATTTGTCAGCTTGTCATGCTTGCCTAAGGGATCAATGTATAAAAAAAATTTTGCCAGAACCAAACAAAAGATTAAAAAGATTTCTGACCCCCAAACTGGTTTTCAACAACAACTGATTTCAAAAGATTCTTGAGATAATCTTTTAATCTGAGATCAAGGTCAGTGATGCTTCAATAATGCCAATTTATCATATATCTTTACAGTTCAGCTAGAAACATGTTATAGCTAAATTTTGAATAAGATGTAAGAAATGTTCTGCTGAATATTTTGGACTTAATTTGATTTGGAAGACATTGCTGCCTAAGGCAGCAATGGCTTCCAATCAAATTATGCCCAAAATATTCAACAGTACATTTTATTTTTTGTTTTGGAAACAATCTAGATTATTTCTGATCAAAACTGTAATGTTCCTCTCCTAACCCTTTAATGATCAAGAAAAGCCCAAGATTTGCTCAGTGAATGACCATTTGCAGGTCAATAGAAGACTATTTTTGAAAATGTACCACTTGTATAACTGGCTCATCCATATAACATACAAGTTTTTATTCATTATGTAGGTTACAAAGTTTCACTCAAAGACAAGTTTAATACTCCAAGCAGAAGCCAAGTTGATCAATAATATTTACTACATTCCAAACTGATAATTTTGAAAACAATTTGACTGAGTCATTAGTGAAATAGCAAGATTATCACCAGGTTGTGCAGTTACATCCCATAATACAGGCGCTCATAAAATCAAAATGAAAATATCCACCTAACATTTCGTTGTAATACCAGCCAAAAATGGCTTCTCAAACAGTCTTTATAAATATCGATGACGACTATTTTTGAAAATCTACCATTGGAATGACTAGCTCTATAACCAAGACAGTCATGATAATGGTAAATTGTTCAAAATAGCCTTCAATTGATCTGCAAATCAATATTTTATGAGTTTTTTAAAACTAAACTTGACCATTAAATGGTGATTTCAGTCACGAGTGCTTGAAAATTAAATTCTTAAAATTGTACACTTTTAGAGGTGTAAATGGTGGGCCAAGAGTATTTTTATTTGGGAATTTGAATCAGGGAATCGTGTCTCTAATTCAATTTCACAACTTAAATTGAATGATATAAATTTATACGGAATGAAATCATTATATATTAAGATTTATTTCGTTTCCTTACATCCAGGCACACAATTTAAGCGTCTAAAAGTATACAATTTTAATAATTTTATTTTCTAACATTCTGATCTAAATATGCATCTTTAATACATTAACAGTCAAAACGTTTTTAAAAAAAACCAAAAAAACCCCAGCTTCTCCAGTGGTCTTGGGAAATGTCCATTTTCAGACCAAGCAAAGACCATTTATGAAAATGTACCACTAGAATGACTGGCTCGATAATCGAGCCAGTCATTCCAGTGGTAAATTTTCAAAAAATAATATAAGATTGAAATTTTCGTGACCAGTTTTTACCATTAATGGCTTAAGCAACTTCAAAGCGTTGTCATAGAAACAATGCCTTCTCTCACAAACCCCGATTTCAGCCAAGATTAAAATGTGCCTAGACACATTTCAATAGGCGGCGAGACAGCCAGGAATCTGACAAGAATAGGTGCCAATTATGACACACTGGGATTATCAACAAATTCTCCACCCTGGGGCAGTTTCCGATTTTCAAGCCCAGAGATAGAGTAGACTAATTTGGCAGGACCTCGAGCAAGATTAAGGAATTTTAGTCTGAATTACCATAAGCAAGACATTAAGCGAAATAAAGATAAAATCTTGCTAGAATTAATTGAAAGCAATTTGATTGAAAGTTGTTGCTGTCTTATGCAGCAACAACTTTCACACAAATTGCTTTCAAAATAACCAGCACAGCTATATGATGTAGTTTTTCATCCATTAACCATTTAAATGGCAATGTCTTGATTTCAAGACAACTATATAGTAAAGCTGATGAATACTTTGAAACACAATTGACTAAAACCAGTTCCTAATCAAATTAGTTTCAAAATATTCAACAGAATACTCCTTACAGAGCATTTAGAATGTGTCATTTCTGATCTGTACGGGTTAAAGCTCGCATAGAATACAAAATATTGGATGAATAGTCACTGACAAACAGGGTGTTGATGATATCTTCTGAATGTCTCATGCTTCCACCACCGCCATACATGCGCCGCGCCACCCCCACCCCACCCCCACCATCATTCACCACAGGAAGTTCAAGCTTATAATGTGAAGACAGGTTGATTGATTTTTGCCAAACACTCTTCAAGCATCTGAATTGATAGATTTGATGGCCTATGGAGGAAAGCTCAAGACAGATCCCAGAAAGAAACAAGGGCCTCTATTCGGATTAGTCGATTCCCACACAGAAATATCCTACGTTATTAGACTTCTGATGTGTCGATTATGTCTATGGCAATAATTTCTGCCAGGAATACATAGAATCTTTTTCAAAGACGTACTGTACTCTCTTTGATTAAGATGTGAATTAATTTGCCAAGATGAGATTGCGTAGCCGCACCAAGATATAAAAACATGGTATTAACGAGATGAAGTAACATATTTAATTTTAATATTACATTTTACTTCGCACGAATCAGATTTTAAATCTTAACCCTTCTGCAGTGGTCTTGAGAAATGTCTTTTTATAGACCAAAAGATGATTATTTTTTTTTTAATTTACAACTGGAATGACTGGCTCGATAACCAAGCCAGTCATTCCAGTGATAAATTTTCAAAAATATTCTTCTTGGTCTGCAAATGGACATTTTCTGAGAAAATTTTAATTTTCTTGAATAAATTCAAGGGCTAAAGTTTAAATGTAAATGCTGTTTATCTTTCAGTTCATTGAAAGTATTTTTTATCAGACATATAAAGATTGGACATGCAGATTATTTGACAATGCAGTGACTGGAATCTGTTAATGGAGGAATCCAGTTTTAGCTATGCCCCGCCATCTCTAGCAAATCTCCACCCACACTTTGCCCGTGTTGGGATCCATCGATCCCTGAACTGCCCGACAATACATTTCCAGAAAACTATCCAGTTAGCTGTTCAATACTTTGAAACTAATTTGACTGGGTGCTGTTTCAAAGTATTCAACAGAATGTTTATTAGATAGTAAAGAAATACAATTCGTACAAATAACCTGACAGACTCACTGATAACATGTTTAAGACAGGCCAAACCGAGTCATTCATGACGTAATTGATTATAATGGCACCCTACACGTGAGTAGTTGATTATGACGTCATATGATTGATGGATAAACTGGATATCTCCATGGAGTGCAAAGCAGAATTTATGCTGTTGTTTATGCGCATTAACCCTTTAATGATCAAGACGGCCAAAACCAGCCTCTGCAGTGGTCTTGAGGAATGTCCATTTGCAGGCCAAGAGAAGACTATTTTTGAAAATTTACCACTAGAATGACTGGCTCGATAACCGAGCCAGTCATTCCAGTAGAAAATTTCCAAAAATAGTCTTCTCTTGGCTTGCAAATGGACATTCAACAAACAAATAATTTGATTTTCTTGACCAAAGTTTACCATTAAAGGGTTAATATTGTAACTCCCATGACACAGTGCTGGCTGTAGAATATTTCTTGCTTCTTAGTAACTTTGGTGGCGCTAGTTGGGTGTTCAGCCAGTGTGCGAATGCATGTGCGCTGGATCCATGTGCGCTGGATGCATGCCTCGATGTGCGCTTAATTCAATAAACCTTGCATTTTGACAAATAACCAATGCTACCCATACTGACCAGGATGATGGATTACTAATTAAGCTATGGATTAATATTTCATGGAAATTATGGCTTCACACTTTAGCTTTGGTTGAAATATTTCCTTCACATTAACATAACAATGGTTGGGTTTTTTTGCAGTGATGCTCTCCGCATTCAGAACTCCAATCTTTCTTCAACTTATGGTTCTATTAATCCTGACCTTAGGCGCACTCTTCATCAATAAATGATGGAATTTTATCAAGATTATCTAATTATTTGCTCATTGAAGTCCATTTCTTAATTTCAATTTAGTATTTTGAGAAGTGAATTAAATTATTTCATACTTACAAATAGTTAGCAGTATTACAATTGATTATTTGATATTTTGAAATGAAAAGGGCTAATACTAAACCTTCTCCACCCTTTTAGAAAATTTCCACCCACCCAACAGCCTTCCGCCAAATGCACAAAATTAACACCTTACTTATTGGGTCAATCATCTCTTTGAGTAAGCTCTTTAACATGGCTCTGTTTTGTTGACAGATATTGGCCATGACAATGCGGACACATCTGAGTGTGACTTTTTCTAATAAAGCCCCTATAAGTCCCCTGTAAACACACAATATCCAGCCAAGTTAAACATTTGTCAAAGATTTAATGAGCTGGATGGAATGAGAGTTCAAAAGCTACGGGTATATAGTCACAGATTTCACATATAACATGAAGATTCCCAGAAACATGCTGAATATTTAGAAAATAATTTGACTGAATTCGAGGACAAATTTTCAGTTAAATTACTTTAAAAATAATCAACAGATCTGAGTTGAATGTGATAACTGAATCACTCTGTTATGAGTTCAAACGGTCTGGTATTGTGAAGACTGGCAGATTGGCTGAGGCTTGATGACAGCTCACCTGGTTAAATAAACAATACAGACTTCTGTCATAATGAGAATTCTGTCATAATGTGTGCATAGGAAGAGATTTATTCTCTCTTGATTATTCTCATCCCCTCCCTTACACTCCCTTTCCCCCTAACTTCATTCCTCCCTCTCCCACTGTCACACTGCAACCTCCACACAGCCATCCTCTAAAACTCTCCCTGCCTCCTTCTCTTCTCCAAACCTTCTCTCTCTCTCTCCCCTCGCTCTCCATCGCCATCCCTGTCCCTCTCCCTCACCAACCCTTCTCACTGCCTCTAAATTCTCTCTCAATAATACTTAATTTCCCCATCCTCTCACCATTCCATCGCCCTCAATTTCTAAATCCATCTATAGTTCTAACACACAGTTATCCATTTTCACGTTCTCCCCTCCCACCCCCACCTCTCCTAAACCCTAATTTAAATTCCTGCACTGATAAGATTGTTTTGTTTGAGATTTTCTAAGACTTCCCTAGATCTTTTTGATGTTGTAATCAGTTACATGTGCTAAAATAACATCTATCAATGTCTTATGTAATTACAGTACTATAAATAATTTGTCTAATTGTGAACATACAACCCAATATCTAACATAATTACAGTATCTTATAGCATACAAATCCCTCATTCACACCTGTCTGTGTAGAGGTTAGATTTCCTCATTAACATTGAACCCACAAAGAATATTTACAGGTAAAAATCGGAGGCATGTAATCCTATTGGCATTTAGCACATTCCATACAGAACATAGGATAGGTAGATGGTACTTAATCTAGTGGTTTGCTTAGTAACCCTTTAAACACTCATATCGGCCAAAAAACGACTTTTGAAGTTCTCTTGAGAAATGTCCATTTGCAGATCAGGAAGACTATTTTTGGAAATTTACCACAGGAATGACTGGCTCGATAACCGAGCCAGTCATTCCAGTGGTAAATTTTCAAAAACAGTCTCTCTTGGTCTGCAAATGGACATTTTCTATGCGAAAATTTTAATTTTCTTGAATAAAATCGAGGGTTAAATGGTTAATTACTACTTACAAGTGCTGGTGATAGATGAAAGCCCTAAGCATATAAAGATTAGCAGCACAAATAGAAGCTCAGTCATTGTGTACCTGTGTATGTATTAACCCAAATCACATAGGTATATTGGTCAGCCTTTTAATGGCCAAAATTGGTCAAGAAAAATTCATTTTTTTGCTTAGTAAATTTCCACTTACAGCCCAAGATAAGAATATTTTTTGAAAATTTAACATTTGAACGACTGGCTCGATCATCTATAGGAGCGAAAGATGGTATTTAAATCCACCCTTTTCATTAATAATATACAAACCCAAGGCTATTACCATATATAAAAGGGTGAGACTCATGCACAACCTTTTGCCCTGTCTGCCCAGGTTCCACCTTCCCTACCACACCTATCCATCATTCTAGCTAATGCAAATGCATGTACGTTTTCACAACGCGTGGGCTTCCAAGGCAAAAATACTCAACAACTGCCTAATTTTTTTTTTAATTAAGTTACATGTTCTGTGTTTAAGGCCTTTTTAACAAAAATTGAATTTTTCCTTAGTGTATTTCCATTTGCAGGCCAAGCGAGATGACACTTTTTTTTTTAATATCACTGGAATGAATTTCCAAAAATAGTCTTATCTTGGCCTGCAAATATACATTTCTCCAGACCACTGCAGAGGCCAGTTTTGGTAGACTTGACCATTTAACCCGTAGCACGCTGATGTCAATATTCTATATTTTACGGTGTCAATATCAAAGAAACTGATGAACACTTTTCAACAATTTTGCTGGAAGATGTTGCTGTCTACGACAGCGTCATCTCCCATCAAATTTGTTGAAAAATGTACACCATCTTTTAATTTAATTTAAAAATTTTAAACTTTGACACCAGAGTGGTATGGATTAAAGGACAATTCCGGGACGGGTAAAAGTGTACTTTATTTGAAAGTCTATTATATGACTAACATATTGGATCCTAAATAAAAACAATAGACAAATAATACGAGTAATTATACCATCGTAAACATGGGATTATTTTATCTCCCGGGCGGCGCCATTTTCTTGCAAGGAGAGTGAGATTTCACGAGATCCTGACATCATCCCCGCACCAACGCAATCTTTGCCGAGAACGAAGGCTGTACAGTAAATATGTATATGCATGGAGGCCTAACATGTGCTAATTTGTAATCGTTAGGACATTGTCCAGTTAAGCTAGTAAGTTTTTCAAGTAATTCTAGTATCCGAAGTCGGTGGGGAATCGTTAACCATTAGACCGCTGAAGCATAGATAGGTAACAATGCTGCTCTAAGTCATTGCTGTGCACGCCAGCAACACGTTTCAGCAACATTTTTTTCCAAGTGTATCCCGACACTATCTCTGTAAGTAGGCGATTACGCATATTACGCCATGCAATAAGGGTTAAATGAAGTGGCACACTTGACACATGCTTATTGTCAAATTACTCAGGCGACTCAAGATACCGTTATAGCGTATGTCTCAGGCAGTGTAAATATATATTCCAAGAAAACATATGATATGATGATATTACCGGAACCACAGAACCGATTGTAATAATTCTGATACCTACCCGTAGCTGCATATTCGAAGATTTATCCAATGCTAGGAATGTTAGAATCGGCCTAGTGGTTCAAAAGATACACTGTGCGGGATATACTACGCCAGCAAAATTTCAAACAAAAATTTCAGGATGCGCTCTATCCATCATCCCATATCAGAACGAGTATTACAGCTACAATGACAGAATTTGCTGTGCCGAAGCTTTACAATGTTAACACATAAAGGGGAAAATTCCATCAAAATATCTTAATTATTGAAATTACTACAGCTTGCCCGGCAATATTGTTCGGTGATGAAAATTCCCAGATTTTATGTCAAAATGTTAATTCCTTTGGTGATAACTCTGGCAATATTCAAGTGAGAAAAATTATAATTGGTCAGGCAAACAGCCATCTCTTTCAACTTAAAGCACACCCCAATTTAATGACAATACGCAAAGATAGTCTGCGAGACAAAAACCATCTCATGCTAAATTGTACCAAACAAAGGATAACCTATTCTCACTTCTCAGACCATATCTTAGATGAATATTTTTGTTTTATATATTCCAGTCTTTTGAACCTCTTGTCTGATATTAACATCCATTAATATCATATTAATCCCGAGGTCGGCACTTATTTACAGATCCTAGAATCATTGGAATCGCTACAGCAGTTCGTTTGCTATTATCATTTACATATACTTCCTTAAAATATATACCCGCATCTATTGGCCTCGCTCCTCCAGTCATAGAAATAGTGGTGGTGCGGGGCTGACGTCGCTAGACGCGATAAAATGGCAGCGCCCCGATGTGCGAAAAACTGTCAATTTTACTGACTTTATCTAGCGATAGTTGGTTATGCTATTTCTATCTAGTTATTATTCTGGCGCAATTTTATTAAACAGATAATAATCTTTCAAATAAAGCACACTTTTTATCATCCCGGAATTGCCCTTTACGGGATTAAACTACAATAATTAAAGACTTGATTTACAAATAACAAAGGCTAGGGTCGAGAATGGACATCTAAATAATAACATCGATGCTATTATATAGGAATCTATGGGTCAAGCCCAGTGAAATCCATGGGTCAAGCCAAGCCAAATAACCCTCTCTGATGAAATCCACCTTTCTGCACAGATGTGGCTGCTGGACCTCAGCGTTTACATGCATATCACACAAGTCATCAGTTCACCATGGTCATTAATCCCAGCACTAATGAAGCAAATTCTTGCAAACATGGCTCAAGCTTGACCAATAATACCAATTAACTTGGACATTGTCTAAACCTCACTTCAGACTGTGCTGTCCCTAATGCTCTTCATTCTACATATATATCTTGAATATTGTAAAATCTGTTAATTGTCAAGCCGACCAAAATCTGCTTAGGTAGTGGTCTTGAGAATCAATGCCATTTGTAAGCCAAGAGGAAACTTTTTTTGAAATTTTACCACTAGAATGACTGGTCTTGAGAAATGGCCATTTCTAGACCAAGAGAAACTATTTTTTTGAAAATTTAGCATTAGTATGACTAGCTCGATAATCGAGCCAGTCATTCTAGCGCACAATTTAAGAAAATTGTCTTCTCTTAGCCTCAAATACACATTCACTGAGCAAAAATTGCAATTTTCTTGTCAAATCTTAACTATCAAAGGGTTAAACAATTTCAATGAATGTCAATAACATAGCCAGTCATTCCTGTGATAAATTTGCAAAACATAATCTCTTGGTCTCAAAACCAACATTTTCTATGAGAAAATTGAAGTTTTCGTCAACAAATTTGAAGATTAAATGGTTGAAATCAAATGGATTCGGAATTACAAAATCATAATTATTTAATTTGATTACTATAAAATGTTTTTAATTTATATATATACCGAGTATAAGGTACATATAAATATAAAAATATCTACGGCTTAAATTTCAATAAGATTTTTAAAGTATAAAATCAGGATTGTGTATATTTACACTTGTTTTTTAATTAGAAGTTGTTGATAAAAGTACAATATTTATATATATATATATATATTGAATTTCAAAAAACCAAGTTTAACTGTCTGGCTGCTGAGTTTCTGCAGACTACATTTTCCATGTGGTTTAACGCTGAATATGCTGAATATTTTGAAAACAATTTGACTGAAAGTTGTTGGTGGCTAAGCCACCAACAACTTTCAGTCAAATTGTTTTCAAAATAATCAGCATATCCAGAGTTATTGCCCATTGAAATTATTGTCTGGTGACATGCAGCAGCGAAACAGTTAAGTCAGTCATAAATGCATGTCTGCTAATATCTAGTCTTCCAATTTAGTTTCACATGACAATGAGCATCATACAGTTGAGTATACAGATTGTGCTACTGTAACTGATGATGAAATCAGTAGATAAGGAAGGGGTGTGCTTGACACATCCCTCACCACCCCCCCCCCCCCTCTCAACACCAGTACACATGCCACATTAACTTCCCATTCTGCCAGTGCCTCTCACTAAACAAGCCTGTTTACAATGTGGTCAAGCGCTAACGACCACATCTGGACAATGGGCATTTGGAAGCAGATGTCCAACAGGGCAGGACAAGAGAGTATCTGGCAGCTTAAACTGGTCATCTGACATTTCAATGATTTATTTAGTAACATTGGTGTGTTAAAACAGACATTAGTCTGTGTACTACCGCTAATAAGATATGCCTTAAACAGGTAGTAAATAGCTACAATAAACTGTGCGTTAAATATTGATATTTGTGTGACAAACCATTTTTACAGGTATGCTGCAGGTTAGTTTATAAGAGAACAAATTATAACAGACTGTATATAACGTACCGCTACATTGAGTGCACTCCAAGCCATATACCTGGTCACCATACAGTTCAGAAATAACTTAGAAATTAACAAGCTTCCAAAATAAAATAAAATTTACTGTTAAAATATTTTGGACGTAAGTTGATTGGAAGCCATTACAGTCAGGTAAATAACTTTAAATGTTTTGAAAATAAAATAAAACGTACTGTTAAATATTTTGGACATAACTTGATTGGAAGCAGCAATGGCTTCCGATCAAATTAAGTCCAAAATATTTAGCAGAACATTTCTTACAGCGTGTTGAAATTAAGTTGTACTAACTACCATGCTTGTGTCTTTGTTTTGGAAACATGTTGAGTTATTTATGAGCTGAACTGTATATATTTGAAACAAAACTTTGAATTAGCATATACATCTTTAACACTTTAACCCTCAAATTTGTTCAAGAGAATTAAAATTTTCGGATAGAAATGTCCATTTGCAGACCAGAAGACTATTTTTGAAAATTTACCACTGGAATGACTGGCTCAGTTATCGAGCCAGTCATTCTAGTGGTAAATTTTCAAAAATTCCCTTCTCTTGGTCTGCAAATGGACATTTCTCCGGACCACTGCAGAAGCTGTTTTTGGCTGATATGCGTGACAAAGGGTTACTCCTCAAAGATTTTCTGGAAAAGCTGGGAGAAATTCTTGCTGAATGTCCATTTGCAGATGATTTCTTTGAATTTTTCAACAGAATTTATCAAGCCAGTCAAAATCCAGTGATGAATTTCTAAATAAAATTTGAAATGAAAATTGAATTCCTACTCGAGCATCATATTTAGTATTTTGAATGTTTTTAATTATTTGTTTTAAATTATTTACAAAACGAGTAACTGGCCAATAATTTCAGTGGTCAGCTTTAAAAAATAGCCATCTCTTAGTCTGCGGATGGACATATCTATTACAACTGTATATAGATTGTAGATGTATTTTGGCCGTCTTCACCTCTTAACAGTTAAATCTTGTAGAATCTGATATCATAGGATCGCACATTCAATTAAAGCAACCATACAGGTAAGCTAATTGCATATTTTGAAAATTTAGACAGAAAGACTTCAGCAACAGACTATTTAACCCTTTAATGACCAAACCAGCATCTTGACCAATGTCCATTTGCGTGCCAAATGAAGAACATTTTAGAAAATTTACTACTGGAATGACTAGCTCAATAATCAAGCCTGTCATTTCAGTAGCAAATTCTTAAACAATTTGGTCTGCAAATGGACATTTTCTCTGAGAAAATTTAAATTTTCTTGAAAGAATTTGAGGATTAAATGGTTAATGGGCACAATCCGTATTCTAAATACATAAGCTCCTACAATAACTTAGTATCTTCAGAATTTGGTGCTAAAATGGAAACCTGGTGAGTATTTTGAAAAGAATTTGACTGAAAGTTATTGCTGCCTTAGGCACAAACAACTTTCAGTCAAATTGTTTTCAGAATATTTAGCAGTCATCTAAATATAGAATGTAATAATCATTATTATTTGTGACAAACATGAGGAAATGTGTTAAATTGCATCTATCAACTCTAGTGTTAAAAGGTCATAATCATTCTTGTCCAACCTGTCAAATTCTTGCCACAGGCCTAGTAGTGAAGCATTCTATCCAGGAGACCCAGCCCTGACCTGGTCACAAGTAGCCATGCTAGTGGTCAGTGGTCAGACAGAAATGACCAGCAGATGGTTAGACGGTGGTGGTCTCAAACAGACAAACAAACTAAAACCTTTCCCTGAACCTTGTATTTAAACTAAGCATATTGAATATCAAATTGTAATCTGATTTTCAAAATCTTGGTTTCAAGAAAAACATTTTATATCCCAATTTATATCCAGGTTATTTGAATAAGACTCTCACTATTTAACTGTCTGACCACTGCCAGGCGACAGACAATAATTTCAATGGCAATAACTCTGGACATGTCAAAAGTTGTTGGTTGCTTAGCCACCAACAACTTTCAGTCAAAATGTTTTCAAAATATTCAACATATCCAGAGTTAAACCCCATGGAAAATGTAGTCTGCAGATATTCAGCCTGTAGACAGTTAAACTTTGTTGCGCACAAGGATACTCCCTCTCAGAAATCTGTAGTAAGCAGTAAGCAATTATTTACAAGATATTAAAATTCGCAAAAGTTCGCCAGAGTAGTACAATAAAATGGCTTTATAAGATCAATAAAGCTTCAAGATAGTTAATTATTAAATAAATTGTAGATTTAAGGGGTTAGTATAAGTCTAACTGCCATAGGATTATGAGCTTCATTTTCAACTGTTTACAGTACTGCTCTGAAATAACTTAATAGTCTGACTGCTGCAACGCAGCAGACAATAATTTCAATGGACAATAACTCTGGATATGCTGAATATTTTGAAAACAATCTGATTGAAAGTTGTTGGTGGCTTAGCCACCAACAACTTTCAGTCAAAATGCTTTCAAACCTGTTGAATATTTTTGCACCCAGTCAAATTAGTTTCAAAATATTCAACAGCATCTTTATTAAATAGTAAAGACATAAAATTCGTACCACAACTTCTTAATCCACCATCAATTAAGCGCTCCTAATGAACTTATCTATCTCATTGATTATGACATCATACACATGATGTCACATATTTGAGTATGATGTTATACATGTATGATTGATGGATAAACTAGAAAGGTCCATTCTTCGGGATCTCAAGCCCATTTTTTGAAGATCCCTCCCTCGCATACAACACAAGTTAGCCCGACGGACAGATGGGCAAACAAACACACTGAGAGATGACATATGGCCAGACATGGATACTCAATAGTCTTGAGATATCTTGCGGTGTAGACAAAAAAAAATTTGTAATTCATTTCACACTTTAAATTAGTCCCTATAGTATGCAGAAAATATCACTAATGGCCCAGGTTTTTCTGAAGGCGTTTTTTTTCCTAGAAATGTGTTTTCCCCAGCAGCTAAAAATGTCAACTCGTCCTGTCTAGTCCTGTCTAACGATTATGTTTACTACACGTATTGATGTTGTTTCTTTACATATATACACAAACCTATAATTATGATTGATCGCTAACTCTTTAACCATCAAATTTGCTCAGGAAAATTCCAATTTCTCTCATCGAAAATGTCCATTAGCAAACCGAGAAAAAACCTTGAAAATTGACCACTGGAAGGACTGGCTCGATAATTCTAGTGGTAAATTAAAAAAAATATCCTTCTCTTGGTCTGCAAATGGACCTGACTTGAGCGTTAAAAAGTTAATTCAATATCTATAATATATATGTTGGTTATAGACTGCTTTTTCTCTGAACCCAGGGCGTAACTTGAACGATCAGTTCTTGTAATGACAGAATTTGATACGAGGCAAATCTATTTTTATCACAAAAACATGACTGCAATTAACCATATTCTTTAATAGCCAGATTTTGTCAGGGAAATTAAATTAGTTGACTAATGAATCTCCATTTGCAGGCCAAGAGGACTATTTTTGGAAAATTTACCACTGAAATGGCTGGCTCGTTTAATGAGCCAGCCATTCCAGTGGTAAATTTTCAAAAATAGTCTTCTCTTGGCCTGTAAATGGACATTTCCAAAGACCACTGCGGAGGCCGGTTTGGCCGGCTTGTCAATCAAAGATTCCAGTGTCTCTATTTCAACAAAACTATATAGGAGAGCTGTTGAATATTTTGAAACTAATTTTACTGGAGCCTGTTGCTGCCATATGCAATAACAGCTCTCAATCAAATTAGTTTCAAGATATTCCTTATAGTCTAAAGACTGTTGTTTCTGGTCTGTGGGGATTAAATGGTTAAACTATAGACTGATCATGCATTCACATGGGAGATATTAACCCTTGAATCTTCAAAATTTGTTCCAGAAAATTTCAATTTTCTCACTATTTACAGCCCAAGAGATTATTTTTGAAAATGTATCATGAGAATGACTGGCTTGGTTATTGATCCAGTCATTCTAGTAGTAAATTATCATTTAATTCTAATTCTGGACATTTCTAAAGACCACTGCTGAAGCTATTTTTGGCCACCTTGCATGTTAAGGGGTTAGGTTTGTGATGATTCAGCTCTTATGTTAAACCCCCCCCCCCCCCCCCCCCTATCTCCCTGCCCTGAACCCCCCCCCCCCCACACAAACCCACAATATGGCATGCAGATCTTAAAATGGCTTAAAAGGAATATTATACCCAGTTACCCTAGCCATCCTAACTCACTGAAGGTGCTTTGAAATCATATTTCTTCTGCAGTTTTCCTAATGGTTCATCAATCAGTGGGGAACAAACTAACAGATAGCAAAGTTACAAGACAACAGTGTACACTAAGCAATTAGTAAATACCAATTAGCTAATTACACAGTTAGTTCATCACATCATATATGGTAATGAACGAATCGCAGACTTATTAGTTTTCAAATATCTCCAACAGCTTTCCTGCATGCTTGTTTTTAAACTGATGTAATGCCCGGTGGTCAACAATAATTGGGTGCTGGGTACCAATATCGAAGTCCAGTCAGGTTAGATTTAAAACAGGGTTAACACTCAAGTCGGCAAAAAACGGCTTCTGTAGTGGTCTTGAGATATGGTCATTTGCAGACTAAGAGAAGACTATTTTTGAAAATTTTAAACTCGAATGACTGGCTCGATAACCGAGCCAGTCATTCCAGTGGTAAATTTTCAAAAATAGTCTTCTCTTGGTCCACAAATTCTTTGAGAAAATTTAAATTTTCTTAAACAAATTTAAGGCTTTAAGGATTAAGTATTATGTATGTACATAATAATGAAATATTAACCCTTTAACACTCATATCAATCAAATACAGCTTCTGCAGTGGTCTTGGGAAATGTCCATTTGCAGACCAAGAGGTTATTTTTGAAAATTTACCACTGGAATGACTGGCTTGATAACCGAGCCAGTCATTCCAGTGGAAGATCCTAAAAGAATTGTCTTCTCTTGGTCTGCAAATGGACATCTTCTATGAGAAAATTTAAATTTTCCTGACCAAATTCAAGTGTTAAATGGTTAAAGCATTTTTAGCCAGGTAGTAATTACTTTCCAAAGGTGAGCAAATTAAGCGGTAATTAATGTTAGTGGCTTGTACCTGCAGGTGTACTCGCATATCAATATATAACCCCAAATAATAGTACTGTCACTACCTTGCGATTATCGATGACATATATAGGATAGCGATACCCACTAAACATATGGTTTAACATTTAAAAAAAATATCCCTTGAAATGCGTCAAACATTCACCAGATAAACAACCAATAATTACGGGAAAGAACACCTTAAAAACCTGTTGCATATAATGGAGGGTTCTAGTTTGTCCATCAATCATATGACATCATAATCAACTACGTGCTGAAGGATGTAGTTAAGTTCAGTCACAAACGCTTAATTGATGATGGACTAAGCGTTGTTGTAAAAATTGTATGTCTTTACTATTTAATAAACATCTGTTAAATATTTTTAAACTAATTTGACAACAGCACCCAGTCAAATTAATTTCGAAATATTCAACGGCTTACTTGTAGTGCTCTGGAAATTGATAGTCAGGGAGATCAGGGATCAATCGAACCCACCACAGATGAAGTGTGGGTGGAGCTTAGGAAAAGATGGGTGAGGAATAGCTAAAAAACCACTTTACCCTCCCATTTTTTCCAGAAAATTTAACTTTTTCTCATCGAAAATCTCCATTTCCATCACAAGATTATTATTTTTGAAAATTAATCACTGGAATGACTGATTCAAGAACATTCAAGTGGTAATTTTGAAAAATAGTCTTCTTGGTTTTCAAATGAACATTTACCATTGTTTTTGGCCAGCTTAAGTGTTAAAGGGTTAATATTTAATCTTAGCCGAGATATCAATCCCAACATGCATTTCTCCTGACAGATGGACCAAGCATTGCAAAAACAAGCATTATGGCATAAACACTCATTGCCATTATTTACTTGTTTCTGTGATGGTGCACCTAGCATGGTTATGATGCTGACAAACAGCATATCAGGAGATACACACCATCTGGTGGCAGAAACAAAAACTAAACATCTCAATCCCACCACATACTCATTGGTTCTGTACTTATGTATCAATGTGATAAGATAGTGTCAGTGATTTGGTAATCATTGCTCTTTGAGCTACTAGAGCTATCCTGTGGTATTATGTGATCAGATCTAATGTCATTCTGCGCGCTCAATACAACCACATTTTATTTTGTCTGCGCGCTGCTGCTGCATCATACTGCTGCATCGTGTGTGCATCTGCACATGCATGGACAGGTACACAGGCATATAAAAAGCACATGTTGACTAGAATATAAATGCATACAACATAGAGGCAGTTTGGCCATTGTTATCATGCATTGTGTGCTAGCTTCATGCCTGCGTTCAATCAGATTTTGGCTCTCAAACCATCATAGTGGTTTTGTGGAATATCTATTTACAGGCTAACAGAAAATATTTGTGAAAACCTAACCACTACAGCCTTTTTTGGCCAGGTTGAGTGTTAAACATGATCAATATACCTTATCTCCCTCTTGTTATCCTTTGAATCCCCATAGCCCATTCAGACAAGGGAATTCCCAGCTTTTTCTTTGGGGGGGGGGGGGGGGGGGAGGAGGGGCTTGCACTAGAAGCTTGACAATTTGAGCATCACTTTTGACTATAATTGCTGGGACCGCAATCAAGCACGATAGTTAGCCTTCAGTCAAAATCCGGTTCACATACAGGTATGCAAATCACCTCTCCAGCACTCAGACTTCGGTTCCTAACAGGGATCAATCAGTCAGTCAGACAGCTTAATCGTCTTTGGCGCTGGCTTTCTCTTTTGTATTCTTATATATAACTACAGTGTGTTGAACAAAACCCAGCAAAACAAGGGCTATCAATATAAATGCAAGAAGGAAACTGATCTTCAAATCTCAAAAAGATTTGGAAAGATTTTTCTTAATTACAAATTAGACATCTCTGTTTACACAACTGTCTGGACGAATTACGTTGAAATTTGGTTATTATAGCACCCGTCTTCAAATGTTATTGCAGACGACATATGCTATGGGTTATATCTCTGGATCGGCTAAATATTTTAAAAACAATTTGACTGAAAGTTGTTGGTGGCTTAGCCACCAACAACTTTCAGCCAAATTGTTTTCAAAATATTGAGTGGGTCCAGAGTTATTTCCCATTAAATCTATTGTCTGGTGGCTTGCAACAGCGAGACTGTTAATACAAACAATGAGTAAAATAAAATAACTTTTGGGGCCACAAGATGGTGGTTTTGATGGGGTGGAGTTGGGAGGGCTATCTTTCTACTACGCATTTTAAAAAAACACAATTTTGTGCTCCCAAAAGCTATAGAATATATATTTTGCCAGCATGTATGTATAACAATATTCCTGGCACGCACAGCAAAGGTATAGGGACGATTGTTTACAATCAAAACATCCATTGATTGTCTATTTCTATGCTGTATATCAGGGAAAATGTCAAAATACTCACTCTTATCGATTATATTACAGAACTGTATCTTTAGTACTGGTCATTTAGCACAATATACCATTCCAGCTTTAGCTATTATCGTCATCATCGGTCCCACCAATCTCTAGCTAAGCTTCACCTACTCTTCGCTATATTGGGATCGATTGATCCCTATTTAATAAACATTCTGTTGAATATTTTAAAACTCCTTTGACTAGGTGACTATTTGACTCAGTTAAACTAGCTTCAAAATATTCCACAGCTTACCTGTAGAGTTTTCCGGAAGTTGATAGTCAGGGAGTGCAGGGATCGATCGATCGATCACACCACAGGTGAAGTGTGGGTGGAGCTTAGCTAGAGATGGGCGGGGCATAGCTAAAACTGGATCCTGCCATTAACCTGCATCCATTTATGTGTATATATATATATATACATCCATTCATCTGTGCATCCATCCATCCATCCATTCCATTCACCGGCCCAACCAACCAACCATGCATGCGTCCATCCATCTGTCCACCTTGCACAATCCTTGTACCATCCATTAACCCTATAACTCTCATATTAGCCAAAAACGGCTTCTATAGGTCTTGAGACATGTCCATTTGCAGAACAAGAGCAAACTATTTTTGAAAATTTATCACTAGAATGACTGGCTCGATAACCGAGCCAGTCATTCTAGTGGTAAATTTTCAAAAATAATCTCTTGGTCAGCAAATGGACATTTTATGAGAAAATTTAAATTTTTTAAAACAAATTTGAGGGCTAAAAGGTAGGCGCGCACACCTCACCACCTACCAACCCAAACCAAGCATCCATTCATATATATATATATATATATATATATACTCAATAGCTAGTCATATCTCACACACCCAGGTTTATACACACATGGTGCCTTCCAACCCTCAATATATAACAGCAACAGAAAGTCAAATCAATGTAAATCAGGCGTTGTACCGGTAATCAAACCAGGATGCATGCTGTATCAGCCACTACCAGACACAACTGTGTAAATATACTGATCTTTAGGCACATTTCCACCATTATCCTACCACAATAAAACAAAGGTTAAGATTGTTATATATGGAGCCTCTAGTAGGTGGACATATGGTGTTCATATTGCTTACAGCGTTGCTGAAAGCTGTTGCGGTCGTAGACACCAACAGCTTTCAGCACAACTGTTTGCGAAATGGATACCAACAATATTTCCAAAGGATCTGATCAGAAGCCACACCTAATTCTAACCTCAAACACATCCCCAGCCCCCCCCCACCCCCCACCCACCCTAACCTCACCACCAGCACATTTGGTCCTATCAACTGACTCATCACTGAGCTCTACCATTGATAATTTTTTCCTGTCTTGTTTATTTTTCAGATTTTACTGATTACTGCAGCCATTTTGAAGATCGGTGAAACAGAATGGCTTGATTGTGAATTACGATATCAAAACGTGACCTCGCTGGGATTAACATGTGACTGTACAAGAAGCAATTCTGTGAATGGGAGATGTCCATATATTGTGCTCATTCTCCGATATTCGTTAATTCAGAGGATTAAGTCATGAAAATGGTGGGTGTTTTCGCAAATGCAATTTTCTGTGTCATAGTAGTGCTAGGACTAATGTGCAATGTCCACACAGTACCAAGTCATTCTACTGCATGTAAAACGATACTGGAAAGTGGATTTTACGTGACCCAATGCTCAAGGAGGGAGTTAGAGAAAATACCGTGGGACATTCCGAATGTTGTACGAACGCTGTACTTTGATCACAACAAGTTAAAAGAAATAAAAGGTACACCTTTCCTCAAATGCAGCTACGCAAAAAAGCTGTTTATGAAGAATAACTCAATTTCTTATATTGAGGATACCGCATTTCAAGGACTTAGGCGCTTAGACTTATTAGACCTGGATAATAATCAGTTAACGGAGATTCCAAAAGGATGGAGTCATATACCGAGATTAAAGACGCTACGACTTCGGCATAACAAACTAGTATATATACCAAATGATGCTTTTTCTAACTTATCACAACTTGAAGAACTGTATTTGAACTACAATCACATTCAGAACCTGGCAGTGGACAGCTTTGCGGGCTTATACAGTTTAAACTGGTTGGAGTTGAACAATAATAACATCCGAACTATGGACCAAAGGGTTGCCTCCCATTTCCCGCGGAGAATGATTTGGCTACGTCTTTACAATAACCCATGGCAGTGTGATTGCTCACTGCGGTGGCTAAAGGAATGGCTTGTGAACAGTTCCATCCACTGGAAGTTTAACAAGCGTGAACCTCATTGCCAGAGCCCATGGCTCGTAGCAAACGAGGCTTTTTCGGATATATCAGCGGATCTATTCATCTGTCCAGTGCATATCATGTCTTCTAGCAGGATGTTAACTATAGAAGAAAAAGGATACACTGCTCACATCGTGTGTGATGTGTATGGTGACCCGCCTCCAGCCGTAATGTGGTTTTCCAATGGGAAAGAGATCAGCAATTATCATGTGACGGACAAGTACCATATCCGGAATACTGGTCGGACAACAGTTCACAGCTCACTGCGGATATTTAACTTCCAACTGGAGGATATCGGTGCATACACGTGCCAGGCAATAAACCCAGGACGAGCATCAAACGTCTCATTTCTTGTCACTCTCAAAGGTATTGATCCCGCGATTGCACTACGAATGCGACAGAATGGTAAGGGGTCTCTAGGGACGAAAACGCTCATCGCTATTATAGCTGGCTCTGTAGTCATGCTAGCAGGAGTTATTCTTGTCGTGTGCATTATTGTACGGCACAAATACCGCGGGAAACGTTATGCCGTACGGCTCACATTAGATGAGCATCTCAAACACAATGGTGTCATAGCCAAATCTGAACCCATTCATGAACATCGGATTTATGGTGAAGTGCTACGAAATGGAAAACCACTAATTTTTCCAAATGGATTTACCGACGACGATGACGATGTTGACTCTATGTATAATTCTATGCGTGTAACACCAGTGAAACCAATACTTGTAAATGCTCCTACCACGCCCACATATATCTCATTTCGTTCTGACCCATCAGATGCTGACCTAATGCAACTATACGGAGCCGTACAAAAGCAACATTCATACGATTCCCGTGAAAGCTCCCAGGCGGAATCAACCTCTCCTTTATTAGATCATCACAATCACCACCCCGGTGGCAAACTATACACAGAAGAGTACAGCGATCATCATTTATTAAACAACTCGCATAATTTAAACTACACATCAACATTGCCTCATGCATTACCATACTCGACGCCCCCAGTACAATCAAGGACAATGACAACACCGAAGAAAAGCGTCTCGATGGGTAGTCTTGGCAACAGCAATACAATGCCACCAAAAAAGCCACCGAGACTTTTTGTATCGAAGGACAACATCATAAGTGACTATAGTGCTGGGATGACAATTTGTTTACCGCCTACGGCCAGGCATGGCTTTGGTACAGCTGTATGAAGTACTATGGACTATATTGTACTGCTTATACAGGGAGGGGGTGGGTGGGGTGGGGATGACGCATGTGACCTTACTACACTGGGATAAGGTTGTATTATGTACTATGCCAAATTATTTGGCAATCACTGCAGTACCACATGTACGGTTTGTTGCTCTTTGCTAATATTCAACCCTTACCACTCTGACGTCAAAATTTTTAATTTTGAAATTAAATTAAAAGATGAACTGGTGTTAATTTTTCAACAAATTTGGTGGAAGATGGTGCCGTCATAGACAGCCACATCGTCCACCAAAATTGATGAAAAATGTACACCGGTTTCTTCGATATTCACACAGTGAAAAATTGAATATTGACATCAGAGTGGCAAGCATTAACCATTTAATTTGTTCAAGAAGATTTAAATTTGTTCATTCAAAATGTCCATTTGCATACCAAGAGAAAACCATTCTTGAAAATTTACCATTGTAATGACTGGCTCTGTTATCGAGCCAGTCATTCCAGTAGTAAATTTTCAAAAATGGTCTCCTCTTGGTCTGCAAATGGACATTTCTCAAGGCCACTGCAGAAGCCGTTTTTGGACAATTTGAGGGTTACTTGTCACGATTAGTCAAGAAAATCAAGAGCTTTGCAGGCCAAGAAAAGAACACTTTTGAAACATTACCACTGGAATGACTGACTCGAATCTTGATTACTGGGCCAGTCATTTCAGTAGTTGTTTTTCCAAAAACGTCCTCTTTGGGTCTGTAAATAGAAATTTCTCAAGATCACTGCAGAAACAGTTTTTTAATTAATGTGAGTGTTAAATGCTTAACATATTGACTGAACTGCTTGCATTCGTTGCCAGGTGGCAATAAATAGCAATGCTTAGAAAATTTTGGATGCCTCTTTTATGTTGAAGATGTTTTATATTAAGAATGAATCTGAACCCTTTAACCCCTACGACAAATTCTGTACTTTGTAAGCAATATTCAGTTGAGTATTTTGAAACTAATTTGACTGGAAGATGCAGCTGCCTTAAGCAAGAGCTTTCAGTGAAATTACTTTCAAAATAATCAACAGACTAGTTCATACATTCTAAAAAATTTGTCTTATCAGGTCAATTACTGTCATTGAGTTAGTTAGTGTTCAGATTGATGCTGAATCCAAGGAAATACAATTTTTAATAATAGTACTAACCATTTTAGTGACACTCACAGAATTTAAATTATGTTCGTAGCACATTTGAATTCTGTGCGCTGCACTAAAAGAGTGAATGATAATTTTGAAAACCATTTTAATTTAACCCCTTCAACATTCGAATTTGCTAAAAAAAATTAAATTTTCTCATAGACTAATTTTGAAAATTTATCACAGGAATGACTCACTCGGTTATCGAGCCAGTCATTCTAGTGGTAAATTTTCAAAAATTGGCTTCTCGTATTTGTAAATGGACAGTTTTCAAACAAAGAGAATACGCTCAATCCTGTGATAAATTTTCAAAAATTACAGTCTTGATCTGCAAATTTAGATTTTCTATGAGAAAATTTACATTTTCTTGAAGAGATTTGAGGATTAAAGTTTTTTGTATTCAAATCATTAAGATATTATTTGCTATGATGCCATCAATCGGGCATTAATTCATTCATTTAATCAATCCAATAAATCCACCCATCTACATTTGTAGCCATCCATCCATCCACCCATCAATCCATAGGATACTAGGATAGACTCTTATAATTCTGTGCATCTTAAAGTTTTATATGATGAGAAATTAACTGTTTAACACTTATAAATTAGAAATGATAAATTCATTGTGATATAAGGTATAGTCTATTGAATATTTTGAAATCAATTTGGCTGTTGCTGAAGTTTTCCCGCATAGGTGTCTTTAACTGTATGACCCTTGAATTGTTCAAATTTCTCATAGAAAATGTCCATTTGCAGACCCAGTAAATACTATTTTTGAAAATTTACAGTCATTCCAGTGGTGAATTAAAAAAAAATAGTCTTCTTGACCTGCAAATGGACATTTCTTAAGACCACTGCACAAACCATTTTGGCTGATATGAGTCTTAAAGGGACTGAGACATTGAAAGGGTTGAACAGCAAATATACATAAAAGATGTTTCTTCAAAACAACTACCGGTAAATTATAAAACTAATCTAAACAATTTGTTGCAAACACATTTGTTTTGAATTAGTTAGAACAAAGCGATTCATTCAGAAAATATTCTTTTAATAAATGAGTTATTCTGTTTCTGTAAACATTTTGATTCTCTTGACCAAATCTGACCATTAAAGGGTTAATTTTGCAAAAATTGCAACTTTTAGTAATTTATTTTTTTTCTTTGTATAGGGTGTGTATTGTAAAAACACCTAATATAATAGCTTAATTATCCAAATATATTCTTAGAAAAAAATAATCACATAGGTGCATAGAAAGACAAAACCTGTACAAGTATGAGAGATTATTAATTAATCCAGAGGCCATTGAAAATTCACCCTCTAAAAATACTCAATCTGGCCAACAATTGCTTATGCAGTGGTCATGAGAAATGTCCATTCGCATGCAAAGAGTGGACTTTCTTTGAAAATTTACCACGAGAATAACTGGCTCGATAACCGAGCAAGTCATTCTAGTGGTACATTTTCAAAAAGAGCTAGTCTCCTCTTGGCGTGCAAATGGACATTTTTGCCTAAGAATTTAAATTTTATTGCCCAAATTTTGTAGATAAAAGGGTTAAATCCTTTAGATTTTATTCCCCTCAAATAATAAGCTGTGTACATCTTGGAAACAATGTTGCTGAAAGTTGTTGTTGTCTAAGATGACAATACTTCCACAAACTTGCCAATGGAATGACAGACTGGCTCAATAACCGAGTCAATCATTACAGTTGTAAATTTTCCATTTAAAATAAATATTCACTCGGCAGTTATTTCAATTTCCTTGACCAATATTGACCATCTGTCATTCTCTATGCTCCCTCATCAATCCAGCTACTTATCAATGGATGAACCCAGCTTCTCAGTAAATCATATAACATCATAATCAACACACGTGATGTCTCCAGCTGACATCATAATCAATTATGTCATGAATGACTCGATTTAGTCCGTCGCAGACGTTTAATAGTCTGTCCAGTGGTACGAATTGTATGTCTACTATTTAATAAACATGTAGTGGAAATATTTTGAAACCAATTTGACTGGGCGCTGTTGTATGGCAGCAACAGCGCACAGTCAAATTAGTTTCAAAATATTCAACAGCTTACTTGTATTGTTTTATGGAAATTGATAGTCAGGGAGTTCAGGGATCGATTCATCCCAACACGGGCGAAGTGTGGGCGGAGCTTAGCTAGAGATGGGAAGAGCATAGCTAAAACTGGATTCCTCCATAACCCTTTAACCCTCATATAACAGAACCAACCAATTCTTTATGTGTTGAACTTTGGCAGTAGCAGGTTCAAGTCGAATTAGTTTCAAAATGTTTAACATTTTTGTATAGCCCTCTTGAAATTCAGACACTAAAATTTCAAGCTCTGAAGTGTTTTCTAAATATCCATTCTGCCATGTGAAGCAATCCAATAAGCCTTTCACTGATGAATCCCTAATATCTCATCTTCAAGGCAAACAAACAGGAAAACTGTTGAATATTTTGAAGTTAATTTGACTGGAAGCTGTTGCTGCAATGGCTTCCAGTTAAATTAATTTCAAATTATTCAACAGAATCGCTTTTATATCACAAAGAAGGTACTTTTTCAGAAATTAATTTATTTATTTATATAGTAATCCATCTATTCTATTCATTTACCCATTTTTTTCATACAGCGAAAAGTAAATGTTACAAGGGAGATAACGAACAATGTGAAGTAGATTAAACAGTACAAAAGTAGTCTCCCTTATTGAAACAGATTATTTTTTATCACAGCGTATGTGACACAATTAACCCTTTCACGACGAAGCTGGCGAAAACCAGATTTTGTAGTGGTCTTAGGGAATGTCCATTTGCAGGCCAAGAGAAGACTATTTCTTTTAATTTACCGCTGGGATGACCGGCTCGATAACTGAGCTAGTCATTGTAGTGCCAGAGTAAAAAAAATTGTCTTCTCTTGGCCTGCAAATGGACATTTAATAAGTAAATATTTTAATTTTTTAAACAAATTTAGTCATTAAAGGGGTTAAATCTGTCTTATTTATAAAAGAGAAATATTAATTTGTTAATTAAGCGATAATTTGTTAAGATATCATTAATAGTATGAAAGTGTTGCAATTAAATCATATGAATTATTTATATTGTAAATTTACAAAATGGTGGACTTATTATTAACCACTTAACACTCAAGCTGGTCAAAAAACGGCTTCTGCCGCGGTCTTGAGAGAACAGTCCATTTGCAGACAAAGAGGACTATTATTTGAAAATTTACTACAAGAATGAACGGCTCGGTAACCGAGCCAGCCATTCTAGTGATAAATCTCAAACATAGTCTTGAGAAAATTTTATTTTCTTTGACAAATTTGAGGGCTAAGAAAACTTACATTTAATTATTTCACCCTTTCACTGTTGAAAGTCATAACATGAATAAAAAATCTGCTCGAGTGAATATCATGCTGCAGGAATGTTGTTGCGCATTGGGTTTTTTTCAATATCATATTTGTATCTACAGCTGTGAAAGAGTTGAATAACAAATACATAAATTGTAAAATATTTCTGTAAATAGTGTTTTATAAAATAATTGTGTGTGTATATATATATATATATATATATATATATATATATATATATATATATATATCTCCGTGATATCCTTATAATCTTAGTTCCCAAGTTGCCAGTATCGTGATTGTACGTACGATGAATTTTTGTAAAGTAAACATAAAATTTTCCCGTTATTGTTTTTAATTTATTCTGTTGAAATCAAAGTTTGATGTTGTAGGCTAGTTTGTATTTCCTTGTCAGTGCATTGGCTATCTGACTGCTGAGTTTTTGCACACGGCATATTCCTGAGGTTATATCTCTTGACCGGTTAAATATTTTGAAAACAATTTGACTGAAAGTTGTTGGTGGCTAAGCCACCAACACCTTTCAGTCAAATTGTTTTTAAAATATTTAACACGTAAAGAGTTTTTGCTCATTGAAATTATTGTCTGGTGGCTTTCAGCAGCGAGACAGTTAATATCGACCCGCTAAGCTTGTTAATCAAGCTCAGCGCTTAGAGAATACCTCGCTTGATTTTATTTAACTACTAGTAGTGCAATGGAGGGATCTGACCCACCACTCATCTATCTGACCTCATAATCAAAATAGTTCACTTGTTTGCTGACGTCATGTCACGATCAAACATCTGGAAATCCTCTTTTAAATGTCTTAAACGGGTTTTGCAAGTTATTGTATTAGACATATTTTCTTTTTTACATTTTTTTACCGTCTACGTCGCAACTATAGCTTGTATATGCCTGTTATCCTAGACATGTTAACATGTGATTTCTGACAATTCTTTTGTAAAATTATTCAAATTATTAATTTTATCATCACGTGTGCATAAGTATTAACCCTTTAACACTCAAATTTGTTCAAGAAAATTTAAATTTTCTCAGAAGATTTCCATTTGCAGACCAAGAGAAGTCTATTTTTGAAAACTTAACACCTGGAATGACTGGCTTAGTCCTGTGATAAATTTTCTCTTGGTCCGCAAATGGACATTTCATAAGACCACTGCTGAAGCTGTTTTGGTTAATATGGGTGTTAAAAGGCTAAAATACAATTTTCGAAACATTGAACCTTATGAGTGAACAAGTAGTAAATCTTTTTGCATTTTTTCCAATTCTATAAAAGACAAGTCTCTGAAAAAGATTACGTGAATATTTTTTATCATAATTATATATAATAATTGTGTTACCTTGGAAATAGGAGGCACACCGACAAAGTCATGATATTATTTATTCTTTTATGCAGAAATGAGATCTGAAGATCTTAATACGTAACTTCTATATAAATTATAATGTTTTCTATGTGCAAGAATAAATTCTGCATGTGCTTGCCTGCACTCTCGCCTGTGCATGCACACATGCGCGTGCATGCGCACGCACACGTACACATGCACACATGCTCACACGCATGCACGCGCATGCACACACACACACACACACACACACACACACACACACGCACGCACGCACACACACACACACTCACACACATGCAGATGCGCATTCCTGCACCTTCACAAACAGACGCACATGCTCATGAACACGCATGAACGTACACACACACTGGAATTAGCACATAAACCTTAAATTTGTTCAAAAAAATTTCAATTTTCTCATAGAAAATCTCCATTTGCAGACTAGGAGAATACTATTTTTGAAAATTTACTACTGAAGTGACTGGCTCGATATCCGAGCCAGTTATTCCAGTGGAAAATTTTCAAAAATAGTCTTCTCTTGGTCTGCAAATGGAGATTTCTCAAGACAACTACAGAAGCCGTTCTTGGCTGACATGGGGTTTAAGTCTCCAGCATGCTAATCATTTCTTTTACCTCGATCCCGTTGCGCACGAAAATTAAACGTTACAATAATATCTGATGTCTGATTCAAGGAACATACCAGTATTCATTTTGAAAATAGTATTCTTGAAAGCTGTTGCTGTCTAAGACAACAAAAGCTTCCAGCTATACTATTTTCAAAAATAACCCCCAGTTATCAGGCTAATGAATCTCTGTAATTAAATCTTAAACTTAACCAATAAAATGGTTTATAATAATGTTATAATAATAGTATATTTTCTGTGGAATTTAAATAAACACAATGTTAATAAAAACGTAAAATAACATTCACAGATTTTGTTTGTTCCGTATATTCAAGGCACATCTGTTTTAGAAATGTCCTACACATTAATCATTTTAACCCTTTAACACTCATATTAGCCAAAAACGGCTTCTGCAGTGGGCGAGATAAATGCCTATTTGCAAACCAAGAGGACTATTTTTGAAAATTTACCACTGGAATGACTGGCTCGATAACCGAGTCAGCCATTCCAGTGTTAAATTTTCAAAAATCGTCTTCCTTTGGTCTGCAAATGGACATTTTCTATGAGAAAGATGAAATTTTCTCAAACAGATTCAAGGGTTTAAGGGTTAACCCTTTGAAATGCCAGTGTCTCAATTTCAAGACAAATATACCAAAAAGCTGTTGAATATTTTGAAACTAATTTGACTGAGAGCCGTTGCTGCAACAACTGCCAGTCAAATTTGTTTGAATAGATTATTCCTTGAATGCTAAAGAATTTGTTGTCTCGGGTCTGTACTGATTAAACCTTACAAAGACGAATTCCCCATATCTTATTTGCAATGCAACCATATAGGAAAACTAGAAATTTTTTTCATTAATTTGATTGGAAGCCATTGCAGCAATGGCTTTCAGTCGAATTAATTTCAAAATATTTAAGATTTCTATGGTAAAGAATTTAATTTTTCAGGGATTTGTTGGGGTTAACCCTACAGATCAGATATAAAAACCATGCGTTGTCAAATATTCAGAAAAAAATATTACTAGAATCCATTGTTGCCTAGGACAACATCAGTTTCAGACCAAACTAGAACATGCAGTCAATGGAGCTCCATGGCAAATACCCACGCTTCCACCCACCTTCTTGACCGTCCTCACAAGGGATGGAGCAATATACAGGGCTAAAAATTTACAATTTTTAATGGTGATCCATACGGATCTGTACACCAGAAACTTCACAGATCCCTGGAATCTTGTACTGATTCATACCATAGTACAGCGCAGAAAATAAAATTATTCAACTATTCTGAGTGGCCCATTTACACCATATTATTAGGATAATTAATCATTTAATCATCAGGAAGTCAAAATGTTTGCTTACTTAATGTCCATTTGTAAGCCAAGAGAAAATGTTTTTAAAAATTTTAATTCATCAGAGAAAATGTCCATTTGTCAGCCAAGAGAAGACTATTTTTGAAAATTCACCATTGGAATGACTGGCTCGTTTATCGAACCAGTCATGTGGTACATTTTCAAAAATGGTCTTCTCTTGGCTGACAAATGGACATTTCTCAAGAACACTGTAGTCGCCATTTCAGTTGACCTGACCATTAAATGGTTAAAACATTAAGGTTTCACGAGCTGCTTGATGAAGCAAGCGGTAAATCATGTTTGAAATGTCTTAAAACTACTGGCCCACTGAAACACACCGATCCAGCCAGATCAGTTACTGCGCTAAACCAATGATCCAGTACTGATCCGTATGCGAAAAAGGCTATAGATAACATGATCAGTGGTTAATTTCTAGCCCTAAATACATAAACGCTGTCTCGCAATCCGATTCACAGATAATTTTGATGGCGCGCATAACATATTCGTTTGGAGTCTGCCAAAAGAATTTTCGGAGCAGATCGCTAGATAGACACAGGGATGGACGGGATTGCAATACCACCTCAACATTCTTTTCAAAATGTTTGGGGGTAATGGACCTTTCCAGCTTAGTCATCCATCACATGACATCATAATCAACTACGTGACATGTAGGATGACATCATAATCAATGACATCATGAATGGCGTAGATAAGTACATCACCAACGCAGAATTGGTGACGCAACATGCGTTGTTGTACGAATTGTATGTATTTACTATTCAATAAACATTCTGTTGAATATTTTGAAACTAATTTGACTGGGTGCTGTTGCTGCCTACCCAGTCAAATTAGTTTCAAAATATTCAACAGCTTACCTGTACAGTTTTCTGGAAATTGATAATCAGTGTGTTTAGGGGTCGATCGATCCCAACACGAGCGAGGTGTGGGTGTAGCCTATCTAGAGATGCTAAAAATGGAAAGGTCCTTCACATGTATACAGAATATGGAAAGGAATGTCCCTTAGAACATAAAGAATGTGTAGCATTAAGTATGTATTGTTGAAGACATTATAATAGACATTAATGATCACACTCGGTCAAGAAAATAAAAAAACATTTTCTCTATGATTCATGTTGACTTGCAGAGAAGAGAATATTTTAGAAAACTTATCACTGGAATGACTGAATCGGTTATCAATGGAAGGATCTGATCTGTCTCTCAAGTATGTGACATCATAATCAAATATGTCACTAGTTAGCTGACATCACAATCAAAATGACATAGAAATTAGATTCTGGAAATTCAGGTTACAAAGTTTCAAATCGATTCCAACACGCTAAAGCTTGTGCAAAGTGATAATTTTCAAATCGGTTGATAATTGCGATATTAAATGGGACCTTGTTTGAGTTCCTCTATATATCTGACTCTCCCATTAACCCTTTCACTGATGAATTCCCAATATCTCATTTTCAAGGTAACCATAGAGGAAAACTTGAATATTCTGAAATTAATTTGACTGGAAGCCATTGCTGCCTTAGGCAGCAATGACTTCCAGTCAAATTAACTTCAAAATATTCAACAGAATAAGTTTTATATCGTAAAGAATTAACTTTCTCAGGGATTTGTCTGTGAAAGGGTTAATGAGTCAATTCAACATCAAAATTTTCATATTAACCCTTTAACCATCAGAGACCAGAATTGACAAAAATTTCTTTCTGATGTAAGGAATATTCTATTGAATATTGTGAAACTAATTTGACTAGGAGCTCAGGTGACAGTAAGAGGGTCAAGTCCAATTAGTTTCCAAATATTCAAGAACTTTCTGGCATAGATGTTTTAAAATTGAACGGTTAGGCTAGCTAGAATCCATTTTATTTTTTCACAGGCTGCATATCCCACCCACCATGACACACCTCACACGTGAACTATCACACATCACAGACAAGGCATTTGGATTTCTATTTCGAGCCATCCTCTGCTGTACGCAATTCTGAAGAAAATTAAAAACTGCTCTTTTTAATCAATCTCATCACAAATGAATTTCATAAGAGACAACTGATATATATTAACTGCTTAACCCATAAATTTGTTCAGTTTTCTCAAAGAAAGTTTCCATTTGCAGAAGAGATGATTTTTGACAATTTACCACCGGAAAGACTGGCTCAGTTATCGAGCCAGTATTTCCATTGATAAATTTTCAAAAATAGTCTTCGCTGGACCTGTAAATGGACATTTAAATAAGAAAATATTTAAATTTTTTGGAGCAAATTTGACCATTAATGTGTTAACTGTCTGACCGCTGAGTTTTTGCAGACGACATATTCCAAGGGTTTTACCGCCTAGATCTGCTAAATATTTTGAAAACAATTTGACTGAAAGGCAAGCCTAAGGCACCAACAACTTTCAGTCAAATTGTTCTCAAAATATTCAGCAGGTTCAGAGTTATTGCCCATTGAAATTATTGTCTGGTGACTTCCAGCGGTGAGACAGTTAAAGGTATGTTGGCTCACATTATAATGACATATTACTAAACACTTACCTTTTCTATGATGTGATCAAAATTGATTCCAAGTTCTGTAAAATAATAAATTAGAACGTTTATTCAATTTTTATTCACCGTTTAACACTCATGCTGGCCAAAAACGGCTTCGGTAGTGTTATTGAGAAGTGTCCATTTGCAAGCCAATAGGATGCTATTTTTGGGGAATTTACCACTGGAATGAGTGGCTCTCTCGAGAACCGAGCCAGTAATTCCAGTGATCAATTTCTAAAAATAATCTTTTATTGGCCCACAAATGGGCATTCCATAAGAAAAAGTATTTTTATTAACCTTTGCCATTACAGGATTAACAATCTATGCATTATGTTTTGATAGCTACTCTAGCCATTTTTAACAAGTGAATAACGAAGTAACAGAAACGATTTGAATTTTGAACCGCATCATATGTTGGTGCTCCTATAAAGAGGAGGATTATCCGAACATTAAACAATCAATGGCGAGATATAATGAAGATTTAATGATGACAGGGAGATAACTCATGCATGAATATAACAAGGGTACTAAAAAATTACCTCCCATATTAGTTGCACTATTTTATACCAAATAGCTTGATTCAGTATAATATTTAGAATACATGAGTTGGTCAAGCTGGACAAAACCAGCCTCTGCAGCGGTCTAGATAGATGTCCATTTACAGCCCAGGAGAAGATAATGTTTTAGATTTACCACTGGAATGACTGGCTCGACAAACGACTCAGCTAGTGGTAAGCGTTTAAGAATGTGTTCTCGTGGCCTGAAAATGGGCATATATTGAGTAAAGGTTTTAATTTTCTTGACCAAATTTGACAATTAAACCTTTAATGACTCAATTTGGTCAAGAAAATTTTAATATTTGATTAGTGAATGTCCATTTACAGGCCAAAGAGAAGACTATTTTTTAGAATTTACCACTGGAATGACTGGCTCGGTTATCGAGCCAGTCATTCCAGTGGTAAAATCTCAAAAATAGTCTTCTGTTGACCTGCAAACAGACATTTCTCAACACCACTACAGAGGCCTGTCTTAGACATGAAAGGGTTAAATAGTTAAAGCTGACATAGCGTGATAAAAGAGCTAAGCAACTGATGCTAGTACTAATATATGGGTACAAATCAATGTTCATTTTCAGAGTATGGCTACTGACACTGAACGTCACTCGGCAAAACCGTATCATGTATACAACCATTCACTATATATATATATTTATACATTATACCTCTGTTCATCCAACAATGGAGGTATCCATTCTGTCACTTAACCCTCAAATTTCTTCAAGAAAAATTTTAATTCTCTCTTAGAAAATGACCATTTGGAGACAAAGGGAAGAATATTTTAATTTACCACTGGAATGACTGGGTCGGTTATCGAGCCAGTGGCTCGGTTATCGAGCCAGTGGCTCGATTATCGAGCCAGTGGCTCGATTATCGAGCCAGTGGCTCGGTTATTGAGCCAGTGGCTCGGTTATCGAGCCAGTCATTCCAGTGGTAAATTATCAAAAATAGTCTTCTCTTGGTCTGCAAATGGACAATACTAAAGACCACTGCAGAATCTAATTTTCGCTGATAAGTGTTGCAGTGTTAAAGATCGGACATTATATTCAAATATGTCATTTGTTAGCCGACATCATAATTACAATGGCGTGCATAGCTCCATCACGAAAGTCTATAAGGAATTTAAAATGTAATAAGCATTCTGTTGAATATTTCGTAACTAATTTGACTGGACGCTGTTGCTGCCATATGGAGCAGTTCCCCCGTCAAATTAGTTTCAAAATATTCAACAGCTTTCCTGTATACTAGTAATTATCTGGTGATTGAGATTCTGAGAGCTCAGGGTTCAACAAGTTAAAGTCGATTCAAACATGCTGGCAAATAGGGTTGCACGATTTTTTTATTATTCGATTAATCGCGCATATTAAATTCAAAATGATCGTGGACGATTATAAAATTAAATAATCGTATAATCGCCATGTTGAAATTTTTGTCAAGACACTTTTACGCTTGTGAAACTCTGCTCGCATTACCAATCATGGAAACAAACATCTGGTGATCGGCCGAATGTGTGAATGATTAAATAAACTAAATAAATAACTGCTTTGTTTGTATATCAACTAAGTCAATACTTAGGGAGAAAATGCCTAGGCTTCTATTAGGACAAGAGGTGTTCAATTTCCAACCCACCATCTCTGAGAAATGGGGTGGGCTTATATTAGAGTTTTCCCAAAAAGGTTTTCTAAAACTGATACCACAAAAATTCAACGCATTTTCTCCCTTAAAAATTCCCACCACCTATGTTTAATGTATACCTCAAAACATCAACGGGGAAGTGAAATTATTTGATTTGAGCGCCTAAATATTGCGTATCCTTAAATAAAAGTCGTTTATTAAATCAAAATTAATCCACAATATGATATACTATGGCGTCGCGAAAAAATACAACTCACGTGATTCGCCTCCAATTGAAGAGTTTATTTTAGAGCGAGTACTCGGATATAAATATTCTGGAATCGGGGAGTCGGAACTCGGGAATTTCTATATATTATCATTGCGCGATAGGAACTGAGTATTATACTGATCTGAATAACGGGTACCCACATGATAAACTCCCGTTAGCGTATAATATCTCGCGAGAACACGCCGCCTTCCATCGCAAAAGAGCCGCTGGCTCACCAACTTAAGAAGACGGCTATATTGTCGTTCGTAATAATTAAATTTGGATCATTTAATGTTGATCGGCGTTACAAAATTGATGCACATTTTCTCCCGTGCTTGTTTTGTACATAAATTTGGTCTTAAAATATATTTATAATAAGGAAGGTATTTATAATCACGCCAAGACTGTTTTACGCGCATTTTGACTACAAGAGTGTGGAATAAACTTTATTATATCTTGAACATACGTGGCCTACTATTAATATTAATCTAATAGGTGGTCGAGATTTACAAATCCGAGGCCTGTAATGACTTCTAGAGGGGCCAGAAATGTATCAGGGCAGAGATCAGTCTGAAGTAAACAAACCCTGTGTGACACGATTGTTATTATTATACACGCTATTCTTACAAATTTGCTCTTAAAAAAAATTTTCCTATACAATCTGCTGAGTTAGGGGGTGGGCTTCTAATACAGAGTTTTTCCATTTTGAAACTGCTAAGAAATCATTGGAGCTCATATGTCAAAGTTAGGGGGTGGGCTTCTATTAGAGCATAGGCTACATTTAAGCGAAATACGGTAGTTCATGATTAATTGTATGATCGTGATTATTTGTATTAAATGATCGCGATTATGAAAATTGAATAATCATGCAACCCTACTGGCAAATAGAGGAATCCATTCTATCGATCAATCATATGACGCCACAATCAACGTCACATGTATATTGACGTCATAATCAATTACGTCATAAACGTTTAAATAGTCCGTCAAGTTGTACGAATTCTATGTCTTTACTACTTAATAAACATTCTGTTGAATATTTTGAAACTAATAGGCAGCAACAGCATCCAGTCAAATTAGTTTCAAAATATTCAACAGCTTACCTGAATAGTTTTCTGGAAATTGATATTCAGAGAGTTTAGGGTTCGATTGATCCCAACATGGATAGAGCGTGGGTGGAGCTTAGCTAGAGATGGGCGGGCCATAGCTAAAACTGGATTCATCCAATATGTGGAGCATGGCTAGGAATTGCTCGCTCTATTCAAAACAAGAGAGCCGCATAATGCTAAATGCGACCAGAAATGTGGCTGAAATGCAACCATGAAGATAACTTTACAACTGCAGTGAACTAAGAAGCTTGACTTCAAATATAAAACAAAGAAGACTTATCAATACCCTTATCAATGACCACAACCTTTGACCTTTTGACCGCAAAGTGATCGCGTCCTCTCCTGTCATTAGCATGTGTCCAAGTATGGGTGTAGTATGATTAAGATGATCTGCTAAGAAAAGCGATATTGTTGAGAAAATTTTGTCATTTATCACACCATCCGACATTCACCTTTCGATTCTAAGGTGATTTTTTTATGCCATCTCATTATAAGGAAGTAGCTGTTCTAATTTTGGCCCTGTATGCTTAAACAAAGATGAGATATAAACAGGGTTTGTACAACTTTCTGGGATTAAAATTCCATGACGTTTCCATGACCAAAATTAATAAATTCCATGACATCTAAGAATTAATATCTAGCAAATTTGTGTTTCAGACATAGCTACATAAGTTACAATCTGAGCTATTCTGCAAAATCC
Source organism: Chaetoderma sp. LZ-2023a (assembly GCA_034401795.1). Taxonomy (NCBI): domain Eukaryota; kingdom Metazoa; phylum Mollusca; class Caudofoveata; order Chaetodermatida; family Chaetodermatidae; genus Chaetoderma; species Chaetoderma sp. LZ-2023a. The sequence continues at coordinate 38,045,822 of CM067366.1, forward strand.
CTAAATATTGTGTCCTGCAACAACCAAGCAAGGGACTTTGTTTTGATACACTGTTGCTATAATTTTCATTGCATACAGGTGGATATTTATACCTCAGGTTTCTTTTATTTTGCATGATTACCATTTTCCATGACTTTTCCATGACCTATGACAGAAAATGCTGATTTTCCATGACTTTCCAGGCCTGGAATTTAAATTGTTAAATTTCATGACTTTCCAGGATTACCATGACCAGTACTAACCCTGTATAAACTGCTAAGTTGAGCTAAATTCAAAATGTTAGTGTTGAAAAGATTAGGCTTTCGCAAGGGGACAGTAGTGTTGGGAATTGGTTCTATTTTTGTGATCGATGATTGGTTTTACATACTAACCGATGATCAATTAATGATCTATCATAACATTTTCTCATTTTACCCATTCTGAAATTTTGAATGCAATAATTATTGCATGTTCCTGGATACTTAAGTGTAATAATTTAAGAAATAATCTGTTGAATATTTTGAAACTAATTTGATTGGAAGCTGTTGCTGCCTTAAGCAGGTTATTGGTATGGTGGTTTTGACATTAGCATACTATTTCAGTGTTGTGAAGGTTAATGGCTTAGACTATGGACTCGTATGGAGTAATACTATGTTATATAGTTGTAAAAATGAAATTAAAATGGTATTGCAAAAAAAAAAGAATCATCTGCAGTTTGAATATCGTAAATTTAAAAACAGTCAAAATCGATTTCTGAAATCATGATCGATCTGTTGGTTGGACATGCAAACCAATCAATCATCGATCAAATCAATTAATTGGGACAACACTAGGGGGGGACAGTAGACTTGACCTTTGACCTTTTTACTCCAAGGAGTCATGTGTCATTTCCTGTCATTATAAAGAAACATGGGCCCAATTTTGGTACCCATGTGATTAAGCAAACATGAGATACAAACAGTGAAGTTGAGCAAGCACACAAAAAAGCTCACCATGACCTTTCCCCTTTGATGTTTGATCTTGAAGGACATTGTGAACACATGTTTTCCCATTACACGGAAGCATGTGTTCAAGTTTTGGTCCAGTAACATAACCGAAACATGAGATATGAATGGCTAAGTTAGGCTTGCGCGATTACGTGATTATATCGAAAATCGTGATTATGTTTTAAATCGTAAATTTATATGATTAACAATTCAATAATCGAATAATCGTGCATATTTTCCATTACATAAAATATTTCAAAAACTAACTTTCAATTACTCTTTAATGCGATCGGTCACGAAAAATTACATTTTGCTTAGTGAATGTATGTCCATTTGCAGGACAAGAGAAGACTATTTTTGAAGATGTATTACTGGAATGCCTGGCTCGATTCCCGAGCCAGTCATTCCAGTAATACATTTTCAAAAATAGTCTTCTCTTGCCCTGCAAATACACTTTTCTAAATGCCATTGCAGTTTTCGTCATTGATATTCTTTTGTTGCTATGTGTTGGTAATTTGTATCCAAGCTGATTAATCGAGTAATCACGATTATTTTTTAATAATCGATCGCGATCACTCAACGCAATAATCGCACAAGCCTAGGTTAAGTTGAGCTAAACGAAAAATTTTAACCCTGAGTAAAAGATTTTTACCAATGTCACAATGACCATGAGCACTTAGCCAAAAGATTATTGTGTCATGCCCTCTCCATATAAGGAAGTGTGTCCAAGTTTGGGTTCAGTACGCTTCAACAAATATGAGATATGAACTAAGTTGAGCTAAATGCAAAACGCTAATTTTGAAAAAAAACACCAGGTTTTTACCAGAAAAAATATATAAAAGTCTTTACCAAAGTCACAGTGGCCATGCTCTTTGACCTTTTGAGCCCAACATCATCATGTGATGACCTGCCTTTATAAGGAAGGATGTCTCCAAGTTTGGGGCCAGGATATGATTAACCAAAAAAGAAAATAAGACCTGTTAAGTTGAGCTAAACACAAATTGGATGAGGTCGAAGCCCCCGCTGCAGGATGGCATGCAGGGTATCACAATAGCTCATTTTACTTCATACAGTTGAGCTAAAAATTCATTGTATTCAACCAACATTTTTCTACCCAGTCTCAATTGTTTTGAAAACATTCCTAGTTGTTACCTTCCATCAATGGTGGCTCATCTTCAAAGCTTTCTCCCGCTTGACTGTACTGATCTGGAGTAAATATCTCCCCGCCGTATGCCATTGGTTGTGGTGTAGAGTAATATCCGGATTGATCGGCACCATAAGTGGCATTCTGGGTATAGTCGAACTGCGCAAAGCCTCTGTGGATAAAAGAATAAGTATGTACTTACATGACCATATGTTCTATCATAAGTGTGTGAGTGTGTGCACACGCACACTGTATATACATGCATGTGTCTGGGACTGCGTCACAAATAAACACTGATTCTTCAATATACATGTAGCTCAAATTTTAACAAAACAAGGAAACTTACCGTAAACTAGGATTTCCAAACATTTGCTGTCATCCAGATAAAAAACCTTTGCATACTGATCAGATCAAATTCTGAATCTATGAATAACTTGAACACTACTGGTCCGATTTGGCTCAGGTTTTTAGACAAGTAAATGCATTGCCATTCACAAGGATTCCACAACTTTGTGCATATTGTAGACAATCCAAACACAAAAATGGCGAGTGTCTGCAATCACTGATTGCTCTTGTTTACATATTTCAACTTCTTCACGGAAGAAAATTCTGGCAAACCATTAAGTTTTTGACTGAAACACACACCATGCCGATGCCATAACTTTGCGCAGTTTACAAAATAGCAAAATAATCAGCATATTCTAATTTCAATGAGGGCACTCAGTTTTAATTATTAGCTTGTCCTGATGGCATTCACATGAAACTGTTTTAAGTTATAGCACTGCTATTATGCTATACCTGTAAAAATCCTATTCAAGTTAATTAACCATTTTGTATGTTTTCTAGATAACAAATATTATCATTGTCTTCTGATTGTGACATTTGATTGTACTGATGGTTGATGAATGTAGGCTAGATTGACCCGTAACCGTCTTACTGCTGAGGTTTTGCAGATGACATATTCCAGGGGTTATATCTCTGAACCTATTAATATTTTGAGAACAATTTGACTGAAAGTCGTTGGTGGCTAAAATATTCATCAGATCCAGAGTTATTGCTCATTGAAATTATTGTCTGGTGGTTTGCGGCGGGAAGATACATAAATAACTGTAACTGTTTAACGCCCAAATTTTATTTTAAAATATTAAACTTTCTCATAAAGTACAGCCATTTGCAAGCCAAACGAATACAATTTTTATAAAAATTTATGAGTGGAATGACTGGCTCAATTATCGAAGCAGTGTTAAATTTTCAAAAATTACTTTCTCTTGGTCTACAAATGGACATTTCTCAAGACCCCACAAGTCATTTTTTGGCCAGCTTGAATGTTAAAGGGTTGATGCAAGAGTTAGTACTGTGAGACTGTATCAACTCACTGCTGATCTTGTCCAAACTGTTGTTGATCACCAGACATGTCGTAACTGTGGCCTTGGTCGCCGGTGTAACCGCCCTGGTAGAAACCATCATCTCCTGACATACTGATCACAGTTTCTAAGATGCCCTTGACTTGATATAATGTATTTCCTTATTTCTTTGCAAGAGAATCTGAAAGAATATTACATAAACAAGATAATCAATGCCATTTAATGACTCATATTAGTCCCATAATCGGCTTCTACAATCATCTCTGAAGAATGGTTATTTACAGACCGATAGAACACTGTTTTTGGAATTTTACCACTGGAATGACTGATAATCGAGCCAGTCATTCTACTGGTAAATTTCCAAAAAAGAGTCTTTCATTGGCCTATAAATAGACTTATATTAAGTAGAAATTTTGATTTTCTGTATCAATACTGACCATTAACCCTTTAATCCTCATATCAGCCAAAAACAGCCTCTGCAGTGGTCTTGAGAAATATCCATTTGCAGACCAAGAGAAGATTATTTTTGAAAATTTATCACTGGAATGACTGGCTCGATAACCGAGCCAGTCATTCCAGTGATAGATTTTCAAAAGTAATCTCTTGGTCTGCAAATTGACATTTTCTTTGAGATTAAAAGGGATAAAGAGTTAAAAGCGTTAAACTGAGTGCAAAACGTATTTTGGAGTCTAGATAACAGGAGGCCTGTGCTGCAATATTTCCTATGGCAACTTACAGGTCGCCTAATAGCCATTTAACACATAGTATCCTAATCACTAGAAACCTCATTGATGACCATACTAAAATCAAGGTAACCCACTTTGTATGAAACCCTAAAACCAAGGTCCGTGCTACTCATGTGTCAATACACCAGCAGCAGTAAAAGCAGAGGCGTGGCCCCTTAATCCTTTATGCCTAAAATTTGTTCAAGAAAATTTCAATTTTTATAATAAAACCAGAAATGTGGTTGCGATGCAACCATGAAGCTCGACCGTACGATTTTGCAATGAACTATGAAGCTTCACTTCAAACATAAAATAAATATAGAAATACCGTTATCAAAAAGTAATGCTCACCTGGACCACTACTAGCATTTGAACCATTTGCATTTAAATACCGGTAGACATGATGAATAATTTTTGAAAAAATCAAAGCTGGCCACCAAAGAATAAAAATTCTCGTATGTTATGTTGAAGCCTACCATGATAGGATCATTCCAACCAAGTTTCGCTGAAATCGGGCCACTAACTAAGGAGTAGTTTTCAATGGATCTGAAAATTAAAAAAAAAATGAAACGGCCACCAAAGAAATCGCCGAACCAAAATTCTGTATAGTGGTTTTAGAGCAACCAATATAGAATTCTTCCAACCAAGCAGTTAAATGGAGGGGATGCATTTTGACAATTTCCGGTAAGTTTTTAATTAAATTAGATTGTCACAAAAAATTTACCCATTAAAATTCTGAACAGATGTTCTGGAGTCTACCGCGATAGGGTCTATCCAGCCAACTAGGGCTCAATTCTGGCAAGCGGTTAATGATGAATAGCATTTTACAAAATTTCCAGTGAATATTTCATAAAATCTAAGATTTTTCCCAAAAGTATTGACCAATCAAAATTGTGTAAACAAGCTCTGAAGCTAGTCCCATAGGGTCCTTCCAGCCAAATTAGGTCGAAATCAGCCAACCGATTAATTCCGGGTACAGTATGATTAACCAAACATGAGCGAAAACAGAAAAGCTGAGCTAAACGCATAATGTTAAAGTTTAAAAAAAAAGGTTTTTTTACCAATGTCACAGTGACCTTGAATTTTGACCATTTGACCCCAACATCAGTGTGTGATGCCGTGTCATTATAATGAGGCATATGGCCAAGTTTGGATCCAGTAGGATTAACCAAACATGAGCGAAAACAGAAAAGTTGAGCTAAACGGAAAATGTTAAAGTTGAAATTAATTGATTTTTATAGTACATTAAGTTATAATAAGCGACCGTCCATTTATCTTTAATACCTATTTTTGTTGCTCCATACTGTGCAAGTTAAAGAGGCCGTTTTGACAAAACTATTATGGCAGAAATACATACATACTGTATATATCGCTCTTAGTTTGTTTTATTGAATATAAATGTACATATAATAATAATATTAATACATATTTAAGAAGTATATAGTTTCTTTGACACCAAATGCTTTATCCTATGACAACAAATAATATATTTGTGCCACTTTTTGTATGCGATGTCGAAATACAACTGGTCGAAAGCCGATTAATACGTATTTATCAGTACATCTGAAAAAGGCCATGGCAATATATGAAAAACACATTTTATTTTAACACAACCATCATTTTCTCATTTACAATACATAACTCTTCAAGAAAAATTAGGTTGTGTTTTGTTCTAAGATAGGTAGGGGTTACTCAGATTTTCAGGCCCCTTTTGAGATTTGACCGCCGCACTAATACTACTGAGTTCCCGATCAAACCCTTCAGTACCCAAGTATCAGTTCAACAGGAGCAAAAAGACATCGAAGTAGAACGTGAGAGTCTGTCACAGACTTAATAGCCTATCTAACAGAACAGGATTATGTGATTGTATGAATATTACCACAGGGCAGTTTCTTCCGAAGGGCGGGGGTTTCAGTCCTGGAAGAAATATTAGTTTCTTCAGGACAAAACTCAAATATTTTTCAAATGATAGATAGATAGATAGATAGATAGATAGATATCCTATTTAATGTAATATACAGTGTATATTGGTATAATATTGGTGTAATTTCTTCATTAACACACAAATTTGTTCAAGAAAATTTCAATTTCCTCATAGAAAATGCCCATTTGCAGACTAAGAGACTAAGCACCCAGTCAAATTAGTTTCAAAATATTCAACAAGATATTTATTAAATAATAAAGACATACAAGTCATACAACAACAACCCATAGTCCGTCTTCAAAAAATGCATTTGTGACACACTTATCTACGTAATTCATGATATAATAATGACGTCATTGATTGTGATTTGTGATGTCATTCTATACATCATGTAGTTGGTTATGACGTCATATGATGGATGAATAAAGACGAAAGGTCCATTGTACAACAAGGTCGGAAGATACTAATAGGGAATTCAAACTTGTAGAAGCTGCAAGAGATAGCTATCTCTATCAACATATGCATTATCCAACATATGGACGGGGATCAGATAAGCCAAGTTGTATTGACCTCATATTCACTAATGAAGATGGAATGGTGAAAAACACTGAAATAGAATCACCCCTGGGTAACGCGATCACTCGGTTATAACCTTTGATTTTAACGTGTATGTATAAAGGATCAACCTATATCAATAAATTATGCTATAACTATGATAAAGGCTATTATATTAAACTGAACTTGATGTTAAATATTGATTGGCAAAACTCTTTACAAAATTGTGGCCAGGCCATAGACAACAATTTTTGACAAAAAGGTTCAAGATGCTGCTGACAAATGTGTACTAAAGAAAAACATTAAGACAAGATCTCCTAAAGCAAGACAATACAAAACACTGTCCTGAAAAATAACATGTTTTAGTGAAACTCAATCAACATACGCCTGCAGGCATACTTGTTTGGAATGCTAAATGTGAACAGTTTGTCTTTGATAATTCTCTGAGAAAAAGAGGGTGGGGTGGGGGTGTGACTTCTATTAGGTACACATTTGGAATGCACGTCAAAGACATCACTAAAAATGTTGAAAGTCTTCAGAGCTGCATTGATCATTACATTTACACAACAATTTTGATGAATTTTAATCTTTCAAGGGAGATAACTCTGGCGAATATGGACAGATTTTGTCGAAACAAAACCATAACACTTCGTCCATCCCTAACACATCTGCTGGAAAAAAATTGTCAGCATAGGTTTAAAACTCTTGAGATTTTCTCCGGACAAGAAAATTTTGACAAATTTTAGCTTTTCAGGGGCGATAACTCGGGCAAATATGGGCAGATTTTGCCGAAACGAAACCATTGCACTTCGTCTATCCCTAACATATCTGCTAAAAATGTTTTTAGTGTAAGTTCAAAACTCTTCGAGATCTGGTCCGGACAAGAAATCAGATGGACGGATGCACGGACGGCGAGCGCCATCACATAATACGACCCAGTTTACGAGGGCGTATAAAAAGGAAATGCTGTTGGACTAACTAATTAAAAAGCAAGGATGAAAAGCCATAGCAAGAATACTGTAGAACTAGAAATCAAGTGTGAACACGCACCCGGAATATTACCAAAATGTGCAAAAAATATGTAGTGGTACAGGTGAAGATATATCCGAAGAAGTTCTGGAACTACGTTAGATGCTAAACAAAAACCAAATCCAGTGTACCACATTTATATATAAGGATCAATATCCTGCTGAAATAATTGCATCTGATGTAGAAATGGCAGAAGCACTAGCAACATTCTTCTCTGTTTTCACCAACGAACCCCCGGCTAAATCCAGGTTAGACAAATATTGGCAAGAGCAACCTAGAAAGTTTAACTACATCGAGGAAATTAGAACTCAACCATGCACGCACACAACAATTTTAATAACACAGAGCTGACAGAAGCGCATACTTCTGAAGACCTGTGAGTATTTGGTCATGGTACTGGTTTCTAACAGTTCTATTTTTAACAATTGCTCGTTTTTGCAGTCTCCCACACTCGTTGTTTTGGTGACATCGCCAAAACATGTTTATTTAAATAGATACATCATTTTTACACAAAATTTGAAGATTTGATCAAAATGTAGCAGAAATAAGTAATTACCGTAACTAATTAGTTTACCTATCTTTTTATTTGACATGTGAAAAACATGTGTTTTCCCTATTTTTTTGGGGGGTCCATAAAAATGTTCATAAATTGTAAAGAAATGAAACAAACTGGTCCAATTTTCATGTCAGGCGACATATGCCAGCTTCTGTTAAACACTGTATGTTGATTTCACCAACATAACAATTATTTATTTCTACGGATGCGCCGACGGGGAATGGTGTATAGCTGCGCGATATACCGATCTCACATCGGAAACCGGTTCAGTATGATGACGGTTTGCAAACCGCCGTAATCATGTTCAAACCGAAAAACCGAGTTTAATTAGATTTTTGGTTTATCCATTACTGATTAATCTTTTTTGTAAATTACAAATATTACTGCTACGTCAGCCTCTGTAGTGGTCTTGAGAACCCCCAACAGACCCCCCTTTAGTGGGTTGGTCTGTAGTTTTATTAACCACTATAAAAACATACTTACCGTTCAATCACTACTTGCTAAATCAAATATCTGCATTTAGCTATCAGAATAAAATTTTTATGCTCGCTTACATACTCCCTAATGCCAATACCATCACCATGTAGACCCTCAACCAGGCTTCTGGTAGAGGAAACCCCTGCATTAGCCTTACAATAGACTGGCACCAGTCTGTACACACTCCTTGGTGACGCCTGTCACTAAGCACGCTCGCGCATGCGCAGTAGGTCCCAAATGTGAAAACTGATTCACTTTTCTAAATTTAAGTGCCATATATCCAGAATAGATTCTCAAATCAATACCCAGCGGGGTGGCTGAGGCCGGGTCGTAGTGATTGAATGGTAAGTATGTTTCTATAGTGGTTAATAAAACTACAGACCAACCCACTAAAGGGGGGTCTGTTGGGGGTTGTTATTACACCACAAAAACATCCATTACCGTTCAATCACTACTTGCTAAACCCGTAGATTTGGTCAGTGTCCCACTACGAAACTTTGGTGGGAGGAGATTGCAGGAAATGTCAATTTCCCTTTCTCCGAGATCTAACAATACTCACCATTCTGTTACTTCTGATATACAGCTGGCCCTGACAGCGGCTCTAGGATTATAGACTTAGAAAGCTTTACCGACTCCTGGGAACCGGGTACCCGGCTCCCCACTGCCGAGTACCCGTTTACCATAGAGCTCATATTGTTTGCATAGCCACCAAACAAGAAAAAACTATGGCTTGCCTCCGTGGGGCTGGGAGGCTGGGTCCGTAACAGAATGGTGAGTATTGTTAGATCTCGGAGAAAGGGAAATTGACATTTCCTGCATTCTCCTTCGATCAATACTCACCATTCTGTTACTTCTGATATACACCAGATTTGATCAGTCACCTGGTGGGAAGGGGCAAGCCATACATGCTAATTTTGCCCCTTGGAGAAAGATTTTAGACTTCAAACTTGACTAACGGAGACCTAAAAGGACCGTCAAGTTTACGGAACCGAATCACATTCGCGTCACAGCCCCCCCCCCTTTTTCCTCCTAAGAAAAGGGAGAGAACTAACGAACATGTATCTCGCCTGAAACACCAATATGCCAAGAGGGTTAACTACTCCCTGCATATCGCTTGTATTAGCCTGGAATGAGCATGAATATATAAGATGAATGAACATGATACATATACATAATACAAAAAACTCTCACTTGTTGAATTACCTTATGATAACAGGACTTCAGACGTACCGCCCACAACCATACACCGGTTCGGCCATCAGTGACACAATCTGGTTGACATCCTCTCGCTTGACCATGCCTGCTTTAGGTTCTTTTCTTACCAAAGTGAAAAAAGGGGAAAAGCAGTGTGGTCACTAACTATCGTTTCAAAACAGCTAAAGCGAGTGGATTGGCTGAGTCTGACACATCCCTCATATAGTAATCCGTAAATGAGGACTCACAGTGCCATTGTGCAACGGCCATGATGTCCTCTAACGGAACACCATTGTAAAGGGCGGTCGAGGCGGCTATTCCTCTAACATCGTGTGCCCTTACGCCCTGCACCTGGTGCCCAGTCGCCATCTCATGAGTAGTCTGAATGCATTCGACCACCCAACGAGAGATAGTATCCATGGATGCGGCGCCATAAGGCTTTTTATGGCAGATCCACAGATGTCTATCGTTCGACCGTAACGAGTCAGTCCGTTTCTTGTACTTAGTCAAAGCACGGACCGGGCACCAGACACTGGCATCACGATCAAACCTGGTTAACTTCGGTATAATGATCGGTTTGCCGGGATATCTCAAAGATTGGTTCTTTGACATAAATTCTGCTCTTGGCAGAAGACGCAGACCTTCTCCAGAAACAATAAATCGGTTCCTCTCTGCCGAAAGCGCATGGATCTCACTGCGCCTTCTAGCTGAGGAAGCTGCCAATAGAAAGACCGCCTTTAGAGTCAAATGCTTTAGACTAGCCGAACGCAACGGTTCGAATGGGTGCTTGGCCAGTACATTAAGCACTAAAGATAGACTCCAGGCTGGAATGACTACCGGTTGTCTCGGTCGGAGATTGCTCATTCCCTTCAGCATCACGTTTAACTGGGCCACCTCTGGACTATCCCTGTTGGCTAGACAAGGGATAACTGATGCCAAAGCTGACTTGTATCCAGCAATTGTGACGGGAGCTAGTCCTGTAAAGAACAGCTCACAGAGAAAGTCTGCTATTTGCTGAATAGTGGATTGAAAGGTATCAATACCCTTTTCTTCACACCAGTCTGCAAATCTGTTAACCTTGTTGTTATATGACTTGAAGGTTGACCTCCTTCTCGCAGCTGCGATGAAATCAGCAGCCTGTCGAGAAAAGCCTTCCGACGTGGAACGTTGTTTGACAACATCCACGCAGTCAATTTGAACATTTCGGGACGCTCGTGTAGGAAGCGTCCCTTCGCCTGGGAGATTATGTTCGGAATCTCGGGCAACTGCACAGGATTTTCCACCAGCAGATCTAGAAGATCCGTGAACCACGCCCTGCTTGGCCAATACGGCGCTATTAACAGGACCAGACACGGTTCCTCCCTGACCTTCACCAATACCTTCGGTAGAAGAATGGTGGGTGGATACGCGTAAGCGTGCATCCCTCTCCAGCTTATCGCCAGAGCGTCTGTATCGACGGCATTTGGATCTGGAATCGGTGAGACATATGTCATGATTTGAGCATTTTCCTTTGTGGCGAACAAGTCCACGTTGGGTTTGCCCCAATGCTCGAAGATCCGTCGTAGAACTGGAGGGTTGAGGGACCATTCTGTTGGCAGAATTCTCTGTCTGCGAGACAAAGCATCCGCCAGAATGTTCAATCGGCCAGGAATATGAGCTGCTTTCAAAACAACCGAGTAATTCCTGCACCATTGAATCAAGTGCCACACCCTGATGCACAGGGTGGGCGACCTGGTCCCTCCTTGGCGATTTATATATGATACTACTGTCGAATTGTCCGACCGTATCAATATCACCTTGCCCCTGATCATCGGAAGGAATTCTTCCAACGCCAGTTCCACTGCCATCATTTCCAACAGATTGATATGCAGCTGACTCTCCGGGAGAGTCCATGTGCCCGAGACTTGGTGTTCTCCCAAGCAGGCACCCCACCCTTCCAGCGATGCGTCCGTGTAGACGGACAGCTGGGGGTGGGGTAGGTGCAGCGAAACTCCTATTAGGAGATTCTGACGCTGTTTCCACCATAGAAGATGCGATATTATCGGCTCCAAAACTGGCACCAGTTTTGACAGGGGTTCTGTTCTCTGTTTCTGGATAGGTCTTCGCATTAGAGCAGCGTACGGGATAACCTGCTCCATGGAGACCATCATGCCCAGCATCTGAAGGAACCGCCTCGCCTGAATGTGGTTTCCCACTCGAAAACTCCCGAGGATGGCTAACAGAGACACCACTCTGGGCTCTGACGGGTAAACCCTGCCCTCCTCGAGGTCGAATCGCATTCCCAAATAAACGAAATGTTGAGTGGGTGTCAACTCGGATTTCTCCTTGTTGACTATCCAGCCTAGATCTGAAAGTAACTTCAGAGTCAGAGCAGTATCCACGTTCAACCTGGCTGCCGAGTCTGCCTTGAGCAGCCAGTCGTCTATGTAGGTGTGTAGCGCCACGTTCTCTTTTCTGAGAAACGCTGTCACCGCAAGGACCACTCTTGTGAAAACCCTCGGAGCTGTCGACAGGCCAAACGGGAGAACTGTAAACTCCCATACTTGATTCTGAAACGCAAATCTCAGAAACCTGTGCCAACTCCGATTGATCGGAATGTGGAAATATGCATCTTTCAGATCGATCGATACACACCACATTCCTTTCCTCAATCCCGCCATTACCGACCTCGGTGTTTCCATCTGGAACCGAGGCGTATGGATAAACCAATTTAATGGCCTGAGATTGAGTATGGGTCTCCATCCCCCCGTGCTCTTGGGGACAAGGAACATGTTTGAATAGAAGCCTGGAGTGTTCCGGTTTGCTGGTTTTATTGCTCCCTTCAGAAGCAAACCCGACACTTCCTTTTGAACGGCTTCTAACTTGTCTGGCTCCCTTGGTACGGGTGTCCAGACTGGTGCCAAAGACAGATTTTGTGGCGGAAAGTCCCACCACTCCGGCATGTAACCCTGGGATAACCATCCCAGGACCAGACTGTCTGACGTCACACCTCGCCAAACCTCGACGAAACGCATGAGCCTTCCACCCACCATAGACGCCTCGACGTCTAACGGGGTTGTCCGGCTCGCAGTCCGCCCCCCCCCCCCCTTTCTTAACGAGAGAGAGTGAGAACCATTTCGTTCTAGGTACGACGGGTATAACTGGCACCGCTGTTCCTGTCGCACAGGTGCGGTCCAGGCGGATATGAAGGGAGCTTGCGTACCCTCAGGTACGCTTCGGCCCCTTCTGTCCGCCCTTTGAGGCCTTACCCTTACCCTTCCCCTTGCCCTTACCACCTCTAGGGCGGTCAGGAGCAACATTGGGGAGGGTAGGCGCCTCTACAGCCTTCCTGGGTTTCTTTGCCGGCGGCGGCTCAGAAAACCCAGCCGAAACAGAAGTCGCAATAGGCCTGGCTTTCGCCTTGCCCTTATGCTTCTTCTGTTTCTTCGAAGGCTGTCCGGTTAGCGGCTTGCCCACAGCCCCTAGTGCGTGCGCTTGCCGCACCAGCTCTAGCTGGAGATTCACCGCTAACCGATTCTGCGCAATGCTGGCGGTGTCCTCTAAGATGGCCCGCGCCTGGCCACCAAAGATGCTAGGCCCTGTCAGGGGCGTCCCAAGAAGACGCTCCCTGACTGCCGTAGCCGGACGCATATGGTCAATGACCATTTGCCTCCTGGACTTCGTCACACGCGCTTGCACCCTTGCCAATGCGTCCATTGACAGCACCAAGCCGTCATTAACGCACGATAGCGCCACAGGTGGCACAGGGTGGCCTGCCCCCGCTTCAGCCCACACCGACTGAAGTAGACGATAGGAGTGATTGACAGCGCTCATGGCTGCCCTCACACCCTCATCGCATAGGGCCAGGACTTCTTCCTGGTGTACCTGGGCTTTATCCACTAGTGCCGGACCGGGACCACCCGACCCCGCACTCTGGACGCCCAGTACCCATCGGTCATCCTCAGTGACCGACGGGACTACACCATACCTGTCGTATTCACCCCTCGGAATACGGCACCTTGCCCGCACCTCCCTGGAGGCCGCAGGGAGCTGACCCTTGGTCATCAGTTGTTTACTATAAATAGCATCCAACAAATCAATGAACCGTGGATCCAGTCCCACTGACTGGATCCGGGCCGCGGGCAAAATCCCCGTCCTAATCGACGCAACCGACGGACGGGGCGCATCTTCATCGGCCGTGGCCGAAACCACAGACGGGTCAACTCTGGCTAGCCACGCCAGAGCATCAGACCAGTCTATCTCCGAAGAAGATACCCCCGCAAACACGTCACCCGTTGACATGCTTACGGGTCTGCCAGCCATGGCCTCCCGGCCAGGAGCCACGGCTGACACGCCAGGCACTCCGCTACCACATGGTTCCGCCGCCACCCCATGAAACACTCCGGTCCATGGGGTAGGTCCGCACGGAAAACCGTACGGACCCGTAACCGTCGCGGAACCATAGCCAGCCACGGGCGCCAACGGCACCCCATGTCCGGCTGCCAGACCAGGCGAGATAGGTGAGTACCACGCCTGGCCCGGCACACCGGTTCCCCTGACGGCTGGTGACAAACCAAGCCGCGTGGAACCGGTGCACGGTAACGGATTGGCCTCAGCCGCAGGCGGAGCCGCTGACCTGGCTTGCGCCAAACCAGACAAATGGAGGCCGGTTCCGTCCAGGACGGAATCAACCTCCATATTCTCCACCTGCGGCTTCACGGGCCGCAGCAACTTCTCCTCCTCGGCCTCATCGTCTTCAGACTCCGAAGAGCCGTCACTAGACGAATAAACCGTGGAGCCGTCCTGGCGGACGGCTCCCACACCTGACGGACCGGCCACCGCTACTGGACCACCCGGAGGTGGCCGCAGAGAGACAGAACCCGTCTGGCCGAAGCCAGACGGACCCGCCAGGGGGCCGTACGAGACGGCCCCCTCGGTAACCAGTCCAGAATCCTGTCCGAAGACAGGATCCGTACCAGGCATGGGGAGAAACTGCCCCCCAACCTTTGGTAGCAGGGACGACACCAGCGTGGGCAGAACGCTATGCAGAAAACCCTGCATAGCCGGACCAAACCACGCCGGCGGTGCCATCTCCGCCACCTCCAGCTGGGGACGTGGAGCACCCCCACCGGCCGAACCGGGCGCTCCACGATTTCCTCTCGGACCGCCTGACCCCGCGTCAGACCCAGCCAAGTCCTTCTGGGCAAGGAACTTAACCATCGTTTCGACGGACCACACTGCACAAACATTACACCTATGATCTATATTACACAGGGCACACCTAAAACAGACATGGTCCTTGAACATAACACGGACAAACTTATGGCAGTCGTCACATGATGGCGGGGCTGGCTTGGCCTATAAAATAAGCACAAACCTACAATAAACAAGCGGAACGAGACACGGATGGAAGGCAGACAATTAATTTTCAAATATTTTGACTCATAAATTAACCGTAACCTCCCGCACCCCACCCCGCCACGTTACAACAACGATCGCATTGATTATGACGACAAGAACGCGGCGGGCACAACACACCCATATTAGATCCTACAGGATGTGTAACGGCTCCAGGAATCATATCGCATAGCATTCAGGGTATATTTACCAATCAATATAAATTATACTCCTAACGAACGCAGCACGATATGTGAAGAAAACAACAAAATGTATAACAACTGCTGTCTCACACGGTAAAACCGCAGACCACGCATCTACTCAAGAATTTTGAAACCACCGATCATTGCAAACCGATCGTGATCACACGAAAAACTTGATCATTCTAAAGTTTCCGGTACCATTTTTAGTACGCAGCACCCAGAACAAGATGCGCGAATAAATGAAAAAATTTTTCTTCACATAAACATCCGAGCGACCGGGTGTGACGTCACCCGCTCGGATTCTACGGAGAACGACGTCAGCCGATATTCGTGTTAGAAATACCGTAGCAAACACCTATTTTCATATCTGCCGATCGCCTGTTGGGGTTTAAAGAAGGCGATCGTCTGGCATATATCGTTGCTAGCACACGTCCCAGATTCTATGGGGTTAGAAATTGGAACATGCGACACAACGAAATTTAGAGACCTAAGTCTTTTAACTATGGATATAAAGAACAATACAACCTGGTTATCTTGGGCGGTATTCTCCATAGTCCTTAGTTATTCCTTTAGCGCACAAACTATCACCGATTAAAGACTTAGAATCTTTTTAAAAAACACTAAAATCCCTAATGCGAAAAGCATGTATTGCACTTGTTGCTATGCAAACAAGAATGAGCTCTATGGTAAACGGGTACTCGGCAGTGGGGAGCCGGGTACCCGGTTCCCAGGAGTCGGTAAAGCTTTCTAAGTCTATAATCCTAGAGCCGCTGTCAGGGCCAGCTGTATATCAGAAGTAACAGAATGGTGAGTATTGATCGAAGGAGAAATGAGAATCCATAAGCAAGGATAAAAATCAAACAAACGATAACCAAATGTTAATAACATAACATAATGGTGCATCTTAATCAATCACACAGTGATTATCAAACAAGGATTTCTTTAAACTTAAAGAAATAAATAAAAACCAAAGAACAACTCACACCATTACATGCAGACGCACGGTCCTAACGAAAATGGTGGGATGTGCTTGGTAAATGGTCTTCAGCCTTTTTAGTTAAAATCATAAAGTTCCTAAAAAAAGGAAGCTGCTGTGCTCTGGTCTCTTAAATAAAAAGTAGTAAAAGTAGACTCAGATTTCCATCCTGTAACTTGCATAACTTCATCTACAGAAGAGCCAGCAAAAAGGGCAAAAGAGGTAGCCATCCCTCTAATGACATGAGCTTTAATGTGAATGGTCTCACAAATCCATCTGGGAATAGATGCCCTAGAGACTGGACTGGCTAACCCCTCCTCATACGGAACCCAGAAAAGGGACAGATCGGATCTCTAAAAATCAGAACGACGCTTATAAACTTTTGGAGCTCTGACAGGACACCAAAATCTGTCAGCCGGAGAAAAGGCGGTTAAAGATTGTAAAATAATCGGCTTAGCTGGATAACGGATTGATTGAGTCTTTGATAAAAAAAAACCTTCAAGGATATAAGACCAGACCGTCCCCAGATTCGATAAACCTATCCTTTTCAGCGGAGAAAACATGGATTTCGGATCGTCTTCTAGCAGAAGCAGATGCAATTAGAAAAACGGTCTTAAAAGTTAAAAGATTCAAGCTAATCGTAGAGATAGGTTGGAAATGATGACCTGCCCAAAAACCTGAAGAACCAGAGCCAAGTTCCAGGAAGGCAAAGGTTTAACACCTGGAGGACGAATATTACCTAAACCTCTGATCAAAAGATTAAGAACCATAGTATCTTCAACTTCAGCGTTCAACAAACAAGGAAGAGAAGATGCAAAAGAAAATCTATATCCTCTTACAGTGTTAGCAGACAGATGTAAAGAGTCGAACAGATAAGATAAAGAGTCTAACACCTGGGAAATAGAAACAGAATCAGGCACGAGACCTTGATCTGAACACCATTCTCCTAAAATCTTAAGCCGACCCTTGTAAACTCTTCGAGACGACTCCCTCCTGGCAGAATCGAAGATTTCCTGAGATCTTGTAGAAACTTTATTCTCAAGGATCGAGCACTCGATATACTCCAAACGCACAGACTTAAGATTCCTGGGTTTGGATGATGGTAGGTACTAGAAGATCGAGAAGGTCTACAAACCAGATTCTTATTGGCCAAAAGGGAACTATTAACAAGATCTCGCAGATCTGGTCCCTGACTTTCTTCCGAACCAAAAGAAATCAGGATTGTGGGAGGGAATGCATAAGCGAAGATTCCTGACCAGGACTGAGACAGGGCGTCCACAGCCCACGCCCGAGACAATTGGTCCGCAAGAAAACTCAGACAGCCTGGGACATGAGTGGACACTAGGAAAATTTGATTCATACGATACCACATGAGGAGGTTCCACACTTCCAAGTACAGGAGAGACGACTTTGTGCGCCCCCCCCCCCCCCCTGCCTGTTGATATAAGAGACTACTGTCGAATTGTCCGATCGAATCGAGAACTAGATACCCTTTACCTGACTGTCCGAAATGGGAGACATGAAAGATAAAATCTGGGCAATCAGACATGTCGCAAAAAGATTGGATCTAGTGACATCCCAAGAAAAACTTGATCCTCCTAAAAATGAAAGAAAACCCCATGGCAATGACTGAACGAATCGAGATTTAGATGCCTATCAGCCAATCCAACCAATGAACAGAAGCCTGGATTTACTTTCCAAAGAAGAGCCTCTTCTTAGACTCCTTGACAAGCATAGAAGACAACAACCCCTCTAAAGCTAATAGCTTCTGATTAGAAGGAACAGAAGACCATTTGGGAGGAGACTGCAGAGAAGGGTTCTAGATCCAAGAATATCTGGCCCTTTTGATAAGGGCCGCCCTTAAAGATGTGGCAAACTTACTATATGCTAAAGAGGACTGCTCATAGAAAACACATAGATTACATATGCCATGATGCTCCAACCAAAATCCTGGGCTATATCCTTATTGCTTAGCCCTCACTAAAGAGGTAACTCATGTTTATTATGGATATTTTAATAATACCGCTTATTCTGAATGGAGAAAAGTCTCATATCAGTATAGCCTAACTTATTAAAATGCTAAAGACTCTACAAAAATTATAGATAATTTTATTTATAGAGATTTAACCAAATATCGTGGCAAATCAAAAAACCCATAGTAAGCCTAAGGGAGTGCTTAGAGTCAAGATATAGCCAAATCCTGTACCTGAGATCTGCAATAATCCTGACTGGAATTCGAAAACCTCAAATCGTGACAGAATTTAGCAAGATAGAATGAAGAAAAGAAATTACGGTTTCCCAAACCACCACTCAAAAAGATGAAATAAGGGAAACTTACTTGTGATGACATCATCACAATTCTACGAATAGAACGCATGACAAGGTCCTGTTAAGAGAACTATGGCAAACATTTGACTATCTAATTTAAAAATCGTATAATAATGGAGCAGATTTAATAAAAAATTGTTATTGAATACATCAACGGTTGCCTAGCCGCTCGGGCTTGACAGATCATCTTGTCAGCTTGTCAAATAATACTTGATTTACGCAAGTATTTCTTACAAATACTGTTAATGTATGGAATCCTTTACCAACAGAAGCAATTAACACTCCAACATAAAACACATTCAAAAACAACCTAGACTCATTCTTCAAGTCACAGGGTTTTATATATATATATACACCTAAGGTCATCTAACTCCCAAGATTGCACTCACTTCTTCTACACTGAAGTATTATACTGCAATCACGGAAAATCATCAGCCTGAACGTGACACAGGATCCTATAATGATTGCAAAACTGTCCCATATTTAAATCAACGACATAGGAAAACAAGCCAGCTTCAAGACTTGGCTTAGGTATACTGAACAATTTGATATCCTAAACCATTCGATAGTTATGCCAAGAGGCAGAAAACTTAAAAGATTTTTTATATATTTATTGATTCTTATATTTATAGACTTAGAATCAATAATTTCAGCTTTGTAATAACAAATGACATTGTGTTAGAAATCCCAATAAAAGGAAAGATTGAACACTGATACTTGATATTAACGGTTTGGATACTGAATTTTGCAGACGACATATTACAACTGTAATATCTCTGGACCTGCAAAATATTTTGAAAACATTTTGACCAAAAATTGTAGGTGGTTGCTTAAATCCAAAGATTCTCGGCCGTTCTTCCACCCTCCAGCGCAACCCCCACCCCACTCCAACTGGCCCGCCGCCAGCCCCCAGACAACAACTTCAACGAGCAAAAAAAACCCCAAGACCACCGAACAGTCTGGGAACAATCCGACCGAAAGTTGCCAGTGGCTTCACCAGTATCCAGTCAACTCGGCCCAAAAACACACCGGCCCAGCCTCAACTCGGCCTAGATCCAACTCAGCTCAGGTCAACTCGACCTATGTTTATGCCTATCATGTGCGACTATACCCTTGGGTCGAGCTGACCCTACAGTACCACCCATAGCCACATACGAATGCACATATGCGCACACATGTATATACCTATAGGTGCACTACTAGGCCGAACCGACACTGCACATTTAAATGTACATATGAACATAGCTATAGCAATATTATTGGGCTAACCAGCACGCTTAAATAGGATAAAGATTATCGAGTGTAGCAGGCCTACCTAGACTTCTATGGTAGCTACTACACACGATAATCTGTATACCATGACACACACGGAAATCTCGGTAATATCTTAAGATCGCCATCGTCTTAAAAAGATAGTGCTTTTAGGATAAAGATTGTCTATGTCTATGTATAATAGTTCCGCGTTAGTGAAAATAATAGACACTAATAATTCTGACTGTCTTTTAATAAAGAGATGTAAACGCCAGTAAATATTATTAGTTACACCAACAGACGACTAATGTTGGTATAAGAGGGATCTCATATATCCATATCATCAATTTTTTAAGAAAAGTTCCGAAATCAAGGATATAGAAATATGAGATTCCCAATTATTCCATGCTTCCAGCCAGGTGAAAAGATTTTATCTTGAGAACGGCTCTCCAAGTGTGATACCAGCCATCAAAAAGAAGCAGAAAGAAGCCAGGTGAATGCATTCCTAGGCCTATTTGACTTATATTAAATCGGGCCGACAGGACTTTTTATCCTAGGCCGAGCTGACTAATTTAAGTAGGCCGGATTGGCAATTGGGCCGACTCGACTGGAATTCGCTTCACCAACAACCCTCAGCCAAAACGCCCCCAAAAGACCCAGCAAATCCCGAGTCCCCGCCCACCGAAAACCACCGTCCGGAGACGCCTGCAGCAACCCAGTCAAAATAGAGCAAAAAATTACGCTAGAATAGGGAAAACAACCAAAATTCTGGAAAAAAAATAAATGAAAACAAAGCGAACTCACCGAAACTATGTCAGCGCAGAAGAAGAATGCGTGCTTATATTCCTTCTTCCTGCCCCCTTATCCGCTTGATTATCTTTTCTAAGCGACTATTGTTCTTGTAGACATTAATCTTGTAGTCATACTGATCCCTATGAAACCTTTACTGAATCTAATTCTTTTCAGCGACTGACAAATTAGACTACGATTTACGCAAGAATCAGAGTTTTTCCCTCTACAAATTCACTCCCTTTGGTTAGAATAAATATGCCAACCTGCCGACATAAGAGGTAAAAGGAGGGCGAAGAAAGGCTGAATTGCCCGAAGACAACTGGCCATCTAAAGTTGGATTTAAGTAAAAATCGTATCTCGAGATAATGCGTAGAATACAGACTGACTTATCAGCTGATGATATGCGCATATAAAATAATCTGCAACAGAAAAACCCATAGAGCAACCAGTCAGAAGAGTCTTTAATTACGTTGAAAATTGTCACTGATAAACGAATAAATGTCTGAATAGACTACAATTTCAAGAGAGACTACAAGACTGGCAATAACTCGGTATGAATATATTCAGCCATCAAACATTTCCAATATTAAACAAATACGGAAATAAGACTAAATCTTAGGCAAGAAGATGACAAGATTCTAGGAAGGCGAACATGTAAACCGTACTTGAAGAACAAAACTGGAACCCCAGGAAGTTCTCTATCACCTGAAATCCAAAACAGGAAGACAGACCCGGAAGATAATCCTAGAACACCAGAAAGATCCATGAAAACCGGAAATGACCTTATCCCCGGCTGTACGAAATCCGGATGCGGAAAAATAGGAAACGGAAATGTGTAAACCGGAAGTAGACTACCGGAAACTGATCAAGATCCTACAACCCGGATGTACAGAATTACCGGAAGAGAAAGTTGAAAAAAACGGAAACGGATATAGATGAATGATGCAATGCCAGGCCCAACAGACCCAGATAAGCATTCCTCCTACCGGAAGTAGCAACACTACTACCGGAAGAGGAAGCTGAAAAACTGGAAACGGAAATAGATGAATGATGCAATGCCAGGTCCAACAGACCCAGATAAGCATTCTTCCTACCGGAAGTAGCAACACTACTACCGGAAGAGGAAGCTGAAAAAACGGAAATGGAAATAGATGCACTACTGCCGGAAACTGAAAAACCGGAAGTGGACGGAAATGCCAGAAAATCATGAGGCACCGGATGTTCAGCCAAGCCAGACAATCACAGTGCTCATATCCGGATGCCCGGTAAAACCAGAAGACAAACCGGAATGCAAACCCGCTTGCCCGGACAAGCCAGGAGCAGAGACGGGAGCAGAGGAGATGGAAGATCTCTTTTCTGGCAATAAGAATTACGGGAAAGATGAACTTATGCATGAGATGAAGGATCGGACCGATGCCATCGCATGAGGGTTATGCAGACCCTCACGACTTATATGGTCTTTTGTCTGGCTCCTACCTGAGGATGAATAACCAGACTTATTCTTTGAATCACCAGACTTTTACTTCAGAGATTTCATCTCTTGTCTGGAAGTGCGTGAAATCTGACTGAAGACTGGAATCACAGTGATTCCTGAATAAAATGTTTGAAAGCACTATAAAGGATCTACGAGTGGTACATGGCTATTTTATAACATAGTAATTTGATGGTATATAATAGGCATGGTTTCACAAACCTCGAAAACGGGAGTACTGACACGAAAACTGGTAACTCCAAACTAGTTACAAAAACCCTCTACAACACCATGACATGAAAGTTAAACATAACATAGGCAAGAAAGATTTCATGGTAGGCATGTTTTCTTGAGTCAAGAGAATTAAATGTAGCTGAGCTTTTCACTGCAAAGCTATAAACTTTTATCCATATGATAGCAGGCGAACTGATCTGCTAGCAGAATATTTGAAAAGTGAATCAGTTTTCACATTTGGGACCTACTGCGCATGCGCGAGCGTGCTTAGTGACAGGCGTCACCAAGAAGTGTGTACAAACTGGTGCCAGTCTATTGTAAGGCTAATGCAGGGGGTCCCTCTACCAGAAGCCTGGTTGAGGGTCTACATGGTGATGGTGTTGGCATTAGGGAGTATGTAAGCGAGCATAAAAATTTTATTCTGATAGCTAAATGCAGATATTTGATTTAGCAAGTAGTGATTGAATGGTAATGGATGTTTTTGTGGTGTAATAACAACTGTCAATTTACCAACCTAAAGACGAAACCAGACACTTTAGGTAAATTTTCAAAAAAATCTTCCTTTGTCTGCAAATTCCATGAGAAAATTATAAATATATTGACCAAATTTGTGGATTAAAACGCAGCCCCATTTGAACATACACAAGTCTATACATTTCTGTTATTTTCCAGTCCCACTAAATTGCTTATGATGAATTGCACTCTGTCTGTAAACGTTACAATATTTTGAAACTAATGGGACTGCAAGATGCTGCTGTTGTGTGTAGCACTAAATCTCAGTCAAATTACTTTCAAAATATTTGACATACGCGACAATATTCATAAATTTGTACATGATTGACTTTCTATTGGTCTTTCGCATTCAGCACTAATCTAATTGCGTATTAAAATGATTTCTCTCCTTAATTCTTGCGCAACATGACTGGCACGTGTTCAGTGTGTAATGGATGAGTCTCATGCTGCTTGAATAATTGATTATCATGATCCCGTTAAAATCACACGATTACCTATATCTAAGAATGATTGTTCAAACCCGTTAATCTAAACAGGTAGTCCACATCACGAGTTCTGAGGGATATTTAAATTGTCACAATTCAGATACAAAAGAAACATGTTTATTGGCGCTGTATTTCTGAGTGAGCGAGGTATCTAAACATCTAAAATGGGATGGGTTGCCTAGCTTTGTTGTGATAAGTCTGTAAAGCTAAGATCACAAGCTAACGACCACCTTGACCAGTGGTGTCAGTTTGCGTTATATACCGGTAATAGTCTTAGTTCAATAGGCGTACGCTATAATCACGCCCCCACCTCTTATAACATCAGAAAATCATCATTACCGGGATGTCTAACCAATATAAGCAATATGACTCGATGACCGCTTACCATTAGAATGTTAAAATGAGTAATTATTTGAAAGTTTATGCTGTCCGCGACACCAACAATTTTCAACAAGCAGTCTAAAGATAATAACACATTATTCACCTAATTAACACAAATTAAGGTAGATATCCCGTTGTTCAACGCGTGATGATGTTTAAAACAAAAACTTCACACATTAGAATGAATGGATTGTAAATGGAACATAAAGTATGGTTAGTCGGTAAGAAGCTCAATTTGAACAATTAGTAGTGTAATCAGAAATGCATGTTATATACATTATTCCTGATGCTTATTAAGAAAGTAAGTCGTGAGTGTGCATTTTGGGCTAAAAGTTCCAGACAACAGACGTATAGTAAAACTTGCTACATGTTTATCGGAAAAAATAATACATACAATAATTGTACCCACTCATCCTTGGCCCCCACCCTATAAAACCGATATATGGTTCAAACCGGTTTATGCCATACCGCGCAGCCTTAGCACGGCGTACTTATACTGTTTTCAAATCTAGATTGATTTTTTTCACGCACATGCCAATCCAAACACAGCCATAGTTTCTATATATGATAAAAACTAAAATAATTTTAATGTTTTATGGTATGCATAACAATCCTTATTGTTTAAAATCAAAATACTGTATTACATCATTTTCATTTTAAACACCAGATTTACTACTTTACAAAGGATACAGAATTTTGACTTTGAAAATGGTGTTGCTGCTGTCTATGTATATCAGGTATTACGAAAAATGTAATTTTACAAAGTCTAGATTTACTACAATAACTTAAATTGTGCTTCCTTTTTAGCGGCGTTTGTATCATTATTTTTGCTGACAAACTCTCCTGTTGTCATATCATAGACAGTGATGTCATATCACCATCTTGTCACTATATAAATAGCGAATTTACATCCCTGTTAGAAAAGTTGTACATATTGAAATAAAGAAAAACTATTTATAGTGATTTATCAGATTAAGTGGCAAATAGAAATCCCATAGAAACTTATGGGAGGGGAGCGAGTGACTCTAAATAACATGTTTTAGCTAAAGAACACAAAAAAACTTTGAAAAATGGGTATATAGAAGAGAAAAAAGCGATAATGTCACCGTGACGAAATGAGACTAGGATGAATAGACTGCCGAATAAATAGGTCTATGTGTTTCGCCGATAAGAACTGGGACAGTTAAGAATAGCGAAATACGGGAAAGAAACTTATAATAAAGAAATCACAAAACACCAAGAGCGCAAATCTAATCTAACTTTAGGTAATGAATATTATACAATAAAATAAACGAAATCAAGGATTTCTTTTTTCATGAGAGAGTTGATACTTACCTCCCTAATACTCTTTGATATTGCTAAATATCGGCTTTCACTCAATAAACACTCAGAATAAAAACAGTTAGGTGCCCCTACTGGGCAGGGAGTCAGAGTGCAGTCCGGCGGATGCCAGCCCCACCACCGCGCATGCGCAGACTAGCACTTCCTCTGACTAATTTATTGGCTGACACACATGCAACTATTAAGAGCCTGAAGACCGAGCCTCTGTGGGGTGGAGAGGCCGGGTCCGTATTAGGGAGGTAAGTATCAACTCTCTCGTGAAAAAAGAAATCCTTGATTTCGTTTATTTCACTTCAAGAGTATACTTACCTCCCTAATACTCTTTGATATTGCCAGAATTCGACAGGGAATTCGGCGGGAGCGAGGCGAGGCCAAAAGACCAGCTCTTCCCTATACGCTTTTCTGCGTTTAAGGCACTTAAACTTCTGAAACTGTGTGAAAACAGTCAGGATTTGACAAACCCCTCGGTTAACACAAACCGATGGATGAGAGATGACCGAATGTCATATGCGCTCACCCCACCCCCCCCCCTTTCCTGGGAGGAAGACTCGAATGACCTCAATGTCCCAAACACTCTCTACGTACCAGTGCCATGTACTATAGGACAGAGACGAAAAGGCTCCATTTTCGTATACTCTCAATGATGAACCACATAAACACACAAACCATCACCATATTAATAACAAAGGGTCAGTGACAATACAATCAACAATGAACAACACATGAACAAGACTGACCTTGTTGAACTTGGCTGATGACATCATCTTCCCAGTGGTGAAGGCTGATGCAGTCCCAAAAAGTGGTTGTTCCCATTAATTAATTGTGATATATATAAGCAATGAGGAAACCTCATCAAAAAAAATACACCTTTAATTATTTTTTCAAAATCGACAAGGCTAGAGGATTTGAGGTGTTACGGAGATAATGGTCTGTAAAACTTGACTCACAGTGCCACTGAGCAACCGACATAATATCATCCACAGGGACCCCATTAAATAGGGCAGTGGAAGTCACTACGCCGTGGACACTGAGCCTTGGCCATGTCAACCTGCTTACCGGTGGCGGGTTTATGACAAAACTGGATACATTCTACAATCCACCTGGAAATGGTGTCCTTAGACGCCCTGCCATGGGGTTCAATATATAACAACCATAACGCTGACTGGTCGGTCCGCCACTCCGAAGTACGCTGTTTGTACCGGAGCAGCGCCCGGACGGGACACCATGCTTTAGAATTAGGATCATATCTAGTTAAAGCTGGCAAAAAAATAGGTTGACCTGGATATTTCAACGACTGATTCTTAGCCAAGAAATTAATCCTAGGTAGAAGCTTAAGGCCTTCTGGAATGGTCGGTCCCGATTCTGTCCAGGGCCGGAGCCGGGGCGGGAGAACCGGGCGAAATTTTTTTTTTAATTTTAATTCTGACACGCCTGAAAGAGATAGACTAGAGAGGAAAATAGAACCCGAAGAATACGTAGAAGCCGGAGCCGGATAAAAATCCAGGTCCGGACCTCAAGAAGAAATCGGTAACTTAAGTTGGCCGGCTTCC
Source organism: Chaetoderma sp. LZ-2023a (assembly GCA_034401795.1). NCBI lineage: Eukaryota > Metazoa > Mollusca > Caudofoveata > Chaetodermatida > Chaetodermatidae > Chaetoderma > Chaetoderma sp. LZ-2023a. The sequence goes on from CM067366.1 coordinate 38,072,656, forward strand.
CGACAAAACCCGGACCCGGGGCCAGAACCGATACGAACAGTACTCCCGAAGTTTTCCTAGAGGTCGAACCCAAATCGAATTCCAGGTCGGGCCCCAAGGAAGAAATCTGTAACCTAGACCAGTCCATCCCCAGACCCGGGACCGGGAGAAAACCTGGGCCCGGAAGACTAGCTGGAGAAACAGTAGAAACAATGTATGATGTGAGATCACTTGAACATCTCTGGTCGGGAATTCTTCTATCCAGCCAGTGAAGAAGTAGTAGTGATAGGATATGAAGACCCGGACCGACTTACAACCCACTCAGGTGCAGGCTGCGGAATGTTGATTGATGGAGAGCCGGACCGACTTACAATGTGCTCGGGCCCGAGAAAGGATGAACCTGACTCGGTCCTCATAGGCGCAGGATGCGGAATGTTGACTGTAGAAGGTCCTTGAGTAGAAATGACTGGCTTCTGAAGTGATGAACGAGGCGAAACCCGAGGTTTTTTCGTACTTTTGTTCTTTCCTGTCATTGATGATTTTCAACCCCTGAACCAGTAAGACATAAAACACTCTTGGACTTGAATAAGCATTTCCTAGGGACAGTCAGTTCCGACGTTTCCCCTTCAACAATATCAGGAAATCAAACGTTGGAAGAGGACTGGTCCAGGATCATTTTATTAATTCTGCCATCAATCGACGCATCTATGTTGCTCACTTGTTTCTGCAGGACTTCCATTGACAACACAATCCTTTCAAGGATGGATGAATCAAGTGAAGGCTCGGGTTTGGCCTTTATTTTAATCGCATCCTCTAAAGGAGAAGAATTCCCTTTAGAGTGATCAGGTGTGTTTGGTTTGAATGATCTGTCTTGATGAATCTATGGTAGCTGGTGTTAGAAGATCTAATAGAATGAAGAGCAATCTCCTTTTCTTTAGACTTGACTTTAATCTTCTTCGGAGACTTTTTCAAATCTGAATCGCAACAGAGAAAGATTTGATAGGGTAAAGTCCTGAAGATAAAAAGGGACCAGACAGCGCTGAACCCATTAAACAATAGAGACCAAACCAGTCTCTAAATTATTTAATATTGGTTTTTCTTTAAGAGAGTATGTTAATAAGATATCATGGATTTCATGCTCAAATGCTAACCAAGCATGTACATAGGTAACTTAAACAAGCTACTGTAAATAAGAAGCAATTATAGACAATAACAATGTCTAAAACACTCTGGGCGTAAAAAAACAAAACTGGTAACACGCCTACCCTACCACGAAAATAGAAATGATCAATAAAATCAATATTGATCATAAATACCTACAACCACTTATCTTAGAAGGTCTTTTCTTTTTGTCCGACATCTTGATGATCCTTTGAACAACTTGAAATATACCACAGCAGTATTCAAAAATTTTAAACTTTTTAAACTGGCTATAAAAATTTTTTGCTTCCCTTTCCTTCAATAGTAGGAAAGGAATGAAGACTTGGTTGCTACAACAAAGTCAGGTGACGGCTGTCAGCCAATGAGATTGTCATTATGCCTTATGACTCACTCATTGGCTCTGGGTTATGTATTAACCCTCTTCCAGCCTCATTCTGAGATATAGCATTCAAGCGAATTGCTATGGATCTCATCATTGGAGTATGGAGATTCCTGAAGAAGCCTTCAGTCACTCTGTAACCAACCACAAAGCACAGCAAACATTGGCTGTAGAAATTTTATCCTACTATGCTTCCCTTCAGAGAAGGAGAGCAATAATAATGCAAGGAGGTAGGTTGTAATGTAGTAATAACCTGTTTTTATTTGGAAGGCCTCCTTCCAGTCCAGACATAGTTCAGTGGAATGCCTCCAATCACAAGAGTTTGGCCTTCCAACATAAGAAGAAATCTAACCTGGCCATTTTATGTTGGCCAGACGTATGACAATACAATTACTTTAATCATGAATGAAATCATGTGAACGCCGTGATAAAGAAAATGAAATTGGTATTTCCGAGCTTTATTTCCTCATTTTACATTTGTATGCCATAAGATTTTATTTTGATTTAGGGAGATTATCATTTTCCAAACCGTTGGGTGGAATTGAACCAAATTTGGTATGTGGGTTACCCATAGGAATGCGCTTTGCAAGATAACATTTAGATTAGGCTCCGCCCCCAAAGGGGTGTGGCAAGGGTCAAAAGGTCAAATTGATTATAATGCATCCCACCCCAAAGCGTTGCGTGGAACTCAACCAAATTCGGTATGTGGGTTACTAATATGACTGCGCTTTGCAAGACCAGATATAGATTAAGCTCCGCCCCCAAGGGGGCATGGCAGGGATCAAAAGGTCAAATTGATTGTCCATCTCTCCGTCACACTAACTCCTCCCAAACTGTTGGTGGAATTCAGCCAAATTTGGTAAGTAGGTGACCCATAGGAATGTAATTTGCAAGACGATATTTAGATTAGGCTCCGGCCCCAAAGGGGCATGGCAGGGATCAAACGGTCAAATTGATTATAATGCATGTCACCCCAAATCATTGCGCATAATTCAACCCAATTCGGTATGTGGCTTACCAATAGGAATGCGTTTTGCATGACACGATATAGATTAGACTCCGCCCTCAAGGAGGCGTGGCAGGGGTCAAACGGTCAAATTGGTCGTCTACGTTAAGAGGTCATTTTTAAAAATTTACAACTGGGATGGCTCGATAATCAAGCCAGTCATTCTAGTGATAAATTTTCAGAAATTATTTTCATTTAGTCTGCAAATGAACATTTTCTCTAAGAGAATTGAAATTGTCTTGAATACAATTTAAGTGTTTAACCCTTACCACTCTGATGTCAACATTTTAAATTTTCAAATTACATTAAAAGATGAAATGGTGTTCATTTTTAAACAAATTTGGTGGAAGATGGTGCTGTCATAGACAGCAACATCTCCCACCCAAATTGTTAAAAAATATACACCAGTTTCTTTGCTATTGACACAATAAAAGATAGAATATTGACAACAGAGTGGTAAGGGTTAACACTTCCTCCTGGCCAGACTATTTCTATAGAGCCCATTCTGTGCATAGATAACTAGTCTAACCCTTTTAACTGTGAATTTCAGGAAAACTAACATTATTACTGTCTGATGAAATTTCCACAATATTTTGAAAATAAGTTAGATATTGTACCTGTGTAAGGCCACACAAGTTTGAAGTCAAATTATTTTACAGGTCTAAGTTAGTACCGGTAATGCTAATTCAGCCTATGCATAATATACAGCTGGAATGGGTGTTAATTGATCTAGGGGATTAACTCCACAACAGGTCAGCTGGGGACCTGTGGTGTGTGATCTACCTTCCTGTTATTTTAACATGACTACCGCGCGCTATTCAGATTATCAACAGTTGGCGCTTGCCGCCTTTATTCAATAAATGAATCCTCGGATTAATGCTTAATAATAAAGATATGTGTTGTTAATGCATGTGTCTTGTAATAATTACACGTGTTATTGCCACTACAACAGATTAGCGTGTCAGGACAGGACAGAACTGGAAATGAAAAACTAAATAAAATAAATAAATAAATAATAATAAAATAACGATAATCGATTACGAATTTTCATAAGCGATCACTGATTCAATTGATCAACAATCGATTAGCAGCACTTATATATATATATATATACATACACATATTATATATATATATATATATATATATATATATATATATATATATATATATATATATATACACACACACACACACACATATGTATACATAACATAGGCACATGAATATATACACATACACATACCGGTACATATATCCCTACATATACACAATTACGCATATACATATAGACATGTACCAGGGCTTCAACTAACTTCTAAATATAGGAAGTCTGTGACTGCTATGCAATGCATCAACTAATTGAAAGACACTAGGTGGAATGTTAATGTTTTGTTAGTATGTTTGTATATGGTATAATGTCGACTGCCTGTTATACTGTTCTTTTGTCTCATATATATATATATATATATAGATATATATATATATATATATATATATATATATATATATATATAATTGCTTTATGTATGTTTATGTAAAGGGGGGGGGGGGGGGGGGGGGAGGGGGGGGGGGGGGGGGGGGGCACTTCCTAGGACTTCTTAGGATGGCAATGGACTCAGGCATTTATTGCCTCCACGGTACATAGGCTATGCCTCTAGTGGACTCCCTGTACACATAATATATTGTAAATATCACTCAGCCACATAAATGAAGATTCAATTCAATTCAAGACTATGATCAAAATCACGAATTTCCATGACTTTTCCAGGCCTGGAATTTAGATTGTCAAATTCCATGACTTTCCAGGACCTGTGCGAACCCTGTTACACACAGTAAGTTTATTAGGCAGTAACCGCTCCCCATAAAATTTGATTCAAATTATTCAACAGAATATTGACTAAAAAACCTAATGGATGCTTGGTGTTTCTTTGTCATTTCGTGTTCAAATATTTAAAATTAAAAACGGCCGATATAATTTCTTCAATCACGGAAATACAAGAAATCATTGACAAATGACATATAATATGCGTTTGTTTCAGACATTATCCACAATGAGACAAACACGTTAATGAATGTTACCCTGTGTCAAATCGCACTTTCAATCTTAGTAACGTAGAGCGCATGAATTGTAAACAAAACCAAATTATGACACGTAAAAGTTACATAACGAAAACGAAACACCGTTCGAATACAACACAATTGTTATCAAACGCTGACTCGATCTGTATATTGCAGAGCGACGCCGAATTCAAGTCTTTCTTTCCAAGCGCTACACAAAATTCAATCATAAACCAAAGACCGGCGGAACTGATGAACGGTTTTAAAGTACGGTCGGGGATAGGTCCACAGACGAGGCAGACCAGACGAAAGGGCTATCTGTATCTGCATCTGTATCTGTACTAATACTAGGCAAAATCCTAAAGGGCATCACGCCTCGGTGCTGGCCTTGTAAACACGGATGGGTTTCATAGTCCGCAAGATTAAACGTGTCCATTGGTCCATTTAAAAAACTGTATGTACACTATTTACATCGTCTTGTTCAGTCTTAGAATGTCGTCTCATGGATGTAGGTCTTAAATATCTCTATATCCGTGGCGGTGATTGGTTCTTCAGTCAGATTGTTCCATATTAGTACAGTTTTCGGTAGAAAGGAGCTATGTTACGGGCTAACTGCTGTGTGATATGGCCGTAGCTTCAGCGAGGAGCTGTGTCTGGTGGTGCTACGTTGGCCCACTTAGGATGGTATTATATTGGTATAGTTACTTGCCCTTGCAGGATCCTGTACAGTTACAGCAACAGTTATAGAGGTTGCGTGTGAAGAGACACTTGTGTAGAGGAGGGGACTCGGATGGTGATGAGCACAGAGAATGAAAATAACAGCAATTAGACCTACCATGGCCTCCACAAGTGAACATGTAAAGAAATGCTAGGTGACCATGAGTGTAGGCAGCACACAGCAGCTGACGCGGGGGAACACCCATCTGCATCATAGCATTTCCCAAAAACATAGCTAAAGTTTCAAATCTAATGTCACTGATATACTGATGGTTTCAATGGTTAAATCATTCAAATACAAACGAGATAGATCTATTTCAAAGAACAATCTTTTGAATTGAGCTGAGCTAGCCATACAACAATAATAAAAAAACCACTGAGGCAATAACAAGCCAATGGGTTATGCCTCGTAAAATGATGATGATGATGATGATGATGATGATGATGATGATGATGATGATGATGATGATGATGATGACATGAAGATCACATTGGCCCTCATTCGCTGTTGTGCAAGGCTTTCCCATCCCAGTCGATTCATCATTGCTGAGACACTCTCCCTCATATAGAGATATACTGGGCGACCTAATACAAACCTTGCAGCCTTCCTTTGTACGACTGCCAGTTGGTTTTTTTCAGGTCACATGTTGGTGGATCCCAGACTGTTGAAGTGTGTTAAATTTTTGGTCTGACCAGCGATTGGTAGGCACGTTCTTTGATGAATGTTGGGCATGATCTTAGATTTCTTTTTTGGAATCCAAGCAATCGGTTTGCAGATGATGTTGATTTAGATATCTGGTTGGGCCATTTTAGGTTGTGTGTTAGTTGGACGCCGGGGTATGGTGCAGATTTACGTTCCTGCAACCTTATATATTACACTTGGATACGTTGAATTTCATCTACCATGTTTCCGGCCAGGCCATAAGTATATCTAAGTCTGATTGGAGAAGGCGCTGATCCTCTTCTGTATGTATGGGCCGATATACAAGGCAGTCATCAGCAAATAGCCAGATCGTGTAATTGAGGTTGTTTGCTATGCCACTGATGTAGACTAAAAAGAGGATTGGGCCTAAAACTGGTCCTTGTGGCACTCCTGACAGGACTTTTGTTGACTCCTTCTATGGCAACCTTTTACTTTCTTTCATTGAGGAATGATGTTATCCATCCCAGAATGTTGCCCTGTATTGCGTAATGGTGTAATTTCAGGAGTAGGTGTTGGTGTGGTACCTTATCAAAAGCTTTTGTGAAGTCCAGTACTGATATGTCTACCAGTCTGCATTGTTCCAAGGCGTGTGCGAGGTCATGGGTTGTCAAGATTAGTTGTGTTTCACATGATCTGTTTCATCGGAAGCCATGTTGATTTGGATGAAGTATATTGTTTTTGTCCACATGCTGCATTATCTGGCTGGCTATGATATGCTCAATCACCTTGCATGTGATTGATGTTAGCGACACTGGCCTATAATTTGAAGGTGCTGTTCTGTCACCTTTCTTATATATCGGTGTAATGTTGGCTGTCTTCCAGTCTGTTGGTATAGTTAAATCATTCAGAGTCCGCTGGAAGAGCAAGGATTGGTGCAGTTTTACTTGATGTGTTTTTTTCCAGTATTCTTGATGTTATATTGTCTGGACCTGATGCGTTTGATGGGCTAAGGCACTGTAGAGCCTTCTCTACACCACGTGATGTTATGTTTATGTTGATGGTGGTAAGGCTGGAATCGAGCTAATATTTTCTTCAGTGAATAATGAGGTGAATTGTTGATTCAGTGCTCTAGCTTTTCCTTCTGGGGCTAAAGGCTAAAGACATAGAATAAATCAGACTTCAAATCTTTTGGACCTATTGTTTTAACAAATAACCAAAATATTGTCCACGAAATAGCACATCTATCTCCACTAGGTGAACGTGACCACGACGATTTGCAAATATCACTGCATCCTGACATCTCAATCACAAGCAAACAAGCAAATAAGCCAAAACTGCTGTTGAACAAAGCTGTTGACGTCATGAATCCACCGACTTTCGCCCTGTTGTTTAAAAGCTTGGTTAAACCATACTTAGAATATAAAAATGTGATATGGTCACCACCGCATGAAAAAGATGTACAATTAGTCGAGAATGCACAATGACGTGACACGAAGATGTTACCAACATTCAAAGACCTACCATACGAAGAGCAGCTGAGAGCACTAAAACTCCCATGTCTAGTATACAGACGTTTGTGCGGTAACCTCATTGAAGCATACAAGTACACCCATGATATATACTGCTTGAACCAGGGAACTACATGAAGAGCAAAACGCAACTAAAAGATAGCATCAGAAACTTAAAATACACAGACAGTGATGGCATTGCTACAACAAACAGTGAGAAGGCTGGGTTACTGAACAACTTCTTTGCAAACATCATCACGAAGGAGAATTTAGAAAACATACCACAGCTTCCACCAAAAAATAATGGAAACTATCAAGAGGATATTGTAATAACATAACATAACATAACATAACATAACATAACATAACATAACATAACATAACATAACATAACATAACATAACATAACATAACAAGTATACAGCTTACTAGGACATTTATATCCCATTATCAGCTGGTATATAAACTATAATTGTTAATGTATGGTGATTTTTGGGTGATTTGGCTTATCTAATGCTATATAGTTGTAGTACACTGGGTGCGTTATATAGACTTCGTCTAGTCTAGCTTTGAATGTTTTTATGATAGTCGCATCAATGACTGTTTACGGTAATGCATTCCACCAGTCTATGAATCTGTTGGTGAAAAAATTCAGGCTTTTGTTAGTATTTGCCTGAGTTTTTCTAAGTTTGAATTTGTGGCCATGTGTTCTGTCATCTTGATTTAATGTGAATAGTTTACTGGGATTTACTGAGTAAATATTATTAAGATACTTACAAACATTTATGAGATCACCTCATATTCTTCTATAGATTAAGGTTGGTAAGCTTAGATTTCGAAGACGATTTTCATAGGATATGTTTTGGAAATGCTGGTACCATTTTAGTGGCTCGTTTCTGGACTTTTTCTAATTGTTTGGCAAATTTTGATGTGTGTTGGGAACAAACGGGACCAGCATACTCCAGATGATGGTGTATTAAACTTTGGTGCAGCATCTTTAAAATGTCTGTGGTAATAATAATAATAATAGTACATTTTTAGAGCGCTTAATCCATGCAACTGCATGCTCTAAGCGCTAACGCGCGTAAGTATTCTATGGATATGCTATTTGAAATAAATAGAATTTAAGATTGGATTTAAAGATTTCTAAAGTTGATGAGTTTCTAATTTCATTTGGTAAGTTATTCCATTCGGTAGCTGCAGTGAAAGAGAAAGTTTTATGGCCATATGTTTTAGAGTTGACCTTAGGTACTTTTAGTAGATTTAGATTTGCAGATCTGAGAGAGCGACCAGGAATGTAAGGTTGTACAAGGTCAGAGAGATAGGCTGGTGCTGTGCCAGATACACATTGGTATGTCAGACATAGTGTCTTAAAAGTTATTCTTTGCACAATGGGGAGCCAGTGCAAATCATGTAGGACCGGAGTAATGTGTTCTCGCTTGGCACACAGGGATATGATTCTCGCTGCAGTGTTCTGGACCACCTGAAGTCGCTGAATAAGTTCTTTTGAGGCGCCAATCAGGAGGCTATTACAATAATCCAGGCGCGACGTTATCAATGCTCGTACTAGCATGATCGCGGCCTCTTTTGTGATATAGCGCCTGATGCTGCCGATATTGCGCAATTGAAAATAGCAGACTTTGCAGATGTAACTAACATGTTTATCCATAGTCAGTTCATTGTCTAAGTATACACCAAGATCCTTTACGACAGTTGACAGCTTTATTTGACTATTTCCAGCTGTGATGTCACATAGGTCAGTCTTAGCACGTCGGTTTGCTGGCCCGACTAACAGAGCTTCAGTCTTTTCATCGTTAAGTTTCAGCATGTTTGTAGTCATCCACTCTTTAATGTCTATATAACACATATTGAGCTGACTTGTTGCTAAGCGTGCAGTACATGTTGAAGGTTCAAAACTAATGACAAGCTGTGTGTCATCAGCATAGAAGTGACGCATAATGTTGTGCTGATCAATAACCGATCCAAGTGGTTGTGTGTAGAGTGTAAATAACACCGGACCTAGAATAGACCCCTGAGGCACACCACACACGAGGTTGACTGGTTCTGGTAATGGAATGAAACGTTCTCAATATAAGCCCTGTCATTCTGTTGGCTTTTGATAAGTTGTTATTTAAATGGGTTTCAAATGTTAAGCTTGAATTAATATAGTGAATAAACTTAAGCACCTAAATACTAACAAAAGCAAAGGTCCTGACGGCATAACAGCCTGCTTTTTGGCAGAGACGGCTAAGGAAATCAGCAAACCTATAAACATCTTGTTCAATAAATCTCTGGAGGAGGGCAGTCTTCCTGAGACATGGAAAACAAGTGATGTTACTTGTATATATAAAAAGGCCTTAAGTATGACCCTAGACACTATTGCCACATAAGCCTTACATCCACTCTGTGCAAAGTACTTGAGTCGTTTATACGAGATGCAATCATGGAGTTCTTGGAACAAAACCACCTACTTGCAGAATGCCAGCCTGGATTTAGTCCAAGAAGATCGTGTAAAGCACAGCTACTAGAATATTTGGAAAATGTGGTGCAAATGTTAGATGCCAGTGAGCAAGTGGACGTAATCTATCTTGATTTTTAGCCAAGCATTCGACACTGTACCCCTTACAAGACTATTAAACAAGCTCCATGCACACGAAATAGGAGAAAAACTAACAGCATAGATTCAAAATTTCTGAACCAACAGGAAACAACGAGTTCAAATAGACACCACAAAAGCAGAATACAAGGATGTCACTAGTGGTGTGCCACAGAGCAGTGTCGTCGGTCTTGTCCTATTTGTTCTGTTCATTAATGATTTACCTGAAAGTGTAGACTGCATTTGCAAACTAATTGGGAATCCAACAACAGTAGACCTTCACAAAAATATTGGTTTTAACATGTAAAGGGTCACTTGACTGGCAACTTCGCTTTAGCTCAACGAAAATCCATTCCCTACATTTATGTAATCCTAAGTTAGAACACTTCATGACAGATACTGATAAACACCCACGAATACTTCAGACCGAATGCGAAAAAGACCTTGGCTTATGCTTATGAAAAAGACCTTGGCTTATGCTTATGGCTTATGGCTTTTTACATTGATGAAATGTTCCTTTCACTGTATAAAACTTTGGTTAGACCTGTAATAGAGTACTGTAACACTGTGTGGTCACAGCATCTACTGAAGCAATCAAGGGCAATCTAGAATGTTCAGTGCAGAGCCACCAGAACACTCCCTGAGATAAAGCAGCTCAGTTATGAGGACAGACTGAGATCATTAAAACTTTTCACACTAAAGAATTGTAGAACCTGGGGAGATCTAATCGATGTATACAAATTTATGAACAACATTTACAATGTCATCAAACAAAAACTCTTTAGCAATCCAGCAACAATTACACAATCTTAAAATAGGAATTCAGCACTGTAACATGAACATAAGAAAATTATTTTTCACAAAGCTTACTCCGAAAACTGGAATTCTCTACCTACACACATAGTCGACACTAAGAACATAGACAAATTCAAGAGCAGACTGGATTGCTATCTGAGTGATATTATATACCACTTCGACTAGTACCGCGAAGCAGAATGTAATATCACTGCATAACCAAATAAGATCAAAATATGGTACATTCTTGTAATATTGACTAAGGTATAAAGTATAAATTAAATGAAAATCACTATGAATGTAAAGCACACTGTACAAATAATTGTGTATATATAACTAATAATTAGTCACATAGTGGGTGCGTAGCCTGGTTTTAAGAGTAGACGGCACACTGCAGCTGACTCTTAAGCCAGTGTCTAGCAGTTGTAGGCGGCACTCCATTGCTGGCACAACCTATAGTCCTGGCAGGCACCTTACATATACAGACAGAACAGTAACAATACAGACAACAAAGACAGTTACATATCAGGATATACATTGCACTTAGTAGATCGTCTTCTTCTTTGCGTTCACCAGCACATGACGTATTCAAGCAAATTGTTTCCCAGACCAAAGAGGAAAGGAAGCTGTGTTTTCTCGTAGCTCCAACCCTCCGTGCAGCTTTTCTTCGAGGCTTGTTTGGGTTGGCCAGATGCTTTGCCTGAGATCACTGAAGATCTCATCATGCTGCAGAAACTGTTCTGTTGTTTCCTATGCTTTCAGACAGCCGCAAAAAGGCGTGTCCACAAGTTTCAGCTTGTGCAGATGTTAGTTAAGTCTGTTGTGGCCTGTCATCTGTCTAAAGAGAGCTGTCTGCTTCCTTCCTGGTAGGCTTCAGAGTGGATCTTTGAGAGGCCTTCATCGCGTTTTCTCAGTTTGATGTTCTGTTTCAGCTCATCAGAACTAATTGCTCGATCCATCTGTTCTTGGTTGGATCATTCTTTAGCTAACTTGTCAGCTCTTTCATTTCCTGCTATCCCACACTGAGCTGGTATCCACTGGAGAATGACATGATTTTCAGAGCAGAGAGCTCTTGCTGACTCCAGTGAAGGCAGAGTAGAATCCTTACCACTTAGAAGAGCTTGCAATGCTGATAATGAGTTGGTGAAGAACACAACTCTTTTGCCGATGTACCTCTTTCCATCATAGCATAAACTGCTTGGCATAGGGCCTCCACTTCTGCCACATAATTTGTGCAGTGTTTTCCAGTCAGTTTGGAGATGTCTTGTGTTTCCGAGCTAGAAAACCTGACATGCATACCTACACCACCCTCTTTCACTGCATCTTTTGCTGATGCATCTGTGTATATGTGAATCTACTGGTCTTTTGGATACTCCTCATAGATGTATTCCTCAGTAAGAGACTTGTTCACATCTGGAATATTCGAATCCTTACATGTAATTCCTTGGATGGTGGTGCAGATATCAATGTGGCAAGATTTAGAATTTACCCATGGAGGGGTCACATGCTTTGTCGCAATTGTGCTAACATCCGTTGGAAAGTCTGATGGCCTGTCCTTCGCCAGTTTTCTAGAGAGAGAGAGAGAGAGAGAGAGAGAGGAGAGAGAGAGAGAGAGAGAGATCCCTTTTCAGTCGTCCTGAATTAATTTTATCTGTGAACAGTTTCATGGGATGTGATGGCATCAGCCTGAATTTTTCATGCTGCATTTCCACCTTTGTCTCACGTCTCTGTTGAAGGGAGTCGATGCTGGCTATCTCTTCCATAGCACTGTTGCGTGTTGTTCTCATTGCTCCAGTGATAATTCGAAGACCTTGGTTTTGTAGTTTGTTTAGTGTTTGTAGATTGGTGCGCGATACGGTCATCCAAGCAGATGAGACATACTCGATTGTAGGTCTTACAGATCCTGTATAAACCTGTTTCAATACATTCATGTTTGCTCCCCAGGTAGTTCCTGCAAGTTTCCGCATGATTGTCAACCTGTTTTGCTTTAGCCTTAGCTTTAGTGATTTGTGGTTTCCAGGCCATCGTTTTGTCAAATGCTACCACTAGTGTAGGTTGCGTTATCTTCAGGGTGAACCGGTCAAAAGTGTGAAGAGCATGCTAATGGTCTTTTCTTCATTGATTTTAACATGTCATCTAGTAGTCCATGCTGAAAGGTGATAAAGGGCAAGCTACATCCAATAATTTGCGGTAGTATGGTATTCTTCGATACAGCAAAGAACAAGCCCATCTGCATACATTTCTGCTTTAATTCTGCTTGGTAGGTTCTGGACAAGATCATTCAGAAATACTAAAATTAAGTTTTGGGATATTACTCCATGCTGCATGAGCACTTTCGTGCTGTGTTGTCCAGTATGGAGCACAGATGCTCTTCTGTTATGGAGGAACTGTTTAATCTATTTGAGTATTCTTCCTGATACATGACTTCCTCTCAATTTCATTAGCAGCCCATCTTTCTAGACCTTGTCAAATGCCTTCTGGAACTCTACCCACACTGCAAGCATGTGTCATTTGGCTTGGAATCCTTCTTCAATGCAGTGTGATAGGTAAGCAGTTTGATCTTCAGCTGACCGACATTTCCTGAAACCATTTTGTTCATCTGCTAGAATGTTATCGTTTTCCAGGTGCTGCAGTAGCCTTTTGTTTATGATCCTGTCTACTGGGTTTTTTCGACACAGCTTGTGAGGCTGATGGGCCTGTAACTTCCAACTTTTGATTTGTTCTTGCCCTTTTTAGCATTGGGATCACGTGCACTTCTCTCCAGCACTGTGGCACGTTGCCTTGTCACCAGCTGTGATTGCAGGTTTCCAAAAGCCTACCCGTTGCCATGTGCCCCATCTTCTTTTCATATACCGTCTGGACCAGGAGATTCTTTTTAGGTGAAGTTTTGCCAAGGCAAATTCTAGTTCACCTGGCGCTAGATCCTCTTCAATAGCAGGTGCATGGTATGCTGGCATTTCTTTTGAGCTTGCCTTAGTTATTTGTCATGTAGGTGTGTTTTAGTGCTGTGATTGTTCACAAAAACCTGGGTTGGTACCTACAAATGTTACACCTCTGCGCCTGATTCTAGCTAACAGGAATCTTCTGTGAGGCCCAGCACTATAACGGTTAGATAGTATTAGAGAGGGGACTGGGAGGGGTGGGTGGGTATTTTATAGGCTAATAAGCCTAACAACTATAATATGTAAGCTAATGGAAAAACTAATTCGAGACAAGATAGTTAAGCACATGAAAGAATTTGGATAACTTATACATATCTAAACGAGGGAATATTTAGTTTACTATACAAGGCATTGGAATGACCACACGTTGAATATGTGCATAGCGTATGGTGTCTATACAAAAGAAAGACACAATTAGTATTGAAAATAGACAAAGGAGAGCAGCCAGCCAGATTCTTTCAATGAAATGATAGAAGTTTATAAAGTTATGCCTGGGCACTATGACAAACAAGTAACACAAACTTCGTTCACAATGAACCATTCAATAACCAGAGGACACACATATAAACTGAAAAAGAATCACTTCTCACCATTCACGAATAGGCTAGAAACACATTGGTCTAATCAAGACATGAAATTTGACTACAAAAGCCGAATTACACTATAACAGTCTAGCAATACCATTGGAACACAGAGGCGTATTAGCGTGCGTTCTGTACAATCCATCTTATCTTATCTTAAAGGAAGGTATACCAAAATGAGAACATACTTAGAAATGACTGATTGGAATCATCTGCGTGAACTAAGCACATCAGAAGCTTGGAATTTCCCACATACTACTTTGATAAGAATGAAAGAGAAGTATATTCCTACATCAAAACAACAAGGTGAGAAGAAACGTCCCTGGCGCGATCTGACCACAACACAAGTAAAAATCGTGCATACAAAAATACAATGAAACAAAGAAAACCACAGACTATGCTCTTTATAAAATAGTCAGAAATAAAGTGACTGTGGACATCAGAAAAGCGAAACAGACATTTGAACGTAAAGTGGCATGTGACAACAAGAAAACCCAAAAAGCGTTTTGGAACTACATAAAAAATAAAACAGTTCTACCTGAATCACGTAGCAAACTACGTAACCCAGCTAATGGCATTATGACTACAGATGAAAAGGCTAACATTCTTAACAACTACTCAAGTATGTTCACATAAAAAACCCTGCATTCTGCACCAATCATTAGCTCCAGAAGCAATGGTATTGTATTAAAGAATATAATAAAAACACCTATCGCAATCAAAAATAAACTGAAAGAACTCATCATGGCGATTGTATGTTGCATACACAAAAAAACCTGTCTTCTCTGTACCTTGTGCAAGGTCCTAAAGTCATTTATAAGGGACAGCATCGTAAACTTTCTAGAAACAGTCTACTCACCAAGTATCAGCATGGACACAGATATAATAGATCATGTAAAACCCAACTACTACAGATATAACAGCCAAACTTGATTCAAATGAACCTGTCAATGAAGCATAGCCACCTTAGTGCTATAAGCCTCCATCATACTGTAACACAGCTTCGAGTGATAGCAAATCAATTTGACCTTAGAATAGCCTCTAAAGCCCGCAAAGCCGACCTGCTCCTGATGATTGCATGCGCCCGTGTCGAGGAGTGGCAAAAGTGACTCTCCTGAGCACAACAGACTGGGGAGTTTCCGGCACTCACCAGAGATGATCCAGAGAACCCTCATAAGAAAGTGCAATGCCACCACGAGGTGCATCAGCTAGATGAGGAGGTGGCCGCTAGCTTATGAGCGAAAACTGTGGCAACCCAGATGGCAAACCATCTACTAGAGTGCCTACGGTGAATTGGAAGACGGATGATGAGGGGGCCGAGATCTGAACCCTTAGCCCAGAGTATGAGGCGAGAAGGTCAGCATATTCTAGATCAGCGCCTGGGTAAGAGGGAGACAGAGGAGAGAGGACTGCGAATAGTATGTTGGACATTCTTCAGAGGACTAGAGGGAGACATTACAGGTCGGATCATAGAGAAGATCCAGACCATACAGAACGCCTTCTACCATCGAATCTGCCACATCGAGGCTGGTAGGGTGATACTCTTCCACAAGAATGCACCAGGAATCCCTGGATGAATACTCTAGGAGCGGCCCAGACCTGGGTGTCGGCCAGAGAGCAAGCCCGCCTCGACCCAGACAATATCGATCAACCCAACACCAAGTGGGCCTTCGTCCGATCAATCAACGTTGAGGTCAAAGTTGTCATTGACCACCAGCCTCTGTGAGAGACAGGGCCCCTCCTAGCCTGGCTCCAATGGAGGAAGGAATGGTGCCACTCGATACCTACAAGGACAACATGTGTCTCTGGAGATGCCTAGCAGTACATCGAGGAGCAAGGTCTGATAGAAGTACGGCTCCTGCATGAGAGCTTGCTAAACAGTTCTATGACCTGAACAGGCCTTTGGTTGATGTGCCAAAGACGTCTCTGGATCCGCTGGACAAGGTAGAGATCTTTGCAAAGACAGGGATTCACATTTACGTACCTACCAAAGAGGGTAGATGGCATCTGACCAGGAAACCTGCACGCTATCCGAACATGATGACAATTGGAGTATGTGACCACCATGTCTTCTTCATTAAGGACATCTCCAAGCTGGACCAGACTTTCATCTGTGGGTGCTGTCAACAGCAGTTCGCCCAAGCATGTCATCTCCAACGTCACACTGATCGCTGTACAGGAGGAAAAACGACCATCAAGTGTGTCCGCGAGAAGGTAGAGGCACCGCAATCAGCATACGGGAGAAGGCCTTCTATCCACCCCAACCAGCCAGTTCAGTAGCTACTCAGTGGATTGAATATGAGTCGAGAAACCAAGGAATTCACATACATCACACAAAGTATGGTCATGGTAGCGAGCATTGGATCGAGGGTGCTCCCGTAAATGGTTATGATCTGACAACCAACACAGTATACCAGTTCCATGGCTGTCACTGGCATGGATGGTCACAACACCAGCGAGGTGAGGATGCCGAACAAAGACACCACGAGACAGTCGTGAGAGATGAGAAACTGAGAGCATCTGGATGCATGCTTCTGGTATAGTAGGAGGGCTGTATAAAACGCTGTCCAAGCATCCATGCACCAATGTGGATGATACCATACCCACACTTCATCATCTATGAATGTGAAGCCTGTCTTGATGGGATCAAGACCCACCCGCAGAGACTCATGATCGAGAGTGCCCACATACCTATCTCAGTGTCAGTCAGCTGTTCCTTTATTGAACAACAAGACCGCACTCACCTCTGCACTGCTAACCCCAAAGTGCTGATCTCAGAGTTCATGCAGGAGATCCAACTATGAGCATACCGAATCCGGACACGTGTCCAGGATCAGTTCATACCTGTAGACTTGGACAAGCTACCAAAATGACAGCAGTGACTGATCAATGAATGGTGTGACCAGGTCCCTGTGCTAGCATTCAACTCTGGTCGGTACAACCTGAACCTCATCAATAAGTACTTTGTGGATGAGCTCACAGCCTTGGCGGGCATGGTGAAAGTCACCAAAATGGTTAGCCAGACAATGTTTCTCATCACACCCAAACTAAGGTTTCTAGATGTGCTGAGCTACCTCGGTCCAGGAGTCTCCTATGAGGGGTGGATCAAAGCATATGGGTGCACACAGCAGCAGAACTGGTTGCCTTCTGAATGGTTCGATACACCTGAGAAGCTCGACTATCCATGTCTCCCAGGCTACCCAGCATGGTGGTCCAAGCTCAAGTAGGGGGGTGGTGGGGTGGGGTGGGGTGGGGGGGGGGTGCTACCTCCTGAAGCTGTCAGAGTGGAAGCAATGTACGGTGACCTTCAGAGGGTGGGGGATGCGGACATTCACCGACTGGCTGCGATACTACAATAGCTTGGCCTATTCATCGAAGCCCTAGAGCGGATGCAACAGTTCTACACAGAATGAGGTTTAGACATCCTGAAAGATGCGGTCTCCCTTTCGGGGGTGTCACTACAGTATCTATTTCACGGAACTGCTCAGCACATGCGGGATGTTAGCATCTATGCCCCAGGCAAGGAAGCCTATGAGATGCTGAATGGTGCCATTGTCGGTGGACCCAGCATCGTGTTCACAAGATACCATGGGTCTGGTCTTACCCAAATTCTGTAGGGTGGGTCTGTGTCTGCCAGCGTCTCCTGGGTTATGATGCGAATGATCTGTACCTGTCTACAATGGCCCAAGAGATGCCATGTGGTAAAGAGTATGTATGGCAGCAGTCTGTGCTAGTGACGTAGAATGCTTTAAGGAGGATCTCCTAACAGATCACTGGTTCGGGTTCACTGAGGTGAACATAGAGGTGCCCAAGGCCTTGTGGACGAAGTTCGAGGAGATGCCTCCTCTCTTCTAAAACTGTGAGATCCCGGTAGAGGTGGTATCTCTTGAGATGCTCGTATACCTTGAGAAAACAAGTCAGAAGCGCCCAACCACCAGCAAGCTAGTCTGTGCCCTCTCTGGCAAGAAGAGGCTTTTGCATGCACCAACATGCAAATGGTATATCGTCCATGGTCTAGAGATCACTGCTGTCTACCACACCATAGACTACATCCCACATAAACTGTTTGAGTGGTTAGTGAACACTGTTACAGAGGCCCGACGCTCAGAAGATGTGGATAAGAGCAAAGCGCTCTTGGCAGAACACTTCAAACTCCTTGGCAACAGTGCCTACGGGAAGCTAATCGAGGCCCTAGAATGCCATACCAACACGAGCTTCACCAAGGATGAACGCAAGGTAGATAGAGCCCTGAGCAGCACATGGTTCGAGGATCTCGAGGAGATTGGTGAGTCCTATGAGCTGCAGAACCATAAGGCTAAAGTCACCATTTGTCGCCCCTTCCCTCACAAAGCTGTGAATGCTGGAGTTCTACTATGACTTCCTCGACTGCTACGTAGCTCGTGACAGCTTCGAGTACCTGCAGATGGACACTGATTCCACATACATTGCCATAGCAGGCTCCAACCTTGATGAGGGTATATGCTCAGAGATGTGAACGGAGTACCAGGCCTGCAAATGGGACTGGTTGTCATGGGACAAATGGTCTGGACAGACACTCAAGCTTGAGTTCGAAGGCACTTGTGGTATTGCTCTCTGCTCCAAGTGCTATTATCTCCTGGCAGAGGTTCTACAGCACCCTCCATGATGTAGTGGACAGAGCCACAAATCGGGGCCTCCGTATGTTCAACCAGGGTATGGTGATGTATGAACAGGAAAAACACGGAGCCCATCGAGTATCATGTGGCGCAGCCTACCATGGTTCAACCGACAGTCAGTGCCTACGATCTGGTGGATGTCTACTTGACGTAAGCACTCCGGGTGGAGGTAGCTGGGGTTCTGTAGGGATAAGCTGGCCCTCCTCTCATACAAACGGCCGCCTATGACTGCTCTCCGACCATGCCAGGTAGTACAGCGTAGGCTGCCCAGCCGCCTCCACATACCTGTCTAGTCTGTAGACATCTAATGACCAGTTGGGGTCAGTCACCCACATACGTCCACCCGCTAACTCACTAGGCTCATACAGGTACCATCAGTTCATATGTTTTGTTTATTCATAGAAAATATAGGACTGCAGTGCATGTAGGAAATACTATACAGCAACACTTATATATGCACTAACCAGAGCAATCAATACAGTGTAATATGATCAGAATTATATATCTTAATACAGGTTAACGAACCTACTATGGCGTGGTTAGTGAAAACACCTTACAGAAAATGAGAATAACTATGAACAAATACAGAAATTGTAACTAGCGGTGCTAAGACCGTTATGGTACCTTTTAGTCATCGGGACCGTTTATATACGGATACAATATAATTAAAAGAGTTCATTTAGCGAAATAATTAAAATGTGAAGTTAGTTACTTGAATACTCGGTAACCATTCTTAAGTTTAGTTAGGCTATCGTGTTACTGAAATTGATACGTCATTCCTTAGTTGACACGAGTTGATGCATTCTCTGGAAGCTGGAATGTTCCCGCAGGTCAGTTCCCGCAAGTTGGTTTCCGCAAACAGGATTCCCGCAAGAACACCCATGGTGGGAGTACATCGCTCAGCACTGTAACCCTAATGGAATGTCTAACGAATAGTCAGCAAGAGATACAATAGCATTACTGCTGTGAAGAAAGTTCCCGTACACCGATGGCATGAATGGAAGTTGACAACAACCCGATCACAAGCGGGGGTTGTTGGATGTAGATGAAGATACAAAACAAAGCGTAACGGTGCTGGGTACATCAGCCAGCTCTGAAGACGCACCGGGCAGAGTTTACTTGCTGCAGTCGAAAGTTAGAAGAACCTACACGACATTAGTGCGGTGACAGTTGAAATACCACTTTTAGGCGTGGCCGGCAGATCAAAGAACATCCTGCCTCTACATCTGTAGAATCACATATTCAGGCCGTAAAGGCCTCACCACAAGTTCGTGTTCCGAAGTAGATATTGATACTCGTAAACGATAATTAGAAAGTTCCAAATTGCTCCCGTAAGTGGGAATTACAGAATTATTTTAGTGCGGTGGGTTGGCAACTGCTAGCTACGGGAGAGAAACAGAAAGTGAAGTTTATATGCGTAATATCTGTCGATCGCAGCTAGTACAGGTCCAACCTGTTCGGCCCCTGGCCGAGGATGCTCTCAATCTCTGGATCGCGTCTCCTTTTATACTCCTCATGATGTCACAGGCGCAGGCTCCAACCAATCATCATTCGAGCAACAGCCAATCAGCGTGTAGCTAATAATAGCGCAGTCGAATGTTCTAGAACATTCTAGAAGTTCTGCGTCCACGTGGTTATGACATCACACCACTATATTTTGAAGATAATCAAAAAGGGTTTTCCATGGATAACTCAGCCATTTCTTAACCGATTTTGAAATGGTTTACAGATTTAAAAAGCCCGTCGAATTCTGGTCTTGATTAATGCCAGATTTAACGGGAACAGGTAATCAAAGAGGATTACAGGGTACCTTCTCGGTACACTAAAATCGCCATCCTATCTTGGTCGTAAACTACGTGCTCCATCAAAAATAGCATCCAAGCGTGCGCATGCGCACTATGCGCTTTAACGAACGTAGTCGTTTTTACAATGCGATCTCTTCCATAGGCCTATATTCGCTTATGGCTCTACCCAGGGGGGGGGGGCGTGTTCAGGGAATGAATCCAGGATGGGCGGCGCGTACCCAGCTTAGCTGGTACAGCCGGTACCTGACCGGTTGATCCGAACTACACACTCACGCAGATGTTCTGCCAGCAAGGCACACAACAAGATGTTTTTTCCGTGTCCCGAAGGGGTGATGACCAATCCCACTTGCCAAGCATCGGCTGATCTACTGCTGTATTGTACAGACATGTTCCCGGAAGACATGAAGTCCATGAAGGAGATGGTGGCAACAGTCTCCTCTGAGCCGAGGCATGCCTCACCTAAGTGGGCCAACTCCCCAATTTCCTTGCTTTCTAGGTCCGTAAGTGATAGAGACATTGTTGGAACCGCGGAAACAGATGGACACCTAGTCGTATCCCCAGTGAAAAAGATGGGTGCAGGAGGACCACACGGTGGGCCAAGGAAATAGGTAGCAGTGCTCATGATACTGGCCATCCATGCAGGAGAATGCCTTGTGGGCTAACCACCATTTCCAGGCATTGGAAATCTTCAGTCTGTGTGATTGACTATGCACTACCGACTCTGAAACAGCACACCATGCCTCGTAGGCGACTGTTGTGTCATGGACCTGCCAGGCTTCCATGGCCTATAGTGCTATGCATAGCATCTTAAAGCTATACACAGCCCGCGATGATCTTGGCCATAGCACTCGTTGCTAGCCATAGAACCATGGCTTCCATTAAAGGGATGTGTTCGCCCATGATCTTGGTGGCAGCAATATATGAGGCATTGTTGGAACCGCGGAAACAGATGGACACCTAGTCGTATCCCCAGTGAAAAAGATGGGTGCAGGAGGACCACACGGTGGGCCAAGGAAATAGGTAGCAGTGCTCATGATACTGGCCATCCATGCAGGAGAATGCCTTGTGGGCTAACCACCATTTCCAGGCATTGGAAATCTTCAGTCTGTGTGATTGACTATGCACTACCGACTCTGGAACAGCACACCATGCCTCGTAGGCGACTTTTGTGTCATGGACCTGCCAGGCTTCCATGGCCTATAGTGCTATGCATAGCATCTTAAAGCTAGACATAGCCCGCGATGATCTTGGCCATAGCACTGGTTGCTAGCTCTAGAACCGTGGCTTCCATTAAAGGGATGTGTTCGCCCATGATCTTGGTGGCAGCAATATATGAGGCGCCACCGATGGCGATCTTTTCGATGGGATGTGTTATTCCTAGACAGTGGTCAACAACCGTAATTGCCACTGTAGTGAGGACAGCAGCTCCAGCGGCAAGAATAACCTCATTACCACCTGTCATCTTCACCACGGCCACATTCACTGCCATGTTACTGGCGACATGAATGGGCAGGGGCTTGGCCTGTGTTAGTAGCTTCTGGGTCTTGCTTTTGAGCAGCTTCTCCACCTTCTGGAGACTCACCTAGCTCTCCGGGAACTGCTTTACAATCTGTATCATTGACGTCATCTTTTAAGTGCTGAGTATACAATGGGGTTAAACATGTACGTTCTACCTCGAGAGCGCTAAGCAGATCTACCCAGTCTGCATCTGTTAGCTGATTATATTGGTACTCAGGAATATCCATTAGCACAATACATAGTGACTTAAACCATGGACCTATGCACTAAGTACTATGACGTCTTCCACACCGAATTGAAGGACTACAAGAAGAAGTCACCATATGAGCTCGCACACCTCTCTAGCACTGAGGTGACAGAGGAGCTGACAGCTGTGAAGCTCTACCTAGGATTTGGTAATGGGCAGATCTGTTTCGTCGAATACCTAATTATGGGCAGCAGTATCGTCGAGCAGCCCCTGCATACTAAGGGATTCTACACGGATCGGGAGTATCTGTCAGATGTGTTCCAGCAGTTGCAAGCATCCATGGCATCCCTTGACTCTGAGTTGATAAGGCTCTGCGCTACTACAAGCTGGAAAAAGGCTGTACCACCGATTCATACAGTCCTTGGGTGTGTATGCTGACAGCATGTTTGGAGTCTTACCGGAGTGGGGGGGGGGGGGCTAGATTATCGCACTACTGGAAGAGAAGAGTACGTTACAGAGTATGTAATGAAGAAAGTGTCTCTCATCATTTTGAACCTATCCTATTGAGCTGAATAGAAAAGATTTAGTCGGTTGCATGCGAGAGAAAGTGCTGCATATATAAGTGTTGCTGTATAGTGTTTCCTACGTGCACTGCAGTCCTATATTTTCTATGAATAGGCAAAACATATGAACGGATGGCCACTGGCCATATATATACATAATCTAACCAGAACAATCAATACGGTATCAAATGATCAAGGCATATATATCAGTACAGGTTAACGAACCTACTATAGTGCGGTTAGCAACACACGGAGGAAAATGAGAATAACTATAAACAAATACAGAAGTTATAACTAGTGGTCCTATGACCGTTACGGTTCCTTTTAGTCATCGGGACCGTTCTTACGGATACAATATAATTAACGAAACCTATATAGAGAAATAATTAAACTGTGAAGTATAGTTACTTGAATACTCGGTAGTCATTATTAAGTTAGGCTACCGTGTTACTGAAAGTGATACGTCACTCCGTAGTCGACGTGAGATGATGCGTTCTCCAGAAGCTGGGAGGTTCCCGCAGGTTGGTTCCCGCAAGCTGTTTTCCGCAAACAGGATTCCCGCAAGAATACTCATGGCGGGAGGGATACATCGCTCAGCACTATAAGCCTAATAGGATGTCTAACAAGCAGTCAGCAAAAGATATGATAGTACTACTGTGGTGAAGAAAGTTCCTATACACCGATGGCACGGATGGAAGGTGTAAACAACCCGATCAAAATCGGGGGTTGTCAGAGGCAAACGAAGATACCAAACAAAGCTTCACGATGCTGGGTACGTCAGCCAGCTATGAAGATGCACCGGGCAGAGTTCACTTGCTGCGGTCGAAAGTCAGAAGAACCTACACGATATAAGTGCGGTGATAGTTGAAATACCACTTTTTGGCATGGCCGGCAGATCCGGCGAGTTATCCATCAAAGAACATCCTGCCTCTACATCTGTAGACTCACATATTCATGCCATAAAGGCCTCACCACAAATTTGTGTTCCGAAGTAGATATTGATATTCGTGAACAATAATCAGAAGTTCCAAATTACCCCCGTAGGTAGGGAATTACAACATTGTTTTAGTGCGGTGGGTTGGACAACTGCCAGCTACGGGATAAAAACCTGACACATACCAAAGTAAAACGCGTATTGTTTGTCGTGCTGATAGTAGCTTGTACAGATCCAACCTGTTCGGCCCTGGTCAAGGATGCTCTCGATCACTGGATCGCGTCTCCTTTTATACTCCTCGTGACGTCACAGGCGCAGGCTCCAACCAATCATCGTTCGAGCAACAGCCAATCAGCGCGTAGCTAATAATAGCGCAGCCGAACGTTCTAGAACATTCTGGAAGTTTTGCGTCCACGTGGTTATGACGTCACGGCAATATTTTGAAGATAATCAAGAAGGGGTTTCCGTGGATAACTCAGCCATTTCTCAACCGATTTTGAAATGGTTTACAGATTGAAAAATCCCGTGGAATTATGGTCTTGATCAATGCCAGATTTAACGGGAACAGTCAATCAATAAGGATTACAGGGTACCATCTCAGTACCCTAAAAGCGCCATCCTATCTTGGTCGTAACTACGCGCTCTATCAAAATCAACATCCTATGTGTGTATATATATATATATATATATATATAGATGCAATGCTCTCAGGTGTTCAATTGCAGTCCAGAGGATTAAGGGTTAAGACTCCGGAATTTATCCAGGAAAAGTGATTTTTGTAAGAAATATGTACTTAGAGTGAATGAAGTTTTTCTTTTGAATGGTTGGTCACTGAGATGAATGATTGAGTCATGCCAGTGATAGCCTTCAAGAATTTTTCTCTTTGTAAACAGATGTTTTCTAAACTCAATGAAGAATCCTTTTTGGCCGGTGCAAGGGTTAAATGGTGAATAATTGAGTCAGTCATTCGAGGGATAGTTTCTTAAAAACTATTACGGCTATGCAATTGTATTTTTGTGATGAGGAAAACAAAAACTTCAAAGAATTCACTTTAAATAGCGTTGCATTCATTCATGGATTTATGTGAATGTGCAAAGCTGACCCTTTGCACACTGACATTCCTGTGTTATCACCAGTAAATAGTGTTCTTTTCTGACTGGCTTGGATGGGTGGTAATGCTGTTACCACAATAACACTTCAAATATCTGTAGAACGGAACACTGGCACTATTTTTTCTTTTTCTTTTTTTAAAAAATGTATTGCTTCTTAATTATTTAAGAAATAATCAATGGTTAACTTAAAGGGTACGCATTGTGATGTCAGTGTGCTGAGGGTCAATGAGAAATTATAGATCAGCACTTAAGGACTGAGTGGGAAATGTGCCGGCGGCGATCCTTGCCAGAGGCAAGGCGCAGGTTTGTCTGTCCCCTTTTTTTTTAATGTCTCTTGCTCCTCTACTTTTATCTAAATTCTAAACCTTCTGCTTTACCTGCGCCTGGCTCTACAGTGGTTTTGCCAGTGAGGTTCGACTCCGCCTCTCGGTAACAGAGAAGATAAAAAAAAGCCTAAAAAAACCCAGCAACCTGGCGCGCGCATGCGCATCATGCGTTTTAACGAACTTCGTCGTTTTCGCAACGCTATCTCTCCCATATACGCTTATGGCTCTACCCAGGGGGTGGGGTGTGGGGGGTGGGTGGGCGTGTTCAGGAAACGAATCCAGGACAGGAGGCGCGTACCCAGCTTAGCTGGTACGGCCGGTATCCGACCGGTCGATCCGAACTACACATAGAAGCAGAGTTCAGCATAGTCTTGTGGTAGACAATGGCGAAGGCTTTGGATGCATATAAGAAAGTTTTATATATATAGTGGAAACTTCATATCCTATTATGAGCTGTGCTGCAGTCTACCTATTCAAGGCACCTGTTCACCGGAACAG
This sequence comes from Chaetoderma sp. LZ-2023a, assembly GCA_034401795.1. Taxonomy (NCBI): domain Eukaryota; kingdom Metazoa; phylum Mollusca; class Caudofoveata; order Chaetodermatida; family Chaetodermatidae; genus Chaetoderma; species Chaetoderma sp. LZ-2023a. The sequence goes on from CM067366.1 coordinate 38,098,622, forward strand.
AACATCAAATGTAAAACGGTATAGGAGTAATAATAATAATAATGATGATAATAATATATATATTTTACTGTTGTATCCTACATGTAATATATGTTTGTTTATGTTACATCCTATTATATATGTCATAATATATTGTGCAATTAATGTTTATATGTTAGGAGTTAAAACTTCAAATTGAGCCTATGACTAATGTTACAATATTGTCTGTTCGGTAATCATGTTTAACCTGTCTGGTTAAATGTCTTAGGTTTTGAAATCGATCCTCACATTTCGCTCGCCGATGCGTGATACCTTGTGTGGTTACATATGTGATGTATATGAAAGTTATGACTGGTTCCCTGTCTGTCTTCCTTTCAATTTCCTTTTCCGGTTTCGGCTGACATATGTATGTTTATTGAAAATACTCGAATTGGTATTTTAATCCACCTTAAATGCCACGCTGTTTGTCCATCACCTTACAGGATCAGCACCATTTTCACTGCGAAGCGATCTTACTAATCAATGGAGTTTCATTACAGCTTATTTCTTATACATCTTATTTCATAGTTAGTGTTATTCCTCAAACTTAGGTTTGATTGAATTCTTGTCAGTGTGTCCTTTGCTTGACTATGTCCCAGTCATCATACATTTTAAATAAACTTACCAATTCATAGTTTTGCACAATATTCTAAAGGAGACTATGGCACTCTGCGTAAACATATACACCTGTGCAAAAGTTAAGCACCAGCAAAAACAATAGAACGTAGAAACATGATGGTACAACTAGACTGCCATACTTTTTGTCCCCGCGTTAGCTGACATAATTCCAAGTACGAAATGCACATGCATGCATGACTTCACTCCGCTTGATGTCCGTGCGTGGCGGGAAACAGCACACGTGTTCAGTTATGTAAAAGTCCAGTTTGAGGTGTAGAACATTACATACAGATTTAGGCGACAAGATTAGGAATTTTGTGTTCATGACCGTGGTTTATTTGTACATAGAGAATTAGCTCTTGATTGTGAACCGCTATGGCAAGACGAAGGTTAAGTGATCGTGTGAAATGGCAAATCATAGGCATGCATACCACTGGTATGTCATGCAGAGAGATTGGCAGACAGCTGAACATTAACCATACTCTAATCAGTCGTTTGATTGCAAAACATGGGCAAACTAATGAGGTGAAGGACAGGCCTAGATCTGGAAGACCGAAGAAGACTACTGCCCGTGATGATCGAGCCCTAGTACGCCTTGTTAGGAGATCTCCATTCACCAACAGCAGAGTGCTCAGCCAGCAATGGGAAACGCGCAATAGAGTGTCAATGTCTACCGTCAAAAGGAGACTGTATGCTGCTGGCATGAAAGCTAGGAGACCTGTCAGACGTCCTCTCCTCACTGCACACCACAAAGAGGAGCGTCTGAGGTGGTGCAACGAAAGAAGACACTGGAACATGAGATCCTGGAGACGGGTACACTGGTCCGATGAAAGTCGGTTCCTGCTTCATGCCACAGATGGTCGAACTCGTGTATGGAGGTCCAGACGCACGGCGTACGACCAACGTAACATCATGGAAGAAGTTCCATTTGGTGGAGGTTCCGTTGTGATATGGGGGTGCATCTCATTTGATTGGTAGCTGGATCTGTTGACTGTACCTGGAACACTAAATGGACAAAGATATCAAGATTTCATACTGGATAGAGTTGTGGTCCCTCATTTTGTAAATCATGCACCTGGAACCCACCCTATATTCATGGATGACAACGCCCGACCACATCGTGCTAGAGCTGTGCATGAATACCTCCGCCAGAATGCCATCGAAACCCTACCATGGCCAGCAAGGAGCCCTGACATGAACCCTATTGAGCATATCTGGGACATTCTGGGAAACATGGTGAGAAGGAGGGATCCTCCTGTGCAGAACCTACAGGAATTAACAGACGCACTCCATCTTGAATGGCAACGAATACCACAATGGCGTATCAGTCGGTTGGTGACCAGCATGAGACGTCGTGTCCAGGCCGTCATCCAGGCACAAGGTGGATATACCCGGTATTAATAATGACAGTCTCAAACTCGTGCACAGATGTTAAACTTCGTTTTCAGACACCATTAATGACAATCTAGCCACGTGTGTCAACTGTAGGGCAATACTTGTCAGTTGTGTCAACGTAACCATATTCAGGCCTCGTTTTCAAGTTCAAACAAAAACATAGTGTTTCCCCACCATCATAATCAGCATTCCTCTAGTTGCATTATTACCTCTTGCACTAAGATGGATGGGTACATAAATGTTTATGCTATTGCTTTCTTCATAGCACATGAATATGCCCTCGCATGTGCGTAAAAATAGGGTGGTGCTTAACTTTTGCACAGGTGTATACATTGGAGTTTGCAAGAAGTGAAGAACCAAGTACTTCTGACTTCAACGTGCATGAGAATGGCTGCGATATCGAAACCAATTGGCAACTAATTAAGAATTTTCAAAATGAAACCACCCAAAAAATTGTGCGTAGTAAACTATCTCGCTCAGAACAATCATTACCCTGGATAAACAACAAGATAATGACATTGATTAGGCATAGGAACAAAACAGTCAGTTTAAAAAGACTCGACAACGTCTGATATCTTACCGCGCTCCACCGCCGACATGATTTTGTATGTCGGCGGTGAGGAGCCAGGTAATAGGTGTCGGGGGGGAGGGTGTGTGGAATATAGTACTATATTGCAGTCGAGTACTCGGCTCCCAGATTGTAGTCGGTAGGATATTGATAATTAACATGCAAACCCCATTCATGTTCTCGCGAGATCGCCTGCACTTAATAAACACTTCCAGTCAAATTAGTTTCAAAACTTTCAAATAATTTTCAGCCAATATACGATTTAATACTATTTTTTACTATTTACGCACGGATTGTAGTCGGTAGGATATTGATAATTAACATGCAAACCCCATTTGTGTTCTCCCAGTCAAATTAGTTTCAAAATATTCAACTTTATAGCTGAATATCCCAATACGGACAAAGTGTGGGTGCTTAATTCATGACGGACTAAGGATTGTATGTCTTTACTCCGCTTAGTTTCAAAATATTCAGCTAACCCAAAAAATACATTCAATTAATATTCAGCAATTAAATGTTGCTGAAAATACTTAATTTTTCAGCAACATTTAATTGTAAGTTTTGAAACTTTCAAATAATTTTCAGCCATCTGAAGCCCAAGCACTTAAATGTTGCTGAAAATACTTCAAATCCTGAATAATTATATTATATACGATTTAATACTATGTTTTACTATTTACGCTGGATACTAAGAAATTAAATTAGTTTCAAAATATTCAACTTTATAGCTGAATATCCCAATACGGACAAACTTTACTCCCAGTCAAATTAGTTTCAAAATATTCAGCTAACCCGAAAAATACATTCAATTAATATTCAGCAATTAAATGTTGCTGAAAATACTTCGATTTTTCAGCAACATTTAATTGAAGTATTTTCAACAACAATTAATTGCTGACGTATACTTTGAAACTTATTTTACTATCATCAATATGCTGAAGACCTTAACCTATTGTGGATATCGGATTGTCGTACGGGGAGTCATGACCCCGGGGACATCTTATATTTGCAGGGATGGCCCAGTGAAATTATTGTATTTGTGAATACCAGATGAGTTAATGAACGGATAACTGGATGCATCAATAGGGAGTCGATGCGAAACTGACGCGAAACTATAGCCGAAATATTGAGTGAAATTGGATAGAATGGAGAAGGACCTAGGGTTGTGAGTTGATGGTATCTGGCGGTAATTAAAAGATGAAAGTTGTTGCTGTAGCAGCGGCACAACCGTTTATAGTATTCAGCAGAAGTTATGACCAATAGTTTCCAAATATTCAAGCAGGAGCGTCGGTAGGGTACTACGGACAGAGTACAGGTAGCATAAGCTGGATGACTCATAGAAATGACGTAGCGACCGACTTACCGTGGGACCGTGATAACGGTAACCGAGTTTCTGTAAAAGCGACCAACAGCACCAGATGTTGGTGAGTCAGGCGGGCCATATGGTCACTACGTCACAGCACCCTTGTAGAATGCAGGCGCAAGCCTAATGAGCAAGGGGCCGGACACGGACGTGGTAACGTCCGGCGCCAGGTAGAGTAGAAAACGAGACGAAAAACTGACAGAGGACGTCCGTCAAGTAAGCCATTAAGCTTGAGATTAGGAATGGTTGCCAAAGCAAAATCCATTATTGAGACCGAAATCCGACAGATCCCATCACTCAAGTACTGCTTTGCCAATGTTCAGGTATATCTTCGGAGTACGCGAATGGCCGGAATGGATTGGTCAAAAGTTTTATAAGAGTAGTAAGCAAAACGAGGCAAAGCGGGGGCTCCAAGGGTGGGGTGTAACAACCCGAACATGACCGTGACATGGCGAAGCAGTACATAAGGGGAACTTTCAAATTTGATGGGGAGTCCGAAAATTATTGCGCTTAGGTAAACCTAGCCTCGAATTCGTATAGTTCTGTGGAACTGAATTTGTCGAAATTCACACAAGTTCTTGGTGAACGGCTTTAAGTAGCCAAGAACAGTATTTGATAAAAGTGAATTAGCGAATCGTGAAAAGCAACTTTTAAATGGTAGAGTAACCAGTATTCGTATTGAATAAAAGTCAGTACTTCTTTGCTCAAAGTATTTTGGTGGTAGTATAAGCCACTCATAGTTGATAGGGAGACATATCGGTGGTAGTATAAGCCACCTATAATTGATAGTGAAATATATATAGTAAGATTAGTAAAATAAAATCATCACTTCGATATCCTCGAAGCAAGAGTTTGAGTTATTGTATAATTCTGGAAACGACGGAAGACCACCGTCACGAACCACCGACTTCTATACCAGTCAGATCAGGCCCAGATACGAACATAAATATCGTGATTCTCATCTACACACGAGGCGAGCTCGTATCGACCACTTTCCTTGTCGGTAAGACCGGTTGTCGCAGCAACCACACATACAGGCCTTACCGCCGTGGGAAGCGAAGCGTTAAGAAATAAGAAGATAGATAATAGAAAACTTCACTATGATCACAAGGGTTGTCTTAGGATGTAAATTTTACAATATCCGGAAGCATTCTTTGGGAAAAGGTATTCTCCTTCGATCAATACTCACCATTCTGTTACTTCTGATATACAGCTGGCCCTGACAGCGGCTCTAGGATTATAGACTTAGAAAGCTTTACCGACTCCTGGGAACCGGGTACCCGGCTCCCCACTGCCGAGTACCCGTTTACCATAGAGCTCATTCTTGTTTGCATAGCAACAAGTGCAATACATGCTTTTCGCATTAAGGATTTTAGTGTTTTTTAAAAGAATCTAAGTCTTTAATCAGTGATAGTTTGTGTGTTCTGAAAGGATAACTAAGGACTATGGAGAATACCGCCCAAGATAACCAGGTTGTATTGTTCTTTATATCCACAGTTAAAAGACTTAGGTCTCTAAATTTCGTTGTGTCGCATGTTCCAATTTCTAACCCCATAGAATCTGGGACGTGTGCTAGCAACGATATATGCCAGACGATCGCCTTCTTTAAACCCCAACAGGCGATCGGCAGATATGAAAATAGGTGTTTGCTACGGTATTTCTAACACGAATATCGGCTGACGTCGTTCTCCGTAGAATCCGAGCGGGTGACGTCACACCCGGTCGCTCGGATGTTTATGTGAAGAAAAATTTTTTCATTAATTCGCGCATCTTGTTCTGGGTGCTGCGTACTAAAAATGGTACCGGAAACTTTAGAATGATCAAGTTTACGTGCGATCACGATCGGTTTGCAATGATCGGTGGTTTCAAAATTCTTGAGTAGATGCGTGGTCTGCGGTTTTACCGTGTGAGACAGCAGTTGTTATACATTTTGTTGTTTTCTTCACATATCGTGCTGCGTTCGTTAGGAGTATAATTTATATTGATTAGTAAATATACCCTGAATGCTATGCGATATGATTCCTGGAGCCGTTACACATCCTGTAGGATCTATTATGGGTGTGTTGTACCCGCCGCGTTCTTGTCGTCATAATCAATGCGATCGTTGTTGTAACGTGGCGGGGTGGGGTGCGGGAGGTTACGGTTAATTTATGAGTCAAAATATTTGAAAATTAAGTGTCTGCCTTCCATCCGTGTCTCGTTCCGCTTGTTTATTGTAGGTTTGTGCTTATTTTATAGGCCAAGCCAGCCCCGCCATCATGTGACGACTGCCATAAGTTTGTCTGTGTAATGTTCAAGGACCATGTCTGTTTTAGGTGTGCCCTGTGTAATATAGATCATAGGTGTAATGTTTGTGCAGTGTGGTCCGTCGAAACGATGGTTAAGTTCCTTGCCCAGAAGGACTTGGCTGGGTCTGACGCGGGGTCAGGCGGTCCGAGAGGAAATCGTGGAGCGCCCGGTTCGGCCGGTGGGGGTGCTCCACGTCCCCAGCTGGAGGTGGCGGAGATGGCACCGCCGGCGTGGTTTGGTCCGGCTATGCAGGGTTTTCTGCATAGCGTTCTGCCCACGCTGGTGTCGTCCCTGCTACCAAAGGTTGGGGGGGCAGTTTCTCCCCATGCCTGGTACGGATCCTGTCTTCAGACAGGATTCTGGACTGGTTACCGAGGGGGCCGTCTCGTACGGCCCCCTGGCGGGTCCGTTTGGCTTCGGCCAGACGGGTTCTGTCTCTCTGCGGCCACCTCCGGGTGGTCCAGTAGCGGTGGCCGGTCCGTCAGGTGTGGGAGCCGTCCGCCAGTCTAGTGACGGCTCTTCGGAGTCTGAAGACGATGAGGCCGAGGAGGAGAGGTTGCTGCGTCCCGTGAAGCCGCAGGTGGAGAATATGGAGGTTGATTCCGTCCTGGACGGAACCGGCCTCCATTTGTCTGGTTTGGCGCAAGCCAGGTCAGCGGCTCCGCCTGCGGCTGAGGCCAATCCGTTACCGTGCACCGGTTCCGCGCGGCTTGGTTTGTCACCAGCCGTCAGGGGAACCGGTGTGCCGGGCCAGGCGTGGTACTCACCTATCTCGCCTGGTCCGGCAGCCGGACATGGGGTGCCGTTGGCGCCCGTGGCCGGCTATGGTTCCGCGACGGTTACGGGTCCGTACGGTTTTCCGTGCGGACCTACCCCATGGACCGGAGTGTTTCATGGGGTGGCGGCGGAACCATGTGGTAGCGGAGTGCCTGGCGTGTCAGCCGTGGCTCCTGGCCGGGAGGCCATGGCTGGCAGACAGACCCGTAAGCATGTCAACGGGTGACGTGTTTGCGGGGGTATCTTCTTCGGAGTTAGATTGGTCTGATGCTCTGGCGTGGCTAGCCAGAGTTGACCCGTCTGTGGTTTCGGCCACGGCCGATGAAGATGCGCCCCGTCGGTTGCGTCGATTAGGACGGGGATTTTGCCCGCGGCCCGGATCCAGTCAGTGGGACTGGATCCACGGTTGATTGATTAGTTGGATGCTATTTATAGTAAACAACTAATGACCCAGGGGTCAGCTCCCTGCGGCCTCCAGGGAGGTGCGGGCAAGGTGCCGTATTCCGCGGGGTGAATACGACAGGTATGGTGTAGTCCCGTCGGTCACGGAGGATGACCGATGGGTACTGGGCGTCCAGAGTGCCGGGTCGGGTGGTCCCGGTCCGGCACTAGTGGATAAGGCCCAGGTACACCAGGAAGAAGTCCTGGCCCTATGCGATGAGGGTGTGAGGGCAGCCATGAGCGCTGTCAATCACTCCTATCGTCTACTTCAGTCGGTGTGGGCTGAAGCGGGGGCGTGCCACCTGTGGCGCTATCGTGCGTTGATGACGGCTTGGTGCTGTCAATGGACGCATTGGCAAGGGTGCAAGCGCGTGTGACGAAGTCCAGGAGGCAAATGGTCATTGACCATATGCGTCCGGCTACGGCAGTCAGGGAGCGTCTTCTTGGGACGCCCCTGACAGGGCCTAGCATCTTTGGTGGCCAAGCGCGGGCCATCTTAGAGGACACCGCCAGTATTGCGCAGAATCGGTTAGCGGTAAATCTCCAGCTAGAGCTGGTGCGGCAAGCGCACGCACTAGGGGCTGTGGGCAAGCCGCTAACCGGACAGCCTTCAAAGAAACAGAAAAAGCATAAGGGCAAGGCGAAAGCCAGGCCTATAGCGACGTCTGTTTCGGCTGGGTTCTCGGAGCCGCCGCCGGCGAAGAAACCCAGGAAGGCTGTAGAGGCGCCTACCCTCCCCAATGTTGCTCCTGACCGGCCTAGAGGTGGTACGGGCAAGGGGAAGGGTAAGGGTAAGGCCTCAAAGGGCGGACAGAAGGGGCCGAAGCGTACCTGAGGGTACGCAAGCTCCCTTCATATCCGCCTGGACCGCACCTGTGCGACAGGAACAGCGGTGCCAGTTATACCCGTCGTACGTAGAACGAAATGGTTCTCACTCTCTCTCGTTAAGAAAGGGGGGGGGGGGGGGGGGCGGACTGCGAGCCGGACAACCCCGTTAGACGTCGAGGCGTCTATGGTGGGTGGAAGGCTCATGCGTTTCGGCGAGGTGTGACGTCAGACAGTCTGGTCCTGGGATGGTTATCCCAGGGTTACATGCCGGAGTGGTGGGACTTTCCGCCGCAAAATCTGTCTTTGGCACCAGTCTGGACACCCGTACCAAGGGAGCCAGACAAGTTAGAAGCCGTTCAAAAGGAAGTGTCGGGTTTGCTTCTGAAGGGAGCAATAAAACCAGCAAACCGGAACACTCCAGGCTTCTATTCAAACATGTTCCTTGTCCCCAAGAGCACGGGGGTGATGGAGACCCATACTCAATCTCAGGCCATTAAATTGGTTTATCCATACGCCTCGGTTCCAGATGGAAACACCGAGGTCGGTAATGGCGGGATTGAGGAAAGGAATGTGGTGTGTATCGATCGATCTGAAAGATGCATATTTCCACATTCCGATCAATCGGAGTTGGCACAGGTTTCTGAGATTTGCGTTTCAGAATCAAGTATGGGAGTTTACAGTTCTCCCGTTTGGCCTGTCGACAGCTCCGAGGGTTTTCACAAGAGTGGTCCTTGCGGTGACAGCTTTTCTCAGAAAAGAGAACGTGGCGCTACACACCTACATAGACGACTGGCTGCTCAAGGCAGACTCGGCAGCCAGGTTGAACGTGGATACTGCTCTGACTCTGAAGTTACTTTCAGATCTAGGCTGGATAGTCAACGAGGAGAAATCCGAGTTGACACCCACTCAACATTTCGTTTATTTGGGGATGCGATTCGACCTCGAGGAGGGCAGGGTTTACCCGTCAGAGCCCAGAGTGGTGTCTCTGTTAGCCATCCTCGGGAGTTTTCGAGTGGGAAACCACATTCAGGCAAGGCGGTTCCTTCAGATGATGGTCTCCATGGAGCAGGTTATCCCGTACGCTGCTCTAATGCGAAGACCTATCCAGTTGTATCTGATGTCTCTGTGGAAACAGAGAACAGAACCCCTGTCAAAACTGGTGCCAGTTTTGGAGCCGATAATATCGCATCTTCTATGGTGGAAACAGCGTCAGAATCTCCTAATAGGGGTTTCGCTGCACCTACCCCACCCCCAGCTGTCCGTTTACACGGATGCATCGCTGGAAGGGTGGTGTGCCTGCCTGGGAGAACACCAGGTCTCGGGCACATGGACTCTCCCGGAGAGTCAGCTGCATATCAATCTGTTGGAAATGATGGCAGTGTAACTGGCGTTGGAAGAGTTCCTTCCGATGATCAGGGGCAAGGTGATATTGATACGGTCGGACAATTCGACAGTAGTATCATATATAAATCGCCAAGGAGGGACCAGGTCGCCCACCCTGTGCATCAGGGTGTGGCACTTGATTCAATGGTGCAGGAATTACTCGGTTGTTTTGTAGTCCAGGCCCTGCCATAGAACCCCGTATACATTTCAGAAGGCATAGACTTTGACTTTTGATTTGTGTATGGGATACCCATAGCTTCAAGAATACACTAGGTGGAATTCATGAATTTGTAGCATAAGCCGGAAATCCGCCATTTTCCAAAATGGCCGCCGCGGGTGTCTGTGCCAATTAATAAATGCATATAACTTTTGATAGAATCGTAGTAGGTGGTCGATTTTGGTGTCTATTATGGGGTTTTCACATATGGCCGATACAATGGTCCCGTCTATAAACATTTTTGACGTTGCCTAGTTACGGAAATCCAAGATGGCCACCACCGGAAGTCCGTCAATTATGAAAATTACTATAACTTTTGATAGAAGTAGAGTAGAAGAATAATTTTGGTATCTATCATGGGGTTTTCATGTATGCCCAATACAATGGTGCCATCAGTGAACATACGTGACACATCCTGATTACCGAAATCCAAGATGGCCGCCACCCAAAGTCGACTAATCATGAAAATTGGCCGCCGCTGGTGTCTGTGCCAAACAATAAATGTGTATAACTTTTGATAGAATCATAGTAGGTTGGCGATTTTGGTGTCTAATATGGGGTTTTCAAATAGGTCCGATACAATGGTCCTGTCTATAAACAGTTTTGACATTACCTAGTTACCGAAATCCAAGATGGCTGCCAAGAAATTTCAGCAATCATGAAAATTCTTATAATACTTGATAGTGTAGTAGAAGAATGATTTTGGTATCTATCGTGGGTGTTTCAGATATGTCTGATACAATGATGTTTTCGAATAAATATTTTTGACATTGCCTAATTATCAAAATCCAAGATAGGTACCGCCTTAAGTCAGTCAATCGTGAAAGCATGTATGCTTTTTGAGATAATCAAATGATCAGTAAAATGCACAAAATATTTTACTAGATGCAAACAAAGCTTTATTGAGGACTCGTATGAATCTTGACAATAAATGTTAATAATAATAATGTCACTGACAATACTATTGACGTTGATGATACAAAGCTTTAAAAGTTATTAACGCCTTTGTATGGCTATAGCTAAAGGATCCATAATGAGTGAAACATACTTGATGATAATATTGTACAGCGCAGCTAGATACATTCGCCAGACATGGTATGTATATCATTTCAAGGGCAGAGAGGGGTAATCTGAGGCCCGATCTATGGTGTGCATATGTCGCGCCGCGCTAAGGAAATTTGCATTTAAATGATAAAGTTAAACAAAGTAATGATTGGCTTTACAGGCAGAGCTGTCGGATTTTGTCATTGTCAGGCAAATTTCCTTAGCAAGGTGTGACATAAGCACGCCATATAAATGGGCCTTAGTCCGAGTCTGCTCTGACTCTCAACCCGGCCTATGACATATATTTGAATAGCCGATAGATGTGTCTATGCAAATATCTGTCATAGGCCAGGTCGAGAGTCACAGTAGACTCAGACTAGGGTAATATATGGGAACCTAATTACTATACCGTCCCATACCTACATTTGATGAACAGTCACGAATTCTGACTGCCACTGACCTAAATGGTTGACTGGCTATTTTTACACTCTGATCCTTGTTGCTTGTGACAAAAGATCACGCAATTGGTCCCCACCTTTTTACATGGGCAGCGCTTAGTGTCACACTTTCCCATGCACTTGCAAATGACAAGTTTCCCATGTGGTAGTGGATTGAGACCTTTTACAGGTAAGAGCATGTCATTATCTATCCCCCAGCCATAATTCGTTGGATCGGGAATTGAATGTGAGTGATCAAGAAGGGACAGAACATTGCGCAGGACGAAAAAAGCTCTCTGAATATGCCCACGAATGACACTTGATGTCGGAGGTAGGGCTTCCAGGGGCTTTGGCGTCGTAGCTCTAATATGACACTCCACACGAAGCTGGTCGAAGGTGCGTGAATCTGGTCTACACTTAGCACCAAACCACACACGAACGAGATACTCTTCAACCTTCTTTACGACCTCGTCAGTTAACTGGTGTGACTCTGCAAAATCGTACAGGAACTTCCCTGGCTCACACGTGAGAGATGCGTGTTTTGTACCAATTTTACTGAGCGCATCATCGCCAGTGAGAACATGCGCTTTCACTATGACCATGCACAGTCCAATTCCCAACTTATCAGTGAGAACATGCAGTGGTAGATAACGTTTGCGCTCACCAGAACCAAACTCTACCCACAACTCTTGAAGACCACGTTCACGCAATTGAGGGATAAAACGAAGTAAACGCGTTATTGTGTCTGTGTCGTTGGAGATCACAAGTAGCCGACTACTTCCACGATCCACCTCCCATGCACAGTGAAGAATTAAACGATCATCAGCTTCTTCTATGTGACATGTCAGCGCTTCGATAGCTTCTGGGGATTCGGTAGACAGCGAGCCTGGTACCCTCCCTGCATGCAACAATTGTGCTGGTACCACTTCCTCATCCGTGATGCATCCGCTGAGAACGATGATCAAATTGACGAGCGCAGGAGTTGATGCCAGCTGGCGGGTAAGTTGTTGTAACTTGACCTTATTTGCCGATGAGGTCCAGAACTTGTCAAGCTGCTGTGGTACAGGGACATCTTCAGTGACTTCAGTCAGGTCAACAGACACAACTCCACCAGTGCGGCGGAGCCGTTCACTAGCTTTAACGGATGAGTCCAAGTAGCTGTCAAAAACGACGTGGAGGCTAGTCCTGGAGCAAATCGATCGGCCCGCAGAGAGGACACAACTAACCACACGACCAAATGTTACAAAGGATGCTAAGTTCGGAAATGATCGAATTTTTGACATGAAGTCTAAGATAACGGAGAAATCTCCTCCTGGGAAATGCATATCATCATCTGTTATGTATTTTTCCAGTTCAGCTATCAGTGTGCTCTTGTCGGGTTTGGAGGGGAGATCGCCTTCAAATATTGTTGAAACGGGGAGGATATCATGGCCATAGATAGAGTCGAGTGTCATACCCCGCTCTTTCACGATCTCAATGTCCCGCTGAGCTGCTGCTATCATCTTGGGAGACACAGTTACAGGAGATGCATTGTTCTCGGAGGGTGGTTTGTAATCCATCTGTGGCAGAGCTCTTTTTGATATAGTGATGGAGAGTTTCTTTGTCTTCTCAAGGAACCGCTCCTTCCGGAATTCTCTCACCAGTCGATCTCCATTCGCTTGTACCTGAAGCAGTCGCACAGCCACTTCATTGTCTGACAGTTGCTTGTTAGTGAGATTGTAGAGCTTGATCCCCGGAGCTTCTATGATGTAAGGATTGCCCCTATCTCTTATGAAGTCTAGAAGCTTTGCCACATTTTCATTGAGATGGGCAGCTTTGCGACCAGTGAGCTCATGATGAACACTTGATGATTCGCTGTGACTCATTGAGACATCATTCATCATCTCCCTGAAGTTGTTCGAGACAAGAAGTATTTCGTGGAATATGAGCTGCCACTCAACAACGATCGCCAAATTTCTTGTTTGTCCCACAATGCCACCATCACTCTTTGACGTCCTTTGTATCGATTGCTCCAGCTTCATATCTGGTGCAACTGCATTAAAATAACCCGAAGCATGGTCCTTCACGACGAACTGACCACGCATGAAGTGCCAAAAGAACTCAGGATGCGTTGCCTCTAGGACCGTTGTTGTTTCTAAATAGAATGACCCATAGCGGAGATAATTGAGACAGTCACTCTCTCGGAAGATAGGAAGAGATGCTTCAACAGCGGCTATGTGTAAAGGGAAGTTTCCTTCTCGATCTGATGCAACGGCATGCTTAATGGTGACTGCCATATGTTGAAACAGTTGCAAGTACTGGCACATCTCGGACTTCTCACAGCACTCGTTGACGAAGTGCTCAAAGTGTTCTTGAAGCTCTGAAGATTTATCAACAAGCTCTGCGAACAGCTCAACTGACCTCTTCTTCTCGCAAAGAGCACTCTGCACCTTGCCTGCGCATGTCATCACAGCATCATTTACTTTACGATCATGTTGCTCCAACCACTGCCAGAAAGCCTCCCACGTCAACGAGCTGATCATATCTGATACCATGATTATTCCATGGAAGGAACGAACATAATGACTGCCTTCCAATACTGAATTCAATGTCAACTTACCAAAAACCTCGGTCTCAATGAGAGCATCTTCAATGCCTGATCCTCGAAGATACCGCCCAGCACACTTGAGCAGTATCTTAACCCAGTGAAACATCCCCATCATGCCATGCAGATCAGAGAATTCATTGGGCTCATCCATAATAATATCGGCCACCGTATGAAATACACCTTCATCACAAAATACAGGCATGAGGGATTGAGATGGATTAAGTTGCCGATGGACACTTTGGAAATTCTGAAGCCCCTTACGCACAGTAGCATAGTCTGTCACAGGTGAGGGTATCACAGGCAAAAACCCGACCCGCATTAGAGGCACTACCGCAGTAGACAGTAGAGCATGTGAACCACCCCATGTAGGTAGCGTATCACAAGTAGATCCATCTTTCGGTAGACCATACCTAATGAAGGATATAAGAAATTCCCTGTTATTTGCTACACGAAGGGCAGATACACAATCCAGATTAGAATCGATACCAGTTTCATCTATAACATGGAAGTTGGGAGGAAGCGATGGTTTTACTAATGGTTTGGAGTGACAAGGTACATACTGACATGGGAGTTTCACAGGCAAGCACGCAGTGCTCTTCTGTAAGTTCATGTCAGAAACGTAAGGTTTTGACTCTGGGGGAGAGATAATCTCCTGGTATAGTACTTGCATGGTCACATGATCTGATTCAGTGCCAGAGAGAGAGGAACGATCACTAAAATCCCCATTGTCCATAGCCCCACATATATATGCACCACGAGTGAATGTGCTTGGCACTGGGACCTCGTTCCCTTCTGACTTTGCAACAGCGTAGGCAGCGAGCAACCGTCTTGATCTCCTTACATCATTATAACTGGAACTGATGCCCATACGGTTTGCCGCTGTCAGAACCTCTCGGCTGCGACTCTTGCCATATTGATACTGGCCAAATGAGGCACTCAGAGGGGTTTTCTTAGCACCGTGAAAGAGCTGATTGTACATAATCTGAAACAGGCAGTTCAACTGGGTGTGCTGATTACGGACAGCCCACTCAACCTCTATGGCATTGTCATCTGAACTAGTGTCACCTTCACTATCCACTTCGTCATCGTCACAATCACCACTAACCATGTCGAGCATTTCAATTTTTACCATACGCGATCGTCTAATACCGAACAATGCTGCAAAGAATGTCAGTAATTGGTCTGGCATAGGAGTGTTTTCCCACGACTCTTTCAATTCATTGCCATCACAAAATCGATTGGCGAGTTTAAAGTCAACCTGCTTGAAAGCTTCTCTGAGGATTTCTCCAGCGGATCTAATTACATCATTATTGCGAAGTTTTCTACCGAGATCTTCTATGCTAATGTCAGCGGAGAAGCACATTTCAGGCTCATTAACCATGTGACTTGGGCAACATTGAATTCGATCGCCATAGTAATCTGTGAGAAATCTCTTTACATCTCGATTATACACATATATACTATCATCAAGGTTCATCATCATCTCTTTGATTTCTGTCATTGTAAACCCATAGCCAGCCTGAATGAGTGGGTCTAGATGAGTCATAACATCAGTAAATACATCATTCTTATTGTTAATTCTCTTATCACAAAAGGGTTCTGTCTGCTTTGAGTTTGACACATATTGTTTGAAGCAAGACACGTGACAATATAAATCAGAGGCATAGACATCTTGAGGACTGCCTATGTCTGCACATCTGACATACACTTCATCTTTATGAAAATTCATCGCATCCAAAAACTTCTGTGCACTTTCGACCTTACAGAGTCTAAACTTTTCCCGCACTTGTTTCCCCTTTGTTTTAACCCAGACCCTATCAGATGCGCATATGACACAGTCTATGTAGTCTGAGTCAACAGTGGTGCTTGGGCCGGGACGAGGCAGAGTGGAACTGCGCGTGGATGGCTTGTGAGTGTTCAAGTCAGGTAGTAGGTCTTCTGTAGCGTCATCTGCAGGTACTTCAGGAATGGTCGGGAGGTACCGTACATCTGTGTATTTCTTATAACAGGAATAGGTATTATGATATTTGAAGTCTGAATCCGGTCCTAGAACTTTCAATCGTTTGTTAACATCATCATTTTTTACTTCAGCTGCTTCACGGACACGTTTTCTACCTGTCGCAGCGCCATGGAGTCTTTCTGTGCTCTTGCCTTTCTCTTGACAAATAATGCATCGATCGGGGTGAAGAGGAGCTTGAGTAGGATTTGCAACCCGCAGGCTGAGTCCGTGTGGTATGCTACCTTTGTCAGCCATGATTATGACGATCACACATCAGAATTCAGTCAGCTGAAAAACACAATACATGGATTTGTGTCAAATTCAAAGCAGAATGAACACACATGATAGACCAAAATGTCTGCCTGTCTATTCTCTACCTGTCTGTCTTGTTGTATGTCTGTCTGTCTATTCATACGTTTTAGTCCAAGTGTGCATCCAGCCCTAATAATAATTGTCCAGCCCTGCCATAGAACCCCTTATACATTTCAGAAGGCATAGACTTTGACTTTTGATTTGTGTATGGGATACCCATAGCTTCAAGAATACACTAGGTGGAATTCATGAATTTGTAGCATAAGCCGGAAATAGGCCATATTTTAAAATATGGAGTTGTGCATGAGCTTTGTCTTCAAACTCTTAAAATAAGCTGCATTTTAGTACAAGTTATACAAATTTTCATGATTAGTCGACTTTGGGTGGCGGCCATCTTGGATTTCGGTAATCAGGATGCGTCAAATATGTTCACTGATGGCACCATTGTATTGGGCATACATGAAAACCCCATGATAGATACCAAAATTATTCTTCTACTCTACTTCTATCAAAAGTTATAGTAATTTTCATAATTGACGGACTTCCGGTGGTGGCCATCTTGGATTTCCGTAACTAGGCAACGTCAAAAATGTTTATAGACGGGACCATTGTATCGGCCATATGTGAAAACCCCATAATAGACACCAAAATCGACCACCTACTACGATTCTATCAAAAGTTATATGCATTTATTAATTGGCACAGACACCCGCGGCGGCCATTTCGGAAAATGGCGGATTTCCGGCTTATGCTACAAATTCATGAATTCCACCTAGTGTATTCTTGAAGCTATGGGTATCCCATACACAAATCAAAAGTCAAAGTCTATGCCTTCTGAAATGTATACGGGGTTCTATGGCAGGGCCAGGACTATTGAAAGCAGCTCATATTCCTGGCCGATTGAACATTCTGGCGGATGCTTTGTCTCGCAGACAGAGAATCCTGCCAACAGAATGGTCCCTCAACCCTCCAGTTCTACGACGGATCTTCGAGCATTGGGGCAAACCCAACGTGGACTTGTTCGCCACAAAGGAAAATGCTCAAATCATGACATATGTCTCGCCGATTCCAGATCCAAATGCCGTCGATACAGACGCTCTGGCGATAAGCTGGAGAGGGATGCACGCTTACGCGTATCCACCCACCATTCTTCTACCGAAGGTATTGGTGAAGGTCAGGGAGGAACCGTGTCTGGTCCTGCTAATAGCGCCGTATTGGCCGAGCAGGGCGTGGTTCACGGATCTTCTAGATCTGCTGGTGGAAAATCCTGTGCAGTTGCCCGAGATTCCGAACATAATCTCCCAGGCCAAGGGACGCTTCCTACACGAGCGTCCAGAAATGTTCAAATTGACTGCGTGGATGTTGTCAAACAACGTTCCACGTCGGAAGGCTTTTCTCGACAGGCTGCTGATTTCATCGCGGCTGCGAGGAGGTCAACCTTCAAGTCATATAACAACAAGGTTAACAGATTTGCAGACTGGTGTGAAGAAAAGGGTATTGATACCTTTCAATCCACTATTCAGCAAATAGCAGACTTTCTCTGTGAGCTGTTCTTTACAGGACTAGCTCCCGTCACAATTGCTGGATACAAGTCAGCTTTGGCATCAGTTATCCCTTGTCTAGCCAACAGGGATAGTCCAGAGGTGGCCCAGTTAAACGTGATGTTGAAGGGAATGAGCAATCTCCGCCCGAGACAACCGGTAGTCATTCCAGCCTGGAGTCTATCTTTAGTGCTTAATGTACTGGCCAAGCACCCATTCGAACCGTTGCGTTCGGCTAGTCTAAAGCATTTGACTCTAAAGGCGGTCTTTCTATTGGCAGCTTCCTCAGCTAGAAGGCGCAGTGAGATCCATGCGCTTTCGGCAGAGAGGAACCGATTTATTGTTTCTGGAGAAGGTCTGCGTCTTCTGCCAAGAGCAGAATTTATGTCAAAGAACCAATCTTTGAGATATCCCGGCAAACCGATCATTATACCGAAGTTAACCAGGTTTGATCGTGATGCCAGTGTCTGGTGCCCGGTCCGTGCTTTGACTAAGTACAAGAAACGGACTGACTCGTTACGGTCGAACGATAGACATCTGTGGATCTGCCATAAAAAGCCTTATGGCGCCGCATCCATGGATACTATCTCTCGTTGGGTGGTCGAATGCATTCAGACTACTCATGAGATGGCGACTGGGCACCAGGTGCAGGGCGTAAGGGCACACGATGTTAGAGGAATAGCCGCCTCGACCGCCCTTTACAATGGTGTTCCGTTAGAGGACATCATGGCCGTTGCACAATGGCACTGTGAGTCCTCATTTACGGATTACTATATGAGGGATGTGTCAGACTCAGCCAATCCACTCGCTTTAGCTGTTTTGAAACGATAGTTAGTGACCACACTGCTTTTCCCCTTTTTTCACTTTGGTAAGAAAAGAACCTAAAGCAGGCATGGTCAAGCGAGAGGATGTCAACCAGATTGTGTCACTGATGGCCGAACCGGTGTATGGTTGTAGGCGGTACGTCTGAAGTCCTGTTATCATAAGGTAATTCAACAAGTGAGAGTTTTTTGTATTATGTATATGTATCATGTTCATTCATCTTATATATTCATGCTCATTCCCAGGCTAATACAAGCGATATGCAGGGAGTAGTTAACCCTCTTGGCATATTGGTGTTTCAGGCGAGATACATGTTCGTTAGTTCTCTCCCTTTTCTTAGGAGGAAAAAGGGGGTGGGGGTGGGGCTGTGACGCGAATGTGATTCGGTTCCGTGAACTTGACGGTCCTTTTAGGTCTCCGTTAGTCAAGTTTGAAGTCTAAAATCTTTCTCCAAGGGGCAAAATTAGCATGTATGGCTTGCCCCTTCCCACCAGGTTACTGATCAAATCTGGTGTATATCAGAAGTAACAGAATGGTGAGTATTGATCGAAGGAGAATGCAGGAAATGTCAATTTCCCTTTCTCCGAGATCTAACAATACTCACCATTCTGTTACGGACCCAGCCTCCCAGCCCCACGGAGGCAAGCCATAGTTTTCTCTTGTTTGGTGGCTATGCAAGCAATATGAGCTCTATGGTAAACGGGTACTCGGCAGTTGGGAGCCGAGTACCCGGTTCCCAGGAGTCGGTAAAGCTTTCTAAGTCTATAATCCTAGAGCCGCTGTCAAGGCCAGCTGTATATCAGAAGTAACAGAATGGTGAGTATTGTTAGATCTCGGAGAAAGGGAAATTGACATTTCCTGCATTCTTCTGTATCCGCTGTGGCCATCACCCAAAAGTACTTGTACACGATTTGACCAAGAAGGCTGTTTTCCGATATGCAGGTAAATAAATAATTTTACTAACAATTTTGAAACTAATTTGCTGGAATGAATTGCTTGTTTATAGTGATCAGTTTTCAAAAATAATCTGTGAATAGATGTCCGTTAGTTGAATATTTTGATACTAATTTCACGTGTTGAATATTTAGCAACTAATTTAATTGATCATTATGTAATAAATTCATCCCTTGTTAAAAGTTGAATATTTTGAAACTAATTTGACACAATTCAAATTTCAAAATTAGTTGTTTGGCAGATCAGATCCATCCCTGCGTTTTACGCCGACTCGAATAAAAGCACAAATAATTCAAAGAATTTGTAATCAACATTTTTATTTACGTAGTAGTAGTAGTAGTAGTACACACATAATTTGTCATATGTAAATTTAAAAATGGAATGTATATGAGTGTCCAGACTGTCGACAATTTTCTTTTGGCCCCTCTGGTTGACATGCACGCCGTCAAAATATTTAAAAATCTGTCCATCTGGTTCATAGTAATTCTTCTTGATGTTTTTGGCACATATTAAAGGTTTTACAGTCCACGCATGGAACCGCGAATTTCTCCTATCAATCGCCTCTAGATAGTCAGAAATTTCCGCTGATCTTTCGTCGTAATCTGGTCGGCCATGTTCGCGTTCAAACCTATAAATAAAAAGAACCCAATAATTTCAAGTCAAATTAGTTAATATATAAACTGTTGCTAGGTATTAATAATCATACTTCATTATTTAATTAATTTCTAAATATTGAACAGGTTTAGTTGTATCATGAACAATATACTATTTCCGGACGACACTGTGTTCAAAAAGTACCATTCTTTGTCGGCTAGAGTGTTCAAGGGTTAATGCTCTAGTATGTGTCTAGTGTAGCGCTCAGTGCCAGCCAACACTCAGAGCGTCTGATATCGCTCCTACAGCCGTTTACAATAGGCCACAATGCTATTATACAGTCGCCTCAACGCCGTTTACAATAGGCCGCAATGCTATTATACAGTCGCCTCAGCGCCGACGATAATCTAGAACCCTATCGGCGCTGGAGTGCGGTAAGATGCCAGACCCTTATCAAAAGACTGGCAGCCTGCGCCTAAAAGATAGTTGGAAAGCTCTGCGAAAGCAAATTAAGAAACGTTCTGGATTCCCACAACTTTGTCAACAATTTGCTTGGTGACATCAAAGCTGACTCGAAATCCTTTTAGAAGTATAATATGAAACGCAGAACCATTTATTGCTTAAATAAATAGGACGAATTTGTATAGGGTCAAAATGTCCTAAATATGTATGACCATCTATAGTATTTCGAAGCTAATTTTTCATCATGCGTGGAGGGCATTCTGGTAAATCCAGCTCACGATATTCACAAGAATGCGTCTGCCCATTGTCAGTGATATCCGCTAGCATTGTTGCATCTTTTACCGGGGCCTACACCATTAAAATAGTTGCACCAGTCCAATGACGTTATAAGATTTGTACTGCCGTATCGCGGTGCTCCTCGCTATTTGGGGGAAATACAAACAAGTTCATAGTAACTATAACGAAATATCGTCCGCTAGAATTTTTAAATCACGTTTATCCAGACATAAGCTACAATTAATGCATATCCGCAAGTAAATACATGAATGTACATTCCATCGGGGTGCGAATGGTGTGGTACCCGGCCTTAAATTTCCTGCTATCAGCGCTAAATAATACGACATTGACAACAACGACTTCGCGGCTATGAGTGTTAAAAATAATACGAGACAGTCAACCAAACCTCATATTGCATTTGCAGACGCATAAATAGGAATAAATAAAGCTTTTATCTGGTCTGCTTCAGACCATTTAATCGCTTTACCTTCTAAAGTAAATGTACGCTATTTCGTGATAACAATATCACACAAATTTTGGACATTGAAAATGCGCAGTAGGTTGCCCTAAAATAATTAGTGAAGAACCATATCCCATATTACAACAGGGGCCAGAGCTCTAGATAAGCAGGGTTTTTGCGTTTTCACCCAATAAAAATGGCCAATCACCAAATTAATGTTTAACATCATGAGTACTGAAATAGCCAATCACCCAATTAAGTTCAGTTCTGTTGCTAATAATGTATAATAACTTAATTAAAAAAACCCAATTAATATCTAGAAAACCCAAATTTACAAAATTTCTATAAGTGAATTATAGAAAAGCTTATCTAGAGCTCTGAAGGGGGCCCATGAAGAAACCACAAACGCTATATCATAAGCGTAAACCGGAAGCAAAAAAATCTCGCGACCGGAAACGAATCTTTCTCAGTCGCATGGTATATGTATTTTAGCCTGGTTCCCTGTCTCATTTTCTGTTGATTTTTCCTCATTACATGTACGTACATGTTATCTATATACGCTCACTTCGTTCGCGATGGCTTAGCACACTGCGTTCGCTATTAACAACCAAAAGTCTGACAAACAAGGAATCCCATCACTCACAACAAATGGAATTCTCGAAGATACTGACCTCGGCAAAGACGAAGCACTTAACAGCCAATTTACTAGCGTGTTGACCGAAACAACTTTTAGCGAAATACCATACTCAATTCCTAAAACAAGCAAAATGGAAAACATCATCATCAGCCCAAATGGAATTAAGAACTTATTGAATGGTTTGCAAACATCAAAGGCCATGGGGCCAGACGAAATACATCCGCGAATACTCAAAGAACTGTCAGACATACTATCATTTTTTCAAGCAGACCTTAGACAAAGGAATTATCCCAACTGAATGGAAATCGGCAAACATTTGTCGTTTATATTTAAAAAAAGCGACCGCTCCTTGTCAAGTAGCTATAGACCGGTTTCCCCTCACATGCATTTGCTTGCTGTAAGATGCTGGAACACATCATCTGTTCTAATTTAATGAGCCATTTCAAACAAAATACATCCTAACTCCAACAACACGCCTTCCAAAAATTTCACAGTTGTGAAACTGAATTAATTAATGTCATCAATGATTTGGCTTCCATTGATAAACAGAAACAACTGGATACTTTTGTTCTCGACTTTGAAAAGGCTTTTGATAGTGCACTCACAGGCCATTCCACTACAGAAAGCTCTAGATACCCTTGACATATGAGCAGAGCAGTCGGTGGCTGTTAAAATTCAATGTTGGCAAATGCAAGATAATGACCTTGGTTACAAAAATCAGAGACATGAGTATACTATGAAAGGAGGCGACTCATATCTTGCAAACCACTGAAATGATGACTGGCTTGATTGAGCCAGTCATTCCATTAATAAATTTGCAAAAATGGTCTTTTCTTGGTCTGCAACTGGATATTTTCCAAGGCACTGCAAGAGCTGTTTTTGGCTGACTTAAGTGTTAACGGCTGAACAAGTTAAATTGTTTTTTGATTAACACGTTAGTGTCTAAGTTTTGTCAAGAAAATCTAAATAATTACTTATTGGATGGCCATGCAAATCAAGAGAAAACTACTTCTGAAAATTTACTACTGGAATTTTCATTCCAATATCCTTATTGGCCAGCAAATGAACATTGTGCCAGACCGCTGCATGGGGCGGTTTGGGCCGGCTTCGTTATGAAACGGGTCAAATAAATTCATAGGCAGCTCCCATACTTAAGAAATTGTTGCAAATCGTGGCCGTGTGTTGATTTTCTGATCCGTGAGAAAGTATGCATCATTTATTGAAATCAAACCATTCGAAGAAGTCATTAATTCAGCATTTATAAGCTACCCAGTGCAAGTAATGTGTTTAGGATTCAATCCAGTATTGAAACCTAGGAATGGGACATCACAGTCCAGTGACGTATGCGCATGCAGAGTAACTTGCACACTCGTTTACGTCATATCAGAATCATCAGAGTACCTCGCGCAGGATTACTATACATCATATAAAGATATTATATCACATCGAATCCTGAAATTTTTTTGGAAACTGGTGTGCTGTATTACTTTTTGCCAGCTCTACTTTGAGCTATTGTTTTCTGTAAATTCCCTGTAGTCAGAAAACCCAAAACACAGACACTATTTGCAATGTGCATTGTGCAATTATGTGTATTGGAACCACCACACACGCATGCCACCGCTACCACCACCACCACACACACAATTAATTTCAAATTTAAACTAAGTTGTAAATGTCCTCGTGCACTTTGCATTCATAATGGGTAACTCGTGTACCAAATTTGGTTTAATTCCGTCTACCGGTGTTAGAGGAGTTGCATTACAATACCTTTTTTTACTGTTTGACCCCATCCCTACCCTATTGGGGCGGAGCCAAACGTAAATATTGTTACACACTCAGCGATTATATAAAACTATATCCGTCCAGAAACATTGCATGTGATCATTGGTGAGTGTCTGTACTGTTCTATATTTTAATTTAGTAACCTGCAGCCATGAGGACCATATTGGCGAATCAGACCATCAAGATCCCTGCTAGGGGTAAGTCATTTACAATATGTATATTATACAGATATATATTTCATATTAATGTATATAAACATGCTGTGATTCATTAACACTTTAATGATCAAATTTGGTCAAGAAAATCTTTATATTTGCTTAACTCTCAAGCTGGACAAAAATGTCTTATGTGCCAGTGATTTCGAAAATTTAATATTAGAATGACTTGACTCGATAGCCAACGTATCACAAATTTGCCCATTGGTCAACAAAAGGTCAATGTCAATGTTATGGTGACACAATATGACATTACTAATTAATGACATATAAGCATGACCTAATTTGAAAGGGCATTGTGTTGTTTTTCCATATAACAACTTAAGTTCTACTGAATGGATTTTCACCAGAATTTGGTGGGACATTTCCTTCAGGTATTCGAAGAAACCTGATTAATTTGTGCTTAAAACATTAAAGGTACATATTCACACCAAAAACGCTTGAAAATAAAATTGTTAAAATTGTATACTTTTAGAGGCTTAAATTATGTACCCCGATGGAATGTAACGAAATAAATCTTAACATATGATGATTTCAATCCGTCTAACACGGCCCCCTAATTCAAATTAACAACTTAAAAATTTATATTAATTTATGCGTAATGAAATCATCATATGTTACGCTTTTATTCGTTTCTTTACATCTAGGCACACAATTTAAGCCTCTAAAAGTAGACTATTTTAATTTATATTCGGACATTTTTGTGGTGAATATGCACCTTTAAAGAACAAGTCTCTGGTAACTTTGTGATCGTTAATATTTAATGGACAAATCAATCCGGTTCTTCAGATCCCTGTAGGCAATGTCCCATTGCAGAAATTGTGTATACAATATATCTAGTTCTATTGAAGTGATCTTCATCAGACTGACTTTTGCAGGAGGTTGACGGCGGGGTTCCGAAACGCCAAATTGATTTTTACGTCAAATGTCATGTTTGTGGGTGATCCATTTACAGAGGTTGTTTTGACATTTCTGGATGATAGCCTAAGTTTTCTACTGAATGGTCTTCACCATATTTGTCCATAAATTTGACCTCTTGGGAGTGGGTTTGGAAGGGGCCCTGTGGTAGATGAATGGTCCCTGTCATGGTAACCATATTGCGGAAATTATGCCGAGTACTATAGCCCAAATTTTGGAATGGATATGGGAGGGTTTTGGGGTGATTGCCCTTTGAGTGGGGGTATGAAGAAGCATATTGACTATCCTGGTGAAAATAATTTTTGGGGTCATGGTCATTGTAACCTGATTACAAAAATTGTTTTTGTCGACGAGGGACGAGTATTTCAGAAAGATTCTCTGATACCTGCTCTGATTGTTTCTCTTGTTTCATTTAACTACTTACTTTATTTGTTTTTCAGTTAAGATCTCCATTAATTCACGGAAGATCACTGTAACAGGACCGCGTGGAAGACTGTTCCGTGACTTCCACCACTTGTCTATCATGATCAGGAAAATAGGCAAGCGACAGATTCGTGTGGAGAAGTGGTTTGGCAAGCGCAAGGAGATTGCTGCCGTACGCACTGTATGCAGTCATATTCAAAATATGATTAAGGGAGTTACCAAGGTGCGTAGTACTCTTCTTGTCGCGAGACTTTTGCTCTTTAGTCGTCATGCCAGACAAAATCAGCCTCTGCAGTGTTATTGAGAAATGTCAATTTCAAGAACAAGAGAAGTGTACTTTTGAAAATTCACCACTGGAATGACTGGCTCGATAAACGAGCCAGTCATTCCAATGGTAAATTTTCAAAAATAAGTGTTGACTTGTAGAGAGACATTCACTTTTGAAGGGAAAAAACTCCATTTTCATGATCAATCTTGACTAGTATAGGTATGCCACCAGCTTAGTAACAATTTACATGTGAGTTTTTTGTCAATTTGGTCAGTACATACCAATTCAAACTAACATTATGCACATGCTGCCCGATGCAAGTTACAAATATTAACCATTTAATATTTAATTGTCAAGTTATTTTCAAGAATATGTCAATTTACTTATAGAAAATGTCCATTTGCAGACCATGAGATTATTTTGAGAATTTAATGCTGAAATGTGTGGCTCGTTCAGTTTTTTGGTGTCCTGGCCGCTTTTGGTAGACGTGTGTTAATCTCTTTATGGTCAAATTTGGTCAAGAATATCAAAAGATTTGTTTAGTGAATGTCCATTTGGAGAAGTTTATTTTTGAAAAATTACCACTGGAATGACTGGCTCGCTTGACCATTTATAGTTTAATATATACCTGGAGAAATATTCTGTAAAATTGCAGGCATGAAATCGAATAACTGACCTTACCGGTCAAGATTTTCTTCAAATACATAAATTGCTTTGAGCCTTTTTGTCTATTTTGTTTAGTTCAGTATGAAGAAACAGGAAATCATGAAAGAGTATTGATCAATACGTTTCGCAGTTGTAGACCTAATATGTAGGCATCCTTGAAAAGAAAAGCTCTACTCAATCATATGAGGTTATAATCAACTACGTCACATGTAGGCTGATGTCATAATCAGTTATGTCATGAATGACACGATTTAGTCCATCATAAATGCTTAATAGGCCGTCAAGTTGTACGAATTGTATATCTTTACTGTTTAATAAACATGCTGTTGAACATTTTGAAACTCATTGGTTTCAAAATATTCAGCAGTTTGAAACTCATTGGTTTCAAAATATTCAGCAGTTTACCTGTTTAGCTTTTCTGAAAATTGAGAATCAGAGAGTGCAGGGATCGATTGCTTCTAACACGGTCAAAGCGTGGGTTGAGCTTTGCTAGAGATGGACGAGGCAAAGCTAAAACTGTTTTCATCCATTGTGGCGCTCTAATGGTTGTCACATTGCGTTTTGGACGCTGTCATTTTCGCACTGTGTTCACAATGATGGTTGCATTGAGAGATTTTGTTAGAAAAATAACGAGCATTGTTCCCAAATGAAATATCTGCAATGAATGTATAGTTAACCCTTTCAGGACGAAGCCGGCCAAGACCGGCTTTTGCAGGTGTTTTGGGAAATGTCCATTTGCAGGCCAAGAGAAGACTATTTTTGAAAATTTACCACTCGAATGACTGGCTCGATAACTGAGCCAGTCATTCCAGTGGTAAATTTTCAAAAAATTATCTCGGCCTGCACATGGACATTTAATAACTAAATATTTTAATTTTTTAAACAAATTTAGTCATTAAAGGGTTTAAGTACAGGACTAAATACTGAATAGTGAGAGTTCAAGTAGCAGAAAAGATTTAACCCTTTAACTCTCGAATTCATGGTTGTTATGATTTAATCAACGGATTGGGCTGAAATTTTGGGGATATGATTATGGACTAAGGGCCATTAAAGTTTGTTAATGGGAAATTGATAGGTAAAAAACATGGCCGCCGTGGACCAATCAAATTTAAGCCGTTTTGGCTGTCATATTCAATTTTTTTATTTGATGGATTTTGAAGCCGAAATTGTTTTTCTTAACTCAGCTTACTTGTCAGTCAGCTGTCGTATAGTGATGACCCCATCCGTCTTCTGTATGTCCGTCCATCCATCTGTCTGTCTGTCACCAACAATGGCGGCTCATTTTGTTATTTCTTGACGGAAGGACACCAAACTTGGTCACAGTTAATGTCGGCATCTAATATCTGTGTTGTGAAAATTAAACTGATACGACGTCAAATGCCAGAGTTATCACCCCTTAAATATTTGCAGTCTCACTTTCATAGGGCAAATACAGGTTTGTTCACACCGTCTATTGATTTATCACCATGTCAGATTTTATTGCCAAAGTAGATATTAAACTCCAACCTTTCCAATACTGCCGAAATATTTAAAATATGTATTATGTGCTCTGACATCTATGCTCTTAAAAATATATTGAAATGTATTTGATTGAAAGTTGTTGCTGCCCAGCAATGAAAGTTGTTGCTGCCTACTTTCAGTCAAATTATTTTCTAAATCCGCTCCAGCTCACCTTACCCCTGCTGCTAACTTGGTGATTCAGCCAGATGCGCATGTATTAAATGGATTGTGTGGTGGATAGGGAATAACCTGCTATAAAGACCACCTACCTGCCTTTAGAGACCATTTTCTTCAATTGTATTTAAACCTCTAGTAACCGTCTGACTGCTGAGTTTTTGCAGACAACATATTCCAAAGGTTATATCTCTGAACCTGATAAATATTTTGAAACCATTGGGACTGAAAAATATTCAACAAGTCAAGAGCTTTTGAAAATTGGAATTATTGGCTGCACTTGCTTGCAGCAGTGAGACAGTTAAGAAACCAGCTGTAGTTAGCACTGATATCATCTATTTTCGCTTAAACATTGTTCAAAAGAACTAATGCAAAAAAAAACAGTTCAGAGATTGTTGTCAATATCTCGAAAACTAAACCATTTGACTGAAAGTCATTGGAAGTGACAACGATGGATGTAAAACTTATGTAAGATTAGTTGAAATGCCAATGTTCCAGGTGAGCGATACAGGCCCATTGGGCCTCTTGTTAATATTTCAATGGCATCATCCACTAATTTGTATCCCCTCGAAAATGAATTCGTAAATTTTCAAAAAGTCATCAAGACCATTACAGAAACCATTTTGGTTGCCTTTACCATTTAAGTGTTGATAATTAATCTATTGTGTTCAAATCAGTTTAACCCTTTAACACCTAAACTTGTTCAATACAATTTCAGTTTTCTCATAGAAAATGTCCATTTGCAGATCAAGGGAAGACTATTTTTTAAAATTCTCCACTGGAATGATTGGCTCGGTTATTTAGCCAGTCATTCCATTGGTGAATAAAAAAAAAGAAGTGTTCTCTTGGTCTGCAAATGGACATTTCTCAAGCCCACTGCAGAAGCTGTGTTTGGCTGATATTAGTGTTAAAGGATTAGCAGATGATAATGGTATGACTATCTATCATTCATATTTTTCAGGGTTACGTATACAAAATGAGGTCTGTCTATGCTCATTTCCCCGTCAACATTGCTATCTCTAACAACAACCAGACAGTAGAGATCCGTAACTTTTTGGGTGAGAAATATACGAGGACAGTTCAGATGTTACCGGGTGTGAGCTGTACAGCGTCTACTGCACAGAAAGATGAATTTATCCTAGAGGGAAATGATATTGAACTCGTTTCCAGATCAGGTAATTACTAAATATTAAACCTTTAACCCACAAATTTGTTTTAAAAAATTAAAATTTTCTCGTAAAATGTCCATTTGCAGACCAAGAAGACTATTTTTGAAAATTTACCACTGGAATGACTGGCTCGGATAGCGAGCCAGTCATTCCAGTGGTAAACTTTCAAAAATAGTCTTCTTGGTCTGCATAAGTGTTAAAGGATTAAAGGCGCATTTTCATACCAAAAAAATGATTGAAAATTAAATTTTAAAGTGTACTTTTAGACTTAAATTATGTGCCTAGATGTAATGAAACGAAATAAATCTTAAGATATGATGATTTCATTACACATAAATTAATAATAAAAAAACCGTAGCTTTTTAAATTGAATTAGAGACACGAGTCCCTAATTCAACTTCACAACACAAATTTTTTTTATTTATATGGTATAAAATAACCATATTTTACGATTTATTTCATTTCATTACGTCCAGCACACAATTTAAACC
Organism: Chaetoderma sp. LZ-2023a; assembly: GCA_034401795.1. Lineage (NCBI taxonomy): Eukaryota > Metazoa > Mollusca > Caudofoveata > Chaetodermatida > Chaetodermatidae > Chaetoderma > Chaetoderma sp. LZ-2023a. The sequence continues at coordinate 38,128,250 of CM067366.1, forward strand.
TCTAAAAGTATATAATTTCAACAATATTATTTTCACGCATTTTGGTGTGAATGTGCACCTTTAAGAAATTAAAAACAAATATTTCTGAACTGCCTGAAACTTCAGTCGAATAAGTGCAACTAAATTTTATGGAATGAGAATCGTGCAGTTGAATATTTTGAAGTTAAGCTCGCAGGAAACTGTTGCTGCCCTACAGCTTCCAGTCAGTTTATCTTCAAAATATTCAACAGCACGATTCTTATTCCATAAAACCCGACAGCTTACATCATGTATGTATGTTTGTCTTGATATCATATTGTTTAATTGCGGAGATGACATCATGACAGGGTTAAGATATATATACTGGCTGCTGATTACGCTGTAATAGATTGGAAACGCAAACAAATTCAATGCTTCTTTCCTACTATAGTGTCTATGGAGGGAGGTAAATTTATTTATGTACTACATGAAAGGAATTACGGGAACAGAAAACAGTTTGTGTCAGAAATATTTGCATAACCTTCGTGTGAATGAAAATTGGGTTATGCCAATTTGAACAGGCCTGGGATCCAATGTGTCCATCAAACATCTGACATCATAATTAATTACGCTACTAAAAAGCTGATGTCACAATCAAAATGACATAGATTCGTCACGAAACTCGAAAAGTATGTCAAGAAAGTGTACAAATTGTATCTAGTTAGTGAAGCTACAATTTAATAAATATTCTATTAAATGTTTTAAAACACCTTGAATTTTAGACTGGAAATTCAGGTTTGAAATTGAATCCACGTCTAAGACACGAAAAAAGTGGGCAGAGCTTAGCTAGAAATGTGCAGGTCATAGCTCGGAAGAGATCCATCCGTCCATTAGATTGAAACTATAATTGACAGCCATGACAGTAAAGCCTATGATTGCGATTGAATTCGTTACCCACGGTAGTTTCAGCAGACTCCTTGCCTAACATAAACACAAGCTGGCTAATGCTCCATTGTCAGTCTGTCTTTTGCCCCCTCCCCTAACATAAACACAAGCTGACTAATGCTCCATTGTCAGTCTGTCTTTTGCCCCCTCCCCTAACATAAACACAAGCAGGCTAATGCTCCATTGTCAGTCTGTCTTTTGCCCCCTCCCCTAACATAAACACAAGCTGACTAATGCTCCATTGTCAGTCTGTCTTTTGCCCCCTCCCCTAACATAAACACAAGCTGACTAATGCTCCATTGTCAGTCTGTCTTTTGCCCCCTCCCCTAACATAAACACAAGCTGGCTAATGCTCCATTGTCAGTCTGTCTTTTGCCCCCTCCCCTAACATAAACACAAGCTGACTAATGCTCCATTGTCAGTCTGTCTTTTGCCCCCTCCCCTAACATAAACACAAGCTGACTAATGCTCCATTGTCAGTGTCTTTTGCCCCCTCCCCTAACATAAACACAAGCTGGCTAATGCTCCATTGTCAGTCTGTCTTGCCCCCTCCCCTAACATAAACACAAGCTGACTAATGCTCCATTGTCAGTCTGCCTTTTGCCCCCTCCCCTAACATAAACACAAGCTGGCTAATGCTCCATTGTCAGTCTGTCTTTTGCCCCCTCCCCTAACATAAACACAAGCTGACTAATGCTCCATTGTCAGCCTGTCTTTTGCCCCCTTCCCTAACATAAACACAAGCAGGCTAATGCTCCATTGTCAGTCCAGTCTTTTGCCCCCCCCCCCTCCTCTAACATAAACACAAACAGTCTAATGCTCCATTGTCAGTCTGTCTTTTGCCCCCTCCCCTAACATAAACACAAGCTGACTAATGCTCCATTGTCAGTCTGTCTTTTGCCCCCTCCCCTAACATAAACACAAGCTGGCTAATGCTCCATTGTCAGTCTGTCTTTTGCCCCCTCCCCTAACATAAACACAAGCTGACTAATGCTCCATTGTCAGTCTGTCTTTTGCCCCCTCCCCTAACATAAACACAAGCAGGCTAATGCTCCATTGTCAGTCTGTCTTTTGCCCCCTCCCCTAACATAAACACAAGCTGGCTAATGCTCCATTGTCAGTCTGTCTTTTGCCGGTCATCTGTTGTCAACCTTTCTCTTTAACCCTTGATTGCAGACCAAGAGACGACTATTTTTGAAAATTTACCACTGGAATGACTGCCTCGGTTATCCAGCCAGTCATTCCAGCGGTAAATTTTAAAAAATAGTCTTGGTTCTGCAAAGTGAAATTTCCCAAAACCACTAAGAAGCTGTTTTTGGCTGTTATGAGTGTTAAAGGGTTAAGAGACGTCTCGAGAACCATTGGGCCGATTTCAACCAAATTTATCAGGAAGCATCTGCATCATAGAGACCCAAAAATGTTCAAATTGCTCAATTTGTGTTTTGTATGAAATGCAATCTGTGGCGTATGTTGTCTTATGGGTCACATGTTGACTGGAGTTAACCTTTACCACTCTTACGTCAAAATTTTAAATTTTAACATTAAATTAACAAATAAACCAGTGTTCCTTCCCCTTCCACCCCCCACCCCAAATTGTTTTAAAATGTGCACTAGTTTCTTTGCTATTTACACAGTAAGAGATAGAATATTAACATCAGAGTGGTAAGGGTCTGAAGGGCTAAGCTACTCATGTTTACATGGGTCTAAGCAGCACCTGTTTGTGTTTGTTTCTGCAGCTGCCTTGATTCATCAGTCCACGAAGGTGAAGGATAAGGATATCAGAAAGTTCCTGGACGGTATATATGTTTCTGAGAAGACCACAGTTATAACAGATAATGAGTAACTTATTATTATGTTGAATAGTAGAAGTAAAAAAAAAAATTTGAAAAGATCTTTTGTTATTTAATTCTTAGATAACCTTTAAAAATGGCCGTTTAATGGTCAAGACGGCCAAACGGGGCCTTTGTTGAGGTCAGACCGTCTTGAGGAATTTCCATTTGCAGACCAAGAGAATACTATTTTTGAAAATTTTCCACTGGAATGCCTGGCATGATAAATCGAGCCAGGCATTCCAGTGGTAAATTTTCAAAAAATCTTTTGGCCTGCAAATGGCCATTCAATAAGTAAATATTTAGATTTTCTCGACCAAATTTGACCATTACCAGGTTAACATGATAGTGCAGTCACCTTTACCAGGCGTGTGCTGTGATATTTCCTATGGTAACCTTTAACAGGTTGCCTTACAGCTCTTTAACCATCAAAATTTGTCCACGAAAACCTACATTTTCTCATTAATAATGTCCATTTAGTTGCATTTACAGACCAACATGACCAAGAGATTATTTTTGAAACTATCACTGGAATAATCCAGTCATTCTAAAGATAAATTTAAAAAAATTGTATTGGCTGGCTTGTGTGTTATAGAGTTTAAAAGGAAACTATGGTAACCTAACCATTAGAAACCTTATTGATGATCATATTAAAATGATTTTGTTCCCTGAAACTTAATACCGACAACCTCATGGTAGGCTTGCGTGATTTTTCGATTTAATCGTGAAGTTCGATTTATTTTTAAAATCACGATTTTTACGATGTAATTGAGGAAAGATCGGAAAATCGTCAAAGATTTTACAAAATCTGAAGTGTGTACTTTTCCGTCATATTATATCAGTACATGAGTACACTTATAATCGATTCACGCCTGTGTTCATTGTGTGTATATCCAGCCATGCCATGCATGTGTCGAATAATTACGCATCACAACACAGCGCTACAATAAACAAGCTAACAATAGCGAGGTAACACCTTTGTCATTGAGAAAACCAGCTGGTTACTCCGGCGAATCGCCATATAATTTTCTTTCTTTCGCTGCAGACCCTGAGTCTTGTTGTGGAATGTCAAGTATATACAGTTTCAGAGTGTTAGGCAATCAGTGAACATAATTCTGTTTAATTCTAGTTACCAATTTCAGACGGTCTAATAATTTTTCCTTTTTGATTCGGTTGTCATGTTAAATTAAAGAAAATAAAGCAAAGCATTCCAGATTGTTTGATTTTGAACTGTGCGTTCTGTTGATTACTCTTAAATGTAAATCGTACATTCTGAAAGCACCTATAAACCGCACTATAGGACGAGTTTAAGCCGTTACACTAGTACCTACTCAAAGCTACCGTCCTATGTATGTGAATTGTGCAGTATCTCCCGCGCTACTAATATTAGCATCTTCGCGTTACTCCGGTAATTACCTAAACTCGTCCTACAAAGCGGAAGCATCACGTAATTTATATTTTTTTCTCGGCGACATTTTATCTCAAATTTTGATGAATTAAATAATGTTTATTAAACTATATGCAATATTTAGGCGGTCCCAATTAATAATTTCACGCCCGCGATGATGGATATAAGATATACATTAAGCACGTAGGATGGTAAGAATTCGTCGCATGAACATCATCATGTGTTCTAATTTCGTGCTATTTTTGTATGATTTATTTAAACTTTTTAGAAACGAGTCACGTTAACCCGGTTTATACTTTTGGGAATTTGGACCTACGATTTAATCGAAAATCACGATTTTTTTCATAAAATCGATTGCGATGTATCAAATCAAAAATCGCGCAAGCCTACATCATGGAGAAGCTATTTCAACAGGCCTCCATAACAGCACAGGCCTAGTAATAGACCTTTCCACTTTATCCATCCATCATGACATCATAATCAACTATGTAACATATAGAATGACATCATAATGAATGACGTAGATAAGTATGTCACGGACGGATATTTGAAGATGGACTATGCGGCGTTGTACGAATTGTATGTCTACTATTTAATAAATATTCTGTTGAATATTTTGAAACTAATTTGACTATGGCAGCAACAGCACCCAATCAAATTAGTTACAAAATATTCAGCAGTTTACCTGTATAGTTTTCTGGAAATTGATAGTAAGAAAGTTCAGGGATCAGTCGATCCCAACATGGACGAGGTGATGGTGGAGCATAGCTAAAACTGGAAAGGTTCATTTATTGTTCCTTGAAGAAAAGTTAGGCCCTATCCATATCTGGATTTGTTTGCCGAAGTGATTTCATTCATCAATACGGGATCCATTCTAGATATATCCCGTGCACTTTGAAACTGAATTCCCAGAATCCCAGTTTACGGTAACTATACAGTAAGCTGGTGAATATTTTGAAACTAATGTGACTGTGGGCAGCAACAGCGCCCAGTCATTCAAAAATAGTCAACAGAATACAATTCATACACTTGACGCACTATTCATTGTTAATGACAGTGCTAGATACGCCATCATGCATTTTGATTGTGACATCAGCCTACATGTGACGTAAATCATTATGATGTCATATACTTGAGTGACAGAAACGATCCATCGACCTCGACAGATCCATCGGCCTTGGCTGGGATTGTGTTGACTTGAAAATCATTAAGTGAGCTAGAGTTTATCTCCTTGACAAATTTAACATTTAGCAAAAATCTAATTTTCAAAGCATGGATCAATGAAGGCTTAATGGATTCTCTTCAAACTTGGCATATGAATATCTTGTTACAATATCTCAGCTCTGTGTCAGCAGAAGATGTATGTCTGAAGAGATTTTAAATTAATAACAAATTTGGTTTGTGACTGCAGGGCTTGTAATGGCGATTTATCCATTCAGTCCTCAGTGGATAACCTTTCACCTTTAACACTCAAGCTGGCCAAAACATTGCAGACCAAGAGACCAAGTTAAAAAATTTACCACTGAAATGACTGGCTAGATAACCGAGCCAGTCATTCCAGTGTTAAATTTTCAAAAAAATAATCTGCAAATGGACATCTTAATGATATTGAAATCTTCTTGAACAAATTTAAGGGTTAAAATTCCCGTGCACTTGTAAATTAATGATCATTGCTGGCCTCTGCTATGGTCTTGTGGAATGTTCACTTACAGGTCAAGAGAATACAATTTTAAATTTTTTCAAAATTATCTGGTTTATAGAGTTTGCTTTGTCTGTCCATTCGGTCTGGTTTCATTTCTGGATGATAACTCGAGTCTATTGACGGGATCATTACCAATCTGGTGTGGGAGCTTGTCTTTGGTTGTCCGAAGAACTATCGATTTTTGTGTCAAACGGTCAAAGATCGAGGTCATGGTGACCTAATTTATTACGTAATATTGCGTTTCCGGATGATAACTCAAGTTCTGTTGAAGGGATCATTGCGAATCTGGTGTGGAAACGTATCCTTGGTGTTCCGAATAACCCTATCGATCTTTGCGCCAAACCGTCAACGGTCGAGGTGACCTAATTAATTATGTAATATTGCGTTTCCGGATGATAGAACGAGTTCTATTGAAGAGAGAGTTATCAATCTGGCGTGGGAGCTTGTCCTTGATGGTCCGAAAAACCCTATAGATATTGATGTCAACAGTCAAGGTCATGGTGACCAATTTTGGGTGGGAGTTTGTGCTTGAAGGGAGGGAGGGTGCCATACCGTAGCAATTTCTGATTTTCGTTCTTGTTTAAAATTGTAATCTCTTGACCTGTAAATGGACATTCAATAAGCAGATATTTAAATTTCTTGACCAAATTTGGCCATCAATTTGCATGAGGTATGGGAGATTTGTTGATTTCTGTGCACGCGACCGGTACCCAGTGGCTTGATGCCATATTTGTTGTAACTATTAGATACCACTCGACAGCTTAATTCAATACTGTTCAGTTCAAGCGTATCAATTTCAGGGAAACATGCGGTTGTATATTTTGACAATTCACCTTTCCAGAGTACCCACCGATCATATGACGTCATAATGAACTGTGTGATGTGTACAATGACATCATAATGAATGACGTCAATAAGTATGTCAGGAACGCATATTTGAAGACGTTCTATGCATTGTTGTACAAATTGTTTGCTTTTACTATTTAATAAATATTCTGTTGAATATTTTGAAACTAATTTGACTGGGCGCTGTTGCTGCCATAAGTTATAAAATATTCAACAGCTTCCTTGTATAGTTTTCAGGAAATTGATAGCTAGGGCATTCGGGGATCGATCAATTCCAACACGGCGAGGTGTGGGTGGAGCTTAGCTAGTGATGGGCGGGGCATAGCTAAAAATGGAAAGGGCAATTTGCTTGGATGCCCTTGCTGTCTATTTGCCGGACAAGAAAGGCACTTTTTAACCCTTCCCACTAAACTGATTGGCTCGATCAATGAGTCGACTATTGCAGTGAAAAATTTTCAAAACCACTTCTTGGCCTACAAAGTGACATACATTAAGCAGATATTAGGACTTGACTTATCTTGAAATAATCCTTAAATGATGGTTGGCCAAAAGCCGCCTCTGTAATGGTCCTTAGGAATGTTCATTTGCAGACCAAGAGAAGACTGAAAACTGACCACTTGAGTGACTAGTTCAATATCCGAGCCAATCAGTCCAGTGATAAATTTTAGTTTTCTTTTGGTCTGCAAATGGACATTCAATAAGCAAATATTTTTTATATTGACAAAATTTAGCCATTAAAGGGTTAAATGTGCTATAAATGATACAGGAGTAGAAGACTGAAGATGCCTTCCAGAAGCTTTCTTTGACCCTTCCAAGGCATGGGTTTGGAGGGAGGGTTTTCTACTCTCATTAACTGTACAGTGCAGGACTCACCAGATGGCATGTGCCCAAGTAAAACTCGGACTGAAAAGTAAGCTACCGTAGTCAGATGCCCTTGATAAAAAGACTACGTTTATATAATGCAACTTGCATCTCCTTGATTCTGTATAACTGTAACAGCTGGGCAGCTCCAAAGGCAGCTCTAGACAAACTCGACGCCTGCCATCGCAAACACCTACGCACCATCACTGAACACTGATGGGCAGACAGCATAATTTCCAACGATGCACTGTACAAGATGTGTAATACGGCGCCGCTGTCTGTTGTCCAGCAAAGATGGTCCATGTTTGGCCATGTGCTAAGAATGCCAGAAGAGACACCAGCACAGAGCCTTGGAATTCGCCCTACTCGGAGCCAGCAAATACAAAGCCAGGAGAGGGCGTCATTGCATAAATCTGTTAAGCGTGGTACGAGGTGACCTCAAGAAAGCAGGATTAGGTACACTCAAGTCAAGAATAGACCTGAGGAAGCTACGGATTTTGGCTGAGGACAAGACACAGTGGGCAAGAGTGAAGAAGGACTGATTGCAGCTGTAGGATGATTCTACTACTACAGCCGCAGAATACAGTAATCATACGTACATAAAAGTAGTCGTGGCATTCTAGTATTTTGGCATTGACAGGGAATCGAACCAAAAGCCGGCGAGAGCGCCTAGGATCATAGCCCACAAAGTGGAAGCATTTGTGGGCTATGATGCTAGACACACTCGCTGGTTGTGGGTTCTATTCCCTGTAAAAGTATATCTTACAGAACCGGATTCAGATATTTTAATGAAACTTGGTATATGCCTCAGTTATGATACGCAGATGTGCTTTTTGAAGAATTCACCTTTATAGGCCAAACAAACATTTTTGGTGGAAATGGGCTTTTTAAGGCAAAAGTTCACAATTTTTGTCAATTTTCTCGTTGCTTTAGGCTATGACAGCACCAAGGCAAAATAGTTTCAAAATATTCAACTGCCTACCTGTTTAATTATCTTGCTATTGTGATTCTGGGAATTCATATTTCGATCGATCACAATGTGCAAAGCGTCTCCAGAGTTCAGCTAGAAATGGGCAGGGCATAGCTAGAAATGAATCCCTCTGTTCAGGGATAAAAACTCGGGAGTGAAGCTTAAGAAATGACATTTTCAACACTCGCCTTTCTGTCCACCAAACATAAGAACTCCTCCTTGATAACGGTAAACTCCCAAAAGAGTTGAATTCAACAAAAGATTTAATAGGCCAAGCATTTTGAAGATACAGCAAATTATGTTTTGAAGAAGTTTAGAGGGATTGAGTCTTCACGAGCAAGATATGGCCAGTTCTAGAATATGGAATAGGTGCATGCTCATCAGCTGCCAAATCAAACTCTAGCTTGGCAGGATCCAAAAAAAACCACACACACACCTCTGAGAAATTCAAGGTCAAACGCCTTGTATCTATCTAGACTACCTTTAACCCTCGAATTTGTTCAAGAAAGATTCAATTTTCTCAGAAAATTACCATTTGCAGACCAGACTATTTTTGAAAATTTACTACGAGGCATTCCAGTGGTAAATTTAAAAAAAAACCAACCCAGTCCTCTCTTGGTCTCCAACTGGACAATTCTCAAGACCACTGCAGAAGCTGTTTGTTTGGTGATATAAGGGTTAACGGGTTAAACACGTCAAAGTGCTTGAAATTGAGCCTTTGCTTTGTCAGTTTGTCAGATCTCAACTTAAAGCCAAAACATTGAATCACATTTATTACATGTACTACAAAGATGAATGGATTCATGACACAATGAGAAACGGAGGAGCAAGAATTCACATCCGAATGAAAGATAGAACAACAATTCAGAAATGTGTCGGCCAACGTCGGTGCAGAAAGTCATTCCAGAGGCAGACATTAAAAGCTGCAATTTTGTGATCCTCTCCAATGGATTCCAGTTTATCTATCAGTCATATGATGTCATAATCCACTACAACGTGTAGGCTGACGTTATCATTAATTACATCATGAATGATTTAGCTGAGTTCATCACGAATGCATAATTGATGACGGACTAAGAGCTGATGTACGAATTGTATGTTTACTAGTTAATAAACATGCTGTTGAATATTTTGAAACTAATTTGACTGGGCGCTGTCAAATTAGTTTCAAAATATTAAACATCTTACCTGTATAGTTTCCTGGAAATTGATAGTCAGGGATCGATCCCAACACAAGCAAATTGTGGGTGGAGAGATGGGCGGGGCATAGCTAAAACTGGATTCCTTCATTAAGGTTAGCAATAACATTAGGAAAATATTTGAACAGTTCAGTGACGATCGTCTTCTTCTGAGCCGCCATTTTACTTTGATTTTTGTAGCCGCCATTATTTGGAATTCTATTGTTCTCGCTCTCGCCCAAAGTCCAGTATAAAACCATTCTCGTAACGCTAATGATAGTCATTGCACTGTTGGTCTCCGAGGTGAGCTGATCTACCTGTATAACGGCATAATAAGCGTATAGTAGTTCGATTCTACATGTGTAATTCCTATGGTAAACGTGAAACGTGCTAAGCTGGATATTTTTTATAGTAATTTGACTGATAATTGATGCTATCGACAGCAGCAACAACTTTCCTTCAAATTATTTGCAAAATAATCCCCAGAAAATGCAAGTTCTACTATCTAATGTTTTGAAAACAATTTCGCTTAAAATCGTTGCTGAAACAACTTACAACCAAATTGTTTTCAAAATAATCAGTAGGACTGTCAATGTATTAACACATTCTGACGATGTTTCGAACAATTCGATTGAGTCATTGCTGACTAAATCAGCACAAATGTTATCAAATTATTCCCAGAATAATCATTGCCAGGTTTTCAATATGGTTAGCTAACATATGTGCGTACAATTCGGTAGACCCATGTCGCATACATTGTCAAGATCAGGCGTGAAATATGTTCAAAACTGCTCAGTCAGTTGGTAAGCATTTACCTGCATGACAGCACGTACATCTGCTTTGCCGACCTACTCATCTATGCAAATATATTTCACTTCTGATCTCATTTACATTTATGATACAGATCTAGCTAATTGTACAAACATGTATTAGCCGATGATATTGGCAGCTCGGCACTAATTATTCTGAGAATTTGATAACGTTGCTGCCTTAGACAGCAACGCCTGTCAATTGAATTGGTCGAATATCTTCAGAATGTGGCACTACATTGAAACCCAGCTGATTATTTTGAGAACAATTTGGTTGAAAGTTGTTGCGGCAGCGGGTTTCAGTGAAATCATTTCCAAAACAGCTATTTCGCAAATAATTTGAAGGAAAGCTGTTGCTGCTATATCTACGCTAGCACGTTTAACATCTACCATAGGAAATACACAATTGGAATCGAACTAAATTAGCGTTACGGAAATGGCTTTATACTGACCATTGGGCAGATGCCAGAACAATAGAATTCCAAATAGAGGCGCCTGCAGATAAAGTAAAATGGCGGCTCAGAAGACAATCGTCACTGAATTTTGTAAATATCTAATCTTAATGCTTCAGGATAACTTTAAAAGCTATCCTACAAACCATTAAAAAAATACGAGAAGTCCTTCAAAAAAACCTGGTCAACACGACCCGCATCTCCAAAAACGTGGTCAACACGACTCGCGTCTCCAAAAAACTGGTCAACACGACCCGCGTCTCCAAAAACGTGGTCAACGCGAGCCGCGTCTCCAAAAACCTGGTCAACACGACCCGCGTCTCCAAAAGCAGCAGCACTCTTCAATTGATATCAATCTGACCAGTTTTGTGTCGCCATCCATGTACATCATTAAATTTTCGTTTTTGGTAATTTGTTTATGAGTCTGAGCATTGATTCAGAAGACCTGCACAACACTTGTCATCCACTATAAAACGATTCACTCAGTACAGTCAGTTATCAGTTATCCAGCATGTATGTTATGCGTGAATTTGACAGGTAAGCATGGCACAGCGGTGCGATAGGCAGAGCTGATGGCTGTTTACTACTTAGCTGCCAAATACTCACCACAACAACACCTAAAGGCTGACAGAGCTCTATGTACTGAGGAAATCATTTTATAATGCATGAGGAATGTTAGTCTTGTTTATAGTAACAAGACATGAAGTTACCGAAAACAGAAATTTATTGATAGCACTCTGTTACTGGTAATCATTAAACACTGCTGCTTTTAGCACGACAGATCAACTTTAATTAGTTAAGTCAGGAAAGAAGATGATAATTTGGTGATTGCCCTATAAAGAGCTTTATTTCTGTGAAAATCCTTCCTGTTCTACACAATATTATTAACATACATACACATTAACTATAATGATGATGAAAATCTACAGTAGGAGGAGTATACTGATACATTCATGAAACATGACACAATATATTGGGGCAGCACCGCACACTATCTAACCCACCCACCCACCCGTTAATGCGTTGGGTTGATATTTTTGAAAATTTACCACTGGAATAGTGGAATGACTCCCTCGAGTTGTCGAGCCCATCATTCCAGTGATATATTCAAAAATAGTCTTCTCTTGACCGGCAAATGGACATTTCCCAAGACCACAACAGAGGCCGGTCTTGGCTGATGAGTGCTAAACGGTTACGTCAGTTAATACCAGGAATACCGGTGTTGCGTTTGAGAATGGTGCAGCTGAAAGGTGTTGGTGTCTATGACAGAAAGATGTTGGTGTCTATGACAAAAAGGTGTTGCTGTCTATGACAGAAAGGTGCTACTCTGTCTATGACAGCAACAGAGAGACAGCAACACCTTTCAGCTGCGCCATTCTCAAAAGCAACACCAGTTACCATGGCTATAAAAATCCTGAGGACAGTATATTTAGGAGGGGAGGAAGAATTGGGATAAATACGGTACGTGTATTCTGTTGAATCTTTTTAAATTAATTCAACTGCCTTGTTTTCAGTCAAATTATGTTCAAAATATTAAGCAGCTTTTCTATATAGTTGATATTAAAATACTCAGAATTCAAGTTTAGAAGATATAATCCCATAACCCATACAGATCCGAAACAACATTCTTTGTGATGTAGGGGAATATTCTGTTGAATATTTCGAAAATAATTTGACAAAGATGATGCTGCAGCAGCGGCAGGTTCTAGTCAAATTAGTTTCAAATCATTCAACAGCTTTCTTCTATAGTTATCTTGAAATTAAGATTAATGATTCTTACGGGTTAACGGTCAAGCCCACGCAAAAAAACCCTCAGTTGTGGTCTTGAGAAATGTCCATTTGCAGACCAAGAAAAAACAACTTTTGACATTTTACCACTTGTTTGGCTGGCTTTGTAACTGAGTCATTCATTCCAGTTGTAAATTTTCAAAATTAGTCTTCTCTTGGCCTGAAAATCAACATTCACCAAGGCCAAATTTCACAATTTTCTTTACAAATATCGACTGTTGACGGGTTAAATGTCTATTCGAACATGGCTTCATCTCTTAACTCCATTTTACAGAAAATTAGAACAAGGGAGACAACTAATTATTATAGATGATAATTTACGAAAGAAAAAATATTTTAAAGCAACGTATATTTAGTTAACTTAATTGCAACAATCTGCCATAAATTTACATTTTCTATAATAATCAATCGTCTCCATCAGCCACACAAAGTGCGCGATGATTACGTTTATACACAAATGATGACCGTATCCATACCGGGTCATAACAGGTGCATTGTGGATCAACTCTCCGTCTTCTTAAATGGGGTTAGCTTGCCGAGTAAGCCTATTACTTTATTTCTGAAAAACAAGTTGAACAGGCATAGTTTTATCATGCATGTCTAGATAACTGTATCCCGGGAATGTAGACTAACCATTTAACCCTCGAATTTGTTCAATAAATTTCAATTTTCTCTTAGAAAATGTCAATTTTCAGACCAAGAAAAGACTATTTTTGAAAATTTACTACTGGAATGACGGGCTCGGTTTTCGAGCCAGTGATTCCAGTGGTAGATTTTCATAAATAGTCTTTTCTTGGTCTGCAAATGGTCACTGATCAGGACCACTGCCGAGGCCATTTTTGGCTGATATGAGTGTTAAATGGTTAAAATCAAATGCTAGTGGAGGTATTTTAACCCATATTCGTCAAGCCAGCCAAAACAGCTGCAGTGGTCTTTAGAAATGTCCATTTGTAGACAAAGAACTTTCTTTGAAAATTTATGACTGGAATAACTGGCTCGATAACCGAGTCAGTCATTCCAGTGGTAAATTTTCAAAAATAGTCATCGTCTTGCCTTGGTCTGCAAATGGACATTTTCTATTTGAAATTAAAGATTTTCCTTTTCTTGACCCCAAGTCTGACCATTAACGTGGTTAAGCAATAACTAAAAGCTCGATTCAAATTCATTTCAAAATATAAACAAACTATTTTATACATTGTTATCAATTTGTTTTATCTAGCTTGAACAGGTTAAACAAGCATTATGTTTGCAATACATGTCCCCTACCTGGTGATATAAATCTTTAGAGATTGACAGTCAAAAACTCCATTAAAAATTGACAGAAGCAGCTGAAACTCGAACTTGATCTGTAGCTTCTCATAACAAAGCAATATACCAAGTTTCAGTTATATATGGTGAAGGAGAGCGAAAGTCTTAAAAGCTGATATGTTTGTAATTTCATAAGTCGAAAGGGGACATAATTCTATCAAAAATTTATGCACATGTCAAACTCGAACTTGCTCTGTAATTTCTCATACTAAAGAAATGTACCAATTCTCAGTTGAATACCTTGAAGGACTGGGGAAAAAGTGCAGAAAACTAATATTTTTCGTATTTCATAATATGAAAGGAGGCATTAATTACAAGAAAAATTTATGAAAATGTCAAACTCAAACTTGCTCGGTAACTTCTTATATTAAAGCGATGTACCGATATGCCCGTAAATATCTTGAAGGAATTGGAAAAAAGTGCGAAAAGCTGATATTTTTTGTATTTCTTAAGACGAGTGGGGGCATATAACTACATAAAAGATTTACGCATACACGTGAAACTCGAACCTGGTCTGTAACTTCTCATAATAAAGCAATGTACCAATTCTCAGTTGAATTCCTTGAAGGATTGCGAAAAATTGTGCGGAAAACCAACTGCGACAGAGGGAGTGCAAACCTAGTCCACCCCCCCCCCCCCCACCTCCCAAGTCTTAGCCGTAGGGGACTAAAACACAAATGCACTCACACACCACAATACAAATCAGAAATAAAAAAGTACTATGTAAGGAATATTCTGTTGAATATTTTGAAACTAATTTGACTGTGACTTGTTTCTGTTCCACAGTATTCCTCAGCGTGTCTTGAAATTGACACTGGTATTTAAAGCTTTAATCCTTCAACACGCAGAAAACTATTTTTGAGAATTTACCACTGGAATGACTGAGCGGTAAATTTAAAAAAAATAGTCTTCTCTTAGTCTGCAAATGGACATTTTCTATGGTTAATTCTGAAATTTATTCAAGAAAATTCTAATTTTCTCATAAAAATTACCAGATGCAATAATTTCTATAATTATTGCGATATTATCCGTCATGAATCAGCAAGATTTAGTCAGTATACTACATGATTTTTGAATATTTATAACTGAAATTATTGGCTGTTATTAAGCCAGTTATTTAAGTGGTTTTTTAAATAGTCATCTCTTGCTCTGCAAATGGATATTCCGCAAGACCGCCGTAGAAACCAGATTTTTCTTTTTTCTGCTTGAGCGTCAGAGGCCATCGAAATTACAAACACCAACCAACAATGAAACGAGAAGAGGGCTACCATATACCACACGGTCTACCAGTCAATGGTGTCATGTGACTCCACAAGAACTGACCAGTGACGTTGCCACGACCGTCAGTTAGTGCTGGAGAAGTGACAGAGATGGTCACGTAAGCTACACTCAAACAATTTCTACATCCCGGAGAGGTAACTAATATTTCTTTATTATGATTATAATAGAATTCTGCAACACTCATTAAGATGGGGAATAACTCCCGTAATCTTATACAAACCGATTACAGTCAGAATTGATCCCCTTTGGTGTGGTTTAAATCAACAACTCTTTCTATATGTATCTAATCACTGAAATAGCACACAGACCAATTGATAATTAAGCCAGTCATTTCAGTGATAAATTTTCAAAAGTAATCTCTTGATCTACAAATGGAGAATTTCTATGAGAAAATGAAAATTTTCCTGAAAAAAAATTTACGGGTTAACTCGCTTGGGATATTTCGCTCAGATCACCCGAGTTTCATCAGCCACACTAATTAATATATCTTAGTCCATCATCAATTAAGTGGTCATGATATACTTATCTACGTCAATTTCCAGAAAACTACGAGTAACTTGTTGAATATTTTGAAACCAATTTGACTGGGCGCTGTTGCTGCCTATGGCAGCAACAGCGCCCAGTCAAATTAGTTACAAAATATTCAACAACATGTTAATTAAATAACAGAGACATACAATTCGTACAACATGTTGGACTATTAAGAGTTAAAGATGGGCCAAACAGAATCATTTATGATGTAATGATTATGACATCACCCTACACGCCGCTTAGCTGATTATGACGTCAGTTACAGGGTCTGTACACAGTTTAGGTCTGGTGAATGAATGGCAATTTCACCTTTTAGCCCTTTACTGGTCACACTGGTCACACTGGCCAAAACCGGCCACTGAAGTAGTCTTGAGAAAAGTCCATTAGCAAGCCAAGACAAGACGATCTTTGTAATTTTACCACTGGAATGACTGGCTCGACGATCGAGCCAGTCGTTCCAGTGGTAAATTGTCAAAAATACTCTTCTTTTAGCCTTCATATGGACATTCATTAAAGGAAATATTTATTTTCTTGGAGGATCTTGACCGTCAAAGGATTAATGACCAAAGCAGCAGAAACTCGCCTCTGCAGTTAAGTGTCAAGAAATGTCCTTTTACTGGATCATAGATTATTATTACAATCTTAGGATAATAGATTATTATTATAATCTTAGGATAATATATTATTATTATAATCTTAGGATAATAGATTATTATTATAATTTTACCACTGGTATGACTGGCTCAATAACCACTCCAGCCATTTCAGTGATATATTTTCCGAAATAATATTCTCTTGGTCTGCAAATGAGCGTTCAATACGCAAATATTTTAATTTTTGTTACAAAATTTGACAATTTTAAAGGGTTAATAATTTTGATTTTCCATGCCTAAAATAGGAGAAAGTATGGCATGTTGAAACATCATAGTTGTGGATCTCACTCTTGCATAAATTGTAATTAAATTCTGAAATTTTGCAGGCCCCACTAATTTTCATTTGTTGAAAGTTTCAAAGTGTGCACTGATTGAAGATATCTTAAAATTAGACTGGAAATGTGTACAGCCCTTTTTCTTCTAATTACCAACAACACCTTACAGGTGATATTTCAACATGATAAATGTTAATACATGTACATATAAACTCTACTTACTGTTGATATGCAATATCCTTCGGATTTTCTGCAACATACAAAAATATAAGAAATACAATTTTATTTATTTTTTTTTTATCTTCACCTGCCTAGTTGAGCATGACTTGACAAACTTGTAACCATTAGGGATGACATTTTAATAAACTGTTTAATTGTCAAATTTGGTCAAGAAAATTTAAATAGCTGTCTCGAATGTCCATTTACAGGCCAAGAGAATACAAATTTTGAAAGTTTATCACTGGAATGACTGGCTCGGTTATCGAGCCACGAGCCAGTCATTCCAGGGGTAAATTTTCAAAAATTGTATTCTTTTGGCCTGTAAATGGACATTCCACAAGACCATAACAGAGGCCGGTTTGGCTGGTATGACCATTAAAGGATTAAGATACTTGCCATTTCTTCGATATACGAATCCATTTCTAGCTTAATTTCAAAATATTCAACAGAATGTTTATTAAATTATAAATTTATTAAAGTCATACACATCGTGACAGACTTTTCGAATTTCGTGACTGAGAAATATGTCATCATTGTCACGTCAGCTAACTAGCAATGTATTTGATTATGACGTCAGCTATTTGAGTGACAGATCAAATCTCTCCATACAAATAGCTCAGAACTACGCAAGCCACGCTACAACAGCATGTACGCGTGCACACACATGCAAGCACTAAAAAAAGCACCAAATTTTGAAATGAATCTATGCACATATTTCACAATTAGACTCCAAAAAAACAGATTTTCAATGAAATTTAGTCTCAGGAGAAGTTCACTCTGGATAATATTGACAAATTTCGCTCAAACTCAATCTCAAACAAGCAACCCACCCGCCTTTCACAAAGTATTAGACATTACACATCTTCTTAGCCAAAGTATACTATTTTTGCTAACTAAAGGGAGATAAATTTAAAAAGATGAATAATGTTGGTAGAGTTTTCAGTACGAATTATCTCCCCCCTGACTGGATAGCACCCTGTACCAAACATGTACAAATTTGTCCAATACAATACCTTAAAGGATAACTAACCTCATCTCTTGAGAGCTATTCAGGTGATCTAATATGCCACATGTAAACTATGCAGGTAATTTTAAGCTTTTTATCATGCCGCTAAAGAAAGATATTCAGGCTTTAGTAGCTAAATGTTGGTACATTTCTACAGCCTATGATGGCTGTCATGATTTACTTTTCAACCAATCAGAAAAAACCTAGCATGCCCTCTTTGGTATATACTCTCGGTCAAAGAGGTGCCAGCTATAGTGTAGCAATTCCATATAAAAGCGATCATACAGGTAAGCTGTTGAATATTTTGAAACTAATTTGACTGGATGTTGTTGCTGCCAGTCAAATTAGTTTCAAAATATTCAACCGGATAAGTATTACATATTAAATAATGTAATGCATTGGCACTTACATGACATCACGCACTATCCCTTGAGGAGACAAAATGGTGGCGATCACTGTTCATCATTTACGCGATATTACGAAGCAGATAATTGTGATGCAGATAAGGAAATGTGACAAAATATGAATGATATGGAATCTATGAACCATAATTTAACGGTACAATACAACATCTGAGATGAATACCGTCCCTTTAAACGCAGGTATTGTATTGGACAAATTTGTCCTTGTTTAGTACTGGGTGCTATCCACTCAAATGGTGGATAGTCCATTGATATAGTCTACATCGAAGGTCAAATGCCTATTTTGTAAACAATGTTGCTGTGAAAGCTGTTGCATTTTAGTTTTTGACCGTAAAATTATCATGTCTTCTGGACCCCACAGACAAACATCAACACAAGTGCGGGTAAATCGCTCCATTAGAGTTTTTGAAAACTGTTTAAAAAATGTACATTTTGAAAACAATGTTGCTGTTGCGTTTTAACGTTTGACAAAATAAGCATAAATGTTTGGGACCTTGCGGGCATGCTTCCCTCCAAATTTGGAGAAGATCCTTCCAATATAACCAGAGTTATTAAAAAAGGTCTCAACACCTAACCTAACAACAAAACTAACCTAACAACAACAACAACGCTTAGCGCTGTGGTTTAGTGATGCGGTTTAGCGACGAAGTTAACAAGCATTAATAACATAAGTCAAAAACAACTTATAAGTAGATCATATATAAGTCAACAACACACAAAACTGCCAGGATTATCCCTACACATAACTGAGAAGCATAGGCCAGATAACAAGATTCTGATGAATATTTTCTTTGAAACTAATTTTACTGGAAGCTGCTGTTTACACCAAATTATTTTCAAAATATTTAACAGTATTTATAAATTTGAGCTATCGTGAATTTAGTGTTGAAATGGTTTATTTCATCAGATTAGAAATTTATTACTAGTTAGTTACATTAACCCCTTGACCCATGAATTACCAGAAGCTCAATTTCTGCTAAGCTGTTGAATATTTTGAAATTAATTTGACTGGGCGCTGGTGCTGCCTAGGCATTGTCATAGGCAGCACCAGCGCCCCGTCAAATTAACTTCAATATATTCAACAACATAGTTCTTACATTGAATATGGTGGGTTTTCTTTCATATTTGGCCTTTCAGGTTCATAGTTAAAAGCTGGCTAATTAAAGGGAGATAACTTTAAAAAAGAATGCTATTGAAGGAATTTTCAGACGCATTGTCTCCCCTTTATGTGGATGGCATCTTGTACTAAACATGCATTACCGTATTTATCCGAATTTAACCGCCCCTCCCAATTATACCGCCCCTATGTTTTTGAGAACAGTGAAAAAAATAAACTTAACAGTATTTTAAACAAGAGGCCCAAGGGGCCTGTGTCGCTCACCTGGCGCACCAATTTTTGTCAAAATTGTTGGTGGGTGGTTTAGTAGTCTTTTAAATGAATTTGTGGACATTTTTGCAAGTGCCGCCAAACACGCTACATTTTGATTGGCCCACGGTGCCCATATTTTATTGATGGATTAACTTCCCTTGAACAAACTTTAATGGCCCTTAATCCTTAATCATACCGCACAAATTTC
This sequence comes from Chaetoderma sp. LZ-2023a, assembly GCA_034401795.1. Lineage (NCBI taxonomy): Eukaryota > Metazoa > Mollusca > Caudofoveata > Chaetodermatida > Chaetodermatidae > Chaetoderma > Chaetoderma sp. LZ-2023a. Next base: position 38,148,268 of record CM067366.1, read on the forward strand.
AGCCTGCTCCCTTCAGCGGTTCTGGAGGAGTCGTTTTCGGGAAAACCGGGTCATCCAGATGGGCGCCGAACCATTTGGTCAATGAAGTCCTCTTGAATAAACTTGGCTTACCTCTTGGCCTAGATGAAGATTTCCCCAAGCGGTTTCGGAGAAGATTTTTAAAGACATTTCCTAAAATCTGCCGAAATCCAAAATGGGCGCCAGACAAATTGGCCGATCGGGCTCATTTGAACAAACTTCTATGCTCTAAGGATGCTTCCTGCCAAATATAATTGAAATCGGCCTAGTAGTTCTCGAGAAGGCATTTAAAATTTCTCATTGCTTTAGCATGGGAGCTTTTGACAGGAAAATTATCCAAGATAGCCGCCAAACTGTTTATCCGACAGTTTCCAAAAACATTTGAGCTCAGAATACCCCAAAACATATATAGAACCAATTTTGGCCTCCAAATCCATCAAATAAAAAAATCCAATATGGCCTCCAAACACGCTACATTTTGATTGGCCCACGGCGGCCATGTTTTTTGATGGAGCAACTTCCCTTGAACAAACTTTAATGGCCTTTAGTCTCTAATCATGTCTCCCAAATTTCGGCCTGATCCCTTCAGGGGTTCTGGAGAAGAGATTGTTTTGGGGAAAACTAGGTCATCCAAGATGGCCGCCGAATATTTCGGTCAATCAAATTGTCTTGAACAAACTTGACTTACGTCTTTCCCTAGATGAGCTTCCATAAGCCGATCGGCTTCATATGAACAAACTTGGATCCCTATGCCCTACAGATGCCCTACAGATGCTTCCTGCCAAATATAATTGAAATCGACCTAGCAGTTCTCCAGAAAGACATTTTAAATTTCCCATTGCTTTATTAGGGACGCCTTTGGCCTGAAAATAATCCAAGATGGCCACTAAACCGTTTATCCGACAGTTTCGAAAATGGCAAATTTGAGCTCAGAATACCCAAAAACATATATAGAACCAATTTTAGCCTCAAAATACATCCAAAAGAAAAATCCAATATGGCTGCCAAACACGCTACATTTTGCTTGGACCACGGCAGCCATGTTTTTTTTATGGATCAGCTTCCCTTGTATGAAAATTAATGGCCCTTAGTCCCTAATCATATCGCCTAAATTTCGGCCTGATCCCTTCAGAAGTTCTGGAGAAGTCGTTTTGGGGAAAACTAGGTCATCCAAGATGGCCACCGAACCATTTGGTCAATCAAGTCTTCTTGAACAAACTTGACTTACCTCTTTCCCTAGATGATGTTTCATGAGTTTTGAATCAATTCCCCAAGTGGTTTCGGAGAAGATTTTTAAAGGTGTTTCCTAAAATCAGCCCAAATCCAAGATGGCCACCGGCCAAATTGGCCGATCGGCTCCATTCGCACAAACTTGAATCCCTATGCCCTAAGGGTGCTTCCTGCCAAATATAATTGAAATCAGCCCAGTGATTCTTGAGAAGTCGTTTAAAGGAAAAGTTGATGGACGGACGACGGATGGACACACGACGGACGGTCGCCACGGTATAAGGTCACTCCAGGCCAGGTGAGCTAAAAATAGCACGAAAATTCAACACATTTTCACGCCAATTCTTACCATCTTACACCTATGCTTAATATACCTTATATATAATATATATATATATATATACATAGCGGGAGCGAAATTATTAATTGGGACCACCTAAATATTGTGCATACTTTATTAAACATCATTTATTTCATCCTAATTTTGACATAAAATAGCGACTAGAGAAAATAAGAATCACATGATATATCAGCTTCCACTACAGGATGAGTTTAGATCGTTACTCGAGTAGCACGAAGACGCTAATATTAGTACCCGGGTAGATACTTGCGCAATCCATATAAACAGGATGGTAGCTTTGAATAGCTATGAGAGTGACGGCGTAAACTCGTCCTATAGTGGAAGCTGATTAATACTCGGTAGAATCATCTGCGTTTTACGCACCTAATATACTGGACTCGGAATGTACTATATTTATATGGTAACCGAGTATTACACATTCAATCCGATCCGCATAAATGGATTTAGGGTAAGTGCAATTTTTTCACCTAGTTAACATGCCTCCCCCCCTTTCATGACCGCTAACCACCTGATGGTTAAATTAGGATAAATACAGTAATTCTCTAAGATTAGTTACAAAAACAACTTATCATAAATACATCATGCAGTACAGATCAGAAATAATTTAACACATTTCCAAAATAAAATAAAAATGTACTGCTGAATTCTGAGAACATAATTGGACATTGCATTGGTGCCTAGCCATGTCTTCCAATCTTTTTATGTTCAAAATATTCAACAGAGTACTATTGCTTACATCGTGTTCAAAATTGTACCAGCTAACATGTTTCTGTATTTGTTTTGGAAACATTTAAACTTAATTATGAGCTGTCCTGTATATAACTCAACAACATGCAAATTTGTGTCCAATACTTGACATGAGAACAACCAGACGACGTATTCCTTGAGAAAAACAGCACATTCAGGGGACATAATCTGAGTAATTCTGAAACAAAGCGGTATCTAATGAGACATCAGTTATCTACCCTTCACTGCAATTTCCAATGAAAATATGTCTACCTCTATTTAAACCTTTAAGACTCAAGTCGACCAAAATGCCTTCTATAGTGGTCTTGAGAAATGTCTATAGACTATTTTTGATAATTTACTACTGGAATGACTGGCTCAATAATCAAGCCAGTCATTCAAGTGGCAAATTTTCAAAAATAGTCTATTGGTCTGCAAATGGACATTTTGTATGAGAAAACTGAAATTTTCTTTAACCAAATTTAACAGTTTAAAGAGTTAATGTTAATACCCACCTATGATTTGGGTGAGAAATTTCTCGGCCAGGTGGATTTTCTGAGGCAGAATGGGATTGCTTATCTTGTCAATTTCCGCCTGCTTCTTCAGCGCATCCTCAATACTCAAACCCAACCATTCAGCCTCTTCCAACTGTAAATGAAACACAAACTGTTGCTAATAAAAGTTGCTATTTTTCCATGTAATTTTTATAAGTAAATGATCAGCTCGATAGTTGGTAATCTTTTTGATAACTATGTTGATGAAAGCTGTTGCTGTCTTAGACAGTAACAACTTTCAACAACATTGTTTTCAAAATACTCCCAGCTATATTTGTAACATTTAGAAAGGGTTTATCATACAGTCTAACCTTTTCAAACCTGCGATCCAGTATCTTAATTTTAAAGCAAACATACCGAGCTTATGCCACAGTCACCCTCTATCCATCACAATAGGATCCTTCCAGCCAAACTTGGATAAAATCTGCCCAGAGGTTAAGGAGATATGTTTTAAAGAAAAAGTTGATGGATGGATGGATGACTGATGGATTGACAGATGGATGACGGACATAGGGTCACAATGGCATAAGCTCAATGGACCTTTCCATTTTTAGCTATGCCCCGCCCATCACTAGCTAAGCTCCACCCACACCTCGCCGTGTTTGGATTGATCGATCCCCGAATGCCCTAGCTATCAATTTCCTGAAAACTATACAGGGAAGCTGTTGAATATTTTGTAACTAATTTGATTGGGTGCTGTTGCTGCCTATGGCAGCACCAGCGCCTAGTCAAATTAGTTTCAAAATATTCAACAGAATATTTATTAAATAGTAAAAGCAAACAATTTGTACAACAAGGCATAGACCGTCTTCAAATATGCGTTCGTGACATACTTATCGACATCATTCATGACATCATCCAAATCGACATCATTCATGACATCATCCATTATGATGTCATTCTACACACCGCGTAGATGATTATGACGTCATGATGGGTACATACTCTGGAAAGGTGAATTGACCATTCTGTTAAGGTGAGCTAACAAATCATATTTTCGTCATCGGCAAACAGCCATTTTCCAAGAGTAAATTGAAATCATCAAATCGTTATTAATGGTGTGCAATTGTGTGCTTGTGCAATTATTATTTAAGAATAATCGTGATTACTCGATTAATTAGTCTGAGTACAAATTACCCAGCTGTAACAACAAAGGAATATCATTGATGAAAGTTGCAATGGTGTTTAGAAATGTCCATTTTCATGCCAAGAAAAAACTACCATATTTTTTGAAAATGTGTCACTGAAATGCCTGGCTCGATGCTCGCGCTAGTCATTCAATGATACATTTTTTTAAATAGTCTTCTCTTGTCCTGCAAATGGACATACATTCGCTGAACAAAATGAAAATTTTCCTGACCAATCACATTAAAGAGTAATTAAGAGGTTAAGTTTTGAAATATTTTATGCAATAGAAATCATTCACGATTATTCGATTATTTAATTTTTAATCATATAAATTCACGATTTAAAACACAATCGCGATTTTCGATTCAATCACCTAATCGTGCAAACCTACCGCAACATATTTCACCCACAGCACTATTATCCACACCAAACACCAACCAGTCCTCCATAAATATTCAACATTTTGATGGAATTGTGGCCCGCTATCAACCAATACTTATTTATACATTCATCAAACATTCCCATGAGAAATCTCTGATGAAAGGTACAGAGATGTGTATTTTGCAGTTCCTCTACACAAACAGCAGACTGAAAATGTCTTACAATTATTTATTTATTTCATCCTTTGATCACTGGGTAATTAGTGGCTGATAGTAATAAGATCATTTGTCATTCCCCAGTTAATTAAAATGGCCAGGGTGATAGCTTCTTGCAAACTTTCGCGCTATCAATCATGGCTGAGGGTGACCAGCAAAGGATGGATTGTTGTTTTTATCTAACATGTTATATCATTGGTGGGTTTCCCAAGACACAAGACAAATCGTGAATTAATTTGCCGCAGATGTTCGTTTAATTATTATAAATTAGAACCACATAGGTGACCACCCCACCCCCACCCCCATCCCCCACAACCACCACACACACAGCTCCCCCACCCCCACTCTCAACCATCCTCAATGACTCTCAGTGTGGTATTAAAAAAATGTTATGAAACATTTAAAAAATTTAATTTAATTTCATTTAGCCCTTCAACACTCAATGAATGATTAGCTCGATACGCGAGCCAGTAATTACAGCTATAAATTTTCAAAAATAATCTTATCTTGTTCTGCTACTATGAGGAAATTGAAATTTTCGTAAACAAATTTGAGGATTGAAGGGCTAAAATGAATTTAAAGTCTGTTCATTCATTGCTTAAACATTAACTCAAGGGAGATAACTTCTAATTCGCATAAATAACTCGTAGATATGGGAAAGGAAATATATTATTGAAAATACATGTATAACTTATATGAGTGATAGTGTGCCAGTTTCATCCCAGAAAACCTACTATCGCAACTTCAGAGAAAGTATATAAGGAAAGCTGTTGAATATTTTGAAAGTGATTTGACTGAAATATGTTGCTGTCTTCGTCAGCAACATTTTCCAACCAAATTACTTTAAAAATACCCTTTACATCTCTTGCAATTTTGTGTACCTGATGGGTAAGATCCAAATAGGTAAGTATTGAGACACAGATACGAGTGAAATGAATACATTTTCATCGCCATAACAAGTGATCTTTTTAAACTACAGGAGTTCTTCCCCTTGATGTATGGAAGACCATAGTTCCCAGGAAGTCTAATGTCCCCATTGAAGGATGTTCCAAAGCAGAAATGAAAGCAGGCTCAATACCTGGATCCATTTCTAGCTATGCCCCATCCATTTCTAGCTAAGCTCTACCCACGGAGATAATGATACAAGTCAGCTGTTGAATAATTTGAAACTAATTTGACTGGGAGCTGTTGATGCCTATGGCAGCAATAGCTCCCAGTTAAATTAGATGCAAAACATTCAACAGAATGTTCATTAAATTCTATATTCATCAAAGATATGCAATTTGTACACATTAGTGAGACTTCTTGATTTTTGTGATGGAGTTACGTCATTTTGATTATGACATCAGCTACAAGTGCCATATTTGACTATGACATCAGATACTGGAGTGTCAGATCATATCTCTCCATTAAGTGAAATGCCATACGTATTTTAGCTTGAACAGACCAGATGTGCGTAATTTTGAGTTCATGCAATGTTCCATCAACTATCACCGCGTGATTCTAACAACAAAACATGAGAAACAAAACAGTACCATCCTGGGAATCCATGCAGGGGAGATAATTAGGCACATTAGTGATCCTAATCGCATCTGATATTAGAGGGATAGATATTACACAAACTCTTCCAATGACAGACTCACCTTGAATCTTTTTTTCTGAAGATATATTTAGCACATCATCCCTAAAATTTGTTCAAGAAAATTTAAGCTTTCTCATACAAAATGTCAATTTGCAGAGCAAGGGAAGACTATTTTTGAAAATTAACCACTGGAATGACTGGCTTGGTTACCGAGCCAGTCATTCCCGTAGTAAATTAAAAAAATAGTCTTCTGTTGATCTGCAAATCGACATCTCTCAAGACCACTACAGAAGCGTCATTTTGTCAGCCTGACTGTAAAATGGTTAAATCAACATACAATGGCCACTCGTTTACAGATCTAATGGACATATTAACCCTATAGTGGCTAAATTTGGTTCAGAAAATTAACATATTCGCTTATTAAGTGTCCATTTGCAGGTCAATTGTAGACAATTTTTAAAAAATTTACCATTGGAATAACTGGTTCAGTTACCAATCCAGTCATTCCAGTTGTAAATTTTCAAATATAGTCTTCTCTTGTCCTGCAAATTGACATATCTCAAGACCACTACCAAAGGCCTTTTTGGTAATTAAAGTGTTTAAAAAGCCTTTATTGATTTCTGGACAAACTTTCAGACATATGCACACTACCTCCAGATGGCAATGGAAGCACATTTTTTGTAAATTCTTTTCAAAATCAACAGTAAATCTTGTCACTAGAAACAGACCACAAGCAGCCTGCTCTATAGGGTAGTCCCTGGGGGATCCCTGAGGGGGTCAGAGATTACTAACATTGCACATGTGATAATGCCCATGAGTTACATCATATAGCCTAATTGTTGCTCATCTCTGCATATAAACCTGTTCCTTAATGGCCCTCAAATCACCCCTAACATCAAATCACTCATCGTTCACCAATCATTAAGCAACAGATCACCATATAGCCCCTATAGAGTTGATGATTGGGGTGGGTTAATGATTAAACAGCTTAAATTCTCATCAACTCTAACAAATTGCTGACTAATTAAGATTAACACTTATCCCCAAAATTTCAAATATCTCAATTTGAAAGCAAAAAATCACGTAAGCTGTTGGATATTTTGAAATTAATTTGCTTAGTAAATGTCAGTTGCATTACAAGACACCTACTTTTGTACAATTTACCAATGGAATGACTTGTTCAGTTATAGCGTCCATAATTCCAGTGATAAATTAAAAAAATTGTCTTGTCCTGTAAATGTACAATACCATTGCAGAAGCTGTTTTTTGCTGGCTTGACCATTATGGTAAATGAAATTTAAATCAAATTTATGTGTCTAAGTGTTGTGACTTTAGAAATTCAATAAAACTATTGTCCACCACATATTTGTCTATAGTCCATGTACTCTAAACTTGTAAGCCATTCAACCTCCCACCCATCCCAAACATCCGCCTCAAAATTTATTAATAGGTAAAATATTTGAAACATTTCAAATTTCTGAATTCACATTTTTAAACATTACTCTAGGACTAACAGAAGGTGCACATGCATATCCATGTGTACTTGCATGCATGTATGCAAGCACGCGCACACTCGGGACTGTTCCAACCAACTTATAATGCATGAACGTGCATATGGTCAAGCCTTCAGTGTGTATTTCAAATTTAATTAAAATTTTATCTGAAATTCTATTTCATTTTTAATAGCTTCAATCACACTGTCTAACTTAGCTCAAACTAGATTTCTTCCAAAATAGATCATAAGATTTCTAGCAGGTGTTCAGTATTATTATAATTAACTCTCAAATTCAAGCACTTAAAATAAAATAAATTCAATATAATTAGGAAACTGTAGGTTAATGACAAGATACCAAGCTCTGAAACCTTCCTTTGTACATCAATAAACCTGACTCTTAATTGCGCTAATTGACCATGGAAAGAAGATTCCCTTACCCTGTGAAGTGAGGTGTATGCCCAGCCTTTCATTCCTAAAATACGGTATTGGAGCGTATCTCAACCTCAAAACTAACCATCCACGTAAGCTGTTGAATATTTTGAATCAAATTTGACTGGAAGACGTTGCTGCCATAGGCAGCAAACGTCTTCCAGTCAAATCTGTTTCAAAATATCCAACAGAGTATTGGTTTTTTTTATTTTTTGACTTGTTTTTGCTTGTTTAAATGGGTTAAATTCTGATAAGAACCAAGCTCTGTCAAGCATACCTTTGATTCTAATCAAAAAGACCTGTTACTTATCATTCACAAATCAACCATGAACAGGAATCCAGACTTCGAAGCAAAAATTCCTCATTTTAGCCTAAGCCTTGAGTTGTCTTTATGGAAGTCAAATTACACAGGAGCATTTATCAATAGGCTATATAGTTAGGCATTGATTTTTTAGAATGACATTGCCAAATCATTATTAGACACCAATAAGTTTCAGTCAAATTGCTTTCAAAACAATCAGTAAGCTCACTCATTTATGTATGTAAATATTTGGCAAAAAAATTGTAAAATTTCTAGTAAAATCAAATTTCCACTAATTACAGTCACGCTTTCTGTAATGTCAAAATCAGATAAAACTTCTAAAGAAATTCTCATGTTTCCATTTGAATCAAATTTCCCAAAATAAACAGCTTTGTTGTTGTTTATTGTTAGTTGAACAGAACTTAAAAATGTGGACAGAAATTCTGTAAGAGTCGTCAAATATGTCATCTCAATATTTATTACAAATTTCCATTTTGAAGTTTCAGGAAGAGGGTTTCAAGGAATTTATAAACTAAATAGTACGACCTGCTCAATAATTTAAAAATAGTTTAAATGAATATTATCATTATTCAGTCAAATAGTTTTCAAAATAACCACCATGTTGTGATTAACCCTATCAGGTCAGCTGACCAGATACGACTGTTAATCCTGTATGACATAAGAAAAAAACAATTTGAATATTATGTAGTTAATTTGACTGACAACTTCTAGGGAATGTGATTACACACATGCACATGTATTCATGAATGCCTGTTTACACACATGCATGCATGCACGCACACACACGCACACACTTCTAAAGCAGATTTATTGTAACTAACGCTATTGCGCAAATTGCTACAATTTCCGAATATTATTAAACCTCGAGAACCATTAAGAATACCATTATTATTATTATTATTATTATTATTATTATTATTATAGAGTACAGCTGAACAAGCTTATAACCAGCCACTTTAGGAAGTAATTTACTGTTTTTAATTCTTGACATTTGAATTGTATAAAAATAAGTTCTTTAAGCCCCAAAGTCAATATTCTTGACTGCAAACATTTATTGAATAGACGAGCCATTTACGCGTAATAATCATCTTTGTGATTGCTTCAAATGATATGACATTCTAAATTTCTTTGAAACTTTAACCTATTTAATCCTGAAATTTGCTAAAGAAAATTTAAATTTTCTCATAGAAAATCTCAAATCGCAGACCAAGAGAACATTTTAGAAAATTTATCACTGGTATATGACTGGCTCAAGAATCGAGCTAGTCATTCAAGTGATAAATTTTCAAAAATAGTCTTCTCTTGGTCTTCAAATGGACAATTCTAGAAGCTAGTTTTGGGCAACTTAACTGTCTTGCTGCTGCAAGCCACCAGCAAATATGTTCAATGACCAAAAACTTGAATTGCTTCAAATATTTTGAAAACAATCTCACTGGAAGTTGTGTTAGGAGGTCACAGATATAACCCTTGGATTATGTTTGTCTCCAAAAGCTCAGCAGTCTGACGGTTTTACCCATTTTCATCTTGTATGCCATACATGACAAACAAATATATGCTTAGCGATAGACCTTTAATTGTGAAACAGACCAAAATAACTGAGTGATCTTGACAAAGATCTGTGTACAGAGGAACAAGTCTATTTTTGAAAATTTACCAATAGAATAACTGGCTCGATAACTGAGCCAGTCATTCCAGTGGAAAATTTTCAAAAATAATCTCTTGGTCTGCAAATGGACATTTTCTATGAGAAACTTTAAATCGATAACCGAGCCAATCATTTCAGTGGAAAATGTTCAAAAATAATCTTCTCTTGGTCAGCAAATGGATATTTTCTGTGAGAAATTAAAAATTTTCTAGAACAACTTTGAAGAATAAAGAGTTAAAGTAAAAAGAAAAATTAAAAGTTTTGTAACACAACAAAAATACTAAGCCACTCAATTCACTGTTTGCTAAAAGTCACCTGACTTAGATATCTCAGAAAATTTTAACCTATTCATTCCCATGGTGTAGGTTCCCTTGAAACAAGTTTAGCAGAGATACATCCCTCCATTGGGTAGTCTTGATAGTATCTCTTTAACTCTAAAGCAGTCATTGCTCTAGGGAACCGGTTCCTCTATTCCTATAGAGAACATATAAACGAGTCTGTGAGCATGCGCACTTATGCTACTATGCATGCGACAGAGTCCAAGCCGTCATTAATTAATTTTCTGTATTACGGGAAACACCTAACTTTTATCTCAACAAATCCTATTCATTCCATAATCTTGTGGAGCTACATCCACATTTGCTTTTCATGAACCACAGTACAAGTGGTCTTTGTTGAATAAGTCATAGTACTTATGTAAAATGGTTATAATTTACGTGAATATGAGCAGAAAGTTCGTTGTGACCAAGTTGAAAGAAAATGGCGCCAGCTTCACATTACAAGCCAGGGGAAGTCAATAACTCTGATCCTATTTTAGCCTCGAGGCTCCGTTCCTACGAAAGGTATACTATATACCGGTTTGGAACATCTCCTACGAAAGGTATCCTACATAACATATGTAACATACCGGTTGGGAAGTTAGTGGATCAATTAAGAGTTTTGACTAGGTACGTATTTCCGAGCGTCATTCTTTCCTACATAAGGTATACTACATACCGGTTTGGATCGAATCCTACATAAGGTATCCTACATAACTATGTAATATACCGGTTGGGAAGTTATTGGATCTATTAAGAATGTGACAGTGGTGCAAACAGGCGTGGTGGACCGGATGAACACCACAAGGATACACCACGATCATCCCCTGAAGAAAAGCGAGTGGTCCTTCTAAGGACCGTTACTAACCAACTAACATGAAACTCGCAATTACTTCATGATGATCAGTCAGTCATGTCAGTCGTATTACAATAAAGACGAGACCATCGTATTAATTCGCGATTCGGTGTTCGCTTTCAATTGGCGGCGTTTTTGCAGGCTAATTTAACATTACTAGCAATGGGCCATGAAACCTTTTTACCTTTTATTTAATATCTTATAAAAATTACTCGAGATTTTATGTTTTCTAATACCTGGCGGGGTTAATCGACGCAAGTATTTTTTATGGCCGTAGTTTCATGAAAAATGTAAACATTGCGTTGCTATGGGATATCCTCTTTAGTGTGTCGTAAATTTGCAAATGTTGGACGATCTCGGAATGCCCGGATGTTCAAAATTACGATACTGAATTGAATCCTCGTAATCACATAACCCGCTTTTGTTAGATAGGCTATTAAGCCTGTGCCAGATTATCAGGTTCACTTGATTTGTAAATCTAGGGAGAAACTTGCGTTCACTTGATTTCTAAATCTAGCGTTAAAACTTATTATTACTGGTTATATTGTAATGTGAACCTAAAATGATCTAAAACGTAATGCGATGTTCTAGAAAAATTGCATGAACGGCCGATAATTAAACTGGGTAGCCAGCGTCTATTGTTAGCGAGCCGGACAGTGGCAAAGTAAATCTCCGTTTGGAGGCGCTGACGAGAAGCGTAGATCTCATTGACGAATTTCCGATTCCAGGATATCTATATCCGAGTACTCGCTTAACCTACTTCATTAAAATTTGCTTTAACCTAATCTGGTCAGATAATATCACGTGATTTATATATCATGTGATTATCACGTGATTCTGATTTATATATTATAAAGACGACATTTATGTCAAGTTAGGATTAATTTTGATGGAAAAAACAATCTTTATTAAAGGATACGCAATATTTAGGCTGCTCAATTTAATAATTTCACTTCTGCGAATGATGTTTTGAGGTATACATTAAGCATAGCCGCGAGGTGACAAGATTTGTGAAGGGTTTTTTCGTGGTATCTTCAGACGTTAAGATGTTTAAAAATTCAGAGGAAAATAAGTTTTATCCGTGTATATAGTGCGCGCAAATTTTTTAGAACATGTAAATTGAGCATAAATGTGCGACCTATTTATGGATTTTTAAGTAAATACGCCACTCCCATATTTGCTGGTACTCATTCAGAGTCAACTTATTTCAGTTGCAACTTATGACTAATAACTTCGAGAGTTAAATGGTTAATATTTGATAGTAAACGCTACAAACTTTGATGACCAAGTTTTACTATATCAGAGATGTGTGTTGATCTCAGTGTTTTAGTAGCAAGCATAGCCTTTGGATCAGGAAAGTTCTTGACTATCAGCCACTTTTATTAGCCCTAAGATGGGTTTTTTCCCTACTTAATGTATAATCTAATCTCTCATCATTTTGTAAATTCTTTCTGCGGGTACTTAACTTGGGTGAAATTGGATATATAGAGCACGTACCCAGGCTATGAGGGATCATTCTATCGGCTCTCAATCGATTAATTGTTATAGTCAAATATAACATTCTGCTTGCAAATGGACTATTACTCGTGGAAATCATCTGAAAGTCTAGAAGAGGGGGAGAACTAACCTAGTTAGAAAAATTTTCTCTCTAAGGGGTGTGTAAACTGAAATGTTGGTCTGAACATGTTGTTTCCACACCATCTCTTAAAACATTCGAAAATGGTTTAGTAGGCTTTGGCATAGTCAAGCCAATGTATGACTACACCGTACACGCAACCCATGACTAGAAGTGACGGCACAGGCATGGAGATAAATGAAGAAGAGATGACCATGAGGCCTAATTGTCCTGTGCTCAGTATTATTACCTAGATTATAACTCAATTTTTATGGCATAGCAACTGATTATAATTAAACTTCTGGTTTAGGTATGCCAAATCAAATCACTTCTGTTTTTTTGCTGGTATTGTTTGTTTCTAAATCACTTGACAGTTTAAATGCCCTATTTCAGGGGCTCTTATTTTGGATTCTTTAATTCTTTATTAGTTGCTCTTAGTGCAATGGCTGAACCATCCAATTATCCTCATCCTTCGAAACCTTGTGTACACCCAACTCTTCGCATTTATCTTCTAGGAATAATTTAATTTTTTCTTATGATCCTAGCAGTGCTTTTGTCGTTTTGATTTCACTAGATTTCGTTTTGCTCCTGAATCTTCTCATGTATTACACTCTAACTATCAGCCTCCATCTTTCGACCTGTTCTCTCAAAAAATTGGAATCAATCATCTTTCGATTCTCCTAATATCAATCTGCAAATAAGTGCGTCAGACTTTATTATTTTAATTGTGAATAGTGGTTTGCTATCTTTTAGTATCATATCTGGCCTGATTTATTTTTAACATAGTTTTTCAGTCTTTCTTTTCTATCAGTTGGATCCCTCGCCATGATGAAGCATATCTATGGGTGAATGTAATCTTGTCACAATAACACAATCTTTTTTGTCTTATCAAGATTTACACCGCTCCTTTCTCGAGTTCAGTAGAAATTTTGATCTTTTTATTTGTCTAGGGATATATCTATTTCTATTATTGTCATATGGAGAGGTCTTCTCAGCCTTATCTATTCAAGCCTATTTTTTATTCTTCTAAATTCTAACTTTCCCAGGCATTATTAAATAAATTCCTCAAGGGGGCCTAACCAAGATGATTGGATTATTGCCTTCGCATGGATTGCGGAATATGTTTTTTGTTGTTTTTTTCCTTTCACCCTTCTGTGTAGTTTCAGTCCTTTGTCCTTATCCATCATTGATCTGGTCACAGGTTTGATGGACTTCTTTCCTGTTTAATCATCTGATAAAGATATTAACAATTGGGCTCATATCATACTAGCTTTGTTTTAAAATTAGATTTGTAAAATAAGATTCTGCAGGTTTATTCTGGTCCTAGCTGTCATGCTTAAGCGCTTCTATATAATCTCTACTCTATCAGGGGTGGGATGGGTATAGCTAGCCTCATGCATGTCTTAGGTAGCAGATTTCCTACATATAAGGTACAATCAATGTAGTCATTGAATCCCCCTTTTTTCTATCAAACCATGTTGGTCTCCTTTGACATTAGTCCTGCTTCTGTTCCTGATCAATAATTTTCTGCTCTTTTCAAGTAGGATACAGTGGAGGAATGGCAGAATCCAGACTTTAAGGATTATGAGGTGCTGGCAGATCATCTTTTATAGGGTCTCGGCTCTTATCTTCAACTCATATATTTATCCTTTTCTGACAACTTCCAAAAAATTTACACTTCATGATTTAATACTAATTCTGTTGTATATTTTGGAATTATTTTGTCTGGAACCCATGGCTGCTTTGATACTGTTTGAGACAAAAATTACTTAGTCAATCGTTTTATATTCAACTCTTTTCCTACTATGTTGTCTCAGAAATGGAGTTCATCGATGAAAGGAATAATATGGACATGGAGTCATTTTGCCTAGTCATCACTGGTCTAGTCAAGGATAAGGGACAGTGTTTTCTGATATTTCTATATATACAGAATTTGTCCTAACTGGATCTGGGTTCTTTTAATTACATCATAGCCAGTCTGGGATTCCTCTGGCTTGGAAGGTTGCTTAATTGTGTTAAAATTTGGGCCGAATGGAGTCAGTTTTGTGTACGAAGGTCAAGTCTGGTAATTCAGAATTTTGTCCCTCACCACGACTGCATACACTGCATTTTCATTCGTTGGGTGTCATCGGTACCAATTCACCAGTTAATCCATCTGCAGGTCCAGTTTGATGTCTTGTTCTTACGTGTTTGGGGGAGGGGATCTCGTTCTTGTGTCTATGGAATCAGATAAAGTAGTCTTACTACTCTCTTCCTTTTCAGGAACTAGAACAGGAACTAATACTCTAGTATTCCTCTTCAATACTCAGGAATATTGGAGAATGAAGAGATATTGTCTCTTTCACAAGCACCTATCTGCTCATGCAGTCATTTCTATAGTAGTGACCTTCATCAACAAGCAGGGCAGTTGAGGTTATCATATTTTGTTTGGAGTCTTGGTCTTCCTCCTGCGGTGGAGATGTCAGCAAAACTTTCAGCAGCTCACATTCCAGGTAGAATGATTTTCCTTGTAGCTCATTTATTACATCCCATTAAGTTTCTACTCAGTATAGTGTCCAGATTTGATGTTCATATTCTTCCTCCAGGCTAGGCTCTGGCGGTAGATGCTCTGGCCCAGTCATAGACTTCACATTTTATCTTCAATTTAACTTTCTAGTGCCAATTGTATTTAAGAACTTTTGTCAGCGGTTTCTAGTACAATTGTCTTTAAGAACTTTTGTCAGCAGAATGTATTATCCCTTTAATCACTCCTGCTTGGCCCAATGAGAGTTATTCAGTGGATCTCGTAGTCCTCTTTGTGGAAAGCCAAAGCGTCTTACCAATTTTGCTGATTTTCTATCTCGTTTAACAGCAGCTTTCAGTTCATCATTCCACAAATCTTCAATATGTATATATGGTATTTTCCAAGAGACCTGTTTTTCAGAAATTGATTTTTTGTCTGAACTTTAGTATTCTTAATCAATTCAAACTATCTGTTACAGGAGAATTTACCAGAGTATATTTAAGGTTTTCAAATGGTTGTTAGAACAGCACATTATCTCGCCCGATTCTGCATCCCATCATCAAGTCATAGATGCATGGCATATTTTTTGATGATTTAAATCCCTGTATGCTGGGGTGGTGTTATCGTTTTCACTAGCATCTATCCTTCTTTGTTTTCTAGAAGCCGGTTTGAGAGTTATTAAGTATTTACATCATTTATCCATGGTACCGGTATTTTTAGGGGTATAGCACAAAGGCAAATACCTATAATAAATTCCTCTATTAATTCATTCTTGGGTCCATCTGTTTAATTGTATAACTCTGAAATCATTCGCGGCCGCGTTTGTTAGAGGGCATTTTGATATTCATATTCTTTTTGGGAATGATCTTTTCTAGGTGGTAGGAGAGCTGGCCTCATTCTTTGCCCTTGAAGAGATCTTATATATATATAAAACCTAATTAATTGTTTTCAATCCTTTCCGAAAACTATGCCCAATTTAAAATATCTTTTTGAAACACCGTTCAGGTTACTTATGCAAATTTGTTTAGTAAGCGCGCATCTCATCAACTGGATTACAGACACCATTAATCGACACTAGAATGTACCTCCAGGAGACACTCAGTAAGTGTTAAGGCACACGATGTTCGTGGTATGGCCTTCTCCTTCACATTCTATGCAGATCTACCGTTCAGATTACTTATGCGAATTTGTTTAGTAAGCGCGCATCTCATCAACTGGATTACAGACACCATTAATTGACACTAGAATGTATCTCCAGGAGACACTCAGTTTGTGTTAAGGCACACGATGTTCGTGGTATGGCCTTCTCCTTCGCATTCTATGCAGATCTATCAGTGGACGACATTATGTAAGTTGCAGTATAAATGTCAGATTCTACATTATTTTTATCTGAAAGATCAGATTCAATTCACATTTCACAATCTGACATTTCTCGTTTCGCCACTCAAACCTAGGCTCAATTGCCTAGATTCTTTAGTCAGCCGTCTTCTTCACCATCTCACGGCTGTTTTTAAATTCTCTTTGCTGAGATTTTCTAATTATCATTATATTATTGTATTTTATTTCGAACATTTGTTTGTTCGTGCTATTTCAGCACTTCAGCGATTTAGTTGGTTTTAGTATTTTTGGTGATTAACCTTTCATTCCTGATTTGCAATTTACCAACCCACCTAGTATTTGGGCTCTGACCAATTCTGTGTTTTAGCAAACAGTGAATTGAGTGGCTTAGTATTTTTGTTGTGTTACAAAACGACCAGACGTATATATACTGGTCTGGCGTTTTGTTAGCTTACTAAAATACTTACCACTCAATTCACTGGGGCCCACCTCAGCCACCCCGCATCGTTAAATTGCAAATCATTAAAAATTTGTGGAATTAATTAATGACGGCTTGGACTCTGTCGCATGCATAGTAGCATAAGTGCGCATGCTCACAGACTCGTTTATATGTTCTCTATAGGAATAGAGGAACCGGTTCCCTAGAGCAATGACTGCTTTAGAGTTAAAGAGATACTATCAAGACTACCCAATGGAGGGATGTATCTCTGCTAAACTTGTTTCAAGGGAACCTACACCATGGGAATGAATAGGTTAAAATTTTCTGAGATATCTAAGTCAGGTGACTTTTAGCAAACAGTGAATTGAGTGGTAAGTATTTTAGTAAGCTAACAAAACGCCAGACCAGTATATATACGTCTGGTCGTTTTATATTCAATGCTTGATTCCAAACCTCTGAACAATGAACCTTTGTGAGAGCAAGTGAGACAATCATTCAGCTTCAAAACTTAACTTTAATAAATTTCACTTCAAATTATATGCTGGGCAATTTGTGCATACTCAGCGACAATTTAGCAAAGTTTAAACTAAATTTGATGCAAACACATAATTATCGCTCAAAACGTGATAAAAAAACCTGATAATCAGAATATTTCAAAGAAATATTTTTTTCAAAATATGTTTTTATTAAATCTAAACACTTATCGAGTTAAGTTTACTGCCAACTTTCCAAGCATTGAAATAAAAAATAATTGTAGTGTCTTGGAAAAAATTTTCAAATTTCAAAATTTGGATAAAATTTAAGATTAAAATTAAAAGATCTAATATAATTCACACACAAATATTGTTAAGTTAAAGTTTCAACTTAAAATGAAATATGAAAATATACTCCTACTAAACCCCTGTACATGATTATAACCCTTTAACACTCAAGCCCTGAATTTGTTCAAGAAAATTTAAATTTTCTCAAAGAAAATGTCCATTTGTAGACCAAGAGAAGACTATTTTTGAAAGCTTAGCACTGGAATGACTGGCTCTGGCATCGAGCAGTCATTCCAGTGGTAAATTTTCAAAAATAGTCTTCTCTTGGTCCGCAAATTGCAATGTTTCAAGACCACTGCAGAAGTCGTTTTTGGCTGATATGATGGTTAAAGGGTTAACACTCAAGATGGCCAAATATGGTTTTTGCTATCGTCATGAGAAATGTTCATTTGCAGACACAGATAAAATTACTTTAAAAAATTTACCACTGGAATGACTTGGCCAATAACATAACCAGTTATCCCAGCGGTAAATTTTTAAAAACGATCTCCTGGTCTGTAAATGGAAATAATTTATGATAAAATTGAAATTTTCTTGAACAAATATGAGAATTAAAGTATTAATCGCCTTTGATGTTTACTAAATCATGAAAAGTAGGTCGCTCTGACCTATTTTAAGCATTTTATTATCAAGTGCTCCACAAATATCCTCTGCAGTACTCTCAAACATTTAAAGGTCATGCTGTCCAAAACACACCTCTGCAGTGGTCTTGAGAAATGACCATTTATACAGGCACAGAGAAGACAAATTTTTCAAATTTAGCACTGGAATGACTGGCTTTTCCAGTGGTAAATTAAAAAAAATTGTCTTCAGTTAGTCAGCAAACGGACATTGTTTTATGAGAAAATTTAAATTTTCTTGATATAATCTTACAAGTAAAGGATTAAAATTGAGAAATATTTTTGAAAATAATAATTTTCTTTTTTCAACAATACACAAAATAACAAGTCATGAGACCGCTAACTCAGACAGTTATGCAAGGCAAATCTTCTAATGATTGCCACGATTCAAACTAAATCGCTTAAGTTACAGGATCAAAATTATTAGGGCGTAAGGCTCTTAACTTCTGTCACTCATTCGCTATACAACTCAGACACAATATTTCGTAACTCTTCACTCGTAATGATGGCTGTCTGGATCATTTCAATCTATAATCGCAACTATGGAAATTCATCATATAAGAGAGGGGGGGGGGAGGAGAGAGAGTGGGAGAGGGAGGAGAGAGAGGGAAAGGGAGGGAGGGAGATGGGGGGGGGGGAGAGGGAGGGAAGAGAGGGAGGGGAGGGAGAGAGAGAGGGAGGGAAGAGGGAGGGGAGAGAGGGAGGGGGAGGGAGGGGGGGGGGGGGGAAAGTATTATCCAACTTCAAAAATAATTGTATATTTAAACCATTTTAAGGGAGATAACTCTTGGGAACCTTTAAATCCTTTAATGACAAGCCAGCCAAAAGCAGCTACTGCAGTGATCTTAACGAATGTCATTTTGCAGGGAAAGAGAAGACGACTTTTGACAAATTTTCACGGGAATGCCTGGCTCGTTGACACAAACAGTCATTCCATTGACAAATATATCAAATTAACTTTCTCTTGGTCTGTAAATGGACATTTTATACGAGAAAATTTAAATTTTCTTGAGCTGATTTGAGGTTTAAAGGGTTAAGGACCCTAACAGCAAGCCTGTGAGGATGGAATAGCCTAATCCCATCCCCCCCCCCCCACCCTGAGAATCAAACTCTGTTCCTCAGACAGCATTGGATCAGTTACTCTCAGAAATTTACTAACACCACATATTACATAATCCCATGAGTCCCTTCTGACAGTACGGTCTAGTAATTCCACAGAAAGAATGTTAATCTGAGATTTTATGGATGAATTGTTTAATTAGATCAAAAAGTTGACTTCGCTTTTAAAACTCATTTTATCTCACAAAATTCACAGACGTTCATCTCAATATAGCTAAGACTTCGGCAACAACAACTTTCAGTCAATTTGTTTTCAAAATAACAAGCCACAATTTAAATATAGCATCAATTAGAGAATCTGGGATAAAATGTGTTAAATGTCACATGTCATAGCATCCATACTATTAATATGGGAAAATGATATGAAGTGATATAAAAATTGGATTTTTGTAACTTTTTTCACTTCAAACAAATTTTACATAAGCAATTTCATCCCCGAATTGAACCGCTATTGTTCACTTTCCCGGGAGTCAAGCCGAAGTCCAAAGGTATCTGTGAAAAAGATTACACCTGAAAAATGGTAAAGCCAGATTGTATGACATCACATTAACACATTCCATTCTATATTTCTTTTTGTCTGAAAATATTTAATACACTCTCTAACTAAACTTGTTCAGGTTATTTTGAAAACAATTTGACTGAAAGTCATTGTTGCTTATTGCCGCAACATTTTTCAGTCAAATTGTTTTAAAAATATTCAGCAAGATTTATATTTATTGAATAATTGAAGTTTCCCTTAATTCAGGAATAAAGATGACTATATGATTAAGTGGTGGAGAAAGTGTTACATTCACAACCCAATTACTACGGTAATTAATGTGACTAATTTCCAAAATACCCTGTTCTTTAGCATTACACCTGGCCACAGACTTTTACAATTAAAATTAATACACACTTTCAGAAACACCGTTTTCAAAATGAACACCAGTATTCCTAATATCTGATTTACCACTGTGTAAATAAAATATCTTATTATGGACAATAGCAGGACAAGGGTCAACATGGCTTAATACATCATATGATTTGGGTGGGTTTAACCCTTACCACTCTGATGTCAATATTCTATCTTTTACTGTGTCAATAGCAGACACTGGTGTACATTTTTCAACAATTTTGGTGGACGATGTTGCTGTCTACGACGACAGCACCATCCTCCACCAAATTTGTTGAAAAATGAACACCAGTTCATATTTTAATTTAATTTAAAAATTAAAATTTTTGACAGAGTGGTAAGGGTTCAGTTGCATAAGAATCCAGTTAAGTTCATTGAAAAGATGAAAAGGTGAAAAAGTCAGTGAGGTGTCTCAGCGTCCAGCTTAACACTTATAGTCTGAAGATGGCCCAAAAGGGCTCCTGCTGTGGTCATGAGGAATGTCCATTTGCAGGCCAAGAGAAGAGTATTTTTTTTAATTTACCACTGGAATGACTGGCTCGTTTATCGAGCCAGTCATTCTAGTGGTAAATTTTCAAAAATACTCTTCTCTTGGCCTGCAAATCAACATTTAACAAGAAAAAAATTATTTTTGACAAATTCTGACAAACAGAGGGTTAAACAGATCATGGGATGATTAACAATATGAGCATAGATCCCTAATCCTGATTTAAAAATCCAGTTAAATTCTAAGTTAAACGTAATTGAACGATTTCTATGTCAGTTAATTAAATATTTTCTACACCAGTAAATAAATTTAGTAGTTCAATTTAAGGCTTAGTCAGTAGACAATTCTATCAAGTGGATATTTTCATCCTCAAACAGTTAATCTGTTTATTTGATAGAATAAAGGAAAAATTGTTTGTTTTGTTAGTGTTTGAGTTATTTTTTACGTGCTATAGCTTTGTGGAAAAATTTTAATTACTTAGTGAGTATCTTTTTTGATCAAATTGACCGACTATAATCTTTTATGTTCAATTATTTTTAACTATGCATTTTCTCGTAGAGGTGTTAATTTATACCTGAAGAGAAGAATATTGTAGAAAAATATATCACTGGAATGCGAGGTCCTGTCCTGAGATTTCCACTTACCAAATATGAAGCGATTCTACACATTCTTTCTAACGTTATTCTCTGGAAACCAGATCGTTGACAAATTTTAAGCCTTTCAGGGGAGGTAACTCTGATCAACATGGACAGTTTGCGCTGTAGTGAAATCTCAAGTGAGGCCTTCTGCTGCTGTATCTACTTACCAAAATGAGAACCTGCATGCGCTTCATAGTGTTATGCTCCGGAAACCAGATTTTTGACATATTTTTCAGGGGAGGGGGGGGGGGGGGGTCAAGATTTTTCAGGGGGAGTAACTTAGGCGGATATAGGGCAATTCCGCTGTAGCGCTCTTGTCACAATAGATGTACATACCAAAGTTGAAGCGAATACACAGGTCTTTTCAAAAGTTATGTTCCGGACACAAAACCGGACGTGTGCATGTACAGACTAAACCCAGGAGTGTTTCTCATGTCACCTAAATTCTGGGTGTTCGAGGTACCCCACCACCCTGAAACCAGGGGGTCCTAAACTGAAAAACTTTGATACTAATACTGTTTTTCACATCCATTCCAAAATCAGAACGTACCATGGACTCACAGCTATCAATGGACCTTTACATTTTTAGCAATGCCCCGCCCATCACTAGCTAAGCTCCACCCACACCTCGCCGTGTTGGGATTGATCGATCCCCGAATGCCCTACCTATAAATTTCCTGAAAACTATACAGGGAAGTTGTTGAATATTTTGCAACTAATTTGACTGGGTGCTGCTGCTGCCTATGGCAGCAACAGCGCCCAGTTAAATTAATTTCAAAATATTCAACAGAATATTTATTAAATAGTAAAAGCAAACAATTTGTACAACAATGCAGACCGTCTTCAAATATGCGTTCGTGACGTACTTATCGACGTGATTCATTATGATGTCATTGTACACATCACGCAGTTCATTATGACGTCGGTGGGTACTCTGGAAAGGTGAATTATGTAGGTCCCATAGTAGATTTTGCGGGTATGTCTGTGTAATAACCTGTGCATTTAATATTTAATAATCATACAATATTTTCAGGTGGGACACCACTGCCACTGCATTTGGGGGTACCAAGTAGCATTTTGGGGGTATATACCCCGATCAAAAGGAGCCTTATGAGGATCCCTGTTAGTATCCATATATAAGTTATAATGTGTCAGCATAGTACTAGTACTAAGTTAATGAAGCAACAATTTTGACAAATAGAATTTAATATTTCAAGTAGTACACATTCTAACTTAGCAGTAATTAAGTATGTGTTAAATTCTTTTCAATGTAAGAAATATTCTGTTGAATATTTTGAAGCTAATGTGACCGGAAGTTGTTGCTGCCTAAGGCAGCAACAATTTCCAGTCAAATTAGTTTCAAAATATTCAACAGTTTACACGTTATTCAACAGTCTATCTGTATGGATTGAATTTTAAATTCATATACTGAGATTCCATGCTTCAAATGGTTAGCTATCTCTTCTCATCATCCACTACAATGAACAAAATAAAAGCCGCCCGTAAATAATTATAAAGTTTTCAACCATTTATCGCTTCAAAGTTCCGCGGTTGTTGTCTTTGAGTATTAAAGCAACTGGTAAAATTATCCTGGAAGCGAAGCATTAATTATTCCCCATATTCAACCACTAATCCTCATCATTTATTCAAAACCCTGAAGCATTGAGCATGTGAAAGGATTAAATTCCATCCTTACACTTCAATGACCACAATGGGATTAATCTTTAACCCTCGGATTTGTACAAGAAAATTTAAATTTTCTCAAAGAAAATCTCCACTCGCCAAACAAGAAGGCTATTTTTTTAAATTTGTCACTGGAATGACTGGCTCGTTTATTAAGCCAGTCATTCCAGTTGTAAATTTTCAAAAATAATCTTCTCTTGGTCGGCAAATGGACATTTCTCAACACCATCGCAGAAGCCATTTTTGGCTGATATGAGTGTTAAAGGATTAAGGTTTTATTGCATAACAGGCGGGGTAATGTATTTGAAGAAAGCTAAGGATTACGTTGAAAGACTGGAGTAAATTTATCCTGGGAGATAAATGGTGATTCTAGGAATTGTTTTCAGAGCGGCAAGTCGTGAAACTTTCCCAATGTTTCAGTAAAATTGTCGGGAAGTATGGTCAGAAAAATTTGGAAAATTTATTTTCTTGTATTCTGAGTAATACAATTTTTGTTAACTCTTTAACACTTATATCAGCAAAACATCCACTGGCTGACCAAGACTATTTTTGAAAATTTACCACTGCAATGACTGGCTCGCTAACCGAGCCAGTCATTTCAGTGGTAAATTAAAAAAAATGTCTGGGGTTCAAGGGTTAAAGATGTATAACTAGAAGGACTACACCCCTTTAACCCTCAAATTTGTTCATGAAAATTTAAATCTTCTCAGAAAATGTCCATTTGCAGACCAAGAGAAGTCTTTTATAGATTAAATCTCTATAGTTTTATTAACCCTTACCACTCTGATGTCAATATTCTATCTTTTACTCCGTCAATAGCCAAAAAATAGCCTGAGTATTTCCAGCTTCTGTGGTATTTTGAAAAACTTTAACTGTCTACGACAACAACATCTTCGACCAAATTTGTTGAAAAATGAACTCAAGTTCACCCCTTAATTTAATTTGAAAATTAAAAATTTTGACATCAGAGTGGGAAGGGTTAAGATCGGATAATTTAGTCCTTGATGAATTAAATGTTCTTTGTAAAACTAGGTTACTTGGTGGACACTGGACACCAATACCAGACACTGGACATCAATACCGGACATTGGACACCAATGCTGAACACTAGACACCAATACCAGACACTGGAAACCAATACTAGACACTGGACACAATACTGTACACTGGACACCAATACCGGACCCTGGACACCAATACCAGACACTGGAACAAATACCGGACACTGGACACCAATACCGGACCCTGGAACCAATACCTGACACTGGACACCAATACAGGACACTGAAAACCAATACCGGACACTTGACACCAATACGGGACACCAATACCGGAGACTGGACACCAATACTGGACACTAGACACCAATACCGGACACAGAACACCAATACCAGACACTGGACACCAATGCCGGACACTGGACACCAATACCGGACCCTGGACATCAATACCAGACACTGGACACCAATACCGGACACTGGACACCAATACCAGACCCTGGAACCAATACCGGACACTGAACACCAATACTGGACCCTGGACACCAATACCGGACACTTGACACCAATACCGGACACTTGACACCAATACCGGACAATGCACACCAATACCGGATACTGGACACCAATACTTGGCATGTGACACCAATACCGGACACTGGACAACAATACCAGACAATGCACACCATTTAGATCGCTACATTGAGCCATCCTCCAGTTCAAGTATGGGCTAAAAAAAAAATGACATGTATGAAGGTGCTTGTGAAATTATTGCTTTGCGTGTTCACAACCCGTTATTTAAAAATAATCGTGATTACTTGATTGATCAGCTTGGGTAGAAATTACCCAGACTGAACAACAAAAGAATATCAATGACGAAAGCTGCCACAGTGTTTAGAAAAGTTAATTTGCAGGCCAAGAGAAGACTATTTTTGATAATGCATCACTGGAATGACTGTTGAGCCAGTCATTCCAGTGATACCTTTTCAAAAATAGTCTCCTCTTGGCCTGCAAATGAACTTTTGTAAACACTGTGGCAGCTTTCGTCATTGATATTCTTAACCAAATATCAATTTTCATCGCCAATCGCATTAAAGAGTAATTAAAAGTTAGGTTTTAAAATATTTTATGCAAAAGAAATTATTCACGATTATTTGATTATTAAATTTTTAATCATATAAATTCACGATTTAAAACATAATCACAATTTTCGATTTAATCGCGTAATCGTGCAAGCCTAGGCGCTATGATATCAGATTTCTGTGTAATTCACACATTTGGCTTAAGCGTTGAATCCATGTGAAAATCCTGACCTTTCACGCAACTCTATAAGGCTGTCATTTACGTGATAAACATCGTGAAAGGAAATTGGTTCCAGACATTTTTGAACAATGGTAGTGATTAGTGATCAGGCATGTTTACCATTCAGATTACAATTGTTCTGGCAGTTTAATCAGTATGAAGCGAAATCTGCCCACTTAGTGACCGAATCTGCTGGTTGTCGTGACAATGACCCACCCTCTCCGGAATGCCTAATTATGACTCATAGTGTATATCATGGCACGCGTACATCCATTCAGTCAAGGTATAAAAGATTTGAAAAGTATTAAAAATAAAATATTAAAGAATTTATTTGTATCCCATGTTTGTTTGAAGTTTAATACAAAAGACAGATGAATTTTTGGGAGAAAAGGATCCCAATACAGACAGGTGTGTATAAGTGATGAGGATGGATGGTGGGGGAGGGCATCTATTGCTAAAAAGATAACAAGTTGTCAAGTGTGTGTGTGTGTGTGTCTGAGGGCGCATGTGTCTGAGTGCGGGTGAGCTCTGCAATAACCCTAAACCCACAAACAACAAATTCCTATATTATGTTGAATATTTTGAGACTAATTTGTCTGGGAGTCGTTGTTGGCAAGATATTCAACAGCTTTTATGAACTGCTGGTATTTTAAGTGTTAACTCTTTCAATGATAAATTCCTGAAAAAATAAATACTCTATGATTCATGGCATTTTCTAGTGAATATTTTGAAATTACTCATGACTACCTAAGGGAGCAATGGCTTCCAGTTACAGTAATTTTAAAATATTCAACAGCTTTCCTGTTTGTTTGCCCTGAGATTTAGATATGGGGAATTTATCAGTGAAAGGGTTAATGGGTGAATCTATTTCCATCTTTATGCCATGGGTTTACTTATGTTAACCCTTTCATGGTCAAATTTCGTCAAAAAAAAATTCTATTTTCTGCCTATTGTATGTCCATTTAAAGGCTAAGAGAATAAAATTTTTGAAATTTTTTCACTGGTATGCTGGCTCGGTTTTCGAGCCAGTCATTCCTATGGTAAATTTTCAAAAAATTGTATTCTTTTGGCCTGTCAATGGACACTCCAGAAGACCATAACAGATACCGGTTTTAGCTGGCATGGCCATTAAAGGGTTAAACTCCTTTCAATTCTTTTGAAAGTGAGTTGACAAGAAGCCTAAGAGTACGGAAATAACTTCAGCCAAATTATTTTCCAAATATTCAACACCTTTCCTCCCGCAAGGATGTCTTGCAGTGGAGATGTTGGGCTTTCAAGGATGAAAGGGTTAGTAGAAGTATTATGAATGAAAATGACAAGAAATAACTCCGCTAGACTGACTGACAGATGCCAATGAAGAAATGAATTTGAATAAAATTTGAATAAAATTAAGATATTAGGCGATGATAATCATATACAATGTCAATGCTATTAATGTATCTTACAAAACTTCTTATTAAATTGTAGAACATGCACGTGCACTCTCACGCATACGCATGTATGCACGCACATGCAAGCATACATGCATGCACACATGTTCACATCATGAATCCATGCACAAAGTGCAAACATTCAGAATTAACCATTTCATTACCAAAATATTTAAATCGTAAATTCAAGACAACCTCACATGAAAACTGTTGACTAAGGATGAAAATAATGATAAAAGAAATTCAACTCGAAGCTGGATGGTGGCAGCATCTCCCAGTCAAATTAGTTTCAAAATAATAAACACAATTTTCTATACATCATCAAAATAACTTGTCATGTGCTGGAAGTGTTAACCATTTTAACGGCGAATCTCTGAAAAAGTAAATTCTTTACGATGTCTAGCAGATTCAGTTGAATATTTTGAAATTAATTATGACTGGAAGCAATTAGGCAGCAATGGCTTCCAGTCATATTAATTTCAAAATATTCAACAGCTTACCTGTTTGTTTGCCATGAAATTGAGATACCCAGAATTTATCAG
Organism: Chaetoderma sp. LZ-2023a; assembly: GCA_034401795.1. Classification (NCBI taxonomy): domain Eukaryota; kingdom Metazoa; phylum Mollusca; class Caudofoveata; order Chaetodermatida; family Chaetodermatidae; genus Chaetoderma; species Chaetoderma sp. LZ-2023a. The sequence goes on from CM067366.1 coordinate 38,175,951, forward strand.
TGAAAGTGTTCAAACTCAAAGGCACATGTTATTCTTCCCGCTATCTATCCTAGACAGGTCTGGACAATGACTGACCACTTCTGTCAGGTTCAATATTCTGAAGATTCATCATCATGACATAAACCTGACCACTGGTCAAGTCAGACATTACAATTTTAACATACCAGACTGTTACAGTTTCACTAACAGGTGACTGACTGAAGCGCTTTACTTACAGACACATACACTCATCAATCTGCCGCACCTCCCCCTCCCACCTGTTTCCCAATGTTTGCGTCACCTCCCAACGAAATGAATTATGCAAACCCTATATGAAAATGATGACATATTTGGAAAATTTGTGTTTATATTTTCACGTCACTAAAATTCTTTTAATCAAAACCCCTGTTCCTGAGTAGGTCAAGCCATTGGGGAATTTTCTAAAACTTTAACATTCTACAAAGTTCATAGATCTGATGGCTGACACCATTAAGATCACTAAGTTGATCCATCATCCCCTTCACACAGGGCTCCATAGAAAATGATCCTCAGGATTGTATTTGCTGAATTTTATTAAAGATCATTTACTATCACAAACAGATGTAAACGTGCTAAATAATAAATCACCAAGGCAACCACTAAACCACACCCTCCCACTGCTTTATATTTACCTGTAAGTGTTTAAAGAACCAGGTTCTAAAACAGATTAACATATTTTATCCTGATTGTTATAAAAAATCGCATTCACTGTACATTGTATTGTTAAATTAAATCATGCTGGATATTTTGAGAACAATTTGACCGAATGTTATTGCTGCCTAGGGCAGCAATGACATTCAGTCAATTTGTTTTCAAAATATTCAGCCAGTTTTAAATTCGATACTCACAAAAACAAATATCATGGAGTTGAGAATGAAACATGTTAGCATGTTTGGTAATCACAGACAGAGGCAGCAAACCATGAAACTAACATCACTAATGTCCAATTCCATGTCCAGTAACAAAATTTACTTGAGCCATTTTAATTAAATGTCCATTTTCTCTGGACATTAAGTCACAGAGAGGGTGGTGACCATGTGGCAGAAAGCATCAGTCTTTCAATAGAAGGTTTAAGCAGGCAAAATTCCATGGCTGACCATTGCTTAATGATTACATGATGGTTATCATAGGACAAGGGCAAACATGAGACCATGGATTGTCACATGCAACACCCACCCACCCACCCACCCACCCACCCTAGAAAGGTCCCCCCCCCCCTCTTGGTCAAGAAAATCATAATATTTCCTTATTGAATACCCATTTGCAGGGCCAGAGAAGACTATTTTTTGGAAATTTGCCACTGGAATGACTGGCTCGGTTATCGAGCCAGTCATTTCAGTGGTAAATTTTCAAAAATAGTCTTCTCTTCACCTGCAGATGGACATTCCTCAAGAGAACTACAGAGGCCGGTTTGGGCCGACTTCGTCATGAAAGGGTTAAAGTAATTCAGTGTAAAAAAATTTTTTTTAATTAAAGGGGAGGTCACTCTAGTGAGTACGCACAGCTCATATAACAATTTGAATGCGAATTCGTATAAGCACTCTAATGTTACTGAGTAGAAAAAGCAATTTTCAGGGGAGATAAATCTGGCATATTTATGATATATGGACATATTTGGTTAAAACATGATTCTAACAAATGTATTTTTACAAGGTATGTTGCCAGTACAAATAATTTTGTTCCAGTGACAAATAATTATGTTCCAGTGTGCGTGCGCTCGCGTGCACGTGTGTGCGTGAATGCGTGTCTGTATCTGGGGTTTTTTTTTGGGGGGGGGGGGGGTTGGGGGGGTGGGGGGGGTTGGGGGGGGGGGGTTGGGGGGGGGGGTGGATAATTCTGTTCCACATGTAAACATATTTTGCTGCAACGCTATTCTAACAAAATACCCAAGTGAAAATCTAAATTCTATCCATGTACACTTTCTATATGAGTTACGTTCTAGAAAACACATTTTCACAAATTATAATTTTTGGGGGGAAGATAACTTTGTAACCATTTAATGGCCTAAAAAATTTACATTTTTTGCTCAGTGAATGTCCATTTGCAAGTCAAATATACAATTTTTGTAAATTTATCACTGGAATGACTTTCTTGGTCATCGAGTCAGGCATCCTAGTGATAAAGTATAAACACATCCTCTCCTGCCTTGCAACTGGACCTTGGATCATCATGAACATTGCAGAAGCCAGTTTTAGCTGGCTTGACCATTAACCATTTAACCCTTGAATTTGCTCAAGAAAATTTCAATTTTTTCATAGAAAATGTCAATTTTCAGACCAAGAGAAGATTATTTTTGAAAATTTACCACTGGAATGACTGGCTCGGTTATCGAGCCAGGCATTCCAGTGATAAATTTTCAAAAATAGTCTTCTCTTGGCCTGCAAATGGACATCAGTATTCCTCAAAACTACCACAAAAGCTGTTTTGACTTAGCTTGACCATTTAAACGGTTACACAATTATTAATTATATTCAGTCAAAAAAACATTAAAACAATTTCAACCATCTGCAAACATGAAGCAAATGTCCAGAAATCAGAGACAAAATCTGACATAAATGTCCATTACACCCCAGGCTGTGGTCAGCGGTGGTCAGAGGTACAATCTGGTAAATTGTCTCCATGTAACAGAGGCTGGGAATGCATGTGCTAAGTGATTCCTGTCAGCAAATTACTATAACATCAAAGGATTTTTGTAATTTGACCCAGGGTCAGTTTTATCTGACCAACTGGTCTGATATGCTACTGATAATTTTCTGACCACAAGAGCAAAAACATTCTAAAGTATCAAATTAAATGTTGATAGATTTGTTTTTCAAAAAATTTTAATGGCATTTAGTTAACCCCCTGAAGTGTTCCAGCAGATACTATGGTGTAGTTATGGAATGCAGATGTGGAGAGGTTAAAGGTCAGATTTCAAAACATGGAAGCTTTTAACTTTTCACCAAATACACAATTAGATTCTGTATAATGCACTAGACACTACCCATGGAATATTTTGAAATTAATTTTACTGGAAGCCATCGCTGCCTTTAAGGCAGCGATGGCTTCCAGTAAAATTAATTTAAAAAAATTCAAAGCTTTCATGCAAGGTTAAAGTATTTGAAATTGAGATAACTTGATAACCTGATGGATTGCTATAGTGTTAAAATGGTTTAACATCAATAAAAAAAGAATTTAATTAACTTATAGATCTATTAATGGCTTTTATAAGACAATATAAAAGCAATGAAAGTGTGAATTAGCAACACTTAAAGACTTTAATCAATATTAAAAATGGCATTAAGGGTTATCTGGGATAAGTCCTGTTTGAATTAAGATGAACAAAATCTTAATTTGAAAGGAATCAGTGAGTTGCAGTATACAGAATTTGATCAGTCACATGAACATGAGAGCGTGGCCCATTTCTATGGGTCTATACACACACCCTGCCACTGATAAAATACTTGGCTACCATCAGACTCTCGAACCTTGGAAGAAAGGTTGAAGATGCAATAAAATCAATGAGTATAGATTAAATCGGGAGATGTTTGGTGGTTCGTTTGATGGATGGATGGACGGACAGATGGACGGATATATGGATCAATGGTTGGATGGATGGATGTGTGGGTGGGTGGGTGCGGGTGAGTGGTTGGTGGATAGATGAATGGATGGAATTGAGTTATAACTTCTAAGCATATATTATTAACAAACAACCAACTAAGGAAATGTCGGAATTGTGCAAGAATTTAACTTTAAATTTTTAACTTTATAAACCGGGAGACAAATTCATTACCGGCTAAAAATAGGACATTGCACATTTTAAAAGTAATTTGACTGGACACTCAGTTGCTTCATATCAGGAACCATTCAATCATATTATTTGAAAATATCTAAAATCCTTCTGTTCAGGCCACATTGAAACTGAGCGATTCTGATATTCCAGGGTCAAAAGATCAACCCTTCCACAATATACTACGCTCTGATATTGACTGAGACATACCAGACAGTGGAGTCGCACTAAAGATAAAGAGACAAAATTGTAAAGGAATGGTCAAACATATGGTACAATTCTGGCCAAATAGTCGGGCAAATGACAACTGATGTAACCCTTTGATGGTCAAATTTGGTTAAGAAAATCCAAATATTTGCTTATTCAATGTCCATTTGCAGGCCAAGAGAGGACTATTTTTGAAAATTTACCACTGGAATGACTGGCTCGGTTATCGAGCCAGGCATTACACTGGTAAATTTTCAAAAATAGTATTTTCTTGGCCTGCAAATGGACATTCCTCAAGACCTGGCTACAGAGGTCGGTTGTGGTTGGCTTGACGATTAAAGGTTTAAATTCCACAAATACTATCAAGTGATTCCACCAAGACAATGTTCTCCCTGCAGATGCCATCAATGTCTGTGTACAGGATGACTATATTACAAACATTTGCAACATTTATCATAACATTACAATACCATTCTGTATTAGGTCTGCCGCAATCAGTATTCTGCAAATTATTTTGAAAATAATTTAACTGAAAGTCATTTTAATGACTTTCAGTTAAATTGTTTTCAAAATAATCAACAGACTTGATCTTTAATACCATTAAAACTAGATGTCTGTCAACTGCACAATAATTCAGATTAGAAACAGTTAACAAAGCTGATGACCATTAGCATTTGTGCGAATGTCCATTATGAGGTTGGGGTTCTATTTGGACAGTGCTCCCAATAGATGTTGAACAAGCATCCCACATGTAACCCTGTCCATCTGTGTCCAGCTGGATAAGCTTTGTGTCCTGGTCACTGAATGGACATTATCACCCAGGGGCCAGTCCTGGTGACCAGTGCATCACACAGCTTTAGAGGGTATTATGGGCAACTAGGAGCGGGACACTGGATGGTCAAAGCTCTGGGAAACAACAGGAAATAATAAACAGATTGATGCTGATTTTGGCCCCAACAGAGCTGGTATTAGATATCATACTAGGTTTAAATGTCAAAAGAGATACTTTTGAAGAAAGTCAATCTGCTTCATAAGACAAAACAGGAATGCATGGGCAGAGATGGACACACAAACAAATGAATAAGGAAATTAACATAAGAAAAGATGAATGACAGAAGCACAGGCACAGATATGACTATGAATCACATATGTAAATAAGCATAAAGACTGATGTGTGGATGGATGAATGGATGGATTGTGGAAGGACAAATGAATAGACTGAATTCAGCTGGTAGGTTTTGTAATCATAGACCAGAAATGATCACAAAATTCACATCAATGATTCAGCACACATTTAACCCTTTAATGGTCAAATTTAGTCAAAATTTTTTAATTATCTGCCTATTGAATGTCAATTTACAGGCCAAGAGAATACAATTTTTGAAAATGTATCACTGGAATGACAATCGAGCCAGTCATTCCAGTGGTAAATTTTCAAAAATTGTATTCTCTTCGCCTGTAAATGGACATTCCAAAAGACCATAACAACGGCCAGTTTTTGGCAGGCATGACCATTAAAGGGCTAAGAAAACAAGAAAAATCAGAGGGAGCCCTCCAGTTTGAGTGGTATTGTAAGAAATTTTTGGATTGTTCAGATTTTATGGATCTTCTAGATGTTTTAGCATCACAACCATTGTTGTGGGATCTTAGTGTACAGACACACCCTTAAAATCTTGTGCTAAAATTTGAGACAAATCAGACTAGCAGTTTCTGAGATATTCATAGATCCACAATTTGATCCAATCCAGATCCGGACCATGACCAACGTCTGGAAATCCTCTTGCACCGGAGGTTCCTTCGTTGTGTTAAAATTTGACCCAAATCGGAATAGAAGTTTTTTATATACTACTCCAGATATACACACGCACGCACACAGACCCAAATGCAAAACCATCTTCCCCTAATGGGGCAAGGGTAAACATCAATGATATTTCACAAAGTGTGGATATATTAACCCTTTTACCAATGAATTCTCCATATCTCATTTTCCAAGCTACCATACAGGAAAACTGTTGAATATTTTGAAATTAATTTCACTGGAAGTCAGGCAGCATTGGCTTCCAGCTAAAATAATTTCAAAATATTCAACAGAATAACTTTTATATTGTAAAGAATTTACTTTTTCATGGATCTGTCCGTGAAAGGGTTAAAGAAATACATACCCGTAAACATTTTATGGTCAGGTCAACCAAAACTGGTCTTTGCAGCAGTGGTCCATTGGCAGGCCAAGAGAGAACGATAATTTAAATTTTACCACTGGAATCACAGGCCCGATAACAGAGTCAATCATTCTAATGGTAAAGTTTAAAAAATAACCCTCTCTTGGCCTGGCCTGCAAATGGACATTTACTAAGCAACAAATCTTCTTTACAAATCATGACCAGTATAATGGGTAATTAGATCTAGCGTTTATGATCGATTTATTGCTAAATCCGAATTAGAAAATAAAATCTTAATTAAAAAAGTTAAATTCTCAATTTAAAATGCACCCTAGTTAACCTGTTGACGTACTAATGGAATCAAATAGAAGCATTCCTCAGCTATTATTTTATTTTTAATAGGGCTTATATATTGAAATTCCCAAAAAGTAATATAAAGGGAAATATACAGTACAGCTCAGAAATAACTAATAACATTTTAAAATAATTTCTCACTGAATTGACTTACCGGTAAGCTCATTTAATGAGTCAGTCATTAACAAGCCAGTCATTCCAGTGGTAAATTTCCAAAAACATTCTTCTCTTCGCCAGTAAACGGAAATTGTCCACGAGTTCTAAAGTAGTGATCAATTATTAATGATCTTGATGCAAAAAAAGACCTACAGATCACAGACAGGATCAGTTGTTAATTTCTAGCCCAGATACTCGGGAAATGAACTCAGGATAGCCTGACAGATGGATGGAAATGTGGGCAGACAAATGGGTTGGTTATCTTATCTTCCTCATCTGAGTGATTGACATAAGGGATAATAACAAAGAAAGTCTATGCAGTATTTTTTTAGCCATATATGGTTCTTATTAACTGAACCCCTACATGTTCAGATCCTTCCTCAATCTTCTCAAAATAAAATACTGACATACCGGCCAAAGCCAGCCTCTGCCATGCTTTTGAGAAATGTCCAGTTGCAGGCCTAGAGAAATCCATTTTTGAAAATTTACCACTGGAATGGCAGGCTCGATTACCGAGCCAGCCATTCCAGTGGTAAATTTTCAAAAATAGATTTCTCTTGTCCTACAACTGGACTTTTGATTTTCTTGACCAATCTTGACCATTAAAAGGGTCAGCTCTGGAATGGGTGCATAAATTGACAAGCTAGCTTATAGAGATCCAAGGGGATGTGACAAGTTATCTCTCTATCAGTGCACTGACCTGCAGACTTGCAGCTGCAGCATACATTCGGACAATGACCACCACTGATGACCAATGGTCATTCAAAACAAAACATCTCATTTCTCTTGTGGTCAGCTTGGGCCAGATGCCACTCAATCTTTCACCATGTTCTACTCATCATATATATGTAAATTAATTATCTTCCATGGATTAAACATGAGATTATTTTAAAAACAATTTGGCTGAAAACAGTTGTTGCCTTAGTCAACAACAATTTTCAGTCAAATCGATTTCAAAATAATCAAGCGGTTTTACATACATAAGCTCTTAAAATCGTCAATCTTGTAATATAGGAAGATAAGTCCTGTTAAGTTTCATATAGTGTGGACACTGGCCGCTCTAAACAAAAACAACTCATTTTTCATGTGGTCAAGCTCAAGATGCCATTCACTCAGTTCACAAAACAATTTATCAATTCCGACTCGGTGTCTTACACGTACCTGTCATAAATACCATATCTTCCACTCTTTCATAATTTGTTAACTTAAAATCTTTCTATCTACCAATGCCAAACAAATCACCCCTAGTAATTCACGTCTTTATTTAGTTGACGTCCATCGCAACTGGACACTGTCCAGAGATAGAATATTGACAAAAAGTACTTTATGATTCACAGAAAAGTTCCACAGTTTTGTAAAAGATGTGACATAGATTGCATTCATGATTTTACTATAGAAATTTGACAAGGAAACAATGTTTAAAATTTAAATTAATTCAAGCTAAATTCAGCTATTCGGTTTTTACAATTTTGGGAATACAGCTTTCTTCCCAACTGTATGATTTTTATATTTATAAAGAAAACATACTTTGGATGTGGAGTAGGTCACTCAATACACTTGTCATAATTTCTCTTTTTCGATTTAACAAAGAATACTACTGGTACAAACAAAAAATGTATTTGAAAAAAAAATTAAAATTTTCAATACGGTAATTGAATGTTTACCAGCATATAGATTTGAAAACATACCAATACGTAACTGAACATGAATACTATAAGCAGGCAGTACGCATAATCTAACCCTTTCACCGACGAATTCCCATATCGCATTTTCAAGAAAACCATACAGGAAAACTGTTGAGTAGATTGAAATCAATTTGACTGGAAGCTGTAATGCTGCCGTAAGTTATCGAGCAATTCATTCCTGTGGTAAGCATCAGCCCTCAAATTTGTTTAAGAAAATTTCAGGAAATATCAATTTGCAGAGTAAGGGAAGACTATTTTTGAAAATTAACCACTGGAATGACTGGCTCGGTTACCGAGCCAGTCATTCCAGTGGTAAATTTTCAAAAATAGTCTTCTCCTGGTCTGCAAATGGACATTTCTGAAGACCACCACAGAAGCCATTTTGGCTGACTTGAGGGGTAAAGCGTTTAAACAATTACCCCTTTAACAAAAATGGCTTCTCCAGTCTTCTTCTTCTTTTCGTTCGCTGATCATACCGCTGATCATACCGCCAGTCCTGTAAGTGACTATCGACATGATCATAAGCTTCTCCAGTTATCCTGAGAGTAAATATCCATTCACCGCTGAATTGACTGGATCAGTCATTCCAGTGATAAATTTTCAAAAATAATTTTCTCTTGGTCTGCAAATGGACATTTTATATGAGAAAACATAAATTTTCTTGAACAAATCTGAGTTTTAAAGGGTTAAGTTTCTGTCCCCCATCACTCACACATGGTTCTCATCTCAGATCCTATCAGATTATTGCTGCCATAGCGAAAGGTTATATTTTGAAAATATTTTCAAAATTAGTCCACGGCAGGGGCATCTTTAGAAAGAAAATAGTCTTAATCTGTCGGGACGTATGACAGAGCGTCTGATAAATGCCAAGACAATATACCCATGATTGAATTTCGGAAACTGAGATGGGATCTTGATTAATTGCGTTGTGTGTCAAGGGAGACAACTCTTCGCTTTTCTAAATAACCATGATCAAGCAAGGATAAGTAATGTACAGCTCATAAATAAGTTAAAATGATTCCAAAATAAAAACTGAAACACATTAGTTAGTAAGAAATGTTCTGTTGAATATTTTGAACATAACTGGATTGGAAGTCATTGCTGCCTTAGGCAGCAATGACTTCCAATCCAGTTATGTTCAAAATATTAATCGGTACATTTTATATTGTTTTGGAAACATGTTAAGTTATTTCCAAACTATACCGTATGTGTGTGATTTTTTTTTAGCCTGGTGGCCTCACAAATGGTATAGATCCCTGTCTGTTAGTCAGTCTGTCTGTCCGTGAAATTTTTAGGACACATGTGCTGGTTTAACCTGTTAGCATGCACATTTTTTAAGACAATTTTAATTTTCTCATAGAAATTGTCCATTAGCAGGCCAAGAAATTGTTTTTGTATGTGTATCACTGAAATATCTGACTCAGTCATCTAAGGTCAAGTTCGACTCCTAACCATAGTTAGCTATAGCTAACTAGAATACCAGCCGAACTTCAAATAGTTAACTAGCTAGTCAACTATAGTCAACCGAGCACCCGACCTCAGTTCAGCTGGTCAGTGCGATATTTGCATAAATTTCAAAATGGCAACACCGATCGCTTGCCACGAATAAATGCGTGTAAAAGTGTAAATATTTCACTAAATAACTTATGTTTGATGAAATTATGCTTTCCCATTGTATGTCAATGTTCCCAAGCCCATATTCCTTCCCACGTTATGCCATATGAACGCTTTTTGGCGTCTTAGCGGACAAAAATAACCCTTTTTCGTAAGTCATCAAAACAGATGACAGAAAGGGTTAATGGAGACTGGTATCCGGTTCCAAATTTTCTGCATTAGTTATTCAATAGGGAACCGGGTACCAACGAACTATAGTCGACTACGATCAAGTTCGACTGGGCATAGCAACTGCGCATGATCAGTAAACCAGCAAACTGACTGTAGTTAGCGAGTCGAACTTGACCCAAGTTTTAAATATTTAAAGTCTTCTGATCTGTTATTGGGTATTTCTCATGACCACTACAGAAGCCGTTTTGGCAGCCTTGAGTGTTAAAGGGTTAACCTTTGTGCAGTTTGAGTTTGAAAGCGTGGTGACTCAGAGGTTAATGCTCAAATAATATGTTTTTCTCTTACATATAGAAAGGTTGTAACTATGAATCGTTAAAGTTTTCACATAATTCTCGTTGTTTATTTTGAAATATATTTGACTCAACAACTTTTGACTCAATATCGTTAAAAAAATTCTTCAGCTTTTTCTGATTAATATCTTTCCTAAGAAAACCAAATAATCTGGGAATTCAGAATGAAACGCGTTAAATGAATAGCTGGTTCTTGGATATTGGAATGTTTTGTACTTAATATCTGCTTTTAAACTAAAAGCTAAACATTTTTTGTTTGTTTATTTTTCTGAAAGTGATCCCCTTATCTTCCTTGATTCTTTAACACGTTAATGATCAGATTTGTTCAAGAAAATTTCAGATCTCTCATAAAAAATGCCTATTTGCAGACCAAGAGGGCACTATTTTTTTTTAATTTACCACTGGAATGACTGGCTCAATTATCGAGCCAGGTATTCCAGTGGTAAATTTTCAAAAATAGTCTTCTCTTGGTCTGCAAATTGCTATTTCTCAAGACCACTGCAGAGGCCGTACTTGGACCGCTTGACCATTAATGCGGTAAAAGCATGAATGCTCCTCTGAGAATATGATTAATGTTTTATAGAGCAAAATTTGTCAAGTTTTTTTTAAATTGTTAAATTAGTAAAATTTTCTCTGTGAATGCCCATCTGCATGCAGATCAAGCGAATATCTTTGAAAATATATCACTGGTCTAACTCTATCCGACCACCATTTCAGCAGTAACGTTTCTAAAATATTCTTATCTTGGCCTGTAAATTGACATTGCTAAACAGCACCATTCAGATCATCTCGGCCCTTAAATGGTTAACATTTTACTGAAGAGAGACACCAAGGAAGGTAATTTGATGACAAACTGCAAAATTTTAAACATTACCGATGCAAGTTCGCATCTATACAGTATACATAGCGCATCGAAGAACTCTGTATATTTAAACGTCACTGAAATCAGATGTTTTTTTACAGTCATACCGGCCTCTGTTTATGGTCTTGTGGAATGTCTGTTTACTGGCCAATAGAACATAATTTTTAGGAAATTTACCACTGGAATGACTGGCTCGATATAATGGACATTCGATAGGCAGATATTTTTCTTGACTAAGATTCTTCTGGTGGAATCACGAATTTCAGCAAAAACCATATCATTTGTCACTGCTGGGGACTCGCAGTCCATGTCTTTCTGATTGACTCATCTAGATATTTGGTATACTTATCTCACATACAGTGCAAGGAGACAAGACAAAACTTGCCACAACACTTCATAAGATTGGCGAGAGATTAATATTTATAAAACAAATCCTATCAACAATTTCACCATGCTATTCTTAAAATGTATCTCTGGAACCAACATGGAATGATACATAGGCCACTCGGAAATGTATCAATAAACTTAGGAGATGGTCAGCAGTTGAGACGAAGGAGGGGGGGGGGGGGGAGGTGGAGCCTAACCAATCATTGCACCAAAGAAATGAACTGTTGTATATGGATCACAACCTTGATGTTGATCATACATTAGGTCAAGCTAGAGATTTGCGATGGAGAGGGCTGAGTACTAAGGGTATTGATAGAGGAATACTGGCTTACCCCTTTAGCCATCATATCAGCCAAAAACAGCTTGCGAAGTGGTCTTGATAAACATCCATTTGCAGACCAAGAAGACTATTTTTGAAAATTTACTACAATCCAGTCATTCCAGTAGTAAATTTTCAAAAATTCTCCTGGACTATAAATGGACATTCAATAAAAAAAATATTTAAATTTTCTTGACCAAATTTGACCATTAAAGGGGTAATGCAAGCCGGCTAAAACCGGCCTCTGCAGTTGTCCTGTTGCCTCTGCAGTTGTCCTGTGGCCTCTTCAGTTGTCCTGTGGCCTCTGCAGTTGTCCTGAAAATGTACATTTTCAGGCTAAGAGAAGACTATTTTAAAATATTATCGCTGAAATGACTGCTTCGGTAATAGAGCAAGTCATTTTAGTGGTAAATTTTCAAAAATAGTCTCTTGAAAGCCTAAAAATTGACATTCATTAAGCATAAATCGCAATGTTTTTGACAAATCTTTCGATTATCATGACGGAGCAATGTCATTATGATTGTAACATCAGCTAACATGTGACGTCTTTGATTATGATGTTAAATGAGTGACAGATCATATCCCTCTAGTCCAGTACTAGTAGTGCTTATTTGCAAATCAGTAAAACATACCACGATCATTGAAAAATATCTTCTACCCGCCAAATCCCACAGGACTCAAAACCAACAATTCCACGCATTAGATAAAATCTTAGACAAAACATGGTGTCCACTTTCTCAAAACATTGCCCATCCTGGACCCATCATCCTGCCCAGCGTGACAATGTCACCTCGGCTAATTAAGAATTAATTACAAAGATTCTCAGTTACTGGGACAAGGTATGGCAGATGCTCACTTGCGTAACTCAAGGTGTCCCGGTTATATGATAGTTAGATCTCCAATCTCTTATAATAACATTTGTACTGTCACCTACGATGTACATATATCCCATTTCCTACTATATCATCCGAAAAAAATTATTTTAGAGTACTTGATCAAAGAAATAGTGGTGGTTAACTTTGAAAATAGTTCTGTTAGAACCTGTTGCTCGTATATTCACCCTTTAATGTTCATGGACAATTTCAAATTCGTTATTACAAAATGTCCAGAACAAGATTATTTTTGCAAATTTACCACTGGAATGACTGGCTTTGAGTATCGAGCCACTAACTCCTGTGGTAAATTTGCAAAAATAGTTTTCTCTTGTTCTGCAAATAGATAGTTCACAGGAAACCTGAAGAAGTTGTTTTTACAGGCCAGCTTGGATATTAACTTTTTAATGGTTAAGGCGCCCAAAATGGGCCATTGTAGTGGTCTTGAGGAATGTCAATTTGCAGACAAAGATAGGATTATTTTTGAAAATGTACCACTACAATGACCGGCCCAATAACCAAGCCGGTCATTCCCATGGTAAATTTTCAAAAATTGTTGCAATTGGACATTTCCAGAGAAAATAAATTTTTTTTTTTTTAAATCTTGCCCATTAAAGGATTACAGTTTATTTCAGATTCATGGTACCGGGTATATTAAATCCAATAATGAATTTAGCAGTAAAAGGGTTAAAAGATACCATATATACTCTAGCTGAACATATGTTGTGAGCGGGGGGGGGGGGGGAGCAGAGGTGTAGGACTATACCATGGGGGTGATGGTTGATGGGGTGTGGGAAGTCTGACTCAAACCATCAACAAAACATCTCAACAAATCATTGGTGTCTAGTGTTTTCTTTAACTCTTACTTCCCACATTAAATCTAGGCTCAGCAGATGTTCTCCTGGGATTCCTGTTGTGAATGACTAGATTTAAGACTGCTTAATTGCTCCAGTGTAAATGACATACATGTAATACCTATTAATGCAGTAACATCACCAAATATTCTGTAATAATAATTAACCCTCAACTTATTCAAGAAAATTTAAATTTTCTCATAGAAAATATTCATTTAGATTATTTTTGAAAATGTACCACTGGAATGACTGGCTCGGTTATCGAGCCAGTCATTTCAGTGGTAAATTTTCAAATATAGTCTTCTTTTGGTCTGCAAATAGACATATCTCAAGACTATTGCATAAGCCGGTTTTGGCTTATATGAGTGTTAAAGGGCTAACCCTTTAACCCTTTACAGACCAGAAATGAGAAATTCTTTATGATGTTCTGTTGAATATTTTCAAACTAATTTGACTGAGAGCTGTTGCTGCCATATTACACATCCCTAACTGATTGTACATACATTTGCTAGCCAAACGATAATGAAATCCCAGCATATATTATTCTGAAAAAAATGTTGATAACATTGTTGCTACCAGTCAGAAACGAGTGCGAATCAAAAGATCTTCAGAAAGTGTTGAGACATTAACTATCATTCATGGTACTGATTATTTTGAAAACAATTTCGGTGGAAAGTTTAGAATCTCAAATAATGGTGTCTTAAGTCTACAAATATCAAACTAAAATGGTGGGTCATTGAATGTTTCTAAATATTTCCTAATCTTATTGCTTCAGGATAACTTTAAACAATAATTTCAGAATGTACTTCTAAGATTTAACAATCTGACTGCGAGATTTTGTGGGCGACAAGTTTTAGGGGTTATATCTCTGAAACTGAGCCACCAACAACTTTCAGTCAAATTATTTTCAAAATATTCAGCAAGTCAAGAGTTTTTGCTCTTTGAAACTATTGTTTGGTGGCTTTCAGCAGCAAGTCGATTAACAACTTCTAATACAATTAATATCTTCAGTATTTTCTACGAAACAATTTGACTTAAGACACCAACAACATTCAGTCAAATTGTTTTCAAAATATTCAGCAAATCACAAGTTTTTGGTCTTTGAAATTATGCTCTGGTGGCTATCAGCAGTGAAACAGTTAAAAACTTCTAATACAAGAAATATCTTCACTAATTTTCTCTGACTTTCTCATTTAAATCAAACGATTGATTTCCAAATATTATTTTGATGCAAGAGTCGGGTAAAAAAACCCAAGACCTCTTCTAAAGATACCATAAGATGAAAACAAATTCCACCATTCAATAAATTTGATTGCTTCCATGCTAACAATATAACAGACAGACATTAGGGAGGGAGAGGGTATTTTAATAGCAGGAAGTACCAATGCTAGGCTCTTTTGCAATGTGAGAATACTTGACTTAATATTGATTTAGATCAATGTGATTAAATAAATTATCTTATGATTCTATCAATATTGTCATTGGTACATGTTTAATCTTAAAGCGGCTATCACGGATAAGATCTTTACCGGTAAATTTAACATACCGAACTGTGTCCATAAAACGCTTCCAGTCAATAGACTCATTTTAACATCAATTTTTATATAAACGACTACTCAATAACCAAAAAGATGCAAATTATAAATTCCACAAATAATTTCATTTCAGAGTGCAACCAAAGTACTTGGTACTTAGCGGGTCGCTTGCGATTCATCACTGGTCTTGTATAAACAAAAAATATTATTTTGTAACAAATTATGGAGCCAGTTATATCAATTATAAATGTTCAAAAACAATCTTCTCTTGGTTTGCAAATGAACATTTTCTATAAGAAAATCGAAACTTTCTTGAATAGTTTTAGGATCATCGATACCCAATCCAATATTGGTCCATGCACTGTTGAGCCATAGGCTCGCTGATATCAAATTATATATTGGTCCCCGTACCAGTGGGTGCACCAATATCAAATGGTCCCTGTGCTGCTGACCATTGGGCATGAAGATATAAAATTCAATATTGGTCCATGCACCGTTGGTCAATGGTGCAAATACAATATTGACGCACTACAGCAACACAATTAAGCCAACAAAGGGATGTTTATTGTTGCTGAAATATAATCCAGGTACGGGTGGGAGATCTTGTGGACAGATATTAAACCTGTATAATGGAATTCAAAACGGCGTGTAAAAGCAGTTTAATAATTTCTGCTCATAAATTAAAATTTTAATATCTTACAATATGACTGCTGAGGCAGAGATGGACAGATGCCACTGATATTCAATACGCGGCGATAATTAACCCTTATCCTGCTGTAACCATAACATGCTAAATTTCTGGATTTGTAATTTTGCACAATCAAGTCTCTTGTTCATTTTTGAAAGCAGTGCTGCCTACCCTTTTAAGGGTCAAACTGGCCCAAACAATCCTCTTCGAGTGCCTTGACGAATGGCCATTTGCAGGCCAAGAGACACTTATTTTTGAAATTTTACCACTGGAATGACTGGCTCGATTCCAGTCGTAAACTTTCAAAAATACTCTTCTCTAATGGTCTGCAAATGGATATTCAATGGACAAATATTTTGAATTTTCTTGACCAAATTTTACCATTAAAACGTTAAAGTTGTATGCTGTCCTTGACAGCAACAGGTCTCAGCAGGGCCTTTTCAAAATAACATAATTTGACAATATAGCAGTCTAAATACTTTCCAGTGATGGAGACTGCAGGGCCATTATACAGCTCATTTAACACTTTCAACCCCCTCACAACAGATACAATAATTGATTTACATGGTAAAGGGATATTCTGTTACCAATTGTGACAAATACCTGGACTGGAACTGGAAGCTGCTTCAATCTATTGATTATTTACAAATTTAAAAAAAGGGCAGATTTAATCTAATTTTAAAATAAGCCTTCTGAAATCCTGAAAAGGCAGTAACAGAACCCAATCAAATTAGTTTCAAACTATTCAACAGCTTACCTGTATAGTTTTCTGGAAATTGATTGTCAGGAAGTTCAGAGTTCGATCGATCCCAACACGAGCGAGGTGTGGGTGGAGCTTAGATAGAGATGGGCGGGGCATAGCTAAAACTGGAAAGGTCCATTGTCTAAATGTTCAAAAGTTGTTGACATGATTATTATAATACAGCACTAAGCGTGGAGCGAGTTAACCCTTACCACTGGCAATATTCTATCTTTTGCTCTATTAATAACTAAGAAACTGGTGTACATTTTTCAAAAATTTTGATGCATGATGTTGCTGTCTATGACAGCAACATCATCCACCAAAATTGCTGCACTATTTTTAAATCAGACTGGTACGGGTTAAGATATCAGGTGAAGTGTTTTGATCACTAAAATAACACCTTGCGCAGAGCAGATGTTAATATTACATATTGTATTAATTAAAAAAAAAATTTGCTAAATTTTCAAATTTAAAAATACCATTGTGCATGGGTGTCAGTGCTGCAAATTGCAGGTTCACCCAGCAAGTATAGAATTCCCATTGTTCATCTATTTTACTATCTGTTTAGAAACTAATTTGACTGCCATTAGGAAGGCCCTAGTTAAATTAGTTTCTAAATATTCATCAACTTACCTGTATACAATTACCTTAAAATTTAGATTCTTGGAATTCAGATTTCAAAGTTTTCAAATCGATTCAATGCACACAAAAATTAGACAGAGCTTACCTGGAACCGGGTGGGGCATTATTATTAAAAAAATTTAAATATGAATCCCTCTATCTCCCTGTTAATTATTTTCTAATATTCAACAATATGTTTATTAAATCGCACAGGCATACAATTCATACAACCAGACAGACTATTAACCCTTTAACCAGTCATTCCAGTTATAGACTTTCAAAAATAGTCTTCTCTTGGTCTGCAAATGGACATTCTATGTGATAAAATTGAAATTTTCTTGAATAAATTTGAGGGTCAAAGCTTTAAAGTCTATCTTAGATGTCTTTAATATCAGCATTTAAAAGTGTCAGCTTTTATTCTGAATGAAAAATTAAAAATTAAAATTGACATTTCCACACATCCAAGTCAGTGAATTAACCCTTTAACCCTTGAATTTATTCACGAAAGTTCTAATTTTCTCATAGAAAATGTCCATTTGCAGACCAAAAAGACTATTTTTTCAAATTCACCACTGTAATGGCTGAATCTGTTATCGAGCCAGTCATTCCACTGACAAATTTTCAAAAATAGTATTCTCTTGGTCTGCATATGGACATTTCTCAAGACCACTGCAGAAGTTGTTTTTGGCTGATATGAGTATTAAAGGGTTAATGAGAATTCCTACAAATCTAACCTCAGTGAGACTAAATAACAGTGGTATTATATATGGTGAAGGTAATTTCAAAATAATTTGCATCAATAACTTTCCTCCGTCAGTTTATTTAAAACAGAATCCGTATATCATATTCAAACAATATAATAGATAAATGTATTTAATTTCTTTTAAATTTTGTATTCAAATAAAATCATTCCATCATTAACACTTTAATGGTCAAGTTGCCCAAAAATGGCCTTTGCAGTGGACTTGAGGGTTGACCCTTTACTGGTCAAATTTGTTCAAGAAAATTGAAATATCTGCCCATTGAATGTCCATTTACAGGCCAACAGAATACAATTCTCAGTTATCGAGCCAGTCATTCCAGGCATAAATGTTCAAAAATTGTATTCTCTTGACCTATAAATGGACATTCCACAAGATCATAACAGGCCGGTTTTGGTCGATATGACCAGTAAAGGGTTAAACAGTTGTATAAAATGTGAACCCTTTAAATCATCGCAGATTTTTTTATGATGTAAAGAATTTAATATTTTAAAAAAATTTTTACTGGAAGCTGCAATCTCAGTTAAATTAGTTTCGAAGTATTCAACATCTATTCCATGTATAGTTGTTTTGAAATTGAGACATTGGAATTTCAAGAGGCAAATGGTTAACGGTCTGCCGCCTTAGTTTTTTGCAGACTATTTTCCATGGCGTTTAACGGTGGATACGCTAACTATTTTGAAAACAATTTGACTGAAAGTTGTTGGTGGCTTAGCCCATTCAGCTGGTCCAGAGTTTTTGCATACTGAAATTATTGTCTGCTGGCTGGTGCGGCAAACAGACAGTTAACAGCGATTATGAGTGGCGCTCCTCCAGACATAGATAAAACTATAATAATCCCCCATTTTATGACAATAAAACATCACTCATAAATACATCCGCCAGACGTAAAACTCAATGAAAAAAAGACGACTAAAAAAATGACAACATATGAATAGGAAGAGGATCTAATTAGTGGAAAATATAATATCAGAGCAATTCACAATTCTCTGTGAGAACAGATGTTCTTTAGTACTCTCAACCCCCTTGCATCAGTTTATAGATAAAAGCTCCAAAAGGCCCATCTACTTTAACCGTCTGCTTGCTGAATTTCTGCAGACTACATTTTCAACAGGGTTTAACTCTGGATATGGTGACTATTTTGAAAACAATTTGACTGAAAGTTGTTGGTGGCTAAGCCACCAACAGCTTTCAGTCAAATTGTTTTCAAAATATTCAGCACGTCCAGAGTTATTGCTCATTGAAATTATTGTCTGGTGGCTTGCAGCAGTCAAGACAGATAAGATGGTTCAATAACTTAACACTATTATTACCGAAGATGCAGATTGAAAAGTTGTCACATTTCAAATTCTACATTAGGTATTTTGAAAATAATTTCACTGAAAGGCGTTGCTGTTTTAGGCAGCAACATCTTTCAATCAAATTATTTTCAAAATATTTTGTAGATTTGTGTGAAAAATTATAAGATTAGGTAATAGCCAGTGCCAGTTAACAAGGTAAAGTATTTTTAGAAGTGCAGTTCATACTAAAAGCAATTGTCATAGTTGTATCTGTTCTTTTTTCACAGAAACCTCATTGTGCAATCGTTGTAAAAAAACGACCAACGATTAATATTCATCATGTCTGTATTGAAGTTCATGAAAGGAAAAAAGTCATGGTGTGCGATTGATATATTTCAATTGATATTTATACGGAGAAGGTCAGTAGGGTCAGGGAAGTTTGCATTTTGCAACTGAAAACCTTCATTACGCCAGTCTCATTTCCGGTGTTCGAGTACCGAGACTGTTAAGGGACGACTGAAGAGAAACGAAAATTATTCTAAGTCTGTAAAATTGTGTGTTATGTCAACTACTGAGTCAAAGTTAGACTATAATGCACAATAGTATTAAATAAGATCTGCAAGAATGAGCACCAAAAATATCATGAATTATTTATACACCATAGTGGAAATCCATTCAATCCAACATGATTGGGCTATCGCCCGGAAATGCAACAAAATTTCATCCCCAAAGTGCATCCTCACTGCAAAGAATACAATAGTGAACGTTTCTCCAGTACAATTTGAGTTATTGTCCAGCAAAGCAACACAATGACTATAATTAGGTTATTTTGTCAAGATGACCATGACCTATTAACCACAAAATTAATGGGCATCATATAGGGCACCCTTCCACCTAAGTAGTGAAGAATCCTTCAGTAGAAACGGAGACATCAGCACGCATGGACTGACGGATACACGCACACGCATGCGCACACACGCGCACGCACGCACGCACATGTATATAAACGTAATGCGCCAATATCGAATTTGTGCCATTGACAAATGGCATGGGACCAATATGATTGAATTAGATATTGGTGCACCTATCACCAACGGCGCATGTCAAATATGGAATTCGATATCAGCGCACCTATTGGTCAACAAGGCAGGGGATGAATATTGAATATGATATTGATGTACATGTTGGTCAACAGTGCAGGGGACCCATATTGAATTTGATATTGGTGTACCTGTTGGTCAAAGACACAGGGGACCAATACCAAGTCTTATATTTGCACCGATATGAAACATTTTCAAGCTACAAACATTTCTGCTTCTCTGCTAATGGACCTCTTCAGTTTTAGCTATGCCCAGCTCATCCCTAGTTACGCTCCATCCACACTTCGCCTGTGTTGGAATCGTAGATGATAACAACGTAGTCAGTTATATGAGCTACTCGTCGAAGGTTGTTAAGCCTGACGCTTGGTCTCGATGTGAGACCAAAAGTCTGAATGATCTGGACTGGAATTTTCTTCCCTTTTATACCCTTCCTGGGCGAGCCTGTGGATTATGTGTCGGAATCGATCGATCTCTGCACACTCTCAAATCTCAATTTCCAGAAAACTATACAAGTTAGCTGTTGAACATTTTGAAACTAATTTGACTGGGTTACAAAATATTCGACAGAATGTTTATTAAATATTAAATACATACAATTCATACAACATGTAGTACTATTAAGCGTTTAAGACAGACTAAATCGAGGCATTCGTGCTGTAATTGATTATGACATCATCCTCGACATCACGTAGTTGATTATGACATCATATGATTGATGGATAAACTGGAAAGGTCCATTGGCCTATAGGTGTTCACATAACCCTTACCACTCTGATGTCAATATTCTACCTTTTACTGTGTCAATAGTGACAAAACTGGTGTACAATTTTCAACAATTTTGGTGGACGATGTTGCTGACTATGACAGCACCATCATCCACCAAATTTGTAGAAAAATGCACACCAGTTCATCTTTAAATTTAATTCTAAAGTTCAAAATTATGACATCAGAGTGGTCAGGCTTAAGTGATACATAAAGGTGTGTTGACTCCATACTTGATATTCCCATAATTATGGAGCCGATACAACTTTACTTATTGATCCATGCACCATTGGTCAATGGTGCAAATTCGATATTGGTATGCTACATCAATACTACAAATGCTTTTTTAGTAATGTATGAATTCAGTTTTAGCTATGCCCTGTCCATCTCTTTCTAAGCTCCACCGATGTTGGGATTGATCAATACCTGCACTCCTAGATCTTACTTTTCAGAAAACTATACAGGTAAGCTGTTGAATAATTTGAAACTAATTTGACTTGGTGCTGTTGCTGCCATATGTCCAGTCAAATTAGTTTCAAAATATTCAACATCATGTTTATTGGTAATTGCTTATAACGTTAGCCTACATGTGATGCTGTTGACTATGATATTATATACCTCATCGATAATCTATTTGTTTGCTTGGCATTTATCTGGTCCCAATTTTCTAGGATACATGGATGGATGGGTTAGTTGGTGGGTGGATGGACAGATGGACGGATGCATGGATTGGTGGGTGGATGAATAAATGGCAGATGAATGGTGGGTAGGTCGGTGGGTGGATGGATGGATGGATGAATGGTGGATGGGTGGGTGGGTGGGTGGATGGATGAATAGTGGATGGATGGATGAATGGTGGATGGGTGGATGGGTGGATGGATGGATGGATGGATGGATGGATGGTGATCTAGGGTTTTAACAAGAAAGTTCAATGGAATGTATAAATGCATAGATGTGAGAGAGTTTTGCTCTTGAGAACACAGCATTAATGTAAATATCAAAACACTTTAACTATTCAAATTCAATTTCACTAAATGCAGTTCTAATTCAGGGTGAATAAACACTTCCTGTAGTTAAACAACAGTTAATCAATCCAATTAACTTAAACTTTTCAAATTCAATTTGCTTAAGATGTGACATGTGTCTGGCACATTAATCCCTCCTAAAGCATCAGTTGTAGGTCACCGCTGCTCACTGCTTAAATGACATGTATGCTATATCTTTTCAATCACCCAGGTAGCCATGGAAACTTAACTTAAAGTAGTTGTTGACTTTGTTCAACAACAACAATATCTTTTTATTCTGAGGCCTGTTTTCAGCATTACTCTGTAGAAATTAAATTCTCTCTTTAGATAGTACAACAGTATTTTTTTTGGAATTTCTCCATAAAAGGGGTTAATCATGTTTCATATACTATGGACAAACAAGTGACAGATGAAATAAACATCACCTTTAACCTGTCAACACTTAAACTTGTTTATGATAACTTCACCTTTTTCATACAAAATGTCAATTTCCAGACCACGAGGAGACTATTTTTGAAAATTTACCACTCGAATGACTCGTCATGAATTTTCAAAAATATCCTTCTCTTGGTCTGCAAATGGACATTTCTCAAGGCCACAGTAGAAGCCGTTTTTGCCAACTTGAGGGTTAAATGGTTAACCCACACAAGATAAAAACAGAACATTGAAGATATAAGAGTTGTTCGCTTGAATTTTCTTGAATATTCTAAAATTAAATGAACAAATCAGTGGTTTGAGGCCATGTCAATTTAAATTTTGTCTCATAACTCTGTCCACTGACAGACGAAGAGATGGCTATTTTTGAAAACTTATCACTGAAATGATTGACTCAGTTACGGAGTCAGTCGTTTCAGTGGCAAAATTTTCATAATAGACTTCTCAATGGCCTGCAGCTGCTCGTTCACTAAACAAACAGTTTAAATTTCTCAACAAATCTTGAACATTAAAGGGTTAAAATGTTAGCTAATTTAACTTAACTCACAAATTCAGTCATTCATTTATTGCTCGCTTAATTATTTTCTGTATAGTATATTAACAAGACTTAAAAATTGGCAGAAAAAAAAAAAACCAAACTAAATTTAATTCTCAATTAGAGATAAATGAAATTCGCATATGCTTCTCAAAAACTGTAATTTAACTAACATCATTAAAAATGTCACGGTATTAATATCCGGTAACATTAAACAAAACAGTTTTTATTTACAAAATAATCAATTTCAATTCTGATCAAGATGATAGCAATTAATCGCTTAATCTGTTAGCAAAGTGTAAAGACGCATGTTAATTTCTCAGCAATTTCGATACATTATCATTATTGATAATATTATTATTATTATTATTATTATTATTATTATTATTATTATCAAAAACAATTAGGATCAAATTTCCCAGATTTCAGATTTAAAAAAAATCCTACATGGAAGCGAGAGCTTTTGACAAGTTAACAAAACATTTATGACAGGCATAGAATGGAGCCTGCCCATTGTTACACGTCTTAGCTTGCAGCGGAGATCGAGACATGATTTCAGTTTCAGTTTTCATTTTTTTCTTAAAACCAACACCTGTCGACTAAATAGACCAGGTTAATTGATAGGGATGTGATTTTCGATGCGCTAAGAGCGAAATATGAGACTTACACAGTAGTGTAGAAGGAAATTTGGTTTGAAAGTTATTACGGTCACAGTCAAATCATTCTCAAAATATGAGTAACTATATCTGGAAAATTTAAATTAACCCTTTCATAATTTTCTCATAAAAGGTTACCGAGCTAGCCATTCTAGTCATAAATTTGAAAATTGCCTTCTTGTGGCCTTGCAAATGGACATTTTTTTCAAGACCACCGCAAAGGCCAGTTTTAGCTGTATTGACCATTAAAGGGATTTTAAAATGTGTAGAATACTGAATGCTGAAGCATAGGTCACTGTTTTATTGACCAAAAAAGCTTCGTGATTTAACTCTTGAATCCAAATATTTGCTTATTGAATGTCCATTTGCAGGTCAAGAGAAGACTATTTTTGAAAATTAACCATTGGAATGCCTGGCTCGATTATTGAGCCAGGCATTCCAGTGGTTAATTTTCAAAAATAGTCTTCTCTTGGCCTGCAAATGGACATTACTCAAGCCTATGACTGCAGAGGTCATATTAGGCGAGTTTCATCTCTAAAGGGTTAATTCTGTGAGCTGAACAAGTGAACAAAAACACATCATTTTCCGCATTAGTACAGCTTTATTCTAATCCAGCACATTATAACCCGTGATGCAAAAAGGGGAGGTTACTCACAAAATAATAACAATTAGACTGGTACTTTATTTTGTTAGGGTACCGCCCTCCCCACCCACCACCCACCACCCTCCTCATCCCCCCCCCCATCCCCCCACCCCCTGATACCATTCAGCACCATCTCAATTCAGCAACCGTACACCGATTCAACCACAACTGCTTTCATATTCATGAAAACGTATTTACTCGTAGCAAATATAGAGTCGTTACCGTGACTAATTCGGTTTTGACAAAAAAACATAACAGAATTGTGACACAAGATAAAGAAACTGGAGAATTCTTTTATTTTGTTATACTGGTACAATCGAGAAAAGAAATGACGGGGCTTGTAAATGGTGGAAATAAATACAAGTGTTGATGGTATTTTTGTTTGCTTCATGACTGGAATGAATCAGCCACTGGACAACATCAAAGCTGGACAATGTTGAAGTGCTATGGGTCAGTACAGTAATATTATTTGTATATACTCTATATATATATAGTCTTTATTCAATTGTTGGCCAAACATAATAATGAATAGCTTGTTGAGGGTATATGCATGATAGAGTGACGACCTCTATGGAAGCTTTTTAGTGAACTTTTATACCCATTTTCATACCTGAAATCCCTGTATCTCGATTTCATAGCAAACTTACAAATATAAGCTGCTGAATGCTTTGCAATGATAAAAACAAATGTGACAAACTAAAGTTGCAAATAGGCAGCCATGTCCGAAATGTCAAAAATGTGCCAGCCAGCCAGCCAGACAAAGACAGACAGACAGACAGACAGACAGACAGACAGACAGACAGACAGACAGACAGACCATTCAACCGACCAACCGACCGACAGGCAGGCGCAACTAAAACAAAGCTTCTGCAAAATCCAATATGGTTGCTTAACAAATTGACCAATAAAATTTACACACTATAGAACTTGTGTCATAAGAAACTAAGTGGGGGTTCTGATCTAGAAATTGTGCCCGAAACCCCTGGATTATGCCAGAGTTCCCCTATGATACATTTTCTTTTGGACTATTTGTAGGGTCTACAAAATTGGTTGGTTGACAAAATAATTGACTAATAAAATTTTGTAAAGATCAGACAACTTTAGGTTCCTTCCATCCAAGTATGACTCAAATTGGCCAGTGAGTTAGACGAGAAATCTTTAATCCAGAGTCACCTGACTCTCTAAATATGCATTTGAGGGCATCCCGGAAAACTAGAAATTTGGATTCAAAGGTTTAAAGAAAAAGTTGAAATGGATAGCGGACAGTTTGCGATGGTCATATGGTTATAATGCTCAACCCAAACAAGACTTGTTTTCACAATGGTATTTAGGAAGACCCATTTGCAGACCAATAAATAAATATTCTTGAAATTTTACCACTGGAAGAACTGGCCATTCCAGTGTTAAATTTCCAAAAAAATAGTCTTCTCTTGGCCTGCGAGTTGACAGTCACTGAGCAAGTATTTGAATTTTCTTTGTCCATTAATCATTTAACCCTTAATTATGTTCAAGAATATTTATGTTTTCTGAATAGAAACTGACCATTTGCAGATAAATGAACTGGTGGTCAATTTTCACAAATAGTCCTCCCTTGGTCTGCAAGAGGGGCATTTCTCAAGAGGACCGCTGGTTTTGGCAACTTTGGGTGCTAAAGGATAACATGGCAAAGTACCTGTTCAAGCAAACTAACTGTATTTGATCTGCATGCTGGAACTCATAATGGAGAACCTATCTCTGGCAAACATACAAATTAGCTTTTGATATCACTTGCATACAGGCATGACCCTAAGTAACTGAGTGCTAAAGTCATCCAATCTACAAAAGCACACATCTACCTGTCCGCCACACCAGCCAATCTATACAGGTGTGACTCCCCTTTGAACCCTGTGATTAGGATAGGTGTTAAGTGCCTTGATAGGGTCTTATCCTGTCAAGATTTCTCATGAGAGTTGCTAATTATTTTGTGGCCATATGCATGAACTGCACTGGGTAACAGAATACACAGGAAAGGATATCTATTGTTTGAAGATTGTTTGTTTTAAAAGGATTAAATACAAACAGTTTCATTTTAATTTAAAACCTTTTTAAAATTCAAAATTAAAATTGTGTATATAAATCATGGACAGTCTCAACAAGAATGCATGCACACATGTTCCAGTATTAAAGTTTCCAAGACTATTCAGCAGATTTGTCAAATTTTGCATAATTTAATTACTATCCTGTTGACTATTTTGAAATTGATATGACTGGAAGTTAGGTTACTATATGATTCCATAGGGCTCCAAAAATTAGAGAATAAATCTCAATGAAATGGAGGATTCCAGTTTTTCAGTCAATCATGTCATTATGTCATCATAATCAACTACATGACATGTCACTAGGCTGATGTCATAATCAATTATATTATGAATGACGTAGCTAAGTTTGTCATGAATGTTTAATTGACAATGGACTAAGTGTTGTTGTACGAATTGTATGTCTTTACTATTTAATAAACATGCTAAATTTTGATTGATCTATGGCGACCATGTTTGTTTGACGTATCACCTTTCCATGGACAAACTTTAATGGCCTTTAGTCCCTAATCATATCTCTCAAATTTCAGCTTGATTTGTTTAGTGGTACTGGAGAAGATTTTAGAAGTAATTTTGGCAAAAAATAGGTCATCCAAGATGGCCTACGAAACATTTGGCCAATAGTGTTCCCTTGAAAAAAATTGGTTCAGCTCTTGCCCTAGATGATAGTTCATGAGTTTTGAATCAATCCCCCCAAAAGTGGTTACGCAGATTTTTAGACGTTTCTAAAAATCTATCAAAATCAATGTTGGCCACCGACCAAAAGGGCCAATTGCCATCCTTTGAATAAATTTGGATCTCTTTACCCTAAGGATGCTTCCTGCCAAAAAATAACTGAAATCGTACTAGTGATTCTTGAGAAGACATTTAAAATTTCCCATTGATTTAGTATGGAAATTCTTCGACAGGGAAATGATCCAAGATAGCCGCCAAACAGTTTATACGACAGCTTCAAATGTGGAAATTTGAAATCGGCATACCCAAAAACCTACATAAAACCAATTGCGGCTTCAAAATTGATTAAATAAAACAAATCTAAATCTGGCCGCCAAACACGCTACATTTTGATTGGTCTACGGAGGCCATGTTTTTTTACGTATCAACTTCTCTTGAGCAAAGTTGAATGAATCTTAGTCCTTAATCATATTTCCCAAATCTGGGCCTGATCCGTTCAGCTGTTCTGGAGTTGTTTTCGCGAAAACTAGATCATCCAAGATGGCTGCCGACCCATTTGGCCATTCAAGTTTCCTTGAACAAACTTGGTTCAGCTCTTGCCCTAGATGATATTTCATGAGGTTTGAATCGATCCCACAAAGGTATTTAATTAGAAGACTCTTAAAGACATTTCTAAAAATCAGCCAAAATCAAAGATGGCCGCTGGACAAATAAGCCGATCAGCTTCCTTTAAACAAATTGGGATCTCTATCATCCTGCCAAATATAACTGAAATCGGCCCAGTAGTTCTTGAGTCGAAGTCGTTTAAAGGAAAAGTAGATGGACGACAGACGGTCATCATGGCAATAAGCGCACTTAGCCTTTTCAGGTCAGGTGAGCTAGTAATTTAATTCATTCCTTAAATTCTTTTAATTGCTCATGTTTTTACTAAAAATGTTTTTGACATTATAATTTTTAAATCTAAACATGAAAGTGTAGTCGATGATATGCCATCACAATTGTTTCCTCCACTTTGACCAAACCTGTGGCCCCACAAGGTGTGGAGTCCAATCCACGATCAAACAGGCAACTCTCATAACAGAATTTGGTTGAATTCCACAAAAGGGTTTTTGGAGGAGATAGTATGAAACAAAATTTTTTATGATACTTGACTGTTAGATGCCCAGGGGACAGAACTCAATATATTGTCATCTCGTAATGTGTGGTAACTTGACTGACAAATTTGGTTGAATTCCACCAAATGGTTTCAGTGGAATTAGTGGGATAGACAGACAGGCTGATGCAGAAGATTGCCTTTATTCCTGACCTCTTGTTAACTGTCTCGCTGCGCCAAGCCACCAGACAATAATAATTTCAATGAGCAAAAGCTATTGACTTGCTGAATGTTTTGAAAACAATTTGACTCAAAGTTGTTGGTGGCATAGCCACCAACAACTTTCAGTCAAATTGTTTTCAAAATATGTCGCAGATCCAATGATATAAACCTTGGAATATGTTGTCGGCAAAAACTCAGCAGTCAGACAGTCAAAATTTATGGGAATTATTAGTCCCTTGATATTTTGCTGTGAAAATACAAACAACTACCACCCAGAATTAGTGTCTTATATTCCCACAATTCAGTTTCATAATGGAAATCTGATAAGCCTTTTCATTCATTATTTCTTTCTTTATGCCATATTCTTTATCTAATCCTATGACATGATCACGTGCTCAGTTTAAACTAATTACAAACCGTAAATGTTTCAAAATCTCAGATTTGCGGATTTCCTGTGTATTGAATAAAGACTTAGTGAATAAAAATACAAACAATACACTTGTATTTCCCATATTTGTCAGTGAAATAAAATTTTCCATCCGCAAAATCTTAAGCAATTTTGTTTGTTAACAAATGCATTAGCCATGGCTCTACCTGCTTAATCCACCTCCATACAGATGCAGCACAATTGTTTATTACAATCCGGCAATCACGGAGCCAGTGTAGTGTTGCCAGATTAGATTCGGACAATGGATAGTGCTTAGCTTAGGATTAAAGGAGTCACAGCAGATAAGGTGTCTACTTGTAGCTTTTTGGATGTCCACTTTAACACATTTCAGTGTGTATTCTCAGCAGCATCGATTCAATGGAATTAATTTTAAAACTTGTTGAATATTTTGAAAATAATTAAACTGAAAATTGTTGCTTCCTTAGGCAGCAACAATTTCCCATAAAATTATTTTCAAAATATTCAACAAAAGTTTCACAATGTTAAATTACGCAAGGGGCAGGAATTAAATGTTCGACAGCACTAGAGAATGTCATCCCAGTGTCAATGGCATGGGCATCATGTCCCATACAGGTGCAAGCAGGTGTGTTGCTTTGATGAATCATTATGAAGTACAGGTGTAAAAGACCACTTCAATCGAGCACTGAGTTGGTTCTGATCTCTGAATACTGGAACCAATCTCCCTATATTGCAATTAATCAAATATGATGAGTGTCTAAAAGAGAGATCCGATCTGTCACTCGAGTAACTTATGCCATAACCAAATGTCACAATCAAAATAACGCTATTGAATATTCATGGATTTAGATTCTGGGAAGTCAGGTTTCAAAGTTTCAAATTGATTCCATCATGTGTAATGTGGCCAGAGCTTAGTTTGAAACAGTCGGTCGGATGGCTGACCAGCTTGCCAGTCAGTTAGAAGAGGGTGGGGCATGGCTAGAAATGGGTCCCACTATTATGAGACAGAGAGAGTATTGTCACAGATCAAATATTAAGATTTTGAAGGTACATTTGGAAACAACAGCACACAGTCAAATTACTTGTATAATTTTCTGGCAATTGAGGTTGAGGGAGTGCAGGGATCGATCGATCATAATACGGATGAAGTGTGGGTGGAGATTAGCTAGAGATGGGCGGGGCATAGCTAAAACTGGATTCCTCCATTAGTGGCAGAATATAGAATTTGTCATTTCTAGTATGTACAGGTTAAACAGTTAAGGACCAAAAATACTTAATCTTGCAATATGTTACAGCTGTTTGACTTGTAGGCATGCATGCACGCACACACATGCATGCATGCATGCATGCACATGCACATGCATACCTGCCCGCCCGCACATCAGCTTTCACTCCGCCTACTCATTGTCATCCTTCTACCTGTGATTACATAAATTTCCACCCACCACCAGTATGATATATGTTTTACACCTCACTACACACCACTCTACACACACCACCAACACCATAGTGCAAAACATTGTGTTCCCATAAACTTAACCATGTCCCAACTTTGTCCTTGACCAAGACTAAAATCTATGGAAAATTCTGATAGAATGAAATTTTTTCTATTTCATAAAAAAGAAAAGAAACTCATTACAGTAAATTGTCAAAGCTACTCTGTATTGTTGCTCTTTTATATGGCGCATAACAGGAAGCAACAATAATTGACAGTGATGAGGGGGCACTGTATTCTGCGGCTATAGTATTAGTAACATCCTAAAGCTGCAATCAGTCCTTCTTCGCTTTTCAACACTGTGTCTTGTCCTCAGCCAAAATATTTAGCTTCATCAGGTCCATTCTTGATCTGAGTGTATCAAGTCCTGTTTTCTTGATCACCTTACAGCACACTTCACACACTTACGTAATGACATCCTCTCCTGCCTTTATTTTTTCTGGCTGTCTGTAGGGCAAATTCCAAGGCCCTCTGTGCTGGTGTGTCTTTTGGCATCATTAGCAGTTAGCTCATGGTCAAACATGGACCACCATTGCTGAGCATCTATGGACAGCGGTGATGTGCTACACATCTTGTATGGTGCATCATTGGAAATTATGCTGTCCGGCTATCGCTGTCCAGTGATGGTGCATAGGTTTTTGCGGTGGCAGGCATCAAGTTTGTCTAGAGCTGCCTTTGAAGCTGCCCAGCTGTTACAGTTTTACAACATCAATGATACACAAGTTGTGTTGTACAAATGAAGGGCGTCTTTGATCTACGAATCCATAGCTTGCAGAAGGACTGGAAAGCTATACTTCCCATGATGCAGCGTGGAGCAATGTCAAAAGTACTACAGAGCAGTGAGCCCATGATTGTGCTCACTCCCACCACCACCACCCCCACCATGGTTCACCTCCATATTTGACTGTATTTTTGGGACTCATACCATAATACATTGGGGATATTCAAGAAATCCAGGATTTTAAACTAAGGCTTCAATAATCATCAAGACAGCCAAAAACAGCTTCTGTAGTGGTCTCGAGAATTTTCCATTTGCAAATGAGACTATATCTTCAAAATTTACCACTGAAATGACTGATTCATTAATGGGGGGGGGGGGGGCAGTCATTACAGTGGCCACTTTTCAAAAAGTCTTCTCATTTGCAAATGGACATTTTTCTAAGCAAAATTATAAATTTTCTTGACAAAATCTTTGTTAAATTATTTATGATGTAAAAATCCATATGAATCCTCTAACTGCATCTTCCAGCTCAAAGTGTCTTCTAACAAGTTTATATCATGGATAATAATTCACCTTTCCAGAGTACCCACCCATCATATGACGTCATAATGAACTGCGTGATGTGTACAATGACATCATAATGAATGACGTCGATAAGCACATTACGAACGCATATTTGAAGACGGTCTATGCATTGTTGTACAAATTGTTTGCTTTTACTATTTAATCAATATTCTGTTGAATATTTTGAAACTAATTTGACTGGGCGCTGTTGCTGCCATAGGATCGATCAATCCCAACATGGCGAGGTGTGTGTGGAGCTTAGATGGGCGGGGAATAACTAAAAATGGAAAGGTCCACTACGTATGTGGGTGTTGTGGACCCACATGAAAAGGCGTGTCCTTACCCTGCTAAGTTAATCCCTATGGGTTCCAGGGGATGGAGTTGATGAATCCAATGGGATTCTTTGGATCTCCTCCATGGTGTTGACTCTGGGTCTGTTGGGTCGGAGGAGAGTACCTGAATGATACGGTAGCTCATGTGGGCTCTTGTGTGATTGTTTTTGTTGAAGTAGTGCGAGACTGGGCTGTCATAACTTTCTTTTTTGTGAAGATTAGTTACGGACCCGAGATGCTCTTGAATCCTTATTTTGAATGGTCTCAACGTCTCTCCCACGTATTGTTTGTGGCAAAGACTTTCTGGATTACACCACTCAATAATCAAGCGTCAGGCTTATGAACCAAAATACTGTTGTCAAGAAGTAGTTATTAACAAGTTTATATCATATTTACAATAAGAGGGATTCATGTCTAGCTCATAATCTCCCACCCATTCCCGAATTACCAAAATTCAAATTTCAACACAGGGAAGCTGTTGAATATTTTGAAACTAATTTGACTCGGTGCTGTTGCTTATTATACATCATCAAAGACAATTCGTGCACTTTGTGATAGAATTTTTGATTTTCGTGACGGAGCTATACCTCATCTTGATTGTGACATCATTGAGCATATGAAATATTTGATTATGATGTCAGATACTTGACTGACAGATCAGATCTGTCCATTTAGTATATACTTATTATCTTATTTGCCAACATGATAATTCCCATATCAACTTTAACCCTTACCGGACTGATGTCAATATTCTATCTTTTACCATGTCAATAGCAAAGAAACTGGTGTACATTTTTCAACAATTTTGGTGGATGATGTTGCTGTCTTCGACAGCACCATCTTCCACCAAATTTGTTGAAAAATGTACACCAGTTCATCTTTTTTAATTTAATTTGAAAATTTAAAATTCTGACATCAGTAATGTAAGGGTTAATATTACACTGTAATAAGCTCTGGTGATAAAAATTATCCTTAAATCAAATTCAGAAGTGTTCAAGTTTAAAATCCTTCCCATGCGGACAATGACAGCTACCTGGCAACACTTAGTGATCAAACCAGGTACACGAAAACTAATCACATCATCTCCAGAGACTAGGGGCCAATGCATGAGTATGCAAAACTTTACATCCCTGACATGAGATGATTTAAACCCTCTCATTATAAACCGGAAGCGGATCTTCAAAGCTTCCTGGCAACTATAATGAGATAAGGGTCAGGCTACTCCAGCAGAATCAAATATGTTAACCTTTTCACCAACAAATCCTGGAAAAAGTATATTCGTCAAAATATAAAACTTACTCTGTTTTAAATTAATTTGACTTCCAGTTAAATTAATTTTAAAATATTCAAAGTTTTCCTGCATGGTTGCCACGAAAATGAGATATGGGGAATTCATCTGTGACAGGGTCAACGGCCTATTATGGCCAAGCTGGCTAAAAGCCGCCTCTGCAGTCAGGTCTTGAGGAATATCCATTTGCAGGACAGCGAATTGATTTTTGAAATTTTACCGACTGGAATGAATGGCTAGAAATGGGTACTGTAGATTATAACCTCTTCTGAAAACAAGAGCCAGTTTTCCATTGAACGTCATCTGAATCAGACACCTTGTCAGTGAGACAGTTTCTCACAGAAGTTCAGTTGAAGTTAGGAGCCTGTATTCCATGAGCAATTCACATTTCCAGAGTACTTACCCATCATATGATGTCATAATGAACTGAGTGATGTGTACAATGACATCATAATGAATGACGTCGATAAGTACGTCATGAACGCATATTTGAAGATGGTCCATGCGTTGTTGTACAAATTGTTTGCATTTACTATTTAATAGATATTCTGGTGAATATTTTGAAAACTAATTTGACTGGGCGCTGTTGCTGCCATAGGCAGCAATCACACCCAGTCAAATTAGTTACAAAATATTCAACAGCTTCCCTGTATAGTTTTCAGGAAATTGATAGCTAGGGCATTTGGGGATCGATCAATCCCAACCTGGCGAGGTGTGGGTGGAGCTTAGCTGGTGATGGGCATAGCTAAAAATGTAAAGGTCCATTTACAGCTACATGTACATAAATAATTAAGACTTTATAGGAGTCAGATGCCTTATATATCAGCCGTGCTTTTCTCTGGCTTATAATCCTAAAATTTATTCATGAATATTTTGATTTTCTTTGAGAAAATCCCCTTTTGCACACCAAAAGAAGATTTTTGAAAACAAATCACTGAAACGGCTGGCTCATTTATCAAGCCAGTCATTTCAGTGGTAAATTGTCAAAAAGTCTTTTGTTGGTCTGCAAATGAACCTTTCTAAAGACCACTGGCAAAGACCATTTTTTGGTCAGCTTTAGTGCAAAAGGGTTACAATAAGAATCTGAGGAGGGGTGGGTGGAATAGGTGATGGCAAAGAAGTATATGTGAACATCATACCAATTTTCAACCTCTATACAAGTGTAAGTATGTGAGATGAGGGGTGAGGGTGGGGTGAAGGTGTAGGGAGTGGATGTACAGGACATGGACACAGACAGTTAAAGGAATGCAACAGCATGGTTTACACACTGCAATAATTGGCTGAGGTAATTAATTCCAGAGATGTTTGGTGAAAATTTCCTGAAGGCAATGACAGTTAAAGGTATACAACAACATGGCCATACATTTCAAGTTGCCAATCTCTAGAACTCAATGTGATGACATAGGGGACATCTATTTCTAAGAGGAAGACTTAGTGCATGGATCTAAGCCTGAACTTAGAATTAACAGTTTCACTGACAAATTCCCTGTATCTCAATCTCATGGCAACAAACAGGAAAGCCCTTAGGCAGCAATGGCTTTCAGTCACATTAATTTCAAAATATTCAATAGAATATGCTATGCATCGTGAAGAACTTACTTTTTCAGGGGTTTGTCATGGAATGGGTTAACCGCACTGGCCAAGGATACCGGTATATGCCTTGATACAACTTCATGCTTTAACACCAAAAATTTGTTGAAGAAAGTCTCAATTTTCCCATCACAAATGTCCATTTGCAGACCAGGAGAATAGTTTTGAAAATGTATGACTCGATTATCAAGCCAGTCATTCCAGTGATAAATTTTCCAAAATAGTCTTCTCTTGGCCTGCAAATGGACATTTTACATGACCCCTTAAAATGCCGATTTTGGTCGGTTTGATCTTTAAATGGTTAAATCATAATTTTTCTAACTATTCTGACAACTGTTCAATGACATTAGTGACCTGAAACAGATTAAACCTCTAATGGATAAATTGGTAAAGAAAATTAAAATTAAAACCTTTGCAAAACAAAGGATTCCTTTTTCAGAATTTACCATCATTTCGAATGATAATTTTTCTAATTGTTTTCAGTTAATTGTTCTGCAAATGAACATTTCTTACCACCACTGCAGAGGCTGTTTTTGGCTGGCTTGACAATAAAATTACACATTCCATCCATCCACCCACTCAGAACCCACCCACCCACTCATCAATCTATCCACTGACTCACCCACACATCAATTCATCCCCCCACCCAACCATCCATCCACTTGACCACTCACCCATATGCATGACAGTCGATATAAATTGCTGCTATAAGATTGAATAGACCACTCGGTAATAAAAGTGTTAATTCCGATTTATTTTAAATTAAATTATCTCAATTTCTCCAAATTAAATTATTTCTATTCATCCGTCAACGCAAACAGGCTTATCGCAAACAATCTAATGAATTAAATGATGAACGAAATAAGAAATACTTATCCCAGATTACACAAAATCTGATTACATTTACCAAATACTCTAAATGCTATCAGATCCATAATCTGATGTATAAATAAACAAACAACATTGTATAACAATTCATAGTGAGGCAGTCAGAATGCAATTCTGAATATGTTGCTCAATCAGGTAAATCTCCAAAAATATTGACCCACGACACAATGACGAACCAGTCAAAAATATTTTATCTTGAAATGCCAACTAAATGTTTACAATCAAAATACTAATATAGGACAAGAAAAACATGGTAAACAATCTATTAAATCTACATTGAAAGTAACCCTTTTATTCGACATAGAAATATTTATGACAATCACCAACCTACTGTTGATGATTTTTAAAACAATTTGACTGAAAGTTGTTACTGTCACAGACAGCAACAACTTTCAGTCAAATTATTTTCAAAATTATTCAGCATTTGTCAAAGATAGTGCCGTAATACATCAAGCTTCTTGTGAATAGGTATAAGAAGGGTTGAGTAAAATTTGTAAATCAATCTGTAGGAAATTTTCTGTTTTCCTAATGACATACGCCTGTGGTGATATTCATAATCTGAAATCTTAAACAAACTTGACCACAAGACCCGGCTGACCACCTATGACAAGATTTGTGAGGTTAATCCGGCTTACATAATTTCAACAACAAAAACGCATCAGAATCAATTCTACATAGCCTACAGGAACTATATTGTGTTATAATGCTAACATTAAAAATCTGTCATCACAGAAATTCCGTCGTAAATCATGTTTTTAATACCTATCAGTCAATCTATCACAAACTGACCACTGGTCAATGGAGAGGGATTAAATAATATTATTAAACCCTGCAGAGATTTTCGGATCCTATTGTAGGGTGTTCAGTTTCTTGTTTCAGAACAAGCCCAGGCTGGGCCCAGAGGGTTGTTTTTACAGGAGAGCTTCAGGTCCAATTGAATTTCTTGACAACATCATTAAGATGCTTTAACGTTCAACCTGGACAAAAATGGCTTCTGCAGTGATCTTGAAAAATGTCCATTTGCAGACCAAGAACTTTTTTTTAATTTACCACTGGAATGACTCGCTCTCTCATCATTCAATACACTAACATGTATTGACTCCTTTTGACAGCATATTAACCCTTTCACTGCTAAGTTCATTGTATCTCTGTAGAGGGGTCCAATTCTACATATACCCTGCCCATTTATAACTAAGCTCCGCCCATCTTTTGCACGAGTTAGGATCAATTTATAAACTTTGAACAGAGAATTCCCAGAATCCTAATTTCAAGGTAATTCAATACAGGTAAGATGTTGAATATTTGGAAAATAATTTTATTGGGCCTGGTGCTGTCTACAGCTCAAAGTCAAATTAGTCCCAGAATATTCATTTATACACTTGATTATGTGCTTTCCAATTTTCATGACAGACTCAAACATAATAACAAGTGACATAATTGATTATGATGTTAGATTGAGTGACAGAATGGCTCCCTCCATTAGAGAAAAGCTGTTGAATATATGTACAGATGGCAGGGATGACTTTCAGTCATACCTCAAAATATTTAGCAGTTATACTTTATTTCATAAAAAAATTAATTTTTCAGATATTTGTCGTTGAAAGGGTTACCCTTTAAAAGTTAAGATTCCTTTAACAAATTGTAAAAATTATTGAATGTCAATTTTCAGGCCACGAGAAGAGTATTTTTTAAAACTTACCACTGGAAGGACTGGCTAAGTTATCCAGCCATCGCAATGAAGATTCTAGATGCTCACAGAAATATTTTGACAAGATTTGATATAAATCTGGCCCGAAATAACGAAAAGTGCCACCATTGTGAACGATGCGCAGATAGCCCAACGGCCCGAATTCCACAAAAATTAAGTTACACTTTGGTCCTGATCAAACCAATATGGAAAAACTTGAGGATTGGCGGTGTGCCATGGTCTGCCACCTCGGATTGTTCTTGTTTAAAATTGTCATTAATTTATATTGTATTAATTTCAGGATCCAATCATCTTAACCCATCAATCCTCGAATTTGTTCAAGAAAATGTAAATTTTCTCATGAAAAATGTCCATTTGCACACCAAGAAAAAGCTATTTTTGAATATTTACCACTGGAATGACTGGCTCGATTATCGAGCCAGTCATTCCAGTGGTAAATTTTCAAAAACAGTCTTCCCTTGGTCTGCAAATGGACATTTCTCAAGACCCCTGCAGAAGCCGATTTTGGCTGATATGAGTGTTAAAGGGTTAAATAATATTAATTTCAGTGCAATTAACTGAAATTCCATTTTTAAATATTTGCGCTGACTGGATGGATAAGCATATTTTTCGAATTGAGACCCGTTCATCCCTGTAGTCCCAGTATGTAACACCAAAACAACCATACAATGTGTTGACTATTTTGAAACTAAATTGACTGACAGCTACTGCTTGCCTTCGGCATCAGCAGTTTCCAGTTAAATTAATTTAAAAAAAAAGGTTCAGCAGAATATTCCTAATATTGTGAAGAATTTGTGCATTTTGTCAGTAGGTTTACAAGGGTTAAACATTCTCATCAACAAATTTTAACCCATTTATCTCTGCATTCACATAGCATAAGTTTAACCCTTTAACACTCATATCAGCCAAAAAAGTCTTCAGCAGTGGTCTTGAGAAACGACCATTTGCCGCCCAAGAAGGACTATTTCTGAAAATTTACAACTGGAATGACTGGCTCCATAACCAATCCAGTCATCCCAATAGTAAATTTTCAAAAATAGTCTTTTCTTGGGCGGCAAGACCAAATTTAAATTTTCATGAATACATTCAAGGGGTAAAGGGTTAACTCCGGACAAATCCTGTAGAAATATATTCTTAAATGATAAAAAAAATGTTGAACATGTAAAAATTAATTAATTTCAAAATATTTTATAGTTTTCCTGTTTAACTGCCTTGACAATGAGATATGGGGTATTCATTGGTGAAATGGTTAACAATCAAACTGCCCAAAAAAACAGATGAAAATTTACCACTGATGGAAAGTGAGAAGACTCTTTTTGAAAATTTGGCACTGGAATGACTGGCTCGATAACCAAGCCAGTCATTCCAGTGAGAAATTTTCCAAAATAATCTTCCCTTGATCTGCAAATGGACATTTTCTATGAGGAAAATTCACATTTTTTTAACAAATTTGAAGGTCAAAAGGTTAACAATGTTTTGAGTGAAATTTATTGGCGACTTAACCAGCAACAACTTTCAGTCAATTTATTTACAAAATAACAAACATAACAGAGGCAGGTGACACACATATATAATAAAATTGGTTAAGGGAGCTATTAATTTCAATTTAATTAAATTGGATATTTTTTTCATTTTTAAAACCCATTAAAAAGTAACACCATAATTTCCCAGTAACTAAAACCTTCCTGCTTCCTTGGCTATAAAAATTCCCTTGTCAAACTCTAAACTGACCAGGCATACTTATTTGTGCCCAGTGAGGAGTGACCAATCAACAAGCCATGAGTCCAGTGTCTGACTGACCAACAGCACTGAGCCCTGAGGTCAACTAACAAACCTAAGCTTCCAGCACTCTTTCTCTCTGGACTGTGAGTGACCAAAAGCAGTTGTCTAACACCTTTCCTGTTGTTCTTTGGAGATGAAAAGCAATAATCTAAAATCATAATGAATATTTTGAAAACAGTTTGACTGAAAGTTGTTGCTGCCACAGCAATGATTTTCAGGCAAACTGTTTTCAAAATATTCACCAGATTTTGTATAATATGGGTTTCGATTTGAATTTAACCATGGCTATATTGTCTTCAGAATGAAAATTCTTAAGCCAGAGACCAGGCCTATGGTCACAGAGACATTGAGTGACTTGGCCAGCCATGCAGCTTGTGTGAAAGAAGCTAATCACCACCACCCACCCACCACTACAGCTCTACAGCATACTGGCAATCAGTGTGGTCAGTTGTTGTGGGTACAATCTCATTTGGACATTGACAGAGAGAGAGAGAGAGAGTCCTAACACCATCCAGCCAGCAGCAGTAGTAGTAAGGTTTGAAGAAGATCTGCATTGACTGGACATCATCAGAGGGTGTGTGTCTGGTGGTGGGGGACGTCCCAACAACAACAAGTTTGAAATCTGAGTTTAATACTGAGAGACAGTGCTTGCTGGAAGACTGTGAAGCTATCAGACCAGCCTGCCCAGTGTAACACAACCTCCATAACAGAAAGTCAGGACTTGACCAGCCATAAAGACCTCGCTATAGTGTATAGTCAGTCCTGTGGCACAGTTACAGTCAAATCAGATTTTAAAGATGAAAACTCTGCTGGATACTTATAGAATTAGTCCAAGGATTGAAAGTTTTCACGCTTGACTAATAATTATATAGTGTACTGGTAGTTAGATTCTAGCCATTGTTGTTACTGTGATGGTGAATGCTTTCAATTGAACTCCTGGTGGAACATTTCCTGTAGTAGTAATACTCCTACTGTATAGACCAGGTTGACATATACAACATCGCCAGTAGAATTTCATACAGAATGACCAGTTATTGTGGACTCAATTCTGTTCTTTATTTCTAACCATTTTGTCACAGCGGCTAGTGCTGTAGAAAGTTTATAGACTACGTTTATTTAAATGGCATGGCCTAATTTTTCTAATTTTTAACTAACTATATTAGTGCTATTATATGAACATTGACTGTAAGAGGTAGCTTGTACAAATACTCACACTTGGCACATATAGTGTTGTTTTTACTGAATTCCTGCCTTTGTTATCCAGAGAAAGAGACATACTTTCACATATACTCTCTGTAAATGTACAAAGCTGAACATATGGTTTAAGTGTGAACAGGGGATATTGGATTAAGCATGGCCTAAAGGACTTACACATTGCTACTGTGTTAGACAATTTTATAGACTTCATAAAGGTACGTATAAATTTATAGAAAAATAACCATATAATCATCAACCCTTGTACTGCTAATGCATCAGTTTGTTTTATTCAGTTCCCTTATAACATAATAACTGGTGTAGATTTTGAAAGTTATGTTGCTAGTAACTGTTTACGGGCCAAAAACGGCCTTTGCATCCATCTTGTGACAAGCCAATTTTTTGTTTTGCCATTAAACTTAACGGGTTCACAGCAACACAACTCAAATCTAAATAAGTTATTATACAGTTTAAAGAGAACCGAATAAAACAAACTGCAGAGTAAACCCTAATAATCAAGTTTGGTCAAGAAAATATAATTATTGACTCGGTTGTTGTCCAGCTGCAGACCAAGAGAAGACTATTTTTGAAAATTTACCAGTGAAATGACTGGCTCTGTTATCGAGCCAGTCATTTCACTGGTAAATTCTAAAAAAATAGTCTTCGCTTGGTCTGCAAATTGACATTTTCTATGAGAAAATTTAAATTTTCTTGAACAAATTCGACGGTTAAAGGGTTTAACACTCAAGCAGGCCAAAAACAGCTTGAATTACAGTGGTCTTGAGAAAGGTTCATTTCCAGAACAATAGAAGACTATCTTTCATAATTTTTCACTGAAATGACTGGCTCGATAATCAGAGAAAATTTTCTTGAAGAAATTTTAGGAGTAAATGGTTAATTGCTGGTT
Organism: Chaetoderma sp. LZ-2023a; assembly: GCA_034401795.1. Classification (NCBI taxonomy): domain Eukaryota; kingdom Metazoa; phylum Mollusca; class Caudofoveata; order Chaetodermatida; family Chaetodermatidae; genus Chaetoderma; species Chaetoderma sp. LZ-2023a. Next base: position 38,217,451 of record CM067366.1, read on the forward strand.
CTCCCCACACAGCCACCCTACCCCATGCATGGTGGGGTGCTTGAGGACGGACAGCAATCAATAAGATACTGCCATCAATCTAATAAGAATTATGTCTAAAGAAGGGGCGGGAGAGAGACAAGCGATGGTATGAATCGCTCATTAACTCAGGCTAATTCCTTGATTAACCCTGAAATTTTCCCATAAAATATGTCCATTTCCAGACCAAGAGAAGACTATTTTTGAAAATATCGAGCCAGACATTCCAGTGATAAATTTTCAAAAATAGTCTTTTCTTGGTCGGCACATAGATATTTTTCAAGGCCACTGCAGAAAGCATTTTAGGCCGACTTGAAGGTTAAAGAGTTAACTACAATCTAACAGGCACCCAGATCCAGGGATGGATGGATGATTAGGACCCTGGTAATGTGATAACCACATATGATTAAAACCCTTTAAGGGTTAAATTTGATCAAGAAAACCTAAATGTTCCCTTATTCAATGTCCATCTGCAGGCCAAGAGAAGACTATTATTAAATATTTACCCCTGGAATGACTGGCTTGGATTCTAATGGTAAATTTTCAAAAATAGTCTTCTTTTGTGCTGAAAATGGACATTCTTTTAGCCTACTGCCTTGACCATTGAAAGGTTAAATTCTGATGAGTTTTTGAATGCACTCGGGTCAGTGAGGACTTTGCTACTGATTTGTTAAGCAGACCTGGGTCGCTATTAGAGATACCTGTAAAAGACAGAATAATCTCTGTTAAAAATTATATTCCTATTGCCATTCATTAATTATACTTATAGATGACATGTTATTATAACTCAAATGAGTCAATAGAAAATAATTTCTTCTTCGGATGTCTTCGCTAGTTTTAGTTAACTTAGCCCATATTGTGAACTTAACCCTTTAAAAAAATGTTGTCTGCCGTGATCTTGAGGAACGTCCATTTGCAGGTCAGGAGAGTACTATTTTTGAAAACTTACCATTGGAATGACTGACTCAGTAGCAAACAAGTCATTCCATTGGTAAATTGTAAAAAATAATCTGTGCAATTGGACATTGACTAGAGGGATTTTGATTTCCTTGACCGCTAACCCCAAAAAAGGCCTCTACAGCGACCTTGACAATATTCATTTGTAGGACAACAACAGCCTTATTTGAATATTCCATCAGCGAATTTACAGAAATAGTATTCTAAATTGTCCTGCAAATGGACCTTCATTGAGCAAATATTTAAATTTTCTAGAAAGATATTGACCATTAAAGGGTTAATTGATATAAGTAGCGTGTTGATTGCTTTGATGGGCTGTTCCGCTGTTGGTCCAAGAGGGGTTAATTCAGGATATAAAAATATAGAATGAAATGTGTCAAGATAGATATAATCATATACCGTAAACCTTTGACACTCATATCAGCCAAATATCACCTGCAGTGGTCTTGAGAAATGTCAATTTGCAGAGCAATAAGACAATTTTTTGAAAATTCACAACTGGAATGACTGGCTCGATAATCGAGCCAGTCATTCCAGTGGTAAATTTTCAAAAAATAGTCTTCTCTTGCTCTGCAAATTAAAATTATCTTTGAGAAAATTTAAATTTTCTTTAAAGAATTTAAGGCTTAACCCTTTAACATTTATATCAGCCAAAAACGGCTTCTAGTGGTCTTGAGAAATGTCAATTTGCAGACCAAGAGAATACTACTTTTGAAAATTTACAACTGCAATGACTGGCTCGATAACTGAGCCAGTCATTTCAGCGCTAAACTTTCAAAAATAATCTCTTGGTCTGCAAATTGACATTTTCTTTGAGAAAATTAAAATTTTCTTGAAAGAATTTAAGGCTTAAAGGGTTAAGATCTATATAATCATATTCTGTATGCGTGCTGATAATTTTTGATAACTGTCCTTTGATGTGTTTTTAGAACAGCTTTAAAATTTAAGTATTGTACTTTTGAAATATTTAATCTATACATATAACTAAAACAGTTCTAAATCTAAACATGTATTGATCTTATAAACTTCCCCAAAACTCAACGACGATCAGAAAAAAGCTGATATATTTTATTTTAGCTGATCAAAATTGAAATTGAAAAATTTAAATATCTGAAATATACACAAAGGCAAATTAGGTTGTAAATGAATCTTCTTAAACAAACCTGAATAAAATTAAACTAAAAAAATGATCAATTTGTTGTATATGCGATCTATATATATATATATATATCGGGTAAAATTTAAAATTCTTTTTGATCAGGATTCAAACGGAAACTCAAATTTAAAATAATTTTATAAGTTTACAGTATATCTGATATATACAAGCAAACACTGGCTTTAAAATAACACTAAACTGTGTATAGTGTATACTGATGTATGTGTGAAATCTGAAACTCAGAATCTAATAGAAAACTCACACACCATGCAAATACAGGTAAAAAAGCTGACTAACGATACTGACTTTTCCCATCTACAGATTGTGCCAGTGTTTACCTGTGGTCGAAAAGTGTATTTGTCCAATGGCAAGCCTGGTCGATGGACTCAAGTTTCAAATGACCGTCATCATCGCCGCCACTAACGTTCAAATGTCTGATATCATCGGAGATGACCGATGTCCAGGCAAGCCGTATTGACTCTTTCACAAACAGAATCGTAGTAAGTACACAAATTAATTTGTAAAATATGAAGTCTGATTCCATCTCAATGGAAACATGCAGGAAAGTTGTTGAATGTTTTGAAAATAATCCAGTCCCTCAAGAGGTAACTTAAAAGAAATGTTAACCGGCCTCTGCAGTGGTCTTGAGGAATGTCCATTTGGAGCCCAACAGAGGACTATATTTGAAAATTTACGACTGGAATGACTGGCTCGACAACTGAGCCAGTCATTCGAGTGGTAAATCTTCAAAAATAGACTTCTCTTGGCCTGCAAATGGACATTCAATAAGCAGATTTTTTTTTACCAAATTTAGCCATTAAATGGCTAACGGTGGTAAAGGTAATCCATAATGCACAATTTCATCTCAATACAGGAATGTTCTTGAATGTTTTGAAAATAATTTCACAAGAGCAGCAAAATGATTTTCAAAATATTCAACAGTATATTTCTTAAATTATAAAGAATAATTTCTATGCAGTTGACAGAGTTAACCCATTAATGCTCAAGATGGTCAGAAACGGCTTCTGAATATTTTGAAAATTTATCACTGGAATGACTGGCTTGAAAATTGAGCAAATTAACATTTTCTAGGCAAATTAAATTTTCTTAAACAAATTTGAGGGTTAAAGGTGCCCCGAAAACGCATTTTCTATGGCAATTGACATGTATAACTAGACTGCTCGGGTTGATCAAAACAGCTCAATATGAAGATTCCTTGATCTCTGTACCCCAAGGATGCTTCCTTAAAAATTTGGATGAAATTGGCCCAGTGGTTCTTGCGAAGTCACTTTAAAATAGAAAAACATATATATAAGATGGATATTCACCGTGGTATATATACTGGTAGCCGTGGTAGGCCCATCTGATCTTTGAGGTTATGTCAGCTACCAAGAACCTGACCCTGCACCCTTTTCGATCTACACGTATGATCTCTTGAACCGTGAGTTTTCCAGCACTTAAAAAAACAACAAGGTTTTTCCTGGACTCTAAGGGCAACCTTCCATACAAGCTAGGTGAAAATCCCATCAGTAGGATTTATCACGCTGAAATCAGGCAGGAAGGCAGGCATGGATGCATGCATTTTGACCATCAAAGGTTTTGACTGACTAACTTTAAATAAGTCATAGGAGCTAGATTAGAGGACCCTAGAGGTGCGTGTGTGCGTGCGCGTTAGAAGACCTGAGTATCATACATGGGGGGGGGGGGAGATGATCCTAGGAATTCAGGGGATGGAGTGGGGTGGGGGTGGTATTAGAAGGCCCTAGAGAGGCATAAAAGGGTGTAGGCAAGAAGACCCTAGTCATATATGGGGACATTAGAAGACCCCAAAGAGGGAGAAGAGGTATCAGAAGAGCTCAGAGGGTTGTAGGTCTAGATGCATGTAGGCAGCAAACTGAGTAAAGGGTGAATCATGGAGAGTGATGATTCAGCATTACAATGGTTAAACTATTGTCTGATTGTGAATTATTGATATTTTGTTAATAGTCTACATAATGTGTTGAAATAAGAATGCAAACATCTGGTATTTCACTTCAATAATTACCCTCCAAAATATAAAACAGTCAGACAACAAAACTGAACAATCGATTTCCTAAATTTATGGGAATTATCCCCCTTCTATCCTGTATTTCTGTAAATTTATGTATTTTCAAAAAAACATTTAAATTCTTTCACTTCAATAGAGCCAATAGGTATTTAACTTTTATCTCAAAGATCAAAGAAACTTCTAACAGTATAAAGCCTGAAACACCTGTCATTTTATTAACTACAATTATTATGCCAGGAATCCATTAAGCAATTGACCCTTTCATGGTCAAGTCAGCCAACACCACCCTCTGTAACTGTCGAGGTATGTTCATTTGCAGGCAGACAGAAGACGCTTTTTGAAAACTTATCACGGGAATGACTGGCTCGGTTACCGAGTCAGTCATTCCAGTGATAAATTTTCAAAAATAGTCTTCTCTCAGCCACCAAATGAATATTCGCTAAATAATAATTGTAATTCTCTTGACCAATCTTGACCATTAAAGGGTTAATTTTCTTGTTCCACCTAGCTAACCAGACAACTGTTCTTTTCACACTTTTGAAATGGCCCCCTTAATTTAAATACCACAAATGGACATTATCGAGTTAGTGCAATGAACTTTCTCTTTGCTCAACATTAAGTAAAGGAAAAAGGATGCTTTAACAAAACCTATACTGGACAGATGTTTTCTAGTAATTTCCATTTAAAAGTAATAAAATTACTTAAATTGTATGGATAGATAGAGTATGTGCTATAAGTTTGAAGTCTCTCGTGTGCCAAAGATAAATTTATATTGATGTAAAATTAACAAAAGAATTGAAAAGCTATTGATCTTTTAGATACCACTTTTCTCTCACACTGGCCAAAAATTTATTCTCCACTTGGAGAAATATCCATCTGCAGATGGATTTTTTTTTAATTTATGACTAGAATGAATTACTGGGCTGGATCATCGACAGTCATTCTACTGGTAACTTTCCAAAAAATTATCTATGAGAATGTTTAAATGTTCTTGAACAAATTTGAGAGTAAAAGGTTAATCCTTTAATGCATGGTCAAGATCTTTTAATAAAAATTTTAACTTAGCTCCGGGAACGAACATTTGTCTGCCAATAAGAATATTACAAAAATGTACCCCTGGAATGAGCGACTCAGCTATGGAAACAGTGCAGCCATTCAAGCAATACATTATTCAAAGATATTCTTCTCTACTCATACTACATACAGCTTCTTTTATCAAATAAACTGACCAGTGGCCATTTTACTGCTGCAACTCATCAAAGTGGACACCAGTTTCTCCTCTATCACCCGCTCCTAAAAAAACTTTAATTTTGAATTAATGGCCAAAAGGCAGTTTCTGAGGTCTTGAAAAATTACCATTTGCAGACAAAGAGAAAACAATTTTCAAAAATTTACCGCTCGAATAATTGCCTCAATAACCGACCCAGTCATTCCAGTGCTGAATTTTCAAAAACAATCTTCTCATGGTCTGCAATTGGACATATTCTATGAGAAAATTGAACAAATTTAAAGGTTTAAAGGGTTACACCAGACAGGGGTATGTCAATTTTTTTCACCTGCTGTCTGCGAATGAAAAGTGCAATTAAGCACTGGTACACTTGAAAATGTCTTACAGATAAAATACCAAGTTCTACATCCCAATACAAAGGTGTCACAATTGTTACATCACAGATTGTTTTGGGAGCACTTTTGATACTGACTTTGCCTATTTCGATTTCATTTCAACCGTGTAATTTCCTCCCTCTGTATATTGTTATCATAAGAGTGGTATAACTGTCTAACTGCTACAAGTCACTGGACAATAATTTCAATAGGCAATAACTCTGAATCTGTTGAATATTTTGAAAACAATTTGACTGAAAGTTGTTGGTGGCTAAGCCACCAACAACTTTCAGTCAAATTGTTTTCAAAATATTCAGCAGATCTAGAGTTAAGCCCCATGCAAAATGTTGTCTGCAGAACCTCAGCTGGCAGACGGTTAACCAGCATTATTGTCTGTTGCTAAGAGACATTATTCATCCTTCCATCAGACTTAGATAACAGAAGAATATACCAGATAAATGAATTGCCACAGAACTTGAACTGAGCAAAAGAAAGTCCATTTCGAATAATCTTTTTCCTTAAACATTTAGAAGGATTATTTACTTAGCAAAAGACAAGTGTGATAAATTGAAAACCTGACAACTTCAGAAAGCCTAGAACACTACAGGGATTATTTATTTTACGCAAGCGATATTCGATTATTCGCCAAAATTACGTAAAAATGCTAAGCAGTCGCAGGTTAATTATAGACAGATGATTGACTCTAGTCAGAGTGATTGGTCATTTTTTTATTTGAAATTTAAATCTGAATTTAACTTTGTCTTCAAATTGTTCCACGCACCCTAATAAATCACTGATGTGCCAGGCATATATGCACAGTGTAACGAATGACTGTAGTCCGGGTTTCAAAACAGAGACTGTACGTACTTCTGAACGTATTTATATGCTGTCGGAGTGAACCAATTTTACATAAGAATTAGCATAGTAACTGTTCAGGAAACGAAGCTATATATCACTGTAAGGGCCATATATGATGTAAATAACTTGGGATATCACAAAAGAGGTTTAATTTAGCATTTATAATGACATGAGATTGTGAATTAGTGATAAGACTTGCATTAAAAGATAAAACTGTCCTTCCGATTCCTAATGAATACTTATAATTATGGTATTACAAAATTCTGCGTGAAATTTTTTCATGGCAAAATATTCCTTGAAAACGGTGATTATATCGCATTGCCCACACATTTCAGTCAAGAAAGACATGTGATCATGTTTCTTAACCCTTTCACCGATGAATTCTGTATCTCATTTTAAAGGCAACCATACAGGAAAACTGTTGAATATTTTAAAATTAATCTGACTGGAAACCGTTGCTGCCTTACACAGCAGACGCTTCCAGTCAAATTAATTTCAAAATATTCAACAGAGTAGGTTTTATATTGTATATAGAAGACTTTTTCAGGGATTTGCCAGTAAAAGGGTTAATTTAACTAAATTTAGGTGGCACCAAAAATTTATCCCAAAGAATTATCAGAATGTGCACACGGACTGTAAAATATCATCATGCAATGTGTACAATCCATTGTTTGTGAGACATTTTTCCATATTCAAAACATTCAAATGACCAGAGAGCGAAAATGAAGAGCAAAATCCTTTTATATTTTCCAACTTGTTCTGAATCAGACAAGCGCGTATAACCTCCCTCCCCTCCCCCTCAGACACAATGGGTGATGGTGACTGTACGTGATAGTGTTACAGAACTAGACAGTGGCTCAATTACAATCCCGTGAATAATCTAAATGTGATGTTAAAACTGCATCATACGTTGATGGCTAGTATTTTTAATTTTTTTCATCCTGAAATGGATAGGCATAGCATGGTAGATTTGTGTGACAGACATCTGCCCATCCTTATAATATTTTACAAAACCATATTCTTGCAAAACAATTGTTGCGCATGAGCAAACTAATATGGTCTTGATCAATTTAAAACTGTCCAGAACCTGAAACGACATTATTTATAATGTAGAGTATATGTTGATGAATATTTTGTCAATTTGAAACTAATTTGACTGGGACCTGTTACTGCTACAGCGCTAAGTTCGCTAAAATTAGATGTTTAACACTTTGACACAAAAGACGGCTAAAAACTGCTCCTGCAGTGGTCTTGAGAGATGGCCATTTGCAGACTATTTTTGAAAACTTTCCACTAGAATAACTGGCTCGATAACCGAGCCGGAGTCACTCATGTTAAACTTGCATAAATAATCTTCTCTTGGCCTGCAAATACACACTCAATAAATAAAACTTAAATTTTGACAAATCTGGATCATTAAGACTAACCCTCAAATTTGTTTAAAAATTTGTTTTATTTAAATTAAGTTCTTTCAGATATCGAGCCAGTCATTTGTGATAAATTTTCATAAATATTCTCGGTATGCAACTGAATATTTTCTATGAGAAAATTTTCATTTTCTTAAAACAAATCTGAGGTTTAAAGGGTTAGGGGTTAACTAATAGAGCTCTACGCTAAACACCCTAAATGCATGATCATATGGCCAAACTTGAATCACAAATTCCCCTGACCAATGTCCACCTTTTAATCAATGCAACATCTAGTCGCAGCATTTGAAGAATAATATTTTTCAATCCTTAAATGCTAAAAGTAAACATCAAGCCAGTGTTATACATTTGAGCCAGGTCGGTCAGACAGTTCTGTAATGGTCATTCACAAAGGGAATGACAGGTCAGTCAGCAGCTGACCAATATTTGTTCAGTGTCTCAACAGTGCTAGGTGATGGCTATTAAAAGCAATCTGCACTAAATCCAGTCATGACATTTTAACAAGGGTCATTATTATCAGGTCATATTTAGGTATGGCAAATGCATGTACGCCTAACACTCAAATTTGTTCAAAGAAATTTCAATTTTCGCATAGAAAATGTCCATTTGCAGACCAAGAGGACTATTTTTGAACATTTACAACTGGAATGACTGGGTCGTTTATCAAGCCAGTCATTCCAGCGGTGAATTTTCAAAAATAGTCTTCTTGGTCTGCAAATGGACAATTCTCAAGACCACTACAGAAACTGTTTTTGGTGGATTTACGATCTTTAACACTTACAGGTAAAAAAACCCAAAAATCTTTATGATGTATTAAATAGTCTGTTGAATATTTTGAAACATAAGCAGCAATAGCTCCAAGTCAAATTAGTTTCAAAATATTCAAACAATTTACCTGTATAACTGTCTCGAAATTGTGACACTGGAATTTTAAGTGTTATAATGCGGAATGTTCTATACAATACCCAAATTTAAGTTCTGACAAAATGTAACTTCGCTGATTAGCTTATTCTTTAATCATAATACAAGCGGTACTGTACATTGTCTCTAGAAGTCATTCCCAACCCCTACCCCATAGCCTCAACACCATCAATACCACCCACACCTCCCCACACACACACACACACCCGACCTCACACCCATAAGTATGTAGGTATGAAAATAGAGCAGATGCCGGCCTGTACTTAAATGGAAGAAGAAAAAGAACAAGGGGATTGCAGCATCTGGTCTGTCTGTGTGTTTGTTTGCTTGTTTGTGTCTAAGGAGTAGGATGACAAAAACTTCTGATCCGATTTGGCTCAAATTTTAACACAACAAAGATCTTAAGTTGTAAGAGGTATGGCCATGATTTGGGTAAAAAACATATCAAATTAAGGATCTATGGATACCTAGGAAACTACTGATGGCTCAAATTTTAACGCAAGAACGGGTGCTGCATTACATTAGGATTACTCAATGTTGGATATGATCAGAATCTAGGAAATCCGACAAGAATGTGAATGATGACAATGATTATTATAATGACAAAAGCGACATGAGAATGCACAAGGACAGTGCAACAACAGATGACATACCCTCTCCTCAACTTTCAACCAAGTAGCTCGCTCACACCTCCCCCACCCACCAAACCCCCTTTTGCCTTTTTTAAACTGATCCATCACAAGGTTCTGTGACTTAGATGAGTGACAGCCAGCATACTGACCACTTGAGCATACTGACCATGCACTGCCCACACATGTGGTCAATTGTAGAGGGTGTGCTACTAATTCTACATACAACACATGTCAGTTTAAATTTCCCTCCATTTCACGCTGTAAACGTTCTAAAATTATCAGCCATAATAATGTATATAATCAAATATTGAGCATATCCTTCCCTTAATTAAACCTTTTAACCCTCAAATTTGTTCCCGAAAATTTTAATTGTCTCATATAAAATGTTCATTTACACCCCAAGAGAAATTTATTTTTGAAAATTTATTACTGGAATGACTGGCTCTGTTATCGAACCAGTCAATCGAGTGACAAATTTTCTAAAATAGTCTTCTCTTGGCCTGCAAATGGACTTATCAAGGCCCCTGCAAAAGCATTTTTTTCCAAGCTTTTACAGGCTCAGTGAACACTAATTTTGAGAATTTATCACTGGAAAGAGTGGCTCGATAACCGAGCCAGTCATTCTAGTGATATATTTAAAGAAAATTGTATTCTCTTGACCTGTAAATGGACATTTAATAAGAAAATCTTTTAATTTTCTTGACCAAATTTGACCATTAAAGGGTTAATGGTTAATAGTAGTCAAGAAGATTGAGTTCACCATTTGCATTATATTTATTTTGTAAATTCAGTGCTGGAATACCTGGCTCGTTTATTAAGGTTATTATACCACCAGCTCTCTTGCCATTTTGAGACAACATGGACTATGGCTGAAATAACATTACACACTACAACATGGGTATCAAATGCGTGACGTGGCCACTTGTGCAAAATGCCCCCCCCATCACCACCCACATTATGACAACCCAAAACTCCATGGGTTGGCTCCATCTCAATGAATTGTTGACAACTAGAGCATCACAAACACCCCCCAGAATCCTGCACCCCCCAGAGTGTGCTGTGTTCTCTGACATGTGCTTCAGAATGTGTCATTTAAACAAGTAACATTTAACCTATTTACGGTAATCCGTAAAATGATGTCCTTACTCCAGACAATATACTTCTCCTTTGCTTGGTTGGAATATTATGTTTATAATTTTAACATTAATCTTCTTGGATTTCCATTTCTGTAGAAATCGCTTTCAGTTTAATTATTTCAAAACAATATTCATTATATGTCCTGTATGATTGTTACAAAATAGAGGCGCTATTATATTTCCTTGGTGAAACTGTTAGTTGTCATATATAGTGACGCAAGATTTTTTGCTATTTAGCTCAACAATTAAATTTATGCATGATGAAAAAATCTTACAACCATTGCGAATTTACTACGACAGCTTCCAGTCAAAGTAATTTCAAAATATGGTCTTCATTGAAAATATAATAGAGGAATCCAATCTGTCAGTCAAGTATATGACGTCATAACCAATTACATTACATGTAGGCTGATGTCGCAATCAAATGTGTGATGTCAGGAACTTTCAAAAGTCTGTCACTGAGTTGTACAAATTGTATGTCTTTACTATTTAATATACATTCTGTTTAATATTTTAAAACTAATTTGACTGGGCGCAGTTGCCGCCATAGGCAACAACAGCAACCAGACAAAATTAGTTTCAAAATATCAAATAGCTTACCCGTATAGTTTGCTGGAAATTGATATTCAGGAGGTTCAGGATTCGATCGATGTCAACACCGGCAAAGCATGGATGGAGCTTTAAGCTAGAGATGGATGTAGCATAGCCAAAACTAGATTCCACCATTACACATGTGTGTAAGCGCATGTCCAGACCCACATGACCCACCCTCCCCACCCCAAGACCTTTTCCAATATATTGCTCCTGGTTGTCTTAACCCGTTAACACTTAAATTTGTTCAAAAAGAGTTAAATTTTCTCATATAAAATGTCCATTTGCAGACCAAGAGAAGAGTATTTTTGAAAATTTACCACTAGAATGACTGGCTCGATAACCGAGCCAGTCATTCCAGTGGTAAATTTTCAAAAATACTCTTCTCTTGGTCTGCAAATGGACATTTCTCAAGACCACTGCAGAGGCCATTTTTGGCCGATATGAGTGTTAAAGGGTTAACAGGTTTTGCTGTCTACCAGTGCACTAATTTTCAGCTGAACTAATCAAAAATTGAACATTTTAGTTGTGACTCACTACTAGACGTATATGTCTGTCTGTCTGTCTGTGCTTTTATACATTTCTGACTTCTCAGTTGTTCATTGAGATCAAGCCATATTCTTGAAAGCACCTCTCAATCCACTAAGCGATGCACACACTAAATTATTTTTTTACAGTGTGCAAATAGACAAATAATTCAAGAAATTACCTTTTTGACCAATAGAGGTCACCTGAACCAACAGCTTTGGTCATAAAACTGGTCACTGGTAATGTTTATTGACCATTAGCCATGGTATGGTCAGTGATTTTACAGCAAGAAATATATCCAATGGCTTGGAATGATGTTGAGTTCTGGTGACAATATGTAAATGATTCTTGACCATTTTAACTCTTTAAAACTTGAAACAGCCGGAAACGGCTTCTACAGTGGTCTTGGGAAATGTCCATTTGCAGACCTTGAGATTACTTTTGCAAAAAAAATTACCTCTGAACCGTTTAACACTCAATCCAGCTAAAAACAGCTTCAGTGGTCTTGGAAAAATGTAACTTGCATAATAAATACCCCTGACATTTTTTAATCAAGGCAGCATTTTGGAAATAATATTTTTCAATGGCTCAATATCTCAATTTCAAGATGAGCATACAGGAAAGCTGAATATTTTGAAACTAATCTGACTGGAACCTCGAGGCAGCAACAGCTTACGGTTAGAATAGCTTTAAAATATTCAACAGAATATTCCGTGTCCCTTTAATGGCCAAATTTGGTCAAGAAAATCAACATATTTGCCAATTGAATGTCCATTTGTAGACTGAGAGGACTGCTTTATAAAATTTCTCAGTGGAATGCCTGGTTCAGTTATCAAGCCAGTCATTCTAGTTGTAAATTGGCAAAACTTGTCTTCGCTAGGCTTGCAAAGGCTGGTTTTTGATAGCTTGACCATCAACCCTTTAAACACTCAAACTGGCCAAAAAAGGCTTCTGTAGTAGTCTTGAGAAATGTCCATTAGAAACGAGCCAGTCATTCCAGTGGTCAATTTTCAAAAATTGTCTTCTAGTCTGCAAATAGCCATTTTCTATGAGAAAATTTAAATTTTCTTGAAAAAATTTAAGCCTTATAAAGTTAAGAGGTTAAGTACTACATTTTAAAGCATTTGTTTCTTTTGAGTTGGTAGGTGGGTCTGTCGGTAAACCTTTATACATTTCTGACAAAGCCAGCAGCTACCCTATGGCACAACCATAGCGTGCAAGTGCAACCATAGTGCATCTTGTTTCTGGTCCTGTAGGGATAAGAGTTAAAGTTAAGTTTCCCACTTTAAGGAGTCAAGAATACTATTATTCAGCTGACAGAGGCACTTTTACTCCTATTGTCTTGGAATCCTTGACCACATGTCATATCATACCAGGTGGTATTTCAAAGTGTGACCATCTTCTCATTATAGCTTCATTGAGACAATATTTGTCAGTCCATAACAAAGGATATGACATTCTTAAAAGCTACAGAAGACATTAAAACTATAGCATAAATATTTAAGGATGACACCCACTTCAGATCTAATGTCCAAAATAACTGCAGGTAGCTGAAGTGACAGATATCCTGTGGTTGCTGCAGACCACACTACTAGATTTTATGTGACAATGGCTGTATTCGACTGGGTGAAAAGTTAGAGTATATTGGCCTAGAGTATATTTTTTATTCAACTGGTATTTCCAGGAAAAAATAGAGCGCAAAACAAGCCAGGGCCAAAACGTGTGGCATGTTTCGTGAAGTATGTCACGTGATGCAAAATTTGAAAATGTGGGACTTAGGAGCTGAATTCTTTTATTATTCAGCATTCACCATGTCTGAAAACAGAGCTGAAAGGTGGATTTTATTTTCAAGATACCGGTAGTAAAATTTAGGCAATTTCGTCGGTTTCTGAACCTTCCATACTGCTACAGTTTTTGTATCTGACTGGTACGTTTGCGTAAAGCATATTTCGCTAGTAAATTTACTTTACGGAAAAGTCCCAGTCGAATACAGCCATTGGTTGTTTGACAATCGTTATCTTCTGCTGTACCGCATTTGCTATCACAGGAGCTTGTGGCTGATATAAAAATCATTACTTCACCCTTTAATACTAATATCAGCCAAAAACGGCTTCTGCAGTGGTCTGGAGAAATGTCTATTTGCTGACCAAGAGAAGACTATTTCTAAAAATACCCGAGACAATCATTCCAGTGGTAAATTCTCAAAAATAGTCTTCGCTTTGCCTGCAAATGGACATTTTTTTATGAGACAATTTAAATTTTCTTGAACAAATTCGAGGGTTAAAGGGTTAACACATCCATAGACTATATAAGCATAACCGCAAGTCACCAACCTCATTGAAATAAACTAATAACTTGATGGGAATGAAGCAGCAATCATTCAAAATTTTAGGCTATATACGAGTGCATCAACAGCCAATTGGTGATTGGGCCATGCACCATTAACCAATAAGTGCACCAATACCCAAATTGTTATTGGGCCTTACACCATTGACAAATGGGCATGCCAATAGCAATTGGTTAATGGTTCAGCTATTGGGCTGTCACGATTAAATCGAAAAATCGCACAAGCCTAGGGCTGTGTGCCATTCACAGGTAATTGTGCCAATAACCAATTTATTAATGGTTTTGTGTCCTTGACAAATAGTCCGTTATCACTTAACCCATTAACATCAGCCAAAAATGGCTTCCTGCTGTGGTCTTGGGAAATGTTCATTTGCAGACCAAGAGAATATTTTTGAAAATTTACCACTGGAATGACTGGCTCGATACCCGAGCCAGTCATTCCAGTGGTAAATTTAAAAAAAAAGGCTTTTCTTGGTCTGCAAATGGACATTTTCTATGAGAAAAATTTAATTTTCTTGGACAAATTCGAGGGAATAAGGGCTAACAATGGGCCAAATTTGTTATACATATGCAAGCAAACACACACCTTTCACCTGCATTCTGGTCAGAATCGATACAATAATTCATAGAGATATCACCTGACAAATGACCCATGGGCAGCTCATGATGAGTGGACACTCATGTCATAACAATAAAAACAATCACTGACCAGCAGCTGCTTGCTGACCAGGCAACAGACATGGTCAAACTACCAGTAGAAGTGGTTCCAAGCTCTGCATTGTCTCCCTTATAATGTGACTTCCTACTTGACCAGTTGTGACCATCCTCTTAGTCAGCCATGACAGCAGAAATAAGAATGCAGCATGGTGGCTGGACCATGTAATTTTAACCATTTGATTTTAAACAGTATTATTAACCGTAAACTTTGTCATTGAATGCCCATTTGCAGGCCAAAAGAAGACTATTTTTTAAAGTTTACCACAGAAATGACTGGATCGATTATCGAGCCAGTCATCTCAGTGGTGAAATTTCCAAAATATTCTTCTTGTCCTGTCAATGGATGTTCTTTAAGACCAATCAATATAAGGGCGCATTTTGGCCAGCTTGACCACTAAAGAGTTAATGAAAGATTAGATTTAACCATTTCAAGGCATATTTTCAAAACCATTGGATGTAATGTGTCCCATAGGACTTGGAAACATTCCAAGGCAACATATCCCGGATACAAGTTTTTTTTAGAGAAAAATGTATTATGATATAAGCTTAGAACTACCACTATAACACTCATATCAGCTAAAAACGGCTTCTGCAGTGGTCTTGAGAAATGTCCATTTGCAGACAAAGAGAAGCTTATTTTTGAAAATTTACCTCTGGAATTTTTCTGCCAGTTATATTAATTTCAAAATATGTTCCAGAGATAAATTTTCAAAAATAGGCTTTTCTTGGTCTGCAAAAGGACATTTTCTATGAGAAAATTTAAATTTTCTTAAACAAATTTGAATGTTAAAGGATTAACAGATACACTGTTAAATATATTGAATATAATTCGGGGAAATGATTGCTGCCTTTTTGTTCCTATGGCTACAGCAGTCATCACACTCCAATACAATTGAAATGCTATTTATCCGTGATAAGGGCCGGTACTTGGCCAGTACAGCCCAGTATCGGCCCAGTAACCTGCACTATCAGGGCTGCGGGTTACAGGGATTCAAGGGTTGTTAGGGTGACAAATCTATGACAATAATAGCACTTATAGATTATTTATTGTAGGTGACTGGCAGCTGTCAGATGGCCATAAATGTCTTCTAAACAATGGAATAGCCTGGGCACATGGCTATAAAACAGTGTTAAGACTTGTGAATAATAATTAGGCTTAGAATTTATACAGATTCAGTTGTCTATCAATCAAGAGGACTAGATGATGATTGGTGATAAAATAGTACCAGACTTGCAACTGAATCAAGTTTGACAAAAAAACCAGCTTCAGCAATGGTCTTTAGAAATGTCTATTTGCAGACCAAGACTATTTTTGAAAATTTACCACTGGAATGACTGGCTCGATACATGAGCCCATCATTCCAATGAAAAATTTTCAAAAATAGTCTTCTCTTGGTTTGTAAATAGACATTTTCTATGAGAGTTGAAATTTCCTTGAACAAATCTGAGGGCTAAACGATTCAAACCAAGGTACCCACCAACATACGCGAACCCCCACGTCCACCTGTTACCCCCACCAACATAATCTAGGTAGCTGGCATTCTTTATTCATTCGAATTTACATGTTCTTCTATAAGCATTAACTCATAACACTCATATCCGCCAAAGATGGCCTTTGCAGTGGTCTTGAGAAAATATCCATTTGCAGACGAAGAGAAGACAATTTTTTTAAATTTACAACTGGAATGACTGGCTCGATCATTGCTGTGGTAAATTTTCAAAAATAGTATTTTCTTCATCTGCAAATAGACATTTTCTTTTAGAAATGTAAATTTTTCGTGAAAAAAATTGAACGCTATATGTTAATTTTATGACCATATTTCTGCTAATATTAACCCTTTTACCCTTAAATTTGTAATGAAAATTTAAATTTTCTCAGACAAATGTCCATATGCATACTAAGATGTTATTTTTGAAAATGTATTACTGGAATAACTGACTCAATATCCGAGCCAATCGCTCTAGTGGTAACAAATTTCAAAAATATTTCCAAATGGATATCTAATAAGCAAATATGATTTTCTTGACCAATTTTGGCAAATAATGGATCAAACAGTGAATTGGTCAATTCCCACGCTGCGCTATATGCTTTATAATGATGCACAAATCAGATGGCATTATTTATACAAAGGCAGAGCTTAAACCATTTTTATTTTTATTGCTATGGCTGATAGCCCAAAGCCCGAATCTCATCGTCATAGTAACCCTTTAACACTCAAGCCAGCCAAAAACTACTTCTACAGTTGTCTTGATAAATATCCATTTGCAGACCAAGAGAATACTATTTCTTAAAATCTACCACTGGAATAACTGGCTCGATAATCAAGCCAGTCATTCCAGTGATAAATTTTCGAAAATAATCTTCTCTTGCTCTGCAGATGGATATTTTCCAATTTTCTTGCAAAAATTTGATGGTTAGAGGTTTAATACCATTGTCTGGGATTAGCCTACAAATGAAATCATCCTTAAGCTACTGGCACCTCAAATACAATTCATGTCTTTTTATCTGAAATAATTGAATCACAAGTACCTACTACTTGCCATAAAAATCACAATTTAACTTTGATGCAAAAGCAGTATAAAGGCAAAATAATTCACTTTGAACCCTTTTTTGGTCAAGCTGGCCAAAATCGGACTCACCAGTGGTATTGAGAAATGCCAATTTCCAGGACAAGAGAAGACTGTTAAAAAATTTACATTTGTAATGCCTGGTTTATGTAAATTTTAAGAAATAGTCTTCACTTAGCGTGTGAAATGGAATGCAATAATATATATTTTAATTCCTTGAACAAATCTGAGCAGCAAAGTGGTAACTTAACCCTTTAGTGGTCAAATTTGGTCAAGAAAATCGAAACATTTGATTACTAAATGTCCATTTGCAGGCCAAGGGAGGACTATTTTTTTTAATTTACCATTGGAATGACGGGCTTATCGAGCCAGGCAGTCCAGTGGTAAATTTCAAAAAATAGTCTTCTCTTGGCCTGCAAATGGATATTCCTCAAGACCATTGCAGAGGCCGGTTTTGGCCGGCTTGACCATTAAAGGGTTAATAAATATACAAATATATATATATATACAAAGGACATTCCTTGCACATTATGAAGGCTGATCTGTTTTGTGATTGTGAGAAATTGCAGGCCGGTCCATGGACATTTATTCACCATGGTCACCAAGCATGAACATGCTCATCTTTATAACACTTTGAATGCTGGGGGTTATTATACCTCTGCCAGCCCCGCCCCACTGACAAAAATATAATCTACCCCTTTGGAAGATTTGGCCAATTAGACAGACAATTCCCTGAGAAACATTCTTACTGCAAGGATGCTGCTAAGTTCTCACATGGAAGCCTTGGGTTCCGGCAGGTGCTCCATACATTCCTGCTGAATGATTCAGATATAATCAGTTCCCATTCCTATATTCCGTTAGCTGGTGATTATTTTGAAAGTGTGTTGCTGTCTATAGAACAGCAACAGCTCACAGTAATGCCAATTTCAAAATGTACATCAGTATTCGTTTTACATGTACACACTATTTGTGGGGGTATAACATAGGGTGGCACTTGACCATAATGCAGCATTGTACAATGGTCAGCCAGTGGTCATCTGGCACTTTATCCATAGCCTTAATTTATTGTCCATAAAGTTTACAAATTTTGACTATTGATATTTATTTTAATTACCCAAATTCTCATCCTTAAATTGATGGTAAATATTTTTATCACAACAAACACTTAAGAGACATTCATAGCAGGATTACAATAGGCACGCCACAAGATATATTTTATAGAAAGATTGCTTGCCATCCACACACACATATATTATATATACTTTTACAGCTGTCTTGATCATAAATTAATCAATAACATTTGTGGTATTTAAGATTTTAACATCTTAACAGCAATTAATTTATATCTTAAATTCTGGGTGTCATGGCCTGTTCAATTTCCTGTCCAGATACAAACACAAAAGGGGGTGTCTGGATGTTAATTGGATGATGCCGGATCATGATAGGCCATAATTAGGATGAGCTATAATTAAGATGCCTAACAGGTGGAACAAATAAGCAAAGAAACAAACAGGACCGATTTACCAAATAAATAATACACCCTGGGACTTGCTGGCCTCTAACTAATACCAATGTCCTGTTTAACGCTTTGACACTCGAATTTGTTAAAAAAAAAATTTCAATTTTCTCAAAGAAAATATCAGTTTGCAGACCAAGAGACCATTTTTTGAAAATTTACCACTGGAATGACTGGCTCGATAACTGGGCCAGTCATTCCAGTGGTAAATTTTCAAAGATATCCTTCCCTTGGTCTGCAAATGGACATTTCTCAAGACCAATGCAGAAGCCGTTTTTGGCTGATATGATGTTAAAGGGTTAACACTATACAGTTCCCATATCTCTAAATCTCTAAAAATGCAACCGCAACTCTCGAATTAGTTCAAGAAAATTTCAATTTTCCCATAAAAAATCTCCACTGGCAGAGCAACTGAAGACTATTTTTTTTAATGTACTACTTGAATGACTGGCTCGATAACCGAGCCAGTCATTCCAGTGGTAAATTTTCAAAATTAGTCTTCTCTTGGCCTGCAAACGGACATTTTTCAAGAACACTGCAGCGCTCATCATCATAGTTGTGATGGTCTAATGAAAGAAATGATCTGGAATATTTAAAAAGTCCTAATTTTTTGTAATTTGATTTGCTATTCTCATATAAATAACTGTCAGTAAATCACTTCCATTGTGTCAGTGGCCACATGTTGCGGTATTGTCTTCTCTTTCACTGAAATCAATTATCTCTCGCTAATGAGAAGATTAAGGCAGAACAAGATTTTATCAAATGAGGGGGTGGGGGAGGGGGAGGGGTGGAGGAGGAGTTTTCAGATTGTTTCTACAGAAACAATCATTATAATGCTAAATTGTCGTATTATATTTTATGCATTTCTCTGTAGCGCTCCATATAACGTACTGCATGGCGGTAATTTTGAGAATCTATATTGGTTAACGCTTTTACTGTCTCAGTCTTATTTAATTGTAGAATAAAATTTTATTTTTTTTTCACACCATACTGTAAGGGTTAAGTAAGCCTTTAACCCTTTAAGCTTTGAGTTTGTTCAAGAAAGTTTCCATTTTTTTCAAAGAAAATGTCAGTTTGCAGACCAATAGAAGACTATTTTTGAAAGGTTAGCACTGGAATGTCTGGTTCGGTTAATTTTCTAAATTAACCCTCTTGATCTGCATCTGAACATTTTAAGAGAAAATTTTAATTTCTTGAACAAATTTTAGGGTGACAGGGTTAAGTTTCCAGTTGACTTGTGTTAATTAATAACATCCCACAAATACAGGGACAGGTCTTTCACTGCCCCTCTCACCTGAGTCTGGTCAATGGCGTGAATAATGACACCACTGCAGGAGTGATTTTTTGCCTGGAGGTGTATCTTGTACAACTATACCTTACATTGAAACTCAAGTCCCTCACTTTTTGTCATAGAAACAAGACAGGTATAAATGGCTAGTTGTTTGTGATAGATTCACCCCAGGCTAAAGCATTCTCTGCAGAGATTCTCTAGATTTAGTGTGAGAACATTCCAAAACTTACCAGGGCGAAGTTGACCAGGAGGAAGTGAACTTAGGTGAGATGTTGAGGTCCATCAAAATGTTAGTTTTGTTAACCCTTTAGCAGTTAAATTTTCCCAAGAAAAATTCTATTTTCTCAAGAAAGGTTTCTCATAGAAAATGCCCATTTGCAGACCAAGAGAAGACTATTTTTGAAAATTTACCACTGGAATGACTGGCTCGGTTATCGGGCCAGTCATTCCAGTGGTAAATTTACAAAAATAGTCTTCTATTGGTCAGCAAATGAACATTTCTCAAAACCATTTGAAAAGCCATTTTTGGCTGATATAACTGCTAAGGGGCTAACCCTTCTGAGATTCTGTAGATTTACTGTGAGACCATTCAGAAGTTGACCAGAGCTAAGTTAACTATGGCAAATTTTACCACCTTGGCGAAATTAATGTCCATCAAAGCATTAGTCTTGTTAACCATTTAACATCAAGCTGGCCAAGAACGGCTTCTGCATTGAACCTGAGAAATGCTCATTAGGCAAACCAACCAGGGACTATTTTGGAAAATTTACCACTGGAACGCTGACTGGCTTGATCTCTGCGAGCATGTGTGCGTACATTTGCATGCGAGCGTGGGTGGGGACACAAGTGTCAATGACACCCGGTGTCAGATTATTGAATAATTTGCAAATACTTTGACTTGAAGGTTTGAGAACAATAGGTTCTGGTTAAGGTAATTTCAATATATTAAAAATATTGTCACAAATTATTCATGATTTTAAGATTTCTTGTTTTGTTCACCATCGCAAAAACATCACAATAGTTTTATCACAATATAAGAAAATTGTGCACCTTTGTATACACATCTATAATGATCAAATTTTGTCATTCAAGATTTATCGTCATCCTTTCCCCTCCACAACAAAACCAATAAGGCATATAGACATACACAAACATGTACCAATGGTCATAGCAGAGCAGTTACCTCCCTTTGCCATTGGGCCATAAAAATTCTCCAAAATTAACAATCCCCATGTTAATTATGTTTTCAGAGTAAAATTTGCCTGACTGTTCCACCTGTATACCATTATACTCTCCTATACAAAGACAGCTGGACACAGACTGACCAGTGCAAGTGCCAAAGGGGAGGGAATACATGCTTGACTTCACATATAACATTCTGCCCTCCCCTTTTCTCCCTCAGGCCAGCTTTGACTCCATGGGAAACTTTTTTATTAGAATGTTTTATCACCTAGGTAGGGCTATGGAAAGATTCCCATAAACCTTTAACACTCAAATTTGTTCAAGAAAATTTTGATATTCTCATGGAATATGTCCATTTGCAGACCAAAAGAAGGCTATTTTTGAAAAGTTACCACTGAAATGACTGGCTCGATAACCGAGCCAGTCATTTCAGTGGTAACTTTTCAAAAATAGCCTTCTATTGGTCTGCAAATGGACATTTCTCAAGACCATTGCAGAAATAGTTGTTGGCTGATGTGAGTGTTAAAGGGTTATAGCTAAAATTTGTAAAAGAACAATTTTCTCATAGAAAATACCCATTGAAGATTAAGAAGACTATTTCTGACAATTTTACAACCTGAATGACTGGCTCAGTTATTAAGTTATTCCAGTGGTAAATCTTCAAAAATAGTCTTCTCTTGCAAATACACATTTCTCACTACAGAACTTTAGTGTTAAAGGGTTAATCATTTGATGGTCAAAAAATCTCAATTCTTCCTTAATCGATATCTATTTGATGAACATTTTGAAAACAAGTTTGCTGGAAGCTACTGCTGGCATGGACAGTGACCCTCCCTCTTACAACAGCTTTGTTTTCAAAATTAACATTAGGTATCATACAAAACGAAAAGTAATTTATGCATAGACATGTTGCTGGGTAAAATATTCAACAGAACAATTTCATATAGTGTGTCACATGTTGACAGGTCAAGAAGTACTGGTCAGCATCTCCCGGTGGCCATTGGTGATGTTATTAACATTTAGTTTTCCTCATAATGTGTTACGTCACCATCCCCTTCTAGAAATATGCTATTTTTAACCCTTAGTGGTCTGTGGTCAAGAAAATTAAGATTTTGCTGAGTGACTGTCCATTTACGGGCCAAGAGAAGAGTATTTTTGAAAATTTACCACTGGAATGACTGGCTCGGTTACCGAGCCAGTCATTCTAGTGGTAAATTTTCAAAAACAGTCTTCTCTTGGCCTGCAAATGGTGCAAATGGCCATTCCTAAAGATGACTAGAGAGGCTTAATCATAAAAGGGATAAATGAAGTATGGTATGCCTGAAGCTAACTTAATTACAACTGCTAACAGGTGTCTTATGAAACACTGCTTAAAGCATCTAATTGATCATGATATAATCAATCTTTTGAAGGTTCTTTAATGAGCATTGGTAACAGGTGTTGTATGAGCACCCATATGTCTACCACCTCACTAATTAAGCGACATTTTCCAAGATTGCATCAAAAAATTGTTATACAACTATTTCAAATCAGGAGTCTCAATTCACCATCTAGTGCCCAGCGCTGCCACCCCCACCTCACCTATGTCAAACGATTGATTATGTTCAAGTGCATTTAATGAACATCTGTAACAGGTGTTCTATGATCCATTTGTGTTTCACTTAATAATTTGTAATGTTCTGCGATAACACAAAAGAATTGATAATTTGACCGTTTTGCCTGAAAATCATCACATACACTCCATGCCACACCCCGACTCCACCTCAACAACCTGTCCACCCATTTAATTCTTGCATGCCTATATGCAGAAGAAATTATTATTAGTTCATCGATGAGCCAATAACCAAAATATAAATGGGTGCACTAATAACCAACGGACCGTTCCAGTTTATCCATCCATCATATGACATCATCAGCTATGTGACGTGTAGAATGACGTCATAATCAATGGCGTCATGAATGACGTAGATAAGTTTGTCACGAACACATAATTGGTGACGGACTAATCATTGTTGTATGAATTGAAAGTCTTTACTATCTAATAATAGCCATAGGCAGCAACAGCACCCCAGTCAAACTAATTTCAAAATATTCAACAGCTTACCTGTATAGTTTTCTGGAAGTTGATAATCAGGGAGTTCAGAGATCGATCAATCCCGAGGTGTGGGTGGAGCTAAGGTAGAGATGGGCGGGGCATAGCTAAAACAGAATTCCTCCATTGGTTACTGCATCACTAATAAAATATGGCATGCCAACAACCAATTGTATAATAGTTCAGCGCCACTGACCTACGGGCCAAACTTATTCCAGTGGTAAATTTTCAAAAATAATCTGTCTGCAAATGGACACTTTCTATGAGAAAATTTAAATTTTCTTGAACAAATTTGATGGCTAGGGGGTTAATTCACTAGTGGAGAAATGGTTATAGTACTACTATCCATGATTCTAGACTTAATCTGTGTGCATGCCCTCCAGGGTAATAAATACACAGGTTCTGACAGTAACAGGTGTTAGAGAGGAGGGGGTGATAGTCTTACATATGTCCCTCCCCTCCAGACAGACATGCCCACTTTGCCCAGCTCTATAACCCTCAGGCCAAAACAGCAACCATGTCTCAGGATATATGTAAAATGTCAGCAATAATTAACTGTCTGACTGCTGCAAGCCACCAGACAATAATTTCAATGGGAAATAAGTCAGGACCTGTTGAATATTTTGAAAACAATTTGACTGAAAGTTGTTGGTGGCTAAGCTAACAACAACTTTCGGTCAAATTATTTTCAAAATATTCAGCATATCCAGAGTTAAACTCCATAGTAGAAAATGTAGGCTGCAGGAATTCAGCAGGCAGACGGTTAACACAGATTTGACTCTGAAAACAAATTCCCATTAAACTGACAACATGTGTCTGTGACTGGGCAGAGGAAATATGGTTCCTTCACACATTTGATTATCTGACACACACACCTTTTTCCTAATTTGTGAGTTACTGCTAATTTTAGGCATAAATTACAAAAAAATAATTACCTTTCTGCCTAATTAATGAGTACTGGAGGAAATGCATGTATGTTCAGCTGTTAACTGCTAATTACTTGTCTGATGCTGCAAGCCACATTACCATAATTTCAGTGGGCAGTAACTCTGAACCTGTTGAATATTTTGAAATATTTTAGCCACCAACAACTTTCTGTCAAATTGTTTTCAAAATATTTATCAGGTCCAGAGATATAACCCTTGGATTATGTCGTCTGCAAAAACTCAACAGACAGTTACGGGTAAATTTGGTCAAGAAAATCAGACAATTTATAATTATTGATTGTCAATTTGCAGGACAATAAGCCTATTATTGAAAACTTACCATTGTAATATTAATTAATGTAATGCGCCAATAAGCAATTTGGCCCACTTGTAAATGGTGCAGGCACTCGACCCAGATTCCAATTTGTTAATGGCGCACCTGTTTGTAAACACGGCCCATATGCCAATTTGTTATTGGCACGCCACTTTGTAAACATGGCCCATAGGTCAATATCAAACTTGCCCCAATAGTAAATGCACATAGTTGTTAAATGAATTGTGATGTTTATACCCATACCTTCACAGTTTTTCTGTCACTGGGTTAGTTTATTTGACACATCTTACTTCGCCCTCAAATTTGTTCAAGAAAATTTCAATCTTCTCAGAGAAAATCTCCATTTGCAGACTGAGTGAAGACTGTTTTTGAAAATTTACCACTGGAATGACTGGCACGGTTATCGAGCCAGTTATTCCAGTGGTAAATTTTCAAAGATAGTCTTCTAGGTCTGCAAATGGACATTTCTCAAGACCACTCCAGAAGCCATTTTTGGGTGATATGAGGATTAACAGGTAAAATAAGCAGAGTCTATCAAACAAGGTGTTGGTGGTTCCGTGACTCATTGATACGTACAGTACAGGTCAGAAATAACTAATTTGTTTTCAAAACAAAATAAAATGGACCGTTCAATATTTTAGAACAGGATTGGAAGACATTGCTGGTGAAGGGTGTCTAATTCTGACTGTGTTAAAAATTGTGGTTACGCTGGCCAAAACCGGTCGCTGAAGTGGTCTTGTGCAATGGATATTTGCAGGGAAAAACAAGACTACTTTTTTTTTAATTTACCGCTGGTAACCGAGCCAGTCATCCCAGCAGTAAATTTTCAAAAATAGTCTTCTCTTGTCCTGCGAATTGACATTCAATAGAGAAACAGTTAAGATTTTCTATAACAAAATTTGACCATTAACCCTTTAATTTGTTAAAGAAAATGTCAATTTTTTCAAAGAAAATGAAAATTTGCAGACCAAGAGAAGACTACTTTTGAAAGCTTAGCACTGGAATGACTGGCTCAAGAGCACTGTAAAAAACGTTTTTGGCTGATATAAGTGTTAAAGGATTAACTAACACATTTCTAATTCTGTTTTGGAAACATTCTGACTTATTTATGAGCTGTACTGTACTTGTTTCTGTCTAAATTACTATGTCAATCGATCACGGACTAGTTTATAATGGCAAGGATCGAGAGAGAAAACAAACAAACAAATTTGTTCTAATCAATGATTTTAAGAATAAATAGTTGATACCTAGATCCAGCTCCTTCTTTCTACTATCGAATACATTGGAGATACAATGTAAAAAAATACTCTGTAGAATATTTCGACACTAATTGGCGTGAGAATGCTGTTGATTAGTTTTCAAAATATTCAACAGCTTACCAGTATTAACCCTTTAACCCTCACATCAGTCAAAAACAGATTCAGCAGTGGTCTTGAGAAATGTTCATTTGCAGACCAAGAGAAGACTACTTTTGAAAATTCACCACCGAAATGACTGGCTCGATAACCGAGCCAGTCATTCCGGTGGCAAACTTTCAAAAATAGTCTTCTCTTGGTCTGAAAATGGACATTTTATATGAGAAAATTAAAATTTTCTTGAACAAATTTGAGGGTTAAAGGGTTAACCACCTGTAAATTGAAACACTTGTATTCCAGGGCTGAAATAGTGATTTTCAAAGAATCGAAAATTATAATAATAATAAATGTATCGGGTGGGAGTGGATAGTGGGTGGGAGTGGATAGTGGGTGGGGGTTACCTGTCAAAGTTTGATAGATAAATCTACTACATGTCAGATGTTAGCTGATGATAATAATTATTACTATCATTACCCTAGCTTATATAATGATAGCAATTTATTTTAATAGCAATTAACGTAGCTCCACCCACAGTGCTAGACCGCCCTGTCAGTGACACATATAGGCTGGAGATAATACTTGATGGGTCAATTACTTCACACCTGATAAATCCCTCAGATAGCCTTCACATAGCAATAAGTACACCTGGGTCTCACCTGTATAATTCAGTGATGAGGACTTTTCATGCCTGAGATTAGGGGAAGTAACTATGTATTTGGCTTCTTTATTAGTGGAAACTTGATAACTACATAAATTTATGAAAATGTACCACTTGAATGACTGGCTCTGTTATTCAGCCAGTCATTCCAGTGGTAAATTTTCAAAAATTTTCTTTTCTTGGTCTGCAAATGGACACAGCTCAATATCTTATTTTCACTGTAAATTAATTTCAAAATAGTCAACAGAATTTTGTATTTCAATTTCAAATCAACCCTCATAATAAAACTAGGTTGATTATTTCCAAGATAATTTAACTAACTGGAAGCTGGTGATGCCATCCGCAGCAACGGCTAGCTTCCAGTCAGATTAATTTCAAAATATTCAACTAAGAATTCCTAACATATAACGCCTTTCTTGTTGAAAGTGTTAAAAGCAGGTGAAACTATTTGAAAATTATTTACTTTTGGAATAGATAATAAAGATAACTTTTATTTGTTCATCCGAAATTTGAATAGGCTGCATATGTCTGTTAGCAATGCATCTAACATTTATCTCGTCAAATGAAAAGCACCTGTCTGATATAAAAGTTTACCTATCTGTAAGTCAATATCCACAATCATGCTGCCCGGCAGGTGTAATAGTGTTATCTTTATCTACCTTGACATTTAAAAAAGAAAATAGACGTGGAAAAGAAAGTCAGAAAAAAATGAAATTGACCCATATATGCCTTTTCAAGAATTCAAATTTGTTTAAGAAAATTTCAAATTTTTCATAAACCAAGAGTAGACTATTTTTTTAATTTACTACTGGAATGACTAGCTCAATAACCGAGCCAGTCATTCCAGTGGTAAATCTTCAAAAATTGTCTTGGTCTACTCAAGACAATTGTCAAAGCCAGTTTTGGCTGATATGAGTGTTAAAGGGATTTAATCTATCTATTACTTGTATGATTTCACGCGCCGACATCCTGCATAGATTTATCAATGGGCATTTAAGTGGATCTCTTGCAAGATTTTCATATCTGAACTTGATCATCAACGTCAATGATATCGTGGCATCCATGCATGTAATTGTATTGTTTCCACT
Source organism: Chaetoderma sp. LZ-2023a (assembly GCA_034401795.1). NCBI lineage: Eukaryota > Metazoa > Mollusca > Caudofoveata > Chaetodermatida > Chaetodermatidae > Chaetoderma > Chaetoderma sp. LZ-2023a. The sequence continues at coordinate 38,245,397 of CM067366.1, forward strand.
CTGATGTCAAAATTTTTAATTTTCTGATTAAATTAAAAGATGAACAGGTGTACCTTTTTTAACAAATTTGGTGGAAGCGGTAGACAGCAAAATTGTAGAAAAATGTACACCAGTTTCTTTGCTATTGACATCAGTGTTCTAAAGGATAAAACTATTCAACAGCTTTTATGCAGGTCGAGCCTTTAGCCACTCAAGCGATCCAAAAGCGGGTTCTGCGCAGGTTTTCTGGAATGACCATTGGTGGGTCAAGAGAAGACCTTGCTTCTTACCCTTTAATGGTCATACCGGCAAAAACCGGCCTCTGTTATGGTCTTGTGGAATGTCTACAGCCCAAGAGAATGAAATTTTTGAGAATTTACCATTTCAATGACTGGCTCGATAACCTCGCCAGTCATAAATCTTTTTAAATTGTATTCTCCCGGGACAGCAACATTGTTGAGAGATGTACACCAGTTTCTTTGCTATTGACAACAAAAGATAGATTATTGGGATCAATGGGTACAGAGTTAAACTACCTTAGTGATGAAAATAATGTTCTCTTGTTCTGCAAATGGACATTTTTGATGACAAAATTAAAAATTTTCTAAACAAATTTTGGAGTTAAAGGGATAAGAGAACATTGACCACGTTTCACATGTATTCCCGACTAAGTGGGTTAATTATATATAAATCTCATTGTGTTATTTTATGAGATTTATGCCCAGATATCCTCAAATCTGCCCATGTGTCACTGGCAGTAATTGCTACAGACATTACCTGTGTCTGATGGCATGGCTTCTGTTACAGGTAATCACCTGGAAGTCACTCCTGGTTTAGGTAATAATCCTCACCCCCAAACACACTCTGGATTAGATCATCCTCATCCTCAGAGGCAGGTAATTAGCACCGTAATGAATAATCTCTAAAACAAACTCTGCTACTGACAGGTAACCAGATAATCCCTTTCACGAAAACTGTTGAATATTTTGAATATAATTTGACTAGGAGCTGGTGCTGAATATGGATGCACACTTCTAAGATCACAACAAATTTGTCGCTTTTGGTTTGTAACGGTTAATCCTAGCTTTGACACTCATATCAGCCAAAAGCAGCTTATGCAATGGTCTTGAGAAATGAGCATTTGCAGACCAAGATCAAACTACTTTTGAAAATTTACCACTGGAATGACTGGTTCAATAACCGAGCCAGTTATTCCAATGGTAAATTTTCAAAAATAGTCTTCTCTTGGCCTGCAAATGGACATTTTCTATGAGACAATTTAAGTTTTCTTGACCAAATTCGAGGGTTAAAAGATTTATTCTCCAGGTGGATGGATTATCAAGTATCTTTCCAACCACCAAATCATCACCCCATTGGAACTCGGGCTATAAATAAAATTGATTGGAAATATCATGGATGGACCGAGGAATGGAGTGATGGGTCTTGACCTGCTGAATATTTTTAAAACAATTTGACTGAAAGTTGTTGGTGGCTTAGCCACCAACAACTTTCAGTCAATTTGTTTTCCAAATATTCAGCACATCTAGAGATATAATGTCTGGAATAAGTTGTCTGCAAAAACTCAGCAGTCAGACAGTTAAGAGATTGGGAGGGGAATTTAACATAGTCAATAGTTAATAATTAGCCTCTGATTATTAAATGCTAACACTATTACAGGCCAGAAATTACAAATTCTTTATAATTTAATCAACATTCTGTTGAATATTTTGAAACTATTTTGACTGGGAGCTGTTGTAAGTTCCAGTAAAATTATTTTCCAAATATTTTTTTTAAAACAGTTTTTCTGTACAGTTGTCCTGAAATTGAGACACCGGAAGTTTAAGGGTTAATAAACATTCACTACAGACAAAGAGAAAGCTATATTTGAAAATTTACCACTGGAATGACTGGCTCAACAACCGAGACAGTCATTCCAGTGAAAATTTTCAAAAATAGTCTTCTCTTGGTTGGCAAATGGCCATTTTCTGAGAAAAATTAAATTTTCTTGAACAAATTAAAAGATTGTCGAAAATATTCAACAGTACATTTTATTTTGTTTTCGAAACAATCAAAGCTATTTCTGAGACATACTGCAACAAGGAATTTTGTAAATATGTAACAGTCTTCAACTGCATAAGGTAATTTCCTCTGAACAGTAATCAAAACTATAATCAAATGTGAGAACCTATCAAGGGATTAAAAGCTGTAGGCGGGGAGTTAATTAGATTATCAAGTGATTAGCCACCAACTTCTGTCAACAGGTAAATCAATTCCCCTGTCTGGCACAGGTACTCTCCAAACCCAGCCACCTGATTATATCACCCACATTGTTCTGTCATAAACACAGGTGTGTATGGGCCATCATAAACCTACTACTGGCACATGCCACTGGATAAACACAGGTACCACTTCAAAGCCTTCAGCTATGACATTTCAAAGGCAGAGATTAATTGCTCAACTTGTCATGTCTGTGTCAATCACAAGATGATTTCTACTCACAGCTTACCTGTATTCATGAAGGAATATTTCATTTTAGTCTTAGACTTCATCTGCAAGGTATTACATTGCATAATCTGAGTTCTGATTTCTATACAATTATTGTATCCAAAAAGAAAGTTATTAGTGTGATTAAATTAATCAAATAATGTTTAGCTAATTCAAGCCTTTGAAGTTTAAAAACAGTGGATGATCGGTTTAAAGATTTTAGGATATTTCAATCAAAAAGCCGTTTGGAAGATATAATTACAGGTATGTAAATAAATTAAAGAATTATATTGCAGAACATGACAAATTATATTTTTATTTATTTTAGTTTTATTTTATATTTCAATTTAAACTTTAAAAACATTCTACAGTTGCTATATTTGTGTGGATGTGCTGAATTATGACTAGTACTGAGATTTCAAGCGCTAAATTAATATTGTCATGAATTTATAAAAATTAGTTTACATATTGGGAAAAATGAAATTCTATAAAAAAAAAGTATTTATACCCAAAACATATAAACAACTCATGCAAAGAAATTTGAATTTTTAATCCTTAAAATACAATCCTTATTAATAATCGATTTAAAATCTCTTAATTTTTCCCACATTTATACACCTCATCCTTTAACTCTGGCATGAATTTTGTAAAATTTTGCAATACCTAATCATATAAAAAAATTTCATGCCAGGTCTGAATACCATTCATCAATTTCAACAGCAATATCAATAAGTCTCTTGCCACTACATCTGTTTGCCACACGCCAAAACATCTGCCCCTCAACTAACCCTTTCTGTTCAAGAAAATTTAAATTTTCTCATAGAAAATGTCCATTTACAGACCAAGAGAAGACTATTTTTGAAAATTTACCACTGGAATGTCTGGCTCGTTTATCGAGCCAGTCATTCCAGTGGTAACTTTTCAAAAATAGTCTTTTCTTGGTCTACAAACGGACACTTTTCAAGACCACTTTCGAAGCCGTTTTGTCCAGCCTTGAATGCTAAAGGGTTAAGATTAATCTGACAATCCAACCAACAATTCAGGAGCGCTGTAAGAATTATGTCCCATATTGTTAATAAGCACGTTTAATGTTGGCAGAGTTAAACCTGCATTATTTTCCAAATCATTATTATTGAAAAATCATTTGTTCCTTCCAACCCCACCCCACCTTCAGCAAAGCTCCTCATTACTATTTCACTTGAACAAACAGATTTCATTTGGGTAAATATCCAGAATAAATATCCATATATTTAGACAGGTTTAATAGTATCCGCGAATATAGAATATGTTTACCTCTTATAGAACATACAATAGCGGATGCTTAGACACGCTACCCGCCTAAAGTAGGACAAAAATGTCAAATTGCAAGAAGGCGAAAAAACGTTTGTCAAAAAAAATTGTGAGCACACGAAAACTCGGGAATAAAAAGAACAATAATCAGTCGGATGACAGATTTGGTGGTACATAATAATGAAGATCAAGTGAGTACAGATATCATTTTTTTTCTCGGAGAATAAGTTTACTTAACACGCGGTTTAATGTCATGATCTGACATTAGGACATCTGCTCTCAGCTAGGGCGGTCATGGCAAACACTCTGTGATTAGAAAAAAGATGCGCAAAATTCATTACAGAGGGATGACACTTAAACGACGGGACTCGAGTGTTAATATACATATTCATAGACAGGCCTTCAAATGGTCAGAAAAGAATATTGTGTTTGAATGGACAAGTGACTGGACATTAAATGACCCTCTGAAATGGACACTCAGTGACTCTCATAAAAGTGATATGATGTTTCATTATATAGAGACTCAGGAGTATAAAAGGGCATTATAGCTACAAACATTGAATTGCTAATCAAGACGGAGATGAATATTCTTTGTGACTTATAGTTAAGCTACTGTGATAACATTAACCCTTTTATCACCACTGAAGCATCAGAATCTCACATTCAAAAAATAATTTAACACACCAGTAAGCGGTTGAATATTCTGAAAATAATTTTACTGGAAGCTCTTGCCGTTGCCTTAGTCAATTCAGTTTTTTAATTTCAATATAGTCACTAGAATATTTCTTAAATCGCAAAGATTCAGTAATATTTCGGAATTTAACTGTCAATAATCCTAATCCATCATTGCAGGGATTATTTTTCAAAATTCTGTGAATAAAATGGATACTTTTAATAACATTGAAGTAACAATATAATTCCCTGCTTTAAAAGATGTGCATGGATTTTGCTGCAGATACATCCAGAAACGAAGATTCACCCTATCAGACATTGATAGTGATAGCATTACTGATTGGTCAGTCAGCCAATGTTAGCTGAGAATCTGCAGCCACCTCATCTGCCTCAGGGATTGTAAATCTTTGTTCTGTCCACACAGTGGTCAGTGGATCAGTTACAGCTTGTGTACAAGTTGCACAGGTGGTCAGTGTGGACAAATACAACCTATTCTTCTCACATGTGTTACTGTCTAAAAATTATTTAAGATATTTTCACAAATTTTTAAATCTACCTCTACTAGATCAGTTTTTCGAAAGCTACAGGATTGATTTATCTATTGAACAATATGAGAATTAAGGGAAATCTGAAGTGATTAAAAATAATGTTTTAATTATAAAACTTGAAATTTGTGAATATAAATTTTCCAAGCTTGTTTTTTCTCGAATAACACATTTTAATTTATTTCGTAGTAAATTTGAAAACTAAAACTGTCAATAGTAAATATTGATTCACTTCTGATATGAGCGTGCAACTTGGATATCATGGTCAACAAAGGTAAGAGACATGTCGCCCATCTTGATTCATATCAAGCTAATCATATGTGAAGCTGTCAATCATTGTGACAAGACATCTTTCTTTTTAAATCCTTAATTACTCATTTAGATAATATTTCTACTATTATACATGATATTTTAAATCCACTATTTGATAAATTACCCTTAACACTTAACCCAACAAAAACAGCTTCTGCAGTGGTCTTGGGAAAATGTTCACCTGCTGTCCAAGGAGACTTTCTTAAAATTTCTGACGTGAATGACTGGCTCAATAGGCGAGCCAGTCATTCCAGTGCTAAATCTTCAAAAATTATCTTCTCTTGGTCTACAAGTGGACATTTTCACTGAGAGAATTAAACCATGCATGAGCAATATCATACAGTAACCCTTTAATGATCAGGCCAGTAACACCCACCCCACTGCCCTCCCCACCCCCACCCCACCCACCCACCCCTCCTCCGTCATCTGCAGTTGTCTTGCTATCTACATGCCCATGACAGAGAAGACTATTTTTGACAATTTATCATTGGAATGGCTGGCTCATTTATCGTGCCAGTCATTCCAATGTTAAATTGTCAAAATATTTTCTTCTCTTCACTTACAAATGGTCGTCTAATGATCAAAGATCTTGATTTTTACCACTAAAGGGTTAATAGAATGTCAAGTTCCCACATGTAGCTAAACTAAGTAAACTTCAACTTTTGAAAGCAATTTGACTGAAGAGGCATCAACAACTTGCAGTCAGATTGTTTTCAAAATACCATGTCATAGTTTCCTATTTGACTCGATCTCTTGAAACTAAAAATCTTTTGAATTGAGCATGCAAAGGGTCGATTCTGCTACAACTATTACTCAGCTGACCAATTAATTCTATGATTAATGATGCTTATTCAATGAAGAGTTATTAGGTGATGAAAAATGGCCCAGATCAAAAGATTGAACCAAAAATAAGAAGACAAATTTAATAGACAGTCAGTCAATCATTATTTTCCAAAACATTTATTTCTATCATTTCTTTTGCTGGTCCAATGAATTTTTTAAAAGAATTTTATTTCAACAGATTCAACTAGCAAGACTTTCTGGAAAAACTTGATTGAAATACAGTTATCTAAGAGGAATGTTGATTATTTTGAAACTGATTTGACTGACAGTTATTGCTGCCTTGGGCAGCAACAACTTTCAGTCAAATTATTTTCAAAATAATTACCAGTAAATTGCCAATAATTAACATTATCATTTTGAAATCTACTGTACAATATATAGTATTGAATGGGGTGAATGAATTGGTCAAAGAATCCCTGGAACTGCCCATTTTAAATATTGTCCAATGAGCCCGATGCAATTTATCAAGTTGTCACTGAAGCTTGTAATACTCTGGACAGTAATGGTCACAAGGGGTCAGTCTGATGTAAATAATGCTTTAATGTTGGGCTGTTGCATGCCACCAGACAACAATATCTACCGGCAATAACTCTGAACCTGTTGAATATTTTGAAAACAATTTGACTGAAAGTTGTTGGTGGCATAGCCACCAACAACTTTCAGTCAAATTTTTTTCAAAATATTCAACAAGTCCAGAGTTAAACACCATTCAAAATGTAGTCTTCACAAATTCAGCAGACACACAGTTAATGTTAGGGCCCCTTGAATAAATCACCATTTAATTTTACTCAATGTCCGCATTAAGTCAAATGTTGATTTTATTTTCATGGAAAACCTTATAGCTTTTGCACAGGAAATTTACTGGATTAAGATCAAATAATTTTATCCAAATGTAAAGACAATCAGATTAAATATTGTTTGCCAATGCTATGAGAGTAGTTTTTTCGTGACATTCCCATGTGACCTGCAAATTTCGTTACTCTTTAAGAACACCGGACTCGACTCTCTCAAGCCATTGGGATATTTCGGAATCTTGACATTTTTCACAAGGTAAAGTTTTTTTAATTGACATTAGATTAATAGTACAACTTTATCTGTTATGACGTAGTGTTTGTCAACTATAAACCATTTCCTCTCAGGAACTTAGTGGTTCCATGTATATTAAATATGAAATCTAGTGAATAATTTGAGAATAATTTGACTGAAATCGTAGTTCATTGTCAGATTTCCTATTCAATCTCAATATACACAAGATTATTGTTGACGATGTAGGTTTGTCCGATTATTGCTTTGAGTGACCACGATCCATTATTTAAGAATAATCGTGATTACTTGATTAATCAGCCTGCGTACAAATTGCCCAGACATACCGTTATAAACAAAGGCATATCAATGACAAAAGCTGCTATGGTAGTTAGAAATGTCCATTTGTAGGCCAAGGGAAGACTATTTTGGGAATTGTATCACTGGATTGACTGGTTCGAGCATCGAGCCAGGCATTCCAGTGATCCATTTTCAAAAATAGTCTTCTCTTGGCCTACAAATGGACATACCTGTACATTCTTGATTATTAAATTTGTAATCATTTAAATTAACGATATAAAACATTAATGCAATTTTTTATTTAATCGCATATTCGCGCAATTCTAGCTCAGTGATTCTAGTGATATATTTTCAAAATTGGTCTTCTTTTGGCTTAGAAATGGACATTCACCAAAACAAAATGTCAACTTCTATGACAAATCCTTCCCATAACAGAGTTAAAGTTGGTGTCAAAAGGTCAAAGGTCACTGATACGTGTATTGTAATGGAGGAATCCAGTTTTAGCTATGCCCTGCCCATCTCTAGCTAATCTCCACCTACCCCTCGCTCGTTTTGGGATCAATCGATCCCTGAACTCCCTTGACTATAAATTTCCAGAAAACTAGACGGGTAATCTGTTGAATATTTTGAAACTAATTTGAGTTTCAAAATATTCAACAGCATGTTTATTTAATAGTAAAGATATACGATTCGTACAACAATGATTAGTCTGTCACCAATTAAGCATTCGTAATGAACTTAGCAACGTCACTCATGACATTGATTATGACGTCATCCTACAGGTCACATAGTTGATTATGATATCATATGATTGACTGAGAAACTGGGAATCCTCCATTCCCAATAACTTGTGTTAATTAATTTTGAATGGTCTTGAAAGCATCATAAGAAATATTTCGATAAATAAGTTTGACACTAATTCAACTGGAAGCCATTACTGCCTCAAAGGCAGCACTGGCTTCCAGTTAAATTAGATTCGAAATGTTCAACAGCTTACCTGTATGATTGCTTTGAAATTGAGACCTGGTCATTTCATGGTTGAAAGCACAAAGGCTCTAAAAACTAGGCAGCAGGTGTGCATCCACCTAGCTTCCTACAGAAATATTAACCCTTGGATACATTCCCCCAATGGACAATTAACCCTTTCATGTACAAATTTGCTCAAGAAATTGGTTTTTTTTCTCTTTTGGACTTTTCCCATTTACAAACCAAGTGACCCCCATTTTTTTTTAATTTACCACTGCAATGACTGGCTCAGTTATCAACTCAGTTATTCTAATGGTAAATTTTCAAAAATAGTTTTCTCTTAGTCCGCAAATGGACATTTCTGAAAACACTCATAAGCCATTTTTGGTAAATGGCAAACCCTTAGTGTCCCAAAAATGGTCGATCAATTAATATACAGACAAAATTAACGACTTATTAAAAGCAGTCCAAATTTCATTTAAATTTAATAATTAGAGCCAAACTAATGATCTTAAAAATAATTAACCGATTATTATTTCATGACACCTGTGTCCAGAGCTAGATTTAGTACCCGCACCACTCTCAGCACTGCATTCTTCTGGCATTAAAAGAAATCAATTTTCAGAGTCACTACAAATGAACAATATAACAAAAAAAATCTCAAGAGGGGACAGGTAAGTGGTTGCAATTTCCACTTCAAAGTAATGAGCAACAGGTAACAACAGATAACAGATAGTGTGATCACTTCAGGAAGTTTCCTCTGATCTTCAAGAGAAAGGGTTTAGGGTGGAATTGGGTGGGGTGGGGTACGATTCTAATTTAATTTGCTCTTTTATAGATGGCAACTCATTTTAATTCAGTAAGTAAGATATTCTCTACTACATTTGAACTGCTGTTACAATTTTGAACAAACTTGACTGAAATTTAGATGCAGTAACAATTTGCCAGTGAAATTTCTTTGAAAATTTACATTTAATTCCTTTGAATCAGGTTACTCGGAATACAGAATGAGAAGTGTTAGATTCTCATTGACATATTTTTAAAGCCCACCCCTCACCCCCTAACCAATCTAGCTAAATAACTAAGAACAGTTGTGCTTGTATTTTAAATGCTATATAATCCCCCATATAGGGCTACAACCAATGCAAACCAATCTCCCCCAGATGCCACTCAACAGGATTGTCTCATCAGAGGTTTTAAACCTTACCTACAGTTACCTAACAGATAATAGGAGGGGACTTTGTCACTTTATAGCTGAATGTAGGATCATGCTGGCCACTAACCTCAGGGGGGGGGGGTTGTCTGAAGAAATCTTGTTCAAGCTCCTTTTATTGGGGAGGGGGGGGGGGGGGGAATGGGGCAGGGTACTATAGTCAATGTAAGGATAATAGGAATATTTTTTAAATAGTTCTATCAAGTTTTATAATTGTGTCATGGTCAAAATAAAAATATCTTAACAATTTTTATACTAATTTTTTTCAGGAAACTCCTTGTTAAATATACCACATGAAAAAATAAAGGTAGCAACAGCTTTCAATCTGATTATTTAAAAATATATTTGTGATTCTCTACCCTGTAGCTATCACAGACAGGTTATAGGGTGAAAACAGTTAGTCTCCATCAAACTGTTATTAACTGTCTCACTGCTGTAAGAAACAAAACAATAATTTCAATGGGCAATCACTCTGGACATTTGAGCGGATATTTTTGGATATTTTTTTTTTAATTTGATTTAAAAATGTTCAATGAATCCAGAGTTGAACACCATGCAAAATGTAGTCTGCAGACATTCAGCAGGAACATAGTTAAATGAGCAATTTCCTGATGTGAGAAAATATCACTAAATTGGCTTCAATAAATCAGTCATTAGTTATTCAACAGTTTCCCAATAGTCTAGCACTCATAGAACAGAGTGAATATAAGATATCAACTGACTAGAAATTATTCTAGTTAAGTCTTAGTTAGTAACAAATTCTTTGACACTGATTAATAAATTGGTAAGCATTAATTGATATTTAACTATCATGTATTAAGCATAATTGCGTGTGGAATGTTATGTTAAATTCACTATGGTTTTTTTCTGTTACAATTGTCTCTGAATAGGTAATTGTTTTCACATCTGTACCCCTTAATTCTGCCCCCTCCCTCCCTAGTCCTTCCCTCCATCCCACCCACCTACTAATTCATACATTCATCCACCCATTCGCATGATCATTCATACATTTATCCACCCATTCGCATGATCATTCATACATTCATCCACCCATTCGCATGATCATTCATCCACCCATTCGCATGATCATTCATACATTCATCCACCCATTAGCATGAACATCCATACATTTGCACAGTCATCCACACATTAATGTTCACGTTCATTCATTTGCCATACATCCATTCATTCACCCAATCATTTGCCCCATCATTCCTATCCCCTTAGTCCCTCCCACCCATCCACATGTCAGTTCATTCATTCATCCATCCAACCCTCTCCCCATCCATCCAGACATTCACATTATCACATTAATTTGCACATTCATTCATTGTTTTGCCCAGTGATTCATTGATTCATCGCTTTGCCCATTCCTTTTTCCCATCCATTCATCCACCCACCTGCCCGGCTACCAGTTCATTTGTTCATTCCCACATTGATTTGCCCATTCATTCCTTTGCTCATTCATTCATTCCTTTGATAATCCATTCATTCATTCCTTTGCCCATCCATTCATTCCATTACCGATTCATTCATTCATTTACTTGCCCATCCATCCATCCATTTGTCTGTTCATCCCTTTTTCACCCACTGACCCTTCACTAGTGTTAACCCGTCACTGGTCATGCCAGTTAAAAACCAGCCTCTGTTATGGTCTTGTGGAATGTCCATTTACAGGCAATAAGAACACAATTTTTGAAAATTTACCACTGCAATGGCTGGCTCAATAACTGAGCCAGTCATTCCAGTGATAAATTTTCAAAGATTGTATTCTCTTGACCTGTAAATGTACATTCAATAGGCAGATCTTTACATTTTCTAGACAAAATTTTACCATTAAAGGGTTAATATAGTGTTGTCCATCTATCTTGGAAAAGGATGCATCTTACATAATGGAGGACTCCAGTTTTAGCTCCTAAGATCCACCCACACTTCGCCCGTGTTGGGATCGATCAATACCTGAATTCCATATATCAATTTCCAGAAAACTATACAGATAAGTTGTTGAATATTTTGAAACTAATTCTACCGGGTGCTGTTGCTGATGTTATCTTACACATCATGTAGTTGATTACCAGGTCATATGATTGACTGATAAACTGGAATCCTTCATTTTTTTTCACTTTCAGTTACAACTTACATTACATAGCTATCTAAAGAAGTAATAGACAAACTAACTGACAGGCCAAAACATGCAAACACCCTTAAAATGTATTTACTTCCATCTAAATCTAGAATTAATCTTACTTTTCAATGCAATTCAAGTTTAATTTCCTTGGTGTAATACTGTATAATGTGAAGACCAGTTTCTTAAATTCTCACCCAGAGGCAGAATTAATGCTGACTTGAGCAGTGAGCATGCACTTAATGTAGAAATACCTGAATTTTAATGAGCAATTTACACACTTGACCCAGGAGAGATCACAGGTGAATCACAGATGAATAACTTTGATGTTGAATTTAAGAATGAAATCAAAGTACTTAAAATTGTAAATCTAGTCAATAATATGTGATAAATACAGATTAAATCCACACCCATTATGGCTGAGTTCATCAACTGTGAATTTTATAGCTTAACTCTTTCAACCATGAATTCTGTATATCTAATTTTTAGGGCAACCATACAGGAAAACTGGTGAATATTTTAAAATTAATTTGACTGGAAGACATGGCTGCCTAAGGCAGCAATGGCTTCCAGTCAAAATAATTTCAAAATATTCAACAGAATAAGTTTAACATTGTAAAGAATATACCCTTTCCAGGATTTGTTGGTGGAAAGACAAGTGTCATTTTAATTATTTTAAATAGTTTCTATTGAAATGAATAAGTACCCTGATGAATGTTTTGGAAATATAAATCTGACTGAAAAAATGTTGCCGCCTAAATTGATCCAATATGCAAAAAAACACATTCCAGAAAAAAGCCTGATGATTTAACCCACAATATGATTCAAGATTATAGAACAAAGACTTTCCCTCAAAACACCCTTTCATATTTATACACTTTCTCAGGTTTGTAGATCTAACTTCAATTTAAGTACAAGTAAATCACATTTTCATAAGAAAGCCACCAAATATGTTTTTTCAAGATGCTAATAGAAGTGAATTGCAATGACAACAGGCAGGTTTTAGGAATATGTGTATTACAATAACCATTCACATTATGCTTTAAAAGATTCTTAACACCAAGTTTAACCCTCAAATTAGTTAAGGAAATTTTTTATTTTCTGATAGAAAATGTCCATTTTTGGAATGCAATCAGACCAAGAGAAGTATTTTTGAAAATTTGCTACTGGAATGACTGGCTCGATAAATCTTTTTTAAAAAATCCTCTTCTCTTGGTCTGTAAATGGACATTTCTTAAGACCACTGCAGAAGACATTTTTTGCTGATATGAGTGTTAAAGGGTTAAAGTAACAATAACTAGGACTAAATGGAAAATTAAGAACACAAATTTTGCTCTAAATTGTTTAATTAAATTCAATTTAAGTTACTGTTTATAGCTATATGGTATATCTGATGTTTTAATAACAATTTACTGAAAATTAGCAAGGGCCTCGCTTTTTGGAATTTAAGTAACTAACATTAGCTGACATATGAGCAATATTTTGAGAAATAATAACTAAAAAGGGGCTTCGATGATGTTAAACCTCCATGTATATGTCAGTCACCATTGCCAGAAGACTAACTTATATTATCAGAATATTATTTCAAATACCCGGTATTTAAATATTCTATTCAGAATTATAAACTAGATAGTCCGCAAAGACAGTGAATAACCTAGGTGAGTTACTGAAAATCACACTGTTAACAGAATTTCAATTTTCTCATGTTCATTTACCGACCAAGATCATCTTTGAAAATTTTACCACTGGAATGACTGGCTCGGTTGTCAAGCCAGTCATTCCATGTAAAATAGTCTTGTTCTCTTGGTCCAGTTCAAAATTGTTTAATAATATCTACAAAGGGATATTTTCTATGAGAAAACTGAAAAGTTCTTGAACAAATTTCAGCAGTAAATGGTTAATTTGCGAGAAGAGAATTTTTTGATAACCAAGCCAGTCAGTCATTCGTCGTAAATTTTCAAAAATGCTTGATTAATGTCCATTTGCAGGCCAAAAGAAGAATTTACCACTCGAATGACTGGCTCGGTTACATTTCAAGGTTAAATTTTCAAAAAATAGTCTTCACTTAGCCTGCAAATGGACATCCCTCAAGACACCCGCAAAGGTCAGTTTTGCCAGGTTTGGCGGGTTTGACACTAAACGGTTAGTTGATTTATTTGAAATATTTCATGTACACATTTAGTTTTAATACTTGAGTAGTGATTTAAGAGTTAAAAGTTTAATTTAAATGACCACTTGCTAATTAACACTTCTGAGAGGCTTACGTTAAGAGTGAAGCCTCAGTGATGGTTATGCCTGCTTCATGTTACTTCTGGTACTATAGCGATCACGCCAATCACCAATCAATCACTCACTGGTCAGATTTCATGAAATCTTTCAGCCACATTTTTGATGAAACCTTAAAGGAATGCAATCATTACTTAGCCTGCAAATTTTACAGTAACACTTAAATTTGTTCAAGAAGACTTTGTCTTTGATAATCTATTACTACTAATAGTCGACTAGCTCTGTAATCGACAGTCATTTCATTGATAAAATTTCAAAAAAAGTCTTCCCTTGAAATTCCAGTATCTTAAAATAACCCTTTAACACTCATATCAGCTAAAAACGGTTTCTGCAGTGGTCTTGAGAAATGTCCATTTGCAGACCAAGAGAAGACTATTTCTAAAAATTTACCACTTGAATGACTGGCTCGATAACCACAGCTCCAAGTCAAATTTGTTTCAAAACATTCAACTTAATATTCCTTTCATCAATGAACTTGTGATTTCTGGTCATATGTTTTAGGCCCAAAAGGCAGATGATTGCCACTTAGGTGGGTTAAATGTTTATTTTGTGGTCATCAATGTTATTAGAACTTAAATTTTATACTTGGTACACAAATAAATAAATACTTTTAGCATTTAGTGATAAATTTAAAACTATTTGCTTTTAATTCAACTTATTCAAATTACTGCAACAACCATTGAAAATATTCCATGTACAATATATGCAATAGGCTTATAGTTACAACAACTTCTTAAAAGGCTCCAGAAAAAACCTCTTGTAAAATTTAAATCCAATTAAACTAACACCACTCAAATTAATCCCAACATCTAAGCTAAATAATAGTCTGCATCTTAACTCACCATTTACATAAGTGATTCTTACTCTGAAAAAATCCCCACCCACCCCAAAATTAGCCCAAAATCTCAAACCACATTTTGTACAAATGGCTATTGAATCTTTCTAAATACACCTTTGGTTAACCAAGCTCTCTTCTCTTTTGGTAAAATAAACCCAGAAAATCTTTTAATACCTAACCTGGGTAAATCTGGCTAATTTTCACCAAGGTGTGCTATAATCTGTACAGTTATTATGAAGATCAAAGGTTTTACCTATACTATCTTAAGTATACCTACAGGCTTGGATCAGCTCTGCTTAAGTAAACAACAGGTATATTAAAATCCCTTTTAATCCCATTAGGAGTTTAAGAAGAGGTCTGGGTAGTGGGTGTTTTGCCTAATTATAAATTTGAGCTATTTCATATATTTTATTTTAGCTATTTTAGATATTTTATTTTAGCTATTTTAGATATTTTATTTTAGCTATTTTAGATATTTTATTACAAGAATTTGTCCACTTTCTTAACCCTTACCGCTCTACTGTCAAAACTTTAAATTTTCAAATTCTCTTAACAGATGAACTGGTGTACATTTTTCAACAAATTTGGTGGGAGATGGTGCTGTCGAAGACAGCAACATCTTCGAGCAAAATCGTTGAAAATTGTACATCAGTTTCTTTGATAACGACCCAGTAAAAAATAGAATACTGACATCAGAGTGGTAAGGATTAATAGGTTACATAATATTTGAGTTTTCCTGTTGATTTAATAAGAATTTAAAAAAAGATCAGTAGGTCATTTTATATGTCAAACTAACATTGACATCTTTATAGTACTCTATAATTAACCCCTTATCCCTCACATACCAGAAATGACAAATTCTTTCTGATGTTATAAAGATTCTGAAACTAATTTGATTTGGAGTAGGCAGCAACAGTTCCCAGTCAAATACATTTCAAAATATTCATCAGCTTTCCTGTATCCTTGTCTTGAAATTGAGACATTGGGATTGCAATGGTTAATGACTTAAATTCTTATATTAATTTTACTCAAGATGCGCTAGACTTTCTCTAGGAAATCCTGTCAAAATTGTCTGGAATTTTCTAAAACTCCTGAGGAGGTCGTCTCCAGTTCCCTACCAACCCAATCCACACCTGTGTAAAATTTACTTATGTAAAATCTATCTAATATGTGATAAGCACAGGGTATTACATCTCAGACTAGCACTAGAATTACCAAATTTATAATAATGGATATTGTCAAAACATCTTTTCCCAGATCCACCCCCAACTGAGCTTGGCAAAGAACTGCTATACAGTCCTACAGAGCATGAGACAAAGAACAGTTACATACCCAGTGTGTTCTATTCTAAAGGGCAATAGAAATAAACTGGGCATTTAGCAGTTTGCTCCCACGGTGCACCCTCCTGTGCCCATCCTGATAAAGGTGTGCTTGCCCTTTCCCTGGCCAGACTTTCCCATGCAGTGAAACAATAGGTAGTCTTGGAATAACAATATCTACAAAGCGTGAAATCACCTAAGCACTCAAAATCTATCAAGCATGCAATAACTTTGCTCAGATATAAACCCAGAAAAATCAGCAGAGACCATCATTCTTGAAGTAAAGCGTACTTGAGCACATACATTAAAATATTGGATTGGAATATACGGAAAAAGTTTAGTGAACTTAATGATTATTTTTAAGTGAATTTAAAAATACAAGTTCAGAGTGATATAGAATGTATAAGACTCAGATATTTTAGTTGTGGTTTATATCTTTTCCAGCCTTTAAATATTTAAACAATATATTTAATTTTTCTGTGACATTTAAAACATTTTTAAGTTTGTTGTGGATGATAGCTATTTTCTGTATCCATGTGTAGACCTAGAGTCAGTTAGATAGATTTGTACTATCACTAACCGCACATATTGCAATGGTACAAGCAACAGTACGGGTGATTGGTACATTCCCAGCCCTGGCTAGAGGAAAAATAACTGGTAAGGTTAAATTCTAACTTTAATTTAAATTTAGTAAAAACTTTATAAAGTTAAATGAGTAGAAAATATTTAGTATTGTTTAACCCATTATTGCGTAATTAACCCTTTAACACTTTAAGAAGCTGGTGAAAAGACAGCTGTCATTGCCTTGAGAAATGTCCATTTGTAAACCAAGAGGATATTTTTGAAAATTTACCACTGGAATTTTCTAAAATAAGAATTTTTTGGGTCTGCAAATGGACATTTTCTAAATTGAAATTTTCTGGAACAAATTTGAGGGTTAAAAAAAAGAACAGAATACATAATGAATGTAGTTTATAAAGCTGTTGCTACCTATGACAGTAACAGTTATAAGCAACACCATTTTCAAAATGAACACCAATTATCGTGATAAATGAAATGAATGGAATTTGAGGACTCAGCACTGCAAGGGTTAACACATTTTATAAAATTAACCCCTTCACTGACAAATCCCTGATACGATATATAAAACCTATTCTGCTGACAATTTAACTGAAACACGTAAGGCAGCAACGGCTTCCAGTCAAATTAATTTCAAAATATTCCAGAGTTTTCCTGTATGGGTGTGGGGGAAAATAAGATAATGGAATTCATCGGTGAGAATGTTAATATTTTTTACTAGAGAACATAAAGCATGATATAAAGATTACAAGTATGAATTTTTGTCTAAACCAACTTTTGATATTTCTTCAATATTGGGTATTCTGTATATATTTGCGTATTATGACATAATCCCTGAAAAACTAATTCTTTATGATGCATAGCATATGCTGTTGAATGTATTCATATTAATACAGCTTGAAGGCAGCAATGGCTTCCAGTCATATTAATTTAAAAATATTCAACATCTTTCCTGAGATTGAGTTACAGGGAACTTGTCAGTAAAAGGGTTAATGATCATACAAGCTAAATGAGGGCATTGCAGCTGTTTGGAGAAATGTCCTGTTATCAGATTGTCCAGATTCTTTCAGTTAACCCTCTAAACCCAAATTTGTTCAACTAAATTACAATTTTCTCTCTTATCGAGCCAGTTATTCCAGGGGTAAATTACCAAAAAAATAGTCTTCTATTGGTCGGGAAATTGACATTTCTCAATATCACTGTACAATCTTTCGCTGATATGAGTGTTAAAGGGTTAATTCCCATAGTTGGGGAATCCTAGTGTACACTTTTGTGAGTAAAAATTTGAATAAATCTGACCAGCAGTTTCTGAGATATCCATAGATCCAGTATTTGATCCGATGCAGAGTCTTATATCCGCATCACGGTCAAAGCCTGGAAATCCTCTTGCATGGCATGTACCTATTTTCTGTAAAATGGATTGGTAGATTTTTTTTATACATCCCAGGACACACAGTGGCACCACATCACATGCGCGCTTGCGTGCACACACACACATGGAAACGCTCTCTTCCCTTTATGGGGTATGGGTAATTAATTAAAGACATGAAATAGGTTGAAATCCCTAACTTGTAGCAACCATAAGTTAACAAGCATACATAATGGCCGCCCAACTTGTAACCATGACAACTGCTAATACGATCTTCAAACAAACAATTAATTTTCTGATATATAACCAATAACGACTACCTCATCAATCCACCAGATGGCATTGCTCAATTCTTGATCAAAGGCTAGCAATCTCTCCCATTGTAAATTTTAATGGGCTCTCAGTCAGTTACCATCATTTTTATGCACATAACAGAACAAAACATACCTAATCCTATTTAAGCTCAAAGAAAGACTAAATCATAGCCTTACCCATCATCATAACAGTTTTTCAGTAAACTCCCATTAGTTTTATAAATTGATGGAATTAGCATCTTAATGTGTCCGCGATTACCTAAAGATACCTAATACTGAAAATTATAGACTATAATTCACTCCCAGCCTGCTGGA
The DNA here is from genome assembly GCA_034401795.1 of Chaetoderma sp. LZ-2023a. Lineage (NCBI taxonomy): Eukaryota > Metazoa > Mollusca > Caudofoveata > Chaetodermatida > Chaetodermatidae > Chaetoderma > Chaetoderma sp. LZ-2023a. The sequence continues at coordinate 38,264,169 of CM067366.1, forward strand.
GATATTTAGCCCAGGTTAGAATTAGCATTTTTATGTACACCATTATCTAACATTGGTCAATGGTAACAGTTCTAACACTAGGGACTGCTTAGCAGGGGAGGGCATTCTGTCAACAGTGCAGCTATCTGTCAGTCAACCAGGTATTTATAGCCTAGCTACAGTGATCTGTAGGGTACCTGTAATTAAGCAGTCTGGTAGACAGGTATGATTGCCTAGGTTATCTAACAGTTTGTCATGCTGTCATCTTTGCTTGTTATGGTGCAATGATAGTTGTCAGTGCTGGACTAAGAAGTGTAGGTGGTGGTAGGGTGGGTAAGGGGGAGGAACTGATATACTTGTAAGCAGATGGTCTCAGTAAGGTGGGCTCTGTTGGTAAGAATACATATTGTTTAGGATTAGGAGGCAGATGGCAGATTTAAGCTTATTACTGATAACAAACTGTCCACAGGTATATATCACTATAATACCTATATTCCATAGCCCCTATACTGCTGCTTGCAGGTTCCATTAGGAATGCGAATGTTCAGTATGACAAGGGTTACTGCTGTGGCTTCAGACCTCTATATTCCCTGAGAGCAACAGCTTTGTGTGATGCAACAGTATTTCAAAAATGTTAACCCCTTAACCATTTAATGGTCAAATTTGGTCAATAAAATGTAAATATCTGTCTATTGAATGTCCATTTGCAGGCCATGAGAATATAATTTTTGAAAACTTATCACTGGAATAACTGGCTCGGTTATCGAGCCAGTCATTTCAGAGGTAAATTTTCAAAAATTGTATTCGCTTGGCCTGTAAATGGATATTCCACAATGGCCATAAGAGAGGCTTGACCATTACGGGTTAATACTGTTTGTCCAAGAAAATCTTCATTTACAAACCAAGTGAATATTTTTGAACGATTATTACTGGAATGACTGGTTCAGTTATCGAGCCAACCATTCCCATGATAAATTTTCAGAAATAATCTTTTCTTGGCGCACAGATGGACATTTTTAAATGAGAAAATTTAAACTTAAACAAATTTGAGGGTATAATGGTTAAACCATAGGCCACTAAAACAACAAAATCAAACTGACCAGTGCTGGACATGAGACTGCAGATGGTAGATCTGAAACCTGGAAAGGGTGGGGTGCGAATCTAACAATGATATCGTTCACAGTAGCAACAACAACCAATCAAAAGTCTGATATAGCAGATGTCTTCTACCTATGAATTTTTCAAAGGACTAATTACAACCTGGAAACCATTGTAGGTTTAGTGGAGCGGTGGTGGACACTGGTCAGTCTCAGGCTCACTAGGCAAATGTAACTCATTGGAGTGGTTAGAACTTTTGCTGGACACACATGTGCATTGACAGGTACATGTGTATGGGCATGCATGGCTTATGCTAACAATGCCTTGGAGGTATATCTTTTGCCTTAAAGGCAAGATCATGAACTATGGGTGGTCATTCTGATCAAAGACATACCTGAGACATAGCCCAGTTACTGCTACCATAGATTTGTATAGATAAAGACTTTCACCAACAAATCCTGGAAAAAGTAAATTCTTTACGATTATTCTGATGGATATTTTGAAATTAATTTGACTGGAAGCCGTTGCTGCCATAGGCATCAAAGGCTCCCAGTCAAATCAATTTCAAAATATTCAACAATTTCCTTGTATGGTTGCCTTGAAAATGAAAATGAAAATGGCAAATTCATCGGTGAAAGGGTTACATGAGTCAGATTTTAGATAGAATTGTGGGAGCATCAATTTGGACCTAAACAAAGTGATTTGTGGATAAAAAAATTGAAGTTTTTGTATATCACAGAGTTTACTGTGTACAAGTACAAGCATGTGACATAACCTGAAACCACTTGTATATAATGAAATACTGTTAGATTTGTAGATAGCATAGCAGGGGTATAGATCACCTTCAGTAAGCGCTATTTAAGTGAGGTTTAACTATTGATAATTAGGCTAACTTCTTGTCAGAACTTGCAAACTACTGGCTTGATGAGTGTGGAATGTGTGGACTAGAAAGCTGTTGAGAAATTGTTGTTAAGATCTGTAGATAGCATGGTAGGGTGGCTTTGAGTCTTACTTTATGGTCAAGCAGGCCACAAAATGACCGGCACTGATCTTAGAGTGTTCATGTGCAGGTCAGGATTAGAAGATTTATAACTGACCCAGTCATTCGTTAAATTTTAAAAACATAATACTTAATCTTGGACATTGAAAATGGACATTGACTGACTAAACTAATATTTTGATATTGATTTTCTTGCTAAGTTTTTACCAGATTTTAATACCGGTAATCTAAGCTGGTAAAAATATCAAATAAAATCTTTTGTATCTTGTTTGTGAACCATTGAGCGTATATACTTTAGTTAAACTTTGGACTGTGAATATAATGGCAATACTGTACATTCGGGCTAAATGGATATTAAAACTATGAATGCGTTGGAAATCAGGTGAGCTAGTTTCGATTAAAATCTGTAAAAAGAAAATGTGTGATTCGCAACCAGTGTATAGTCTGTCTGTTCGTCAGTCGGTCTGGCAAATATTTGCCATTTCTGTGAAGGTCACCTATGTTGCAATTATAGAGCATTCGTGAGTGCTTAACTCTTACTACTCTGATGTCAATATTCTATCTTTTACTGTGTCAATATCAAAGAAACTGGTATACATTTTTCAACAATTTTGGTGCAAGATGTTGCTGTCTACGACAGCGCCATTTCCCACCAAATTTGTTGAAAAATGAACACCAGTTGAATTTGACAAATTTAACACGTGGTTAATAGTACATTTACTTTTGAGACTGAAATGCATGAATCCAGTTTTAGCTATACCCCTCCTATCTCTAGCTAATCTCCATCCACGTCTTGCCCGTGTTGGGATCGATTAATCCCGGAACACCCTGACTATCAATTTCCAGAAAACTATATAGGTAAGCTGTTGAGTATTTTGAAACTAATTACGGCAGCAACAGCGCTCAGTCAAATTAGTTTCAAACTATTCAACAGACTGTTTAATAACTAGTACAGACACAATTTGTACAACCTGATGGACTGTTAAGTGATTAACACGACTAAGTTAATTCATGATGTAATTGCTTATGTTATAGTTGATTATGACATCATATGATTGACTGAGAAACTGAATTCATGAATTGTCACACTATATAAATGTTCTTGTATCATTTAATTTTGAACTTAGTTGGACTGCAAATGTCTGCCATCTTTGTCAAAAGAATTCATCACAGAATTTTCACATGACAAATAACAGATGGACCGCTGACTTCCGCTCCCCAGGCATCCCACACCACATCCCATTAATTGTGGTTTGGCCATACTGGACACCAGCTGACCATCGACAAATGACAAGAGGTTCTAAACAGCACCTCCTCAATTACAGGTCATTAGCTTTGTCTGAAATATCTCAATCAGAAAATCAGAGTATTCTTGCAACTGATTCAAGTTTGTGGCTGAATAAACACAGTCTTCTGACCGCACGCTTCTGACCAGCATAGCCTTAGAAATATTGTTATAATAACAGAATATCGGCATTCAAGCATTTTAATTAGTTAAATGAAGCGAAAACATGAGCCTCATGTGGCTAAATTAATTTGTCTGAATCAAAAAACTCTGGTCGCGGTAGTTATAGGAATATTAATAAAACATTGATAATAAAATATCGAAGCCATGCTTTTATTATAGAAGGAGTGTGTCTGTGGTAGTGTTTCTATTGTTCTAGAAAATATTAGGTGAAACATAAACACAGCCCCCACACTCTGGGTACACTGCAAATTATAATAATGAATTCCATCTTGCTTCTCCCCACCATCCATTAAATATTAAGCACTGATAATAATTTTTACATCCTAAATCTTTATGCGTTCATGAAAAATCCAGAGCATATTTGCTAACCCTTACCACTCTGACATCAATATTCTATATTTTACGGCGTCAATATCTAAGAAACTGGTGTACATTTTTCTACAATTTTGCTGGAAGATGTTGCTGTCTACGACAGCACCATCTCCCACCAAATTTGTTGAAAAATGTACACCAGCTCATCTTTTAATTCAATTTGAAAATTTAAACTTTTGACAACAGTGTGGTTAGGGTTAAACAGCCAAGCCAATCCATTTGGGTCCTTTTAACCCTTTCAATGACAAACTCTGGAAGAAGTATATTCTTTACGATATAAAACTTATTCCGCTGAATATTTTGAAATTAATTTAACAAGGACGGTGTTGCAGCCTTGCTCCCAGTCAAATTAATTTCAAAATATTCAACAATTTTCACTGTATGATTGCCCTGACAAAATTGAGATATATGGAGAATTCATCGGCGAAAGGGTTAATGATCACGCCAGTCAAAATTGGGCTCTGCCCTGATTTTGAGAATTACCCATTTCTTGAAATTTTTTCTAATTTAACACCAGAGTGACTGGCTTGAAGACTGTCTTGACCATTTAAGTCTTAAGCACTATATTTTGTTGATACAGTACAGTTCATAAACAAATTAAATTGTTTAAAAATAAAAACTCCAGAAACATGTTAATTAGTAAAATTTTGAACACAATGTAATCTGATTTTGGACTTAATTTAATTGAAAGCCTTTCCAAAGGATTCAAGATTTTAGTATGTTTTAGAAACAATTTCAGTTATTTCTGAGCATAATTGTAGGAGTCTTTCAGAGCACATCGATTTGTATGACAGATGGCCTATGATTTTTCTAACCCCTTTTCGTTCTATATACATTTATGCTAATATCCGCTTTTTGATGAATTTTTTTATGACAGTCAAAAGCCAGTTGAATATCTAACTGAAAACCCCAGCTTTTGTTGCTTTCAGTCAAATTTCTTTCAAAATATTCAGCGACATTGATACATATCAGCAGGTTTCTGGGAGTTCAGAATGCCACGGGCTCTGATGCTAGCCTTGTAATTTAAATCATTTGGCTTTTTTAATTTTTTTTTAACTTCCTCTATTTGATTACGCTTAAGTAATGAAAAGAATCTTTAAAATAAACATTTACCTGCCCATATAAATAACAGTTGATAATGGCAGGTTTGCTACTGGTCATAGAATTCTTTCACACAAAGGTCATTGTGAATTAACCCTTTGACCCTCGAATTTGTTCAAGAAAATTTAAATTTTCTCATAGAAAACGTCCATTTGCAGATGAAGGGAAGACTATTTTTTAAATTTTACCACTGAAATGACTGGCTCAGTTATCGAGCCAGTCATTCCAGTGGTAAATTAAAAAAAAAATAGTCTTCTTGGTCTGCAAAATGACCTTTCTCAAGATCGCTGCAGATGCCAATTTTGGCTTGTGTTAATGGTTTTAAAAAATCCTGGAAAATATGAACACATCTTGACAACAATGGTAGGACGAGGGTCTGCAATCTCTGACAGCTCTTGTTTACACACTGTATTATTTAAAGATCACTTCATGCATAATTTGCATATTATTTTCATTCTGCTCATGAAAAAAGTAAATTTTTTGTGAAATTTGTATTAGCCCAGCAATGACTATAGGTAGCCACAAAAAATATAGATTTATCATGCACAAGCTACATATAAAAATACAACTTTATGTATAAATTGCTTATTATATTATTTCTCATCTTATGAATATCAATGCGAACCTGAATTTAAAATTTAAATTTCAATGATTTTTATTTAATTAATTACTTTTTGCGTGGGCAGGATAAACATGATCAGACAAAAGCTATCTTTAACCAATTCATTTTGAATTTTCGGAATAATCAGAAAAAAAATATATGTGAAATGTCGAATATTCTGAAAACAATTTTACTGAAAAGCATCAATGACTGTCAGTCAAACTGTCTTCAAAATAGATTGCATAGTTTTAACGAAGATTTTAGCTGTGATATCCACAATAAAATGAGTCAATAGATACACATTCTCAACACTGTTATTATCTCTCCTAACCTTTCAACAACAACACATTTTCCCATCAAATGTAGCTCAATTTGAGCTATTGCTTTGTCAAACTTAAATACCGAACTTTAATTAATTGTTTGAAATTTTAATTTAAACATTTAACAACAGTATCTCATTGTCATCACATACCCGTCATCACCGCTGACGTGTATCATATTAGAACGTTATGCGTATTCATGGGCATGCGTGCGTGTATGTGTGTGCATGCACGTGCAATAATAACTAGTTTAGCATGCAAATGTTCACAGCAGGAAATTCAGTTTTCAACAATGTCTGACACGATGGATTTGAACCTATTATACATAATATCGCTTGGGCTTTAAGTAGGTAACCAAACTTTCAAAGTTCCTTATTTAGTGAGCAAAACTGGATTCGAAGGCAGTGCCTCTAACCATCTGACTACTTGGAAGTTTTTGCAGATGATATATTCCAAAGGTTTTATCTCTGAACCGGCTAAATATTTTGAAAACAATTTGATTGAAAGTTATTGGTAGCTAAGCCACAAACAACTTTCAGTCAAATCGTTTTCAAAATATTCAGCAAGTCATAAGATTTTGTCCATTGAAATTTTAATGTCTGGTGGTTACAGGAGCTAGACAGGTAAGACCAACTTAGTTTATTTTGACTCGCTTTGGCACATTGCTTCATCAGGTCTGATCAAGATAAACTAAGTTAGTAGGCTCTTTGAAGCCGCTTTATATACTAATATCTGACAGCTACCTAACTTTTCTCTTATTAAGCCATAATATATATTTAGCAACAATTTGACTAAATTTGTATTTCTTTGTCTATTTACAGAGCTTCTCTTGGCCAGAATGGCAGCCAGTGAGGCAGCCCCTGGCAACGACCTCACAGCCACTGATGACCTCAGTCCAGATGAAATGTACATCATGTTACAAACAGATATGGTAAGTTATTTAAATCTTAGTGGGCAAGCTGACCAAAACTGGCCTCTGCAGCCATCTTGAGGAATGTCCATTTGCAGACCAAGAAGACAACCGAGCCAGTCATTCCAGTGGTAAATTTTCAAAAATAATCTCTTGGCCTGCAAATGGACATTCAACAAACAAATATTTTGATTTTCTTGATCAAATTTGACCATTTAATCCTCAAAATTGTTCAAGAAAACTCATAGAAAATCTCCATTTGCTGCCCAAGAGATTAGTTTTGAAAATTTTTGACTGGAATGACTGGATGACTGGAGCCAGTCATTTCAGCAGTAATTGTAAATTTCCAAAAATACTCTCTTGGCCTCCAAATGTACAATTCTCCAGACCACTATTTTTGGCCAGCTTAAGTCTAAGATTTTTCAAGAAAATTTTTCGCTGTTTGAATGTCCATTTGTTGGCCAAAATATAGACAATTTTAGAAAGTTTACCACTGGAATGACTGGTTCCATTGTCTTATCTTGACCTGCATATGTACATTCCTCAAGATCACTGCAGAGGCCAGTTTTGGTCGGCTTGACCATTAGTGTTAAAGTGTTAGCCATTTGGCATCAGTGTTGCAAACGCTAGCAAAAGATTCTGTTGAATTTTTTGAAAATAATTTTCCATGGGAGCTGTTGATTAAATACATACTCCATTCCTACTTTGAATTTCTGAAATTGTATGAAAGGTGACCTTAGGCTGCTGAATCATATATGGAGTTAAAGATAAAAGCAATGCCAGTTAAAAACCATTGCGGTAGACAAAAATAATTTTATAGCCAGAATTTTCATTTATTCCTTCGAACATTAATCAAAATTTATATCACTTATTTTAATTTTTCTCCCATCCTTTAAACAAGTTAGATCTTGTCAGAGAAATTAGAGCTACAGTCAATGGTATCCATCTCAATAAATAAAGATGATGTTTTTAAGTTTGTCCAATATTATGTCCATTAGTGGTCAGCAGTAACTGGTCATCAATCAGTCTGTGTTAACAATGTTTACTTGAATAGAAAAACAACACTTCAAAGCCTGTCAACAGAAACCTTTTTTATCTAACAATAGAGGTGAACTGATCTTAGTAAATGGTTGAACAAATTTCATTCAGTATTATCTAAATATAAAATCTTGCTGAATATTTCGAAAATAATTTGACTTAGAGCTGTTGCTACTGTAACAGCTTTCAGTAAAATGATTTTCAAAATATTTACCATATTTTGTCCATCTTTAATGCCAATTTTGAATGTGATTGGTTAATGGTTGAATGGTATTGTATTGAAACCAAAAAGGAACTGGTCATTTAAGCGCTGAGTGGACAGTGGTCATCGACAAGGGCCGGGCTGTGATTTAGATTAAGTACGCCTCCTCTGCTTGGGTACCTGTGAAAGCTAACTACTGGGAGGGAAATTTTGCAGTAAATTTGGTTTTGATTTAAATGCATTTCACACTAAACCTGTCTACACCAAGTGCTGTAAATTAATGAGTACTTTGCACATTTAAATTTGGATTTTATACAACATTTTTGACAGCATGAGGTAGGTGGAGACTGGTTGTCTACAAGTCAATAAACATGTTGGAGTTTTTTGTTATTTCTTTTATCTATTCATTTCATTTCTTGAAATAAATCAAAAGTAACTAATTGTATTTAAATTACTGTTAGAAATCACATGTGAAAAAGCAATCTCAAAGAACCATTGATATTTGGCAATGGTCAAGCTGCTGTAAGATCCAATGGTCTTGATGAATGTCCATTTACAGCACAAGAGAAGACAATTTTTGAAAATTTATCTCTGTAATGTCTGGCTTAATTACGGAGCCAGTCATTCCAGTGCAAATTGTCTTCTTGCACTGCTAATGAACACTATTTACTTAGCAAAAATAACGAATTTTCATAATGAATCTTTCCTTCTAATCCTTGTCCCACTGACCTATCAGTAATCATACAGTACAGCTTTTAACACATTAACCCTCAAATTTGCTCAAGAAAACTGTAATTTGCTCCTAGAAACTGTCCATTTACAAACCAAGAGAAGACTATTTTTGAAAATTTACACCTGGAATGACTGGGTCGGTTATCGAAAATCAGAAAAATTCTTCTCATTGTCTGCAAATGGACATTTCCCAAGACCACTTCCTGTATCATTTGCAGTAACTGATATTTATTTTGAAAACAGTGATGCTGAAATCTGTTTTAACACCTTTCAGAAACACTGTAAGAACATAACTATTCATTCTTTCCACTAATACAGAACATTAACCCTTTCACCGACAAATCCCTGAAAAAGTATTCTTTACGCTATAAAAATTATTCTGCTGAATATTTTGAAATTAATTTGACTGGAAGCCGTTGGTGCCTAAGGTCAAATTATTCAAAATGTTCAGTTTTCCTGTATGATTGCCTCGAATATGAGATATTTGGAATTCATCAGTGAAAGGGTTCACTACAACATCTTGAATTCATCTAATCAACATCCAGTAGCAAATGGATTAACTGTGCAGTTAGATAACAATATAGCAGACCCATCCATTATCTCTTTCACTGACTTTTCGTACAGGAAGACTATCAGATATTTTGAAATTAATTTGAGCAACAGCTTCCAGTCAAATTAACTTCAAGAATATTCAACAGAATAAGTTTTATATCATAACGAATTTACTGTTTCAGGAATTTGTCGGTGAACAGTGTTCAGCTACAAATCAAAACCAGTAGGCAATTCACCAGTAACAAATTACTAAGAAATTGAGATACACCAGCATGGTTATGTACATGTATTTTTATGTAAAAACTTTCAACAATCCCCTTTTCCAATGGACACACCCGCACTTGAGATAAATGAAAATTATTTTTTAAACACAAAATGTCTGCCAATTCTACCCTCTGTGGCAATGGTCAAGTGCGACTCCTAACCATAGTTAGTGATAGCTAACTAGAATACCAGTCAAACTTCAAATAGTTAACTAGCTAGTCAACTATAGTCAACCGAGCAACCGACCTCGGTTCAGATGGTTAGTGTGATATTTGCGTAAATTTCAAAATGGTGGACACCGATCGCTTGCCACAAATAAATGCATATAAGTGTAAATATTCCCCACTAAATAACTTAGGTTTGATGAAATTATGCTTTCCCATTGTATGTCAATGTTACCAAGCCCATATTCCTTCCCACTTTATGTCATATGAACGCTTCTTGACGTCTTAGCGGACAAAAATAACCCATTTTCGTAGGTCATCAAAACAGACGACAGAAAGGGTTAATGGAGACTGGTACCCCTGCTCCAAATTTTCTGCATTAGTTATTCAATAGGGAACCGGGTACCACCAAACTATAGTCTACTACGATCAAGTTTGACTGGGCATAGCAACTGCGCAAACTGAGTATAGTTAGGGAGTCGAAAGCTGTTAGCTTTGTTATGCAAAGCATGTACAAAAGTTAGTTTAACCCATTTAACCATTTGCCTGCCGAGTTTTTGCAGACAACATATTCCAAGGCTCTGGACTGGCTAAATATTTTGAAAAAAATTTGACTGACAGTTATTGGTGGCTAAGCCACCAACAACTTTCAGTCAAATTGTTTTCAAAATAGTCAGTAAATCAGTTTTTCCTCATTCAAGTTGTCTTGGCTTGTAATAGCGAGACAGTTAATGATCCAAGAAAATTGTTGTCTTACAAAAGTCAATTTGCAATCAAAGAAGACTATTTTTGAAACTTTAGAATCAGAATTACCTGGCTCAGTTACTGAGCCAGCCATTTCGGTAGTAAAATTTCTAAAATAATCTTTTGGTCTGAAAATGGTCATTTATGAAGGCCACTACAAAGGCTTGTGCCAGCCATTACAGAAAGGTTCACAGATATAGTGCTATGACAAATTATTTTTTAATACTGTGCTGTCTACCCACCTCTTTTCACCAGGTCTAGACTAACTCTCATTAAAACCCTTATTATTCCGATTGTCTGGAAAAGTCTCCCAATACTTGAATCACCATTCTTTATGGAGACTAAGCCATCATTATGGTATTCATTTTGAAAGCAGGTTTGCTGAATAATGAACAGAAAGGAGCTATGATGAACAACTAAATTGTGCTAGACAAATAAATTTCAAAATATTCAACTTTTCTGTAAAGGTGCGTTGGAAATCTAGATAATCATATAGGCTCTCAGTGCTAGCACTTGCTATTTTCCGTATTTAGCCTTCAGCCAAAAATGGCTAACGGTCAAGCCAGCAAAAAGCTTCTGTAGTGGTCCTGAGAAATGTCCATTTGCAGAGATTATTCTTAGAATTTTACCACTGGAATGGCTGGCTTAATAACTGAGTTAGCTAGTCATTACAATAGTAAATTTTCCAAAATAATCACGTGGCCTGAAAATGTACATTTTCTATGAAAAAATTGAAATCTTCAGTCAAATTTGATGATTAAGTGGTCAATGTTGCCATGAAATCTAGATAATCAGATCACAGGATTAACAGACACTTGCTGTTTCTGTATTTAATATCTAGTTATCCTTATTTTTTGCTCACAGGCAAACATCAAGACGTACCAGACAACACTGAAGAATGAGATCAATGATATTCGCTTGCAATTTGCCAACCTGATCGAAAATTGCGGACTACAGCCCATCCCGACACCGAATATCATGGACACCATGGATACGACAACGGAGATAAACAACTTTAAATCTGCATCAACATCAACATTGACTTGTGCTGGGATGTCGATGGCTCATCTATCCCAACTCTCCGAGTTATCCCAGAACCTCTCACATCTTTCTTCGCTGGTGGGATCTGGTCCAGACGTGCTATCTTCGACAGCTATATCTCACGAAATTCCTCTGCCGGAAATCGAGCTTTCATCTGTACCATTGTCTGAAGCAACGCTTATTTCATCCGTTATCTCCTCTCCAAGGACACCTGTGCCTCGTGGTAACCGTAGCTACGAGGATTACTTAATACAGATGATGATGGAGATTCCTAGTAGTTGCTTAGAGGATTCCGAGGACATTTCTGAATCTCCTAAAGACGGTAGCGGTGATAGTCCGGTTATTAATGTAGATGCTAATCATAACTATACACCTCAGATATTGTCAGCACCGCATCAGTCACTAGCCGATTCACATAAGGAGGTAACGCTTAAAAGTATGAACTCATTTTCTGAGACACCACCATCAAGTGCTAAAGTACTAAATACAGACACGTGTAGTTCCTGTGATAGTCATGTCTTGTTACCGCATCAGCTTTACAATACTGCATGTTCTAGTAGTATACCATCTTCATATAATATCCTATCATCCTTATCACCACCTCTATCAGCTCCAGCCAACTCTCTGCAGTCATACAATATTCAGTCACCCGAGCCAGATACTGAGCGAGTGCCACCGCTTGGGGCGCATAATATTCTCCCAACTGTGAACAAAGTTAGCAATCTTCTGTCTTCATCACAAGGGTCATCATCGAGTCCTGGCACATCTAGTACAGATCATTATCCACGTTCCACAGACTCCTCAGGAAGCAACCCTCTCCCGCTGCAGCCGTCTCGATTTAACATCCTAGAAGAGAATGATATGGATCGTGAAATTATGTCGCGTATTGAATTCTATTGCGATTTCACCATTGATCGTCAACGCAAAATTGATCAAATGAAAGACGTTCTTAATATTACATCGAGTCCCGAGAACGATCATGTCATGAAGAATTCTGATGAAGATCTCTTCACACGTCACGTTGAAGGTTCCGATACAAATGATCGTTTTCAAAAACGCTGCAATCGCGGCCTGTTCTCATGCAAATCTGACAGCTCCTCGGGTGCAAGTACGTTACAAAGAACAATCATGACACCGAAAGACTCAAATTCCACATCTGGCATTGTTGTCTCTACAAACAAGAAAACGTATTCAAAACCTGCCATCGAAGCTAGCAGCCAACAGAGACCACGCAACAATTCACCCACCGGGAGTATTTACACATGGTCGATTCCTGAAAGCTCTGATGATGCCCCGCTAGAGAAGTCGTATCTGCGAAACCTCAAATCGCACAGTTCTCAAAAACGTAGGATCATGCACTCAGCGACTCGACGGTCAATAGCAAGGAACATAAAAGAAAATAACATACCAAACAATGTGAAAGATTCTTTATCTAGTAGTGATAGTTTCCGTGACGATGGTTACAAATCACAAACAATGCATCGACAAATGAGAAAGAGACTCAGCTTTAAAATCGAAAATACTTCACCGTTTAAATCTCGTCGAGCATCGCTAGCAGATATAAAAAATACATGTTTATCACCAAACTGCCAGAATAATTTAAATCTTCCACGTTCTGAACACTTGCTTTCCCGTGCTGATATTCCTGAAAATTCGGTGTCACCACCTCCTGATGAGAGGCTCGACTGTTCCGGTAAGTCGACAGGAAGTCCGGAGAACATCTTTGCCATGGTGACAGCTCCAAAACATGACATTAGTGCTCCTCAGGTTAGTGCAATCATGAGTGATTCAGCTGGAACTGACACCGCATTGTTAGACTCAATATTGACAGATAGTCCAAAAAGTGTCAGTAGTAGTGGTATATTTGCCCCATGTAACTCTCGGACATCACCAACTACGGGTACTGATAATAGTGCTGGTTCACGCTCAAAATTTACGTCAACTAGAATAAGTGATAATCAATTAACATCTACTAGAATCAGTGACAATAAGATGACTTCTACTAGAATCAGTGATAATAAGATGACTTCTACCAGAATATGTGAAAATCTGTTAACATCTACCAGAATCAGTGACAATAACCAAAACAACAATAATAATATTAATCAATTAAAATTACATCATAATCGTCACAGTAATCATCACCAAAGTAACAGTCCCCAAAGTAACAGTCACCAAAGTAACAGTCACCACAGTAGCAGTCACCACAGTAGCAGTCACCATAGCAGCAATCACCATAGTAACAAACATCATAGTAGCAATCACCATAGTAGCAATCACCATAGAAACCATCGCAGAAAAAGTAGTTACCATCACTGTGATCCATGTCCGCCACTTGACATCCAAGGCATATCCGTAATTCATCCAAATATGACGGCGCTTAGCGGTATCTCGGTCATATTACCTCCTACATCTAGTGCTAAACGATCAGCAAAGGAGGCGAGTAGCTTATTTAAAGTGCCAAAAGGTGTCCCACTTAAACGTCGCTCAAAGTACCAAGGTGAACGATGCAGTACGCCCGAACTCCGAACATCAACACCGGTCCCAGATATTCCATGCTCTCACAGTGACAGCATTTCGAGGCGAAAACTTTTCTCATCTCGGTCATCTATGCTGTCCAGCGGGTGTTCAAAAAGCTCGCAATCCAAGATGTCACACGTCGCCAACAAAAAGACACTGATTCGTAGGTTCCGTAAATTTAGCGAAAACTTCTATAAAGTGAAAGCGGGTAAACTACAGATTGAGACATTGGCTAATTTATAGCAGTCTGAAGTTGTGATCTTTTTATCATGTTATTGTTGTCACAATCAAGAGGGATAACTGTTTTAAATTTTGTTTTTTTAAACTTTCCACTTATATGACTGGCTCTGTTAAGAGCCAGTCATATTAGTGAAAGGTTTTCAAAAATATATTTTCCAATTTCCAATATTAGTTAAGCATATGAAAAACCATCGTGATCAGTACAGAGTTACTAAAGTTTATTTGACTGAATCGTTATTGAAGCATGATCCATCGTAATCAAAGACTTGCACATTTAGCAAATTCTACATAATCTGTGAATTCTGTATCAGAATCTTATAAATACATAATATTAATAGTTAGCTAATATCATAATATTTATTTGTAAATAGTAAATTATTTTCTCGGCACAAAGCTGCAAATAAATTTTAAAATTAATTTAAATTGTATTTTGTTTTATTATGTGTTTTGTTTGGTGTAATTAATTGCACAAGATCACCGACAGAAAGATCTGATGGGAGGGGGGGGGGGGGGCATTTCTGTGGAGAGATCTAGCACATGTTCTCCTAGAAAATGTCAATTTGCGGACCAAGACCAAGAATATTTCAGAAAACCTGAAACTTGTATGACAGACTAGAGCCAACCATTCCAGTGGTAAGTTTTCAAAATATTCTTATTGATCTGCAAATGGATATTTCTCGACCACTTCAGAAGCCCTTTTCTACTTTTCTTCACTAATGCCTAAAAACCTGCTTCCACGAACGAAATGTATGGAAATTTACGAATATTTTGAATGGCATTTGTGAAATACTGACTATACAGCTAAGATCTTCAGGTAAACTGTTTCAAAGATCAGCTGGTTTTATTACAATTGATGGTAGACAGAGATGGCAGACATGCTGCTTGCTAGCTGCGTGTTCTAAACTTTTTTTACTGAATTTTTTTTATCATACCCAAAGATGAGCAATCCTAGTGTACGGTCAGACATTTCCTGTGCTAAAATTTGAGCCAATCCAACCAGAAGTTTTTTTGAGATAGCCAAAGTTCCAGAATTCGATCTGTTCCGGTTCCTGGTTGCTCATCATGGCCAATGTCTGGAAATCCTCTTGCATGGAAAGTTTCTTCACTGTGTTAAAATTTGAGCCAAACCAGTAGTTCTTTAGATATATCTTGGAATATGCTGTTGTGACTGACCAACTTACTGACGAACTGAGGGATGTAGTAGCTTATTGAGCTGCTATCCACAGCAAAAAATTAGACAGAGGACAAATTGACTTAACATCTACATGAATTAGTAGTTGAAACAAAAATGATTTGAAAAGAACAATATAAAACTTGGTTAAAATTATCCAAAAGTGGTGTCCAGGGTAGTGTTGCTGCAAGACAAAATGTTAACAGCCTCAACACAGGAATTCATTTCTAGCTATGTCTACTCATTTGCCTTCAAACCTTCCCTATTTTTAATCATTGGAATTGATTGAAAACTTGAAGAAGCTGAGTTCCCAGAATCTAAATTAACTATACAGGAAAGCTGTTGGAATATTTTGAAACTATGGTAGCAACAGCTCCAGTCAAATTAGTTTCAAAATATTCAACAGAATGTTTATTAAATTGTAAATCAATGAAAGACATACAATTCGTACACTTGACAGATTATCGATTTTCCTGACAGAATTATAATACGTCAATAACGTCATTATAACTGACATCAGCTAACTGGTGATGTAATTGATTACGATGTCAGATATTTGAGTGACAGATAGGCTCACACACAGTTTATCCTACCCACAGCTTTTCACAACAACAGTTGATCGCATCCACAGTCCACCACACCTATATAGTACAGCTCATAAGTTAACATGTTTCCAAAGATCTATTTTGAACACGATGTAAGAAATAGTCTGTTCTTAACCACTTAACCCTCAAATTTATTCAAGAAGAGTTCAGTTTTCTCATTAAATTTGTCTATTTGCAGAACAAGAACACTATTTTTGAAAATTTACCACTGGAATGACTGGCTCAGTTATCGAGCTAGTCTTTCTAGTGGTAAATTTTCAAAAATAGCCTTCATTTTGTCCTGCAAATGGACATTTCTCTAGACCCCTGCATAAGCCGTTTTTGGATGATATGAGTGTCAAAGAGTTAGTTACTTTGCTAATAATTGGATTAGAAAACATTGCTGCCAATGGAGGATTTCAGTTTCTCAGTCAATCAATCATATGATGTCATAATCAATTACGCCATGAATGACGTAGCTAAGTTCATCACAAACGCATTGATATTTGATAATTGATAATTGGCGTTGTGAATTCCATTTTATTTATGTTCAGAATATTCAACAGTGTTATTTTGTTTTGGAAACCAGTTATTTCTGAGCTGTACTGTAGTCCCATCACACCCACAATCCACCAGATCACCAGCAACAGATGTGAGATGCAGGGGTGGGGTCAATTATATTGCATCTATTACTATTACTTTCAATTCCTTCTATTACTATTACAATTAAAATGCAGATGTTTGAGCATCATCTTGAAAAATGTCATTCTGAAAAATGTGGAACCGTAACAAAGCCATTCAAACATCCTGTTTATTATAATAAGGAAAAATTAGTTACCTCTCCGGGATGTAGAAATTGTTTGAGTGTAGCTTTCGTGACCATCTCGGTCACTTCTTCAGCGCTAACTGGGATCGGGACCAACTTTTACGGAAATATCATGTTCCTTGTTTTATCTATGCCCTGCTCATTCTAGCTAACCTCCACACAACCCTCAATTTTTATGCATGTTGGAATCGATTTTAAACTTTTAAAACTTACTTTTGTAACTACACGGCTAACCTGTTGAATATTTCCAAACTAATTTGGCAGCAACAGCTCCCAAATCAAAATTAGTTTCAAAATATTCAACAGCATGTTTATTAAATTCATCTGCCATTTATACACTTTCCCGACTTAGCGATTTTAGTGATGATTGTGACTGTGATGTCACCTCACATGTCATTATGATGTTAGATTGATGACAGAGTGACAGATCGGATCACTACATTGACTGATAGCGAACTTAACCCTTTAAGCCTTTCAAAGAAAATGTCAATTTGCAGAGCAAGAAGACTATTTTTTTAAATTTACCACTGGAATGACTGGCTCGGTTATCGAGCCAGTCATTCCAGTAGCAAATTTACAAAAATAATCTTCACTTGGTCTGCAAACGGATATTTCTCAAGACCACTACAGAAGCTGTTTTGGCTAAGTTTTAAAGGGTTAATTAATGGGCAAGCCGGCCAAAATGGCCTTTGCAGTGGTCTTCTAAAATGTTATCACCACTGATCAATGTTCATTTGCAGATGAAACAAGAGAAAGCATCGATTTCAGACCCTCAATTTCCAGTACATATGCTATTCTGATCGCCAGCTCATGTCCAAAGCTGTGGAATCCTAGCTCGTGGTCATACCCTTTACTGCGTTACAATGTGAACCAAATCGGACCAGTAGGTTCCAAGATATTCATAGATACATAATTTGATCCCATCTGGATCAAGGTTCTTTTATCTGGATCATGTAATCTCTGGAAAATGCTCTTGCAAGTACTATCATATACAAGAATTTGAGCCAAATCGGATCCACAGTTTTTTAGATACTGCTCCGGAGACAGATAGGCCGGCTTGCGATACCCTCTTTCCCCTTACGAGGCAAGAGTATGAAGAATATTCCCGACAACATAATGGAGGAATTCAGTTTTAGCCATGCCCTGCCCATCTTATCTAAGTGGCAGCAACAGCGGCCAGTCAAATTAGTTTCAAAATAGTCAACTGTTTATTAAAGAGTAGATATACAATTTGTACAACAACGCTTAGTCCGTCATGAATTAAGTGATCGTGACTAACTTTGATTATGACATCATTCTACATGTCACAGTTGATTATGAAGTCATATGATTGATCGATAAACTAAAATCCTCCGTTAAATGAAGGCAACCAAGTCAATATCATTCCAGTGGCAGCTTTTCAAAAATAGTCTTTCTGGTGTGCAAACTAACATTTGTCTACTTCCATACATGACTGCATGCACACACTCGTTATGACAAAGGTCAGTAGAATAAATGCTGCTGCACATTAAAAAAAAATCCCTGAAGTCTGCTGCTTTCGGAGCTTACATACAAGTTGGAAATGGAAATTAAGAAGGTAAATTTCAAAGGCATTTCACTGCCCTTTTTATCAGTGCCTAATAACCTTTGACGCCAAGCTGATCCTGGGCAGAGACTATTAAACTGACCTAAGATGGCACTGTCTAGACACTGACAAACTGACCTAAGGTGACACTGTCCAGACACTGACAAACTGTTCTAAGATGACACTGTCCAAACACTGACAACCTGTCCTAAGGCAACACTGACAAACTGACCTATAAGGTGGCACCTTCCAAACAATGATAAATTATCTTAAGGTGACACTGTCTAAACACTGACAAACTGACATAACGTGGCACTGTCCAAACACTGACAAACTGTCCTAAGGTGACACTGTCTAAACACTGACAAACTGATCTAAGGTGACACTGTCTTCCTAAACAGTGACAAACTGACTCAAGGTGACACTGTCCAAACACTGACAAACTGATCCAAGGTGGCACTGCCCAAACACTGACAAACTCACCTAAAGTGGCACTGCCCAAACACTGACAAACTGACCTAAGGTGCCACTGATCAAACACTGACAAACTGACCTAAGGTGCCACTGTCCAAACACTCACAAACTGACCTAAGGTGCCACTGTCCAAACACTGACAAACTGTCCTCTGGTGCCACTGTCCAGACACTGACAAACTGTCCAAAGGTGACACTGTCTAAACACCGACAAACTGACCTAAGGTAACACTGTCCAAACACTTACAAACTGTTCTAAGGTCACACTGTCTAAACACTGACAAACAGACCTACGGTGACACTTTCTAAACACTGACAAACTGTCCTAAGGTGACATTTTCTAAACACTGACAAACTGTCCTAAGGTACAACTGTCCAAACACTGACAAACTGTCCTAAGGTGCAACTGTGCAAACACTTACAAACTGTTCTAATGTGCCACTGTCCAAACACTGACCTAACGCGCCACTGTCCAAACACTCACAAACTGTCCTCAGGTGGCACTGTCCAAACACTCACAAACTGCTATTGAGTCAGTCATTCAAGTGGTAAATTATCTTTTTTTTTGTCTGCAAATTTCTCAAGACTGCAGAAGCGGTTTTTGTTAAGGGTTAATGATCAAGCCCTCGGAGAAATGTTCTGGGCCAAAATAAATTGTCCAAAATATTAAGCGGTACGTTTTATTTTGTTTTGAAGATAAGCCATTACCTGCAATGTTGGCAGCTAGCCTATGTGTATGTCTCTACAACCTAGGGCTCTACAGGCTGGAAATACTTCAAAGTCTAGCCTGCACATAAATCAGTGCATTTTTGGTCAAAGGCTCTTGGAAGCAATGTTAATAGCGCAAGAGACCAATACCAAATTTGATATTGGCACACCCTTTGGTCAAACCTGTCAGGACCAATAGTGAATTTGCTATTGGTCCCCTTCGACCTTGGTCAATGTGTATGCTGATACCGAATTCTATATTGGATGCGCTCTGTTAACCGACAAGTACACCAATATCAAAGTGGACACAAATTGCATATTGGTGTATAATATACCCTTCATTATTTGAAACATCTGATCTGATCCCTCCACTATAGTACAGCTCAGAAATAATGTAAGATTTCCAAAAAAATAGTGCTGTTGAATATTGTGAACATAATTGGACTGGTACAGATTGCTGCCTAAGCCAATTATGATAAAGATATTCAACAGAAATTGTACTACCTGTAAGCTTATTTATGAGCTGTACTGTGTCACCAGCTATTATCACAGGTTCTGTGGCGGTGAATATTTCGACTTCCCTTAGGGACAGGATATCAATCTGTCCATAGGGAACGGTAATGAGGAGTGGAGGAATTTACTCAAGTTTCTAATGATTATACATACAACTATCTGTACCGAGCCACAAACCCAGGGAATATAGCTTGTAAGCCAGCCACTGTAACATCAATGTGCTGCTCATAAATAAGCCATGTTTCCAAAACAGAAACGCTTTAGTTAGTACAATTTTGAATACAATGTAAGAAATGGTCTGTTGAATATTTTGGACTTAATTTGATTGGAAACCATTGCAGTGTTAACCCTTTAATGGTCAAGCCGGCCAAAACCGACCTCTGCAGTGTTCTGGAGGAATGTCCCTTTGCAGACCAAGACAAAACTTTTTCCAAATTTATCACTGAAACCGAGCCAGTCATTCCAGTGGTAAATTTAGAAAGAGTCTTCTCTTGGCCTTCAAATGGACATTCAATTAAAAAACATTTTGAGTTCCTTGACCAAATTTGACCATTAAAGGGTTAAACAACAATGGCTTCCAATCAAAATATTCAACATTTCAGAGTTATGCTGTAGTACTATTTCTATGCATATCTTTCACACTGATCTCACATCCTGGCTCTCTGATGAGCGAAAAGAGAAAGCTTCGCAACTTCATTTTCCAATGCCTGTAATTCACCTTTCCAGAGTCAATAACATGACGTCTTTACTATTTAATAAACATGCTGTTGAATATTTTGAAACTAATTTGTCTGGACGCTGTTGCTGCCATAGTCAACGACAGTCAAATTAGTTCCAAAATATTCAATAGCTTACCTCCAGTTTTCAGGAAATTGATAGTCAGGCAGTTCAGAGATCGATCGATCCCAACACGAATCGTGAGAGTTACTACCAACCTTTTCACAGGTGACCAGTAAATATCCTTTGTGCTCAGAGGAATGCTGTTACATTTGTCACAAAACTCATACATTACAGCTCAGAAATATCTTAACATGTTTTCAAAACAAAATTGTACCAAATTATTGTGAAATTATGTACAGCTCTACTGTACTCCTCAAATTTGCTCAAAAATTTTAATTTTCCCATAGAAAATGTCCATTTGGTAATTAACATAAAATTTCTCATCACTTCTGTAGAAGTTATTTTTGGCCAGCTTGCTTGTTAAATAGTTAACTTTCTATACAGCACATTGGAAGTGGTCAAAATGGTCGATATTTATGCAGTCCAGATTTAATGTGAGCATGTGCTCACGCCTGTGTGGGTGTATGCTTGTATGCAGACGTACATTCATCCACCAGCATGTTAATCTGTACATATGACAAGAAAACCAACAAGGGTAAAATTTAAAGGCAACACTTTCATACAGTTAAAGGTATATCGTGTTCAAATCAGCACTTTCTTTATCATCACCCTATAACCCTTGTTCTAAAAAAATTTTGAAAATTTAACACTGGAATGACTGGCTCGCTTATCTTCATTCCAGTGGTAAATTCTCAAAGATAGTCTTCTCTTGGTCTTCAAATGGACATTTAGCAAGACAACTGCAGAAGCTGTTTTTCTTACGGTCAAGACAGTCAAACCCACCCTCTGAGGGGGTCTTGAGAAATGTTCTTTTGCAAGACTATTTTTGAAAATTTCCCACTGGAATGACTGGCTCGATAACCGAGCCAGTCATTCCAGCGGTAAATTTTAAAAATTTTGGCCTGCAAATTGCCTTTCACTAAGAAGAAATGTTAAGTATATTTAAATGGAATGATTTATTTGAAGGTTTGTATGCAGATGACACTATCTACATTTTTACACATGACACCTTAGAAATAAGTTTAAATGATTCCAAAACAAACCAGAAATATGTTAGTTAGTACAAAATGGTCTGCTGAGTATTATGAACATAATTGGATTGTAAGACATTGTTTTCTTAGGCAGCAATGTCTTCTTCTCCAATTATATTCAAAATATTCAACAGTATTTTATTGTGTCTTGGAAACATGTCACATTATTTCTGAGCTAGAGAGAACCTACATTTATACACATGCAATATATCCCTAATACAGCTCTTGACAATTCAAAATAATTTACCATAACTTGGTGAAGGAAAACTAGGGTATGGGTTTTCAAGTGTCTGTATACTTTCCTGGACAGCAACAGCTTTTAACAACAGCCTTCGGTTTAATACAGACAGAGACAATCACGCAATACAACATACATGTACCTAGTTCACATTTAGGATCATCAAATTAGATGAACATGAAACACATTTCATGGGAGGTAACTCTTTATTACTGTTAGTACAAGTTTGAAACCACTGCAGAGTTACTCACCTTGAAGCTCGTACAGAAATTGGATTTTTGGGAGGGGATGAGTCATAGTGTATGAAGTTCATTAACCCTTTAACCCTCAAATGTTTTCAAGAAAATCTAAATTTTCTCATAGAAAATCTCCATTTTCAGACCAAGAGGACTACTTTTGAAAATTTACCACTGGAATGATTGGCTCAGTTATCGAGCCAGTCATTCCAGTAGTAAATTTTCAAAAATAGTCTTCTCTTGGTCTGCAAATGGACATTTCTCAAGACCACTTGCAGAAGCCGTTTTTGGCTGATATGAGTGTTAAAGGGTTAAACACAATTCCAAAAATTGCATAATCATACCTAAATAGAAATGGTGAAGGAATATCCCATCAAACTACCAGTGATGAAGGCATTATTCAGAATGAGGGGTTTTCAATGGTACCATCCTTAACACTTCTTAACCCAAAAATGGCTTCTGCAGTGGTGTAAAAGACTGTTCATTTGCAGACCAAGAAGACTATTTTTGAAAATAGAAGGGTTAAAATCAAATACGGGATTCTGCCAGGGGTTTTGATAACAGTCAGTTTGCAGACCAGGAGAAAATTTTTTGTAAATTTACCAATGGAATGACTGGTTTGATAATTGAGTCAGTCATTCTAGTGATAAATTTTCTAAAATAATCTCTTGTCCTGCAAATGGACATTTTTAATGGGAAAATTGAAATATTCATGACCAAATTTGACAATTAGGGGCAAAATTTGCATATCTTAACCCTTTTCACGCAGAATTTCCACAATCTCTATTAATGGTAACTATACAAGCAAACTGTTGAATATTTGGAAACTAATTTGACAGGAATCAGCAACAGCTCCCAGTCAAATTAGTTTCCAAATATTCAACAGAATATTTATTAAAGCATTAAGTATTTAGGTGTTTTGGTATTTCAGGTTCAAGGGGTTAAGATTCATAGAACACATGGTGATGGACAGCTATGTGTCGAAGTTTTAACCCTTTAATGCTCAAGAAACACAAGTTTTCTCATACAAAATCCAATCGCAGATCAAGAAGACTATATTTGAAACTATCACTGGAATATCTGGTGGGGTTATCGAACCAGTCATTTCAGTGGTAAATTTTTTTAATAGTCTTCTATTGTTTTACAAATGAACATTTCTCAAGACAATTGCTGAAGCCATTTTTGTCTTGATGGGTTAATGCGGATATAACACAGTTCATGCAACAAAACCAGTAACCTACACAACACTAAACGATACATTTAAAAATTGGGCCACTGACTTGCACATATATATACAAAGTAGGCAAGACAAGAAACAGACAAGACTCAGATAAAACTTATATTAGAAAAGAACAAGATACACCAACTCCATATGCTGGATCCTATAGGGATCAATCATGCAAACTGGTGATTCCAAAATCCGAGTTGATTATTTTTTAAAGACAGTATAGACTTCTGTAGCATGGATGCTTAACAGCAAGGGAGATAATTCTTTAAAGACAAACTGAAAACAATGCGGAGTTATCTCCCTTAAAATCTAACAACCTTTTAACAGAAGCCAAAAACGGCTTCGGACAAGGGGGGGGGGGGGGGGGGGGCCCTTGAGAACTGTGCATTTGCAGACAAAATAAGGCTTTTTTGGAAAATTTACCACTGGAATGACTGGCTCGGTTATCAAGCCAGTCATTCCAGTGATAAAATTTTCAAAAATAGTCTTCTCTTGGTCTGCAAATGGACATTTTCTATAAGAGAATTGAAATTTTCTTAAATAAATTTGAGGGTTAAAGGGTTAAGGGAGATTCTTTATAAAGGTTATCTAACTTGAAAGATTACCAATAAGGGGGATAAGACATAAGTTTTGTATTGTTGGTCTTGTCACAAAGTGTCCAGGCGACAAAAGTGTATGTGAGCGCGCGCGTGTGTTCGTCCACCATCATTACTCAAATTTTAAAGCGATGCTAATCTCATCTCAAATGTTATACTGCTCCGATAGATTATGGTTCATAGATTCCAGATAATTCATATCCTGTCACATTCCCATTTCTGTATCACAATTATCTGCTTTGTAATATCAGGTAAAAGTTGAACAGTGATCGCAACCATTTTGTCTCCACAAGCGATAGTGTGTGATGTCATGTAAGTGCCAATGCATTACATTCTTTATTATGTAATATTCATCTCGTTGAATATTTTGAAACTAATTTGACTGGAAGCAACAACTTCCGGTCAAATTAGTTTCAAAATATTCAACCGCTTACCTGTATGATTGCTTTTATACCACACTGCCAAACTATAGCCAGCGCCTCTATGACTGAGCTATATCCCGAGTCAGGCACGCTAGGATTTTTCTGATTGGTTGAAAAGTAAATCATGACAGGGCTCATAGGCTGTAGAACTGTACCAACATTTAGCTACTAAAGCCTGAATATCTTTCTTTAGCGGCAAGATGAAAAGATTAACATTACCTGCATAGTTTATGACTGGTATATTAGATCACCTGAATAGCTATCCAGTGTTCAGATTAGTTATCCTTTAATTTAGAGAACTTCAACAAATAAAGTGTGTCTATAATCATATAACGAACAAATAGCTATAATCAAGAAGACCATCGTCAAATTTCAGATAATTCATAGCTTCATTCACCAATAGGCATTTGTTTCTTTCTATCGTATTTGCCAGATGGGTTTTCTCCATTTCCATATTATTGATTCCTGGATTGAGCTTGCATAGACTTCCACTAATTCCACGTTAGTGATAACTTTAATCATGTAATATTTTCCTGATTTTCATATTTGCTATGTGCAGTGGCCTACGTTTCACCTATATTTATATTATTAACCTTTTAACCTTCACATAAAATTTTAATTTTCTCACAGAAAATGTCTATTTACAGACAGAGGCTATTTTTTGAAAATTTACCACAGGAATAACTGGCTCAGTTATCGAGCCAGTTATTCCAGTGGTAAATTTTCAAAAATAGCCTTCTCTTGGTCTGCAAATGGAAATTTCACAAGATCACTTCCAAGGCCGTTTTGTGGATGGCTAATGTCTTAAAGGGTTAATAATCTGTGTTCGCATAGGGCTTTACCGATTTTCACAGTAAATGATAGATTCATTCATTCGCGTAGGTTTGTCCTATCTCCACATTATTGATACATGTGATCATATAAGGTGTCATTATGATCATGTACTCACGTAGGTGTTATGTATTTTCATACTATAAATAGCTGCATTCACATATGACTTGCCCATTTGCATTGACGTATAGCGCCATCACGAAAATAACGTCTGTCACTATAGTGTCCGAACAATGTCCTTGATAAATATTCAATTTAATAAACATTCTGTTGAATATTTTAAACCCATAGCAGGCCTGTCCACATTGCGCGAACGAAACGGTCATTCTTTGCCCTGTAGGTGGGGCTTAGAATACACCTTCCGTATCCTCTGCATGTCGTAAGAGGCGACTAAAGGAGGTACGGGTGAGGTAACCCTGACAGAAACCTCGAGTGCTGAAGACGGAGGTTCCAGGCCGCACGGCGCACTCTAATAAACCATGGATCCACGCACTTAACGCTTATGATCATGTCGATAGTCACTTTACAGGACTGGCGGTATGATCAGCGAACGAAGAAGAAGAAACGGTCGTTCGCGTGGCAGTTACGCAAATGTTTTTTGCATAACCCATTTTTCGGTCACGCAGTCCAGTCACTTGAGACGTTGAATTTACATTAGTCTAATAGAAGCCGTCACCGACATCAACCCCTAGAATTCTGTAGCACTTTCTGAAAGGAGAAACTCCCTTATAGCCCAAGCTGGACATTATACCTGGTTTCCTGGAGCATATTGATCAGCACAAGTGCAAGGGAGATAACTCTTTTAGTGACAACTACTAGAGTGATAAAGAGTAAACTTGCAAATTTACAATATTTTAATAACCCAGAGACACCACAATGCAGTTACGTTTTTAGGTAAATTGGACCAGCAGTTTCCGAGATAGAAGTAGATCCCAAATTTGATCCGATCCAGGGTTGGATTTTTCGAATCACGTTCAAAGCCTAGACATCCACTTTCATGGTAAGAACCTTTGTTTTGTTAAAATTTGAGCCAAATGGGAGAATCCAGTCTCTCAGTCAATGATATGAGATCAGAATCAACTACATCACATGTAAGCTGATGTCATAATCAATTACGTCATGAATAACACAATTTAATCCATCACAAACGCTTAATAGTCCGTCAAGTTGTACGAATTTCATGTCTTTACTATTTACTAAACATTCTGTTGAATATTTTGAAACTAATTTGATTGGGCCAGCACCCAGTCAAATTAATTTCAAAATATTCAACAAATTACCTGTTTAGTTTTCTGGAAATTTAGATTCATGGAGTGCAGTAATCGATTGATCCCATCACGGACAAAGCGTGGCCGAAGCTTAGCTAGAGATGGGGGGGGGGGGGAACAAAGCGTGGCCGAAGCTTAGCTAGAGATGGGGGGGGGGGGGGGGGGGGGGCATAGCGTGGGCGAAGCTTAGCTAGAGATGGGGGGGGGGGGGCATAGCTGAAGCCAGATTTATCCATTGGATTAAGTTTATGAAATACAGCTAGAGAGCACAATATTTTGACTAGCACATACATGTACAGCAACTAGCTTGTCTTAACCGTTAACACTCAAATTTATTCAAAGAAAATCTAAATTTTCTCATAGAAAATGTTAAATTGCAGAGCAAGAGGACTATTTTAGAAAATTTACCAACTGGAATGACTGGCTTGGTTACAGAGCCAGTCAGTCCACTGGTAAATTTTCAAAAATAGTCTTCTTAGTCTACAGAAGGACATTTCTCCAGATCACCGCAGAAACAGTTTTTGGCTGATATTACTGTTAAAGCATTAAGTGGCCCGCTGTCTTTACTACAACATAAGGTGGTTATTCCCACCCTTCAATGGCCAAATCCACTCAATAAAAATTTTATCATAGAAAATGTCCATTTGCAGGCCAAAAGAAGGCATATTTTTGAAAATGTACCACTGTAATGACTGGCTCGGTTATCGAGCCAGTCATTCCAGTGGTAAATTTTCAAAAATAGTCATGTCTTGGTCTGCAAATGGCTGGCTCTCCACCCCTAACCACAAAGACATCATCAAACATTGCTACAGATGATATATCGATATATCACGATTTGTATATGTAATATATCGCGGTGTATCTAGGGCGAGATCATGCACCACTACTCACTACCATCTAGCTCCATGTATATAACACGCTTCATCCCACAATGTAGGCTACCATATCTAACCCTTTAATAGGTAGAGAAAAATTTTAATATTTCCTTATTAAATGCTCATTTGCCAGTCAGGAGAATATTTTTGAATATTTATCACTGAAATGACTGGCTCGATTATCGAGCCAGTCATTCCAGTGGTAAATCTTCAAAAACACTATTCACTTGGCCTGGAAATAGACATTCCTCAAGGACACTGCAGAGGCCGGATTTGGATAGCTTTGTCATGAAAGGGTTAATATATATACTAAAGTTAAGATTGTATTGAATACTTTGAAAACAATTTGTCTGAAAATCATTTTTCCAGTCAAATTATTTTTCAAAATAATTAACAGGATTTTAACCCAGTTTCCAGGAAATTTGGATAATTCAGCATGACCAGGGTTAAGTAATTGTACTCACTGGAATAATGAATTCCTTGTATTTCTCATAAATGGCATCTCGTTTCTTGTGGTCATCGGGATACATGGATTTCTGAACGAGTGTGATAAGCATGTGGCGCTTCAAGTTCATTCCAAGCCGTGAGTTCAGGTCATGCTCACGTGTCTGGCAAAACAGATGTACGAGACTAAATTGTCTGGATGAGTAATATATCTGGACAGTCGATGGTGGGTGGGTGTGCGTGCGTGTGTGCGTGCGCACATGCATGTGTGCGCGTATGTACAATTACCACCATACTGAAAACAGAATAAAGGTGATATACCTCCCTACTAATGCACTTTCATCAATCATAAGAACGACAATCAGAAATTGCTACGGTATGGCCCCCATTCCATCAAGCACAACCTCCCACTCAGGATTGGTCACTGTGACACCAAAATTGATAGGATTCTTCGAAAACCACCAAGGACACGCTCCCACCCAAGATTAGTAATGATCCCTTCAACAAAATTACCATATGTAGGTCACAGTGACCTTGACCTTTGGCCATTTGAGGCAGAAACTGATAGGGTTCTTCAGACCACCAAGGACAAGCTCCCGTGCCAGATTGATAACAATCCTTTTAATAGAACTCGAGTTTTCATCCGGAAATGCAATGTTACGTAATTAATTATGTCACTGTGACCTTGACCGTTGATGCCAAAATCTATATGGTTCTTTGGGCCACCAAGGACAAGCCAGATTGGTAATAATCCCTTCAATAGAACTTGAGCTATCATCCAGAAATGAAAACCCAATGGACGGACGGACAAAGCAAACACTATATACCCCAATATATTTATATTGGGGGGGGGGGGCATAATAAAGAATACAAAAGACCAAAATTAGAAGTGACTCGAGGTCAGAAATTAAACAATTTGAGCTCATAATTGCAAAAATCATGATCTGAAATAAAAGAATTTAAGATTGCTACTGACCCGCTATATGCATTGGAAACAGAGAAGAGACGATCAGACATTGATCAAATGTAGTCCCTCCCACCCTCCACATTCTGCAGCAAAACAATTTTGATAACCCTTTAAGACTCAAATTTGTTGAAAATAGAAAATGTCCATTTGCAAACCAATGGAAGACCGTTTTTGAAAATTTATCACTGGAATGACTGGCTCGGTTATCGAGCCAGTCATTTCAGTGGTAAAGTTTCAAAAATAGTCTTCTCTTGGTCTGCAAATGGACATTTATCAAGACCACTGCAGAAGCCGTTTTTGGCTGATATGAGTGTTAAAGGGTTAACACCTTCACCCATGAATTCCTCATCTCAGCGATATAATACAGAAAAACTAGAAAATTTTGGAATTAATTTGACTGGAAGTCATTGCTGCCAGCTTCCAGTCAAATTAATTTCAAAATATGTCAAGAGATCATAAAGAATTTACTTTTTTAGGGATTTGTCTGTGAAAGAATTAACCCTGTAATGGTCAGGTGTGATCAAGAAAATTAAATTTGCTAAGTGAGTCTCGATTTGGAAGGCATCAGAGTTATTTTAATTTACCACTGGAATGCCTGGCTCAGTTATCAAGCTAGTCATTACTATGATAGATTTTTAAAAACTGTAGCATCTCTTGGCCTGCTAATAGACATTCCTCTAGATCGGTTCTGGCCGGCTTGACCAATAAAGTGATAATTAGGTCATCAAAACTTCAACCTTTTGATACCAAAATCAATAGGTTTGTTCATTAGAGCAAGTCAGATGCTTAGTGCTGGTCAAGTACTTAGTATTTTTAGACCATTGGCTGTGACTTGGGTTCTTATCAATGTGCATTCTGGGGTTTTTCATGTTTTAGAGGCCTAAGGGGCCTGTATCGCTCACCTGAAACATAGGAGTTTCAATTAGAAAGGTCATTGCTTATAAGCAGAACCCCAAGGTTGGCAAGAACTGCAATAAAAACAAGGGTGTGCCCTACCAAATTTGGTTAAAAACAGTTCAGTGGGTCTCGAGAAGACGTATTGCTTTAATACGGGAGTTTTTGACGGGAAAATCAAGGACATGTATAAAACCAATTTCAGTCTCAAAATCGATGAATTAAAAAAATCTAATATGTCCGCCAAATATGATACAGTTTGACTGGTCCACAGCAGCTATGTTTTTTGACATATCAAGTTCTCTTGAACAAACTTTAACGACCATTAGTTGTCAATCAATCAAGTTCCATTGAACAAACTTGGTCCAGTTGTTGCCCTAGATCATGTTTTATGAGTTTTGAATCTATCTGCCCAGCGGTTTCTGAGATTTTAAAAGATGAACAAACTTGAATCTTTATGCCCTAAGGATACATCCTGCCAAATATAATTGAAATTGGTCCAGTGGTTCTCGAGAAGACATTTTAAATTTACTATTGCTTTAGTTTGAAGTTTTTGGCAGGAAAATGTTCCAAGATGGCTGCCGTTTCATTCATCCGACACTTGCAAGTGACACATCTGAACTCAACATACGCAAAAACTTACATAAAACTAATTTCAGCTTCAAAGTCCATTAAAGAAAAAATCCAATATCGCCGTCAAACATGCTTCATTTTGATTGATCATGGTGGCCATGTTTTTTTCCATATCAACTTCCCTTGAACAAACTTTAATGGCCTTTCGCACCTAATAATATCTACAAAATTTCAGTGCGACCCATTCACGGTTCTGGAGAAGTAGTCTTCGTAAAAGTTAGATTATCCAAGATGGCTGTCAAAGCATTTGTCCAATCCAGTTCCCTTGAACAAACTTGGTTCAGCTCTTGCCATAGATGATCTTTCATGACTTTTGAATCGATCCACAAAAGCGATTTCAGAGATTTTTTAAAGATGTTTCTAAAAATTGACCAAAATCCAAAATAGCTGCTGACCAAATTGGGCGATTAATTTTTTTGAACAAATTTGGCTCGCTATGCCACAAAGATGCTTCATGCCAAATATAATTGAAATCGGTCCACTGTTTCTCGAGACATTTTAAATTCCCTATTGATTTATTATGGGAGTTTTTGGCAGGAAAATGATCCAAGATGGTCGCTAAACAATTTATCCCATAGTTTTGAAAGTGGCAAATTTGATATCAGCATAACCAAAAACCTATATAAAAACTGTTTTGGCTTCAAAATCCATCAAATGAAAAAATCCAATATGGCAACATCTTCCCTCCCAAAGATGAGCCAGATCCGTTCTCATGGTTCTGGAGAAGTCATTTTCGCCAAAACTAGGTCATTCAAGATGGCCGTCAAAGCATTTGTCCAATCCAGTTTCCTTGAACAAATTTGGTTCAGCTCTTGATCTAGATGGTGTTTCATCAGTTTTGAATTGATTCCTCAAGCGGTGTCTAAGATTTAAAAAAAACGTCTCCCCCAAAAAAATTGGCTAAAATCTAAGATGACCGCCGGCCAAATTCCCAGATCAGATTCATTTCAACAAATTTGGACCTCTATGCCATAAGCATGTTTCCTAACAAATATTATTGAAATTAGCCCAATGGTTCTCGAGAAGTCGTTTAACGAAAAAGCTGACAACAGGCGACTGATGTGTGGATGGACACACGATGGATGGCTGCCATGGCGTAAGGTCACTTGGCCTTTTAGGCCAGGTAAGCTAACAAGTGCTAAAAGTCATCACCAGGTTGACATTTACCTTTAGTATATACGCATCAAGTCCATAAAGTTCATCAATTATATTGTGAACTCGTGATGTTACCGTGATTATAAAGTGCGTATTCAAGATCTCACTGTAAAAAACACGATTTGACAAGCTAGGCTGCCACAGCTTGGGCTTCCTAGAAAGAATGAAGTAAAATTGAGGTGAGCTAAACAGAAAATCCTATTGTTGAAAAATCTAATCTAATCAGAACCTTTACCACTCTGATATTAAAACTTTAAATTTTCAAGTTAAATTAACCCTTTAAGACATAAATTTGTTCAAGAAAATTAAAATTTTCTCATAGAAAATGTCCATTTGCAGACCAAGAGAAGACTGTTAATTTACCACTGGAATGACTGGCACGGTTATCGAGCCAGTCATTCCAGTGGTAAATTTTCAAAAATAATCTTACTCTGGTCTACAAATGGACAATTCTCAAGACAACAGAAGCCGTTTTTGGCAGGTATGAGGGTTAAGGGGTTGAAAGATGAACTGGTTTTCTTCCTTTAACAAATTTGGAATGAGATGGTGCCGTCGTAGACAGCAACATCTTTACCAAAATTTTTACACAAATATACACCAGTTTCTTCGCTTTTGACACAGTAAAAGATAGAATATTTACATCAGAGTGGAAAGGATTAATAGTAACACATTTTATATAATTGTATAGGCCAGGTCGTCCAGCAAAGACAACTTATAATTCTGCCAGACACCTTACGTATAGAGACAGAACACTTACAATACAACCAACAATTACAGATCAGGATATATATTGCATTTAACAGCTATGATTTCAAGAGATGATTTACAAATTAGTTTTCACCAAGATCACAATGACCTTGACCTTTTGACCCTGAATGACATTGCTCTCATTAAAAGGAAGCAAGTGTTCAAGTGTGGGTCCAGTATGATTAACCAAACATGAGATGTAAACTACTAAGTTGAGCTAAACACAAAATGTTAATGCTGAAGTCTTTTATCATTATCACAATGATATTGACCTGTAACATTTTAGCCCAAAGGTCATTGTATCATGCCCTCTCCCTTCAGGAAGTATGTGTCCATTTTGGGTCCAGTAGAAATAAGCAAACATGCGATTTGAACTGCTAAGTCGAGCTAAATGCAAATTATTAATTTAATAAAACTAAGTTTTTACCAATGTCACAATGACCTTGACCTTTTAAACCCAACATCATTGTGTAATGCTGTGGTGTGATAACAATGTATTATCTCATGTGTAAGGAAAAGTTTCCTTAAGACCATACGAACAGTATGGTTTGGACTCTTAAGTCTGAATGGTTGGAGCACTGTTCGTTTCCTCCTATATATATATTACGCTTTTATACTCTCTGGCCTCATTGTGTAAGGCCCTCTAATTATAAGGAAGTATATGTTCACGGTTGAGTCCAGTATGCTTAAACAAAGACGAGATATGAACTGCTAAGTTGAGCTAAATGCAAAATGTTAATTATTGAAACAGCTTTTTATCTAGGTCACAGCGACCTTGCCTTTTGACCTTTTAACCCCAAGGCCATTGAGTCATGTGCTCATTATACAGAAGCATGTGTTCAAGTTTCGGTACAGTATGAGCATTGAAAGATGATATAATTATAAATTGCGAAGTTGATCTAAATGAAAAAAATACAGTTGAAAAAACAATGTTTTTATGAAGGTCGCAGTTACCTTGCCCTTTGAACTTATGACACCTGAGGTCATTGTGTTATGACCTGCAACTATATCGAAGCATTTGTCTATTTGCAATAGCTCATTTGACTTTGTAAAGTAAAGCAAAAAATTGTGGATGGATACATGCACAGACATTTTATATGCTTATTTATACAACAAGAGGCCCAAGACACCCGTGTCGCTCACCTGGAGCACTATGCATTTTTGTCAAAATTGTTGGTGGGTGGTTTAAATGAGGTTGTGGACATTTTTGCAAGGCCAATATGGCCGCCAAACACACTACATTTTGATTGGTCCACTGCAGCCATGTTTATGACGCAGCTCCTTCCCGTGAACAAACTTTAATGGTAATCAGTGCCTAATCATATCTCCCAAATTGCGGCCCAATCCGTTCAGCGGTTCTGGAGTTCTTTTGGCAAAGAATAGGTGATCCAAGATGGCAACCAAACCATTTCAGTGGTTCTAGAAGTCGTTTTCGGGAAAACTAGGTTATCCAAGTTGGCCACCGAACCATTTGGTCAATCAAGTCCTCTTGAACAAACTTGGCTTACCTCTTGCCCTAGATGATGGTTCATGAGGTTTGAATCGATTCCCCCAGCGGGTTCGGAAAAGAAGATTTTTAAATACGTTTCCTAAAATCGGCTGAAATCCAAGATGGCCACGAGCCAAATTGGCCGATCGGGTTCATTTGAACAAATTTTGACCGCTATTCCCTAAGGATGCTTCCTGCCATATATAATTGAAATCAGCCTAGTAGTTCTCGAGAAGACATTTTAAATTTCTCATTGCTTTAGTTCGGAAGCATTTGGCATGAAAATAATCCAAGATGGCCACCAAACCGTTTATCCGACAGTTTCAAAAATGGCAGATTGGAGCTCAGAATACTCAAAAACATACATGGAACCAATTTCGGCCTCAAAATCCATCAAATAAAAAGGTCCAATATGGCCGTCAAACACGTTACATTTTGATTGGCCCACGGTGGCCATGCTTTTTGATGGATCAACTTCCCTTGAACAAACCTTAATGGCCCTTAGTCCCTAATTATATCTCCCAAATTTGGGCGATCCCTTTCGCAGTTCTGGAGAAGTCATTTTCGGGAAAACTAGGTCATCCAAGATGGGCGCCGAACCATTTGGTCATTCAAGTCCTCTTGAACAAACTTGGCTTACCCCTTGTCCTAGATGATGTTTCATGAGTTTTGAATCGAATCCCCAAGCGGTTTCGGAGATTTTTATAAAGACGTTTCCTAAAAAATCGGCCAAATCCAAGATGGCCACCGGCCAAATTGGCCGATCGGCTTCATTTGAATAAACTTGGATCCTATGTCCCAAGGATGCTTCCTGCCAAATATAATTGAAACGGCCTAGTAGTTCTCCAGAAGACGACATTTTAAATTTCTCATTGCTTTAGTATGGGTGCCTTTGGCGGGAAAATAATCGGCCTAGTAGTTCTCGAGAAGACATTTTAAATTTCTCATTGCTTTAGTTTGGAAGTCTTTGGCATGAATCAATCCAAAATGGCCGCCAAACCGTTTATCCGACAGTTTAGAAAATGGCAAATATGAGCTCAGAATACTAAAAAACACACATGGAACCAATTTCGGCCTCAAAATCCATCAAATAAAAATATCCAATATTGGCGTCAAATATGCTACATTCTGATTGGACCATGGCAGCCATGTTTTTTGACGGATCAACTTCCCTTGAACAAACTTTAATGGCTCTTTGTCTCTAATCATAACTCCCAAATTTCGACCCAATCCCTTAAGCGGTTCTGGGAAAACTAGGTCATCCAAGATGGCCGCCGAACCATTTGATCAATCAAGTCTTCTTGAACAAACTTGGCGTAGCTCTTTCCCTAAATGATGTGTCATGAGTTTTGAATCGGTTCCCCACGCGGTTTCGGAGAAGATTTTTAAAGATGTTTCCTAAAATCGGCCGAAATCCAAGATGGCCGCCGGCCAAATTGGCCGATCAGCTTCGTTTGAACAAACTATGGCCTAAGGATGCTTCTTGCAAAATATAATTTAAATCAGCCCAGTGGTTCTTGAGAAGTTGTTTAACGGAAAAGTTGACGGACGACGGACAGTCGCCATGGCATAAGCTCACTTGGCCTTTCAGGCCAGGTGAGCTAATAATAAATCAGAGTTCACCCATAGGCATAGCAGAGCTGAACATTTATAGCTTCATCAGGTGGCCTCCACACTATGTTCCATTAGTTCTTCTGTACTCAAATACTTGACAGCAACACAGTTTTCAAAAGAAACACCTCATAATAGGTCCTTGAAAAGAATTTAATTGCTTCACATCTAAATGAAGGAATCCAGTTTTAGCTACGCCACCCCCATCTTTAGCTAAGTTCCACCCACACTTCAAGCTCCATCCACACTTCAAGCCATGTTGGGATCGATCGATCCCTGAACTTCCCGACTATCAATTTTCAGAAAACTATACTGGTAAGCTGTCGAATATTTTGAAACTAATGCCTATGGCAGCAACATCTTTAATTAAATAGTAACGACATACAATTCATACAACAATGCCGAATCCGTCATCAATTAAGCGTTCATGACGAACATATCCACATCACTCATGACGTCATTGATTATGACATCAGCCTACATATCACATAGTTGATAGATAAACTGGAATCCTTCATTAACCTCACCTAGGTGCTATTCTTAATTTTTGCCGCAGAAAACCTTGTACGAAACCCTCGCCTCCCCATAATCCATCATTTACAACCTGTGGAAATTTGATCGGTGGAGGGACATTTTGCACAGGTACCCTGCAATAGAACAATACAAGCTACATATATATGTTACATGCATACATAGGCACAGACCATCATAAGCAATGGAAAGATACAGTACAGCTCATAATTAAGTTAAACTGTTTTCAAAAACAAAAACAGAAACATGTTAGCTAGTTCAATTTCGAATATGATGTACGAAATGTTCTGTTGAATATTTTGATTAGACAGCAATGTCCTCGAATTCAATTATGCTCAGAATAACACTCAAATTTGTTCAAGAAAATTTCAATTTTCTCATTGAAAATGTCCATTTTCATACCAAGAGATTATTTTTGAAAATTTACGCCTGGAATGACTGGCTCTGTTATTGAGCCAGTGATTCCAGTGGTAAATTAAACAAAATAGTCCTCTCTTGGCCTGCAAGGGGACATTTCTCGAGACCACTGCAGAAGCCATTTTTGGCTGATATTACTGTTAAATGGTTAACAGTACATTTTATTTTGTTTTGGAAAATTAAGTTATTTCTAACCAGTACTGTATTACTGAACATACAATGACCAGTACTGTATTACTGAACATACAATGACCAGTACCGTATTACTGAATGTGCAATGACCAGTACTGTATTACTGAACATACAATGACCAGTACCGTATTACTGAACATACAATGACCAGTACCGTATTACTGAACGTGCAATGACCAGTACCGTATTACTGAACGTGCAATGACCAGTACCGTATTACTGAACGTGCAATGACCAGTACCGTATTACTGAACGTACAATGACCAGTACCGTATTACTGAACGTACAATGACCAGTACCGTATTACCGAACGTACAATGACCAGTACCGTATTACCGAACGTACAATGACCAGTACCGTATTACCGAACGTACAATGACCAGTACCGTATTACCGAACGTACAATGACCAGTACCGTATTACCGAACGTACAATGACCAGTACCGTATTACCGAACGTACAATGACCAGTACCGTATTACCGAACGTACAATGACCAGTACCGTATTACCGAACGTACAATGACCAGTACCGTATTACCGAACGTGCAATGCCCAGTACCGTATTACTGAACGTGCAATGACCAGTACCGTATTACTGAACGTACAATGACCAGTACCCTATTACTGAACGTACAATGACCAGTACCGTATTACTGAACGTACAATGACCAGTACCGTATTACTGAACGTACAATGACCAGTACCGTATTACTGAACATACAATGACCAGTACCGTATTACTGAACATACAATGACCAGTACCGTATTACTGAATGTACAATAACCAGTACTGTATTACTGACCGTACAATGACCAGTACTGTATTACTGAATGTACAATGACCAGTACTGTATTACTGAATGTACAATGACCAGTACTGTATTACTGAACGTACAATGACCAGTACTGTATTACTGAACGTACAATGACCAGTACTGTATTACTGAATGTACAATGACCAGTACTGTATTACTGAACGTACAATAACCAGTACTGTATTACTGAATGTACAATAACCAGTACTGTATTACTGAACGTACAATGATCAGTACTGTATTACTGAATGTACAAGGACCAGTACTGTATTACTGAACGTACAATGACCAGTACTGTATTACTGAATGTGCAATGACTCGTACTGTATTACTCAATGTACAATGACAAGCTAACTCTTTAATGGTCAGAGTTCGTCAAGAATTTCTTAATCTTTACTGAGTGAATGTCTATGCGCACGCCGAGAGAATACCATCTTTGAAAATTTAGGACTGGAATGACTGGCTCAATTACCAAACCAGTCATTTCAGTACGTCTGCATGGCAAGAGAACAGTATTTTTTTTAATTTACCACTGGATTGACTGGATCAGTTAGTCAGTTATTTGTGGTAAATTTTCAAAAATACTCTTCTCATACGCTGAAAATATCTATTCCACCAAGACGACTTTAACGGCCGGTGTGACCAGTAAAGGGTTGAAGCCAGTCTTCGCTTGGCTTGTAAATGGACAGATATGTTTGGCCAGCTTGACCATTAAAAGGTCTATGTATTCTGTAGGACTGAGAGTCAACTGCCCGTCATTGTAACTTATTATATATAGCATACAATACTATATATATACCATCAGATATATAGATCATATACCTATGATCAAATGAACCGGATAATGGAGGAGTCCCGGTTGAAACTAATTTGCCCAGTTAAATTAGTTTCAAAATATTCAACAGAATGTTTATTAAGTAATAAAGATATACAATTCGTACAATAATGCTTAGTCCATCAGCAATCAAGCATTCGTGACAAACTTAGTTAGGCCATTCATGACATAATTGTTTATGACATCATCCTACACATCACATAGTTGATTATGACATCATATGATTGACTGAGAACCTAGAATTCTCCATTACGCTTACTTGACTCCCCATTTATCGAGCCGGTGTGTACGATGGTCATGCCTATAGTTCAACACAGCTCCTAGTCTTGCATTAAACTCTATACACCGGTCAATGTAGTGCTTTGGAAGACGCTCGAGAGCTTTTTTCGTTAATCTATACGTGTAAGCCATTTTACAATGAGCTAAAAACAAAGAACAGATACCATCACAATAAATACAATTACATAGAGGCCACTTAACCCGTTAATGGTCAAGCCACTGAAATCCGACCTCTGTAGCGGTCTTAAAGAATGTCCATTTGCAGGTCAAGAGACGACGAGACAATCATTCCAGCGGAAAACTTTCAAAAACAGTCTTCTCTTGTCCTGCAAATGGACATTCAATAAGCAAATATTTAAATTTTCTTGAGAAAATTTTTGCATTAAAGGGACTGCATATCATTCACGGTAACTTCTTTGACTTAGACAAGAAATAGATGGATCGATTTCTAGCTAGGCTTCATCCACACTTTACTTCGATCAGACCCAGAATTCCCAGAGTAGCAATATCAAGGTAACTATATAGGTACATGTAAGCTGTTGAATATTTTGGAAGCTAATTTGACTGGGTGCTGTTGCTGACTATGACAGCAATAGCGCCCAGTTAAATTAGTTTCAAAATATTCAACAGACTGTTTATTAGATAGTCAAGCCATACAATTTACAAGTCCACTTGACAGACTTAATTGTTCATGATGGAGCTGGATACGTCATTCACTATGCAGTTTGACTGTGACGTCAGCCGACATGTGACATACCTAGGCTTGCGAGATTACGTGATTTAAATTTATATGATTAAAAAATAAATAATCGAATAACCATGAATAATTTCTATTGCATAAAATATTTCAAAACCTACATTTTAATTACGCTTTAATGTGATCGATCACAAAAATTGATATTTTGCTCAGCGAATTTGCAGGCCAAGAGATTATTTTTGAAAATCTATCACTGGAATGACTGGCTCGATTCTGATTGATCGATTCCATTGATTATGATGTCATATGCTTGAGTAACAGATCCTGTAAATAGTAAATTGGCATTTCTGCTCACGACAATAAAATATCTATCTTTTCGTAGTTCCGTAGTAGCCAGAGTAAACCTCTGGCTACTACGGAACTACAAAAAGATAGATATTTTAGATACAGAGTACTGTGCCTCGAACATTTGTTTGCAAATAAGGGTTTTGCATATTATTGGGATACGGGGATTCCCTGTGTGATCTTTCATAAACAGTTGCTTTCGCATTTTACTTTTTACAAACCACCAAAGCAGCAAGATCTGCCGAATAACGAGATTACACGGGAAAATGGCACACTCGCCAATGTGTACACACCATGTATTCTAACTAGGGCTGGGCGGTCTGACGGTGGTACCGTGAGGACCGCGGTATACCGTGAACCGATACCGTGACCATTGACATTTCCAAATACCGTGAATACCGTCCATAATGTTTGAGCAATATTTGAGAAATATATTCATAAAATCTGACTCGACCAAGGGTAAATAAGTGCTAATAGTGCCAAAAATACAGGCATCCCTAACTAGTAGCCGAGTTCAGGTGAAATGGTTGTTGTAAAAACAAACGTCAAGACGTCAATTACAAAATAATGACAGGCAGAATTGTATGTCAAACGTACGTCTTGAAAGTCTCACGGTAAAATTGCTTTATTTAAAACATCTAAACTCTGGCTGTCCGCCGGTAGTAATTACACTATAATATATTCCCTATTCCCGTTTCTATTATTTGTAATTTATTACTCCAAGCATTTTGTCATCGAACAAACACGCTAGAATAACAAAATAACATACAAACTGCATGCTATTCAAACACAACAGCAATCTCGCAAAGACGTATCTGATTGGTTGTTCATGAACTAGACCGTGGGAAAATACATTACTATGCTGAATTTATCAATGAAAATTTACTAAAACGTAGTATTTGCTCGCGCCATTTTGATCACGTGCTAATTTATTAACAACGAGCAGCGTTGAAGTCGTTATTTTTTTTTTTTCTGGCTTGTTTTAAGAAATTTCTGTACGGATTAAATCCAGTTTAAGTAACGACACCTAAAAATTATATGGTTTTAGTTTTTATAATTCATTTTTCAACTGGCTACACGTCGGAAGTTCGCGGAAATAGCTTTTTACACGCATTGTTCACGTGAAGCATGGCGAGTAACGAGTCTGCACATCGGGTACTCTGTAATTATCAGAAGCTTTGCAATCGGCTATATTCAATGTCGTGTTATATGTATGTGTATAGGCCTGTTTTCGTGAGTAACAGAATATACGACTCCAACAGAAATAATAGCGTACAGCACTTGCCCCGTTCAAATACTCACAGATTTTGTCTGGACTCTGTTTATCAAAGCCCTCGACTGCCAAAATAAAACTTACCGTTTGCTGGTCGCACGCATTAATAGCAAGAACAATCCAGATTGAAAATAGTGCACCCCAATGTCTCAAACAGCGGGTTATAGTTAGCGAGTCGACCACACCCTTTGACCGATATTCCCGTGAATGATATTACGTCAATAAAAATAGTGACCTAATAAAATCGTGAAACTAAACAGTCGCAATAGCCAT
The DNA here is from genome assembly GCA_034401795.1 of Chaetoderma sp. LZ-2023a. Lineage (NCBI taxonomy): Eukaryota > Metazoa > Mollusca > Caudofoveata > Chaetodermatida > Chaetodermatidae > Chaetoderma > Chaetoderma sp. LZ-2023a. The sequence continues at coordinate 38,305,517 of CM067366.1, forward strand.
GTTTTTCTTCTCTAAATCAGGAAGCCGATTTATTTATTTTACCTATATTTACCGTTGATTGGAGATGGAAGTGAAAAGGAAATGGAAAAAATTGTTCTAATTTCGTGGCATGCCTCAAGCTCAGATGATGGTATACCGTGGTACCGCGGTATTTTTTCATGGTACCGGTACCGTCATGTAAATATCAATACCGCCCAGCTCTAATTCTAACAGTTGTCAAACAGTAAAATATCTAGTGGTCGTGATAAAATCATGTTATTCTAACTCCAACCGGTCCTTTCAACATGCATCGCATGACAAATTCTGAGTTAAGGGCTTCTGTATTCAGTATAGCGAGATCCCAGTTCCTGATTCTCAGTATTACATGAAGCATGGAACAAAATTGATAGGAATCACTGATGAAATTTAGCTAGTAGTAGCTGCTTTCTGATACTAACTACTTTAGAAAGGCCTTCAACCGGGCCCGATTGACGAAAATTGTCAATAATTATCTGGACGAGTACAAATGGCGGCAATTCATACACAATTCCCGGAAAAACATTAGAAACTTGCGATGCACTAGTGTTAAATAGTGTCTCCTGGGACGCACCGAGGGGATGCACCGGGGTCCGACTTTAAGCGTCCCAGGGCAGATTTTATCCGTCTATGCGTGCAAAAAGACACAAATGAGGAACACTGCCCAGTACTGCGAAATGGATTGATTACGAAATATAATGATTATAAGTAAAATTGAATAATCCTAATGTTCTGAAATTGGGTTGAAATGTCCACCACACAGGGAGGAACTGATCCAGGTACAGCAGTACAAAGCGTCTCAGGGAAGACTGGTTTTGGTAGGAAGCGTTCCGATACAAACATGTTCGGGAGGTTATGGAAACTGGGATTACCGATGCTAGCCTTCAGAAGAAAGAGAATCGACATGATCGAGAACTTTAAGACTGTCAATGAAATTGACAAACTGGAATTTGACAACTTCTTTGAGCTCAGAGTCACAATAACTCGAGCTATCATCTCAGCTTCCACAACTAATGCTAAACAAGTGATCAGAGAAAATGTCTTCTTGAACTATGGTTGCAAAGACATGGAAACTTTCCGGGAATTTTGGAAAGTTTCTATGGAATATTTCGGGAATTTTGAGAAGGTTGGACTTTTGGGAATATTGGGGATTTTCCCTTGTGAATACCTATTCGTGCATACATTGACATTTTATTTAAATAACAATATGAAACAAGCATTCTGTAAATATTGCTTTGCAATACATGTCCCCTACCTGGTGATATAAATCTTTAGAGATTGACAGTCAAAAACTCTATTAAAAATTTACAGAAGCAGCTGAAACTGGAACTTGATCTGTGACTTCTTATAACCAAGCAATAAACCAAGTTTGAATTATATAGGGTGAAGGAGAACGAAAAAGTCTTGAAAGCTGATATGTTTGTATTTCATAAGTCGAAAGGGGACATAACTCCATCAAAAATTGATGCAAACACCTGAAACTCGAACTTGCTCTGTAATTTCTCATAATAAAGCAATGCACGTATCAATTCTCAGTTGAATAGCTTGGACTCTGAAAAAGAGTGTAGAACACCAACTGCGACAGATGGAGTGCAAACCTATAGTCCCACCCCGGTTTTAACGGTAGGGGAAAAATAACACTTTGTTCAGGCGCATAAAACTTGATTGAGGATTTCATCACTGAGCGATCTGAGTTCTGCATGAAGCCAACCCACGCTGCTGTCAACATGCTAGATCCTGGGATAAAAGTCACTGTGATGAGCAAGTGGGCAAGGCTAATTAATGGATAGTGAGCATAGAAAATATCTTTAACCTGGTTAAGAAACAAAACCAGGGCAATAATTTTGACCAAATATGTAAAAGATTGGCTCTGGACAGTAGAATCAATATGTGTCTGCTACATGGTGGACTAGTTTTTCTGGTTCAGAAGCAATGTCATCCATTGCCACACTTCTTCTTTGATCAGCATCCACAGAGTGAAACTAGTAAGGAAATTTATTGCCAGTAGATTCAATAGGAAATTCATTGAAACAAACAAATAAAGTTCATTCTCAGTAAATTTAGCCTAATGGTGTCCTTTAATGTTTTAAATAGAAGATTTCATTTCTTACTCTCACATATCTAATGCTTTTATTAACCACAAAACCTTCAATGAATTTACACAGTTGTTCAAGTGAAATAAATAATAAGGATCCGTAAAGGTGCCGAGTCTCAGCCTGACATTTATGTTCATGAATCAAATTTTATGTCTTTTAAATAAAAAATTTAAAGCAGATGTAAAATATGTAATTAGGTTGTAGTTTCATCTAAGATGTAATACCATCCTATGAGTACTATGGTAAAAGACTAATAGAATGTTTGCATAGGTGTTTAGAGCTAGACAAATAATTGTGAGCACTGATGTTTCCCAAACTTCTCATAAAATTCGCAAACTTCTTTGAAAATTCCCAAAATTCCCGCGGAAATTTACCAGCTCCAAAATTTCTGGGAATTTTGCAACCCTACTCCTATAACACATTGTTGGCATCTTTAATCTTCTCAATCTATCAGCATATGTCAGGTTCTTTAGCGCTGGTATTTGCTTTGTTGCCCTTCTTAGAACATTTTCTATTAACTCAACAGCCTTCTTTTTGTAGGGGCTTCCCTACAGCATACTCCAGATGCGGCCCCACCAAGGCCTGGAAAAGAGCTCTAAATATACTTTCATCCAGGTAGGTAAACGATTGTCTGATTAGGGCCATGATACTGTTAGCTTTATTTGCCTGGGTTCTGATGTGGCTTGCAAAGGCTAGATTTTTTTCTACGACAATTCCAATGTCCTTTTCTTGATCCACATGTTCCAGCTCCACTTCATTCCCATCTTGGCCGTACAAATGGTACTTTCTCTCCTCAGTCTGTTTTGCTCTTTTGCTTTCAACTGACACAATTTTGCATTTGTTGGGATAAAACCGTAAACGCCATTTGTCTGACCACTCCTGTAGGAGGTCCTTTACATCATTCTCCGAGCTTATCTACTTGTAGATCTTGGTATCATCCTCGAATAGGTATGATGTTGATTTCACAGTCTGGGAGATCATTTATGTAAATGAAAACAATATTGTGCTAAGCACACTTCCCTGTGGTATTCCACTTGTTATTGGGTGCTTTACTGAAGGGTCTCAGGCAGTTTCAGCAGCCATGTAATTTCGGCAACCGCAAATATTAATTTGTTTTCGGCATCCTGGCCGACGCAAATATAGTGCATAAAGACATACATCTTCGGCAGCCTCTCGCATTATTACATTTTCGGCAGCATGTTCAACATCGTTATATTGTTGTAAATTGTTGTAATTAATGTTAAATGATAATGATCGAAATTGTTTTAGCGACGATCTGTATAAGTCTGTCTGTATCCAATAATATTTGTCTTTTTTTCAGGTTCGGGGCGCTAATGCCGTGATTAAGTAACCATAGATCTGAAATTCATAGACCTCATTTTAATTGATGTTAGAAATATTCTGTTGAATATTATAAAACTAATTTGACCATTTCAAGTGGAATTGATTTTAAAAATATAGAACAGTTTTCCTACATAGCTGTCATGAATTTGTAACATCAATAGCTAATTGAACACATAAGTATAATGACAAAATAGAACATAGATTATGCGTACGTGTCTGAATGTATGCGTGCGTGCGTGCGTGAATGTGTGCGTGCGTGCATGAATGTATGCATGCGTGCATGAATGTGTGTGTGAATGTATACCTGGACCATCTAGTAGCAGCTTAGATTAGGACATTTTAACCTTTAATTCCATTATCTCAATTTTAAGTTTATATTATAGGTAAGTTTGTGAATATTTTGAAACCAATTTGGCTGGAAGCTGGCACTGCCTTAGGCAGCAACAGCTTCCAGTCAAATTAGTTTCAAAATACGCAACAGACATTGACACATACGTAACAAATTTATTATTTTGTAATAGCGGTAGTAATAGTAGCTTAGATTAAGGCATTTTAATCTTTAATTCCATTATCTCAATTTTACGCTTATATAAGTTCGTGAATATTTTGCTTCCTTAGGTAATTGACACATTTTTGCAACAGCAAGAAAGATTTTGAGAAGAAATTATTTAAAAACAATATATATAGAGAGACAATGAGCGTCCAGACTTTACTCATTGCAGTTTGTTCTTGGATTATCAATCATAAATCAGTTCTTTATATTTATAGGAAATGCAGTTATTTGAAAATATCAAAGATAAAGGTCTTTTGTAAGAAACATATTATGAGGCCTAATCACACTTTTAAAACCTGCTCAAAAGGTCACCTATGTCAGGATCTGTTGAATATCTGTGCAATTTCTTTTTTGCATAGACGTTGTTGCTGCCAAAGTAAGCAACAGGTTTCAGCCAAATTATTTTGTTAAAAGTCTTGCCTGATGGGTTAATGAGTATGTGAATGAGTGCGTTGCATTTGTCGGGATCCGGTGAATATCTGTATAGTTGTTTTTACCAGAAGCTGTTGCTACCAATGTCCGCAACAGGTCAATTTTTTTTTAATATCGCTGGATATTACACATGTTGCCATAATATGGTGAAATTTGCTACAGTTGATTACAATGTTAAATATCTTGAAAATAAATTGACTGTTAATAAATAGTGGCTCTAGGAGTGTGTGCGGGAGTGCCTGTGTATGTGTATAATTCCTGTTACTAATCAGTACCACTTGTCAATGTGGTCCACTTACATTGACGACTTGCATCAAAGGTGCGTATTCACACCAAAATGTTTGAAAATTATTTGGTTAAAATTGTATACTTTTAGAGGCTGAAATTGCGTCGCCTGCTGTAATGAAACGAAATAAATCTTAGCATATGTTGATTTATTAACGTATAATCAATAATTAATCAAATTTTTTTAGTTGTGATGTTGAATTAGGGACTGGTGTCTCTAATTCAATTTCACAACTTATATATTAATTTAAACGTAAGGAAACCATTACATGTTAGGATTTATTTCGTTTCATTATATCTAGGGACACAATTTAAGCCTCTAAAAGTAAAAAATTTGACAATTTTTATTTTCTAGTACTTTGGCAACGCACCTGAGACCAGTGTTGAATACTTGTTCATCAAAATATTTATTCATGTACGTTTATATATGTGGTCTCTTAATGCGAGTGAGCGTGTACAAGTTGCATGAAATTAAATTGTGTTACAATTAATTAAAATGTTGAATATTTTGAAACTAATTTGACTGTTAAATGTTAGTTGCATACAAGGCATGTACGTCATATTCAAAGTAGAAGCTGTGCGAGTGGAGTGTGTGTTCATTCGCGTTAAGATTGATTTTTGGTGTTAAAAAAACAACAGGGATTATACACTGAGGACATTGTTATCACCCGCCGAATAATAATAATAATAATAATAATCTTTATTTATCGAGGGTATATCATCAGTAAACTGATCTTCCCGAGGCCCTCCCAAACACAATAAACTATATACAGTTAAATAAGCAGCAAACACATACATACAAACACACTCATAAATGCACTTATACATATACGCACACACTGACTCAGTCAGTCACTCACTCCTTCACTCACTCACTCATGACTCACTCACTCATGACTCACTCACTCACACATTTTATATTACATATATACATTAATATGAACAAGTTTCCATTAACTCACTGGATATGTCCAGGGAAGAAATGACTCAAAATATAATTTTCAACAGTTATCTCCCTTGAATCCATAATACTGAGTATTCAGTTATTTAGTATATTAACCATTTTTATGACGAAGCCGACCCAAACTGATCCCTGCAGTGGTCTTGAGAAATGTGCAGACTATTTCCGAAAATTTACCACTGGAATGACTGACTCGGTAACCGAACCAGCCATTCCAGGAGTCAATTTTCAGAAACAGTATTCACCCGACCTGCAAATAGAGTCATGATTTATTTTGACAAAATTTTTCATTAGGGTTAATGTGAATTCATATACTTCTGAATATTATGATAGAATGATGATAGAGTCGGAGATTGTGTAATGCTTTGAGGTAATGCGTTCCAGAGTTGAACTGCTTTATATGTGTAACTCTTTTTTCCATAGCAAGATTAAAATTTTGGAAGATGTAGATGACCAACAGTTTTTGAACGTAAATTAAGGGAATGTGTATCTTCTACATATTTGAACAAGTTCTTAATATAACTTGGAGTAAGGTCATTTAAGGCTTTATAAGTCATGCTATTTGTTTTGAAGTTTATTCTCTTAGCCAATGTAGTCCAATTCAATTGTTTATACAGTTGTTCAGTTGGTTCTCTAAAAGGGGCATCTAGTATTATACGAGCTGCTCTCTTTTGTAGTTTTTCCAGCTGGTATACTAATGTATCAGTTGAATGATAGTAGATGAGAGAGCAGTAATCTATATGTGAAAGGATGTAAGCTTTATAGAATAGATTCCTTTGTTCAACATTCATATAATTCTTGTTCTTTTTCAACATGTATATTAAGGAAGAGACTTTTTTACAGATTTTACTTATGTGTTCTTGCCATGAGAGTGTACTATCAATGTGTAGGCCAAGGAGTTTATCCGATTTTACAGTATTTAAGTTTCCATTTTCAGTAGGTATTACAATATCTGTTGTTATGCTCTTCAATTTGTGATTAGTGCCAAGCATCATCAGTTTAGTTTTATCCTCATTAAGCAACATTTTGTTATTTAAACACCATTTCTGTACAGATTTCATATCTTTTGTTAACTGTTCTTTTATTTCAGAGGTGCTTCGGCTGTTAACATGCAAAGTAGTATCATCAGCATACATATCTATATTACTAGATGTACAGAGTGGAAGGTCGTTAATATATAAGATAAATAAGAGTGGACCTAATACAGATCCTTGCGGGACTCCGATGTGGGTTGATACATGTTTAGAGATCTTTCCAGCAATTGAGACATATTGCTGCCTATTTTGGAAAAATATGTGTATATTTTGAACCATAAAATATATATATATTGTGTGTGTGTGTGTGTGTGTGTGTGTGTGTGTGTGTGTGTGTGTGTGTGTGTGTGTGTGTTCCAGCTTGGCACTAATCACAGAATCTAGCTAGTAGTGTTGTGCGAGTCAGAAAATTTTCCAAAGAGAAAATTTTCCGCAAAATTTACTAACGTATTTTTCCAGAAAATTTTCCGGTCACCTAAGGATGCAATTTATTTCCCTATTGCATTAATACCAATGATTTTGCTACTAATATAAGTTAATAGATTTAGATTTGTGTCATCTATTGCCATGGCTGAAATGGCTTGCATCAGGTTACACTATAACCATAGTTCAGAAATAACAAATTTTCAAACAATACTGTTAAATATCTTGAACCCAATTTGCTTGGATTGGAAGCAATGGATTCCTAGCAAATTGTGTTCAAAATATTCAACAGGAAAATTTTTGCATATCATTCGAAATTGAAGAAAATTTTAATTCTGTGTACCGTTAACTTATTTCTGGGTTCAATTGTACACCAGCAGCATGGAATCATGGATAATGCAATATTGCGCATGCACACACACACACACACACACACACAATATATATATATTTTATGGTTCAAAATATACACATATTTTTCCAATTTTAAGAGAAATATCGCAAAATTTTCCAAAAAAATATTTTTCAGGAAAAATAACGTCACTAACAACAGCACCTCGGCAAATTACTTTCAAAATATTCAACCGCTTTCCTACATGTACATATATACAGTTAGATCGATATTGACTCCTGGGAATTTCAGGGGATATAGGGTTAAGTGTTGGGGTATTTCATTCAATGCTTGCATGACTAGCAAAACATATCAGATACACTAATGACTATGACAGCACAATTTACATGACATTTAAGTCCAAGAAGCTCAGAGGTGAGAATTTCACACATAGTAAATGCAGGGCATAGAGCTACTCCAGAGAGTTAGCAGACTTTATCATTTAGTCATTTCAGTAATTAAGCTACATCTCAATTTCTAAGTGACTACAACTAACACTAAGCTAGCACTAATTTCCAATAAAATTAATTTCATAATTATTATACATCTTTCACATTTCTCTGCTTCAAAGCAAGTTTCTCACAATTCAGAATGAAATAGGTTCAGTAGAAAGACAGAGCCATAGACACTTCAGGATATCAGTGCAAACAGTGAACTATAATGAAATGAGTGAACCTAGCATTTACGACTTTTAAACTAAGAAATGTCTTCAATAGACAACAATACTTTAAAGGAAACTAATTTCATTTCAAAAGTAAATCTTTTATGTTTACTTAACCATTCTCTGTAGAGAACTAAACATGAAAGCTGAACACTGAATCTTTTTATTTTAAAACTAATATTTTGAAACTAATTTTACTTGAACAGGCAGCAACAGCTCCCAGTCAAATCAGTTTCAAAATATTCAGCAGAACACGCTGTGGATTATAAAGATCAGAAAGAATAAAGTAAGTAAAATACATTGTAGATGAATACTCTAGTCACAGTTAAATCTAAGAGTATATAAAAAATAAACTAAAGTAATTGGTAAAAGAATTGTCAATTACCAATTACTTGAGCAAAGTAATTGATTCCAATTCCAATTCTTCAAAACTTACGCAATTATCAATTCTCTATCAATTCCTGACGAAAGGAATAAAATTACCACCAATTCCAATTCCAAATTCCAATTACCCCAGCCCTGTTTCTAACGATTGCTCCTTTTTTGCGTTTTCTCGCAATCGTTGTTTTAGTCACTAGTGACATTGTCAAAACATGTTTTTTTCAATAGATACATAATTTTTCCACATTTGAATATTTTATCAAAATGCAGCAGAACTACTAGGACCATACATGTACAAATCAGTGCCGGCAATTGATGGCGGTTAAATAGTGGTTGTCACAGGCGATCAATAAAAATCTACCTCCTGGGAGACGTGTGCAGTGTTGTAATCTTTGTTTAAGGCGTTTATTTGCTAGTTCCCAATGATAGGATCTAGACTCACGGTCCCTCCTGGGAGAAAGAGTATGGGATCATTTTATTCATCTCCCTAGGTGGGCTTATTGTGAGGCCTGATATCAGCCCAGTAAGCAGCGTTATAATGGTAGGTTATGTAACGAAAACTGGTAACCCCATTAAAATACTTATAATTAAAATGTTGCTTAATAAAGCACTCATACGAACGTTCATTAAAACATAATCAGAAATCGCCTTTTCTATGAATATTACAAATTTATTTTGCAGTCATCCGAGATTCAATAAATGTTCTCAAAGCGTGAAAACTTTTTCTTCTTGGTGTTTGTGTTGTGTTGAGTAAATCCCGTCTATCAGACCGCAGCCACTTGAGACGAACCTCCTTCTGGCTCTGTATGTCAATCCTGTCAAAATTCAATATTATTTATTTGCTTCTTGGATACCAATTTACATACTTTCAATACATGTTGTCCACCGAAGGCATTTCCTATTGTGATGGCGGACACCTAATATTAAACATACATATACAATTACGCACGCACGCACGCACGCACGCACGCACGCACGCACGCACGCACGCACGCACGCACGCACGCACGCACGCACGCACAGCTTAACCACACTTCCTGTATCATTAGTGCATTCTCAGGGCTGTATACTGATCGCTGACTGGAGACATATGCAGCGTTGTAGAGCATAAATCAGCAACAACAAAAACAGTACAAAATAAATATAAATAAAATAATAAATTTTGAGAGCAAAAAATAATAATAAAAATAAAAATAAATAAAATAAATAAAGCAAAAATAAAAATAAATTGCAAATTAATTAAAACAATCATCAACCATACATTATAACACACAGGCCTGACCCCTGGTTGCTTCACTTACATGTTGGAAAAGAACGAATCTCAAACTCCTTCCACAAACTTAAATTCTTCGTTCGATTTGGCGCTCCAATTCTTCCAGTCTACACCTGGATAATTAAAGTCTCCCATTATCAGAATATGACTTCTTCCTGGTGAGCTAGCTTCACTGATCAAGTCAAGTAGCTTCTCATTGTTTTCCTCTGGCCTGCTACCACTGCAGTACACACATCATATTAGTAGTCTGTCTCCCTTCATTAGGATGATCTCATTGAATGTCGAATTAACTTGGACAGGAGTAGCTATCAGTGATCTGTGTATACACAAGGCAACTCCTCTCCATATGCTATTAGATACATTTGTGTGAATGAGTTCATAATTTTCTAGTGCGATCTCTGCCGCATTTATCTTGGAGCGTGAATTTTTTTGGCTTTACTTCGGTGATACCTATTATCTTTGGCTCTCTTTCACTAACCAATAATTTTAATTCATCAATTGTATTCATCATACAATCAGTGTTAGTATACAGGCACAAAAGGGAATTTTGCTTAAAACTTGTATTTACATAACTATTTACAGACAGTTGTGCCTTCTTTGCCACTATTTCTCTACTTTGTCACCCTTTGTGTGCGAGGACTCGCTTTCCCTGGGCTTCATTTTGACTATTTTCTTGGCCCATGGAGGGCCCCTCACTTTATAGACCCATCTTCCGCTGGCTTCTTCTTCTTTCATTTTCACCTCTTCCATCATTGCCTTATTTTCTTCACGCTCTGAGGGGGGTGGGGGGGTCATGTCTCTTGTTATACTAAATTCTTGTATGGAGCTGGTGCCTCTTTCAGGTGTGATGACTTTCTAAGCAGCTTTATCTTTGGTCCAGTGGCTTTAAATGCTACTAGTAGCAGTCTGGCTCCAATCTCTCTCTTCTTACCAAATTTAGCTACTCTACTCACCACTGTGGCTAAATCCACATGCGTTTTACATATATCCTTGCATAAATATTGTAATTTTTCTTTGTCATGCTGCACTCTTTCATTACTTTCTTCACTATTGGACTCTGGAACATTGTAAATAATATTATTATTCTCTCTAGCTTTTCCTTCATTAATTTCTATAACTGCACTGTTTATCTTTGCTGGTGACTGTTCTTGGGTCCCAGTAACATTACTTGCCTGTAACTCTGCCTTTATTATCTCTTTCACATCCTCAGTATTGCATTTAGTTACCATTGCCTCTTCCAGCTTCTCTAATCTCTTTGAATATGATTCCAGATAGGCTTGTCATCTGTGCTCAATATCCTTTTCGACTTTTATGCTATGTTCCATTTTCATCTTGCATGGGCCACAGAACCACATGCATTCAATTCTGGACATGCTATCATAGTCTGATGATTTCATGCCAAGGCATTTAATGCAGAAATATTGCCCACAATACTCGCATTCCAGCACTATATCCTCCTCACCACTAAAGACGATGGCACAAACCAGACATTCCCACCCGTCGTCTTCCTTTTCAACGTTTTGAGCTACTTTCTGCTTACTAATTCTTTCTTTTTCTCACTCTCTGCAATACTATTCTTCCTTCCTGCCTTAGTTGCCATTATTTATATCACACTTTGACCTATCTAAATACTTGTCACAATATAAACTTGGAAAAGTTGAAATACAATTAATCAGTAATTTTAACAATTAATATTTTCTGGTGCCAGCTGCGGTGTGCCGCCTACAACAGATATTATCATGCAGCATCTGTGTGGAGTCCTTTCAAAAAGTCCCAGATAACGCTGCTAGAGAATGTGCAGAGATGAGCTACCAAACAATTGGCTGGATTTAAGGAACTGACCTACGAGGAAAGGCTCAGAAAGCTCAAGTTACCAACACTAGCTTTCCATAGAATCAGAGGGGATATGATTGAAGCATTAAAAATACTGCATGGTTCATATGACACCAGAACTGGAACCATCTTCAGGTTATAGAAGGATGTGGTTGCACCTCAGAGAGAAGTGGCTAGAGACCATAGCAAAATGCTGTTTATGCCTAAGGCTAGGTTGGAAATCTGGAAGAACTCATTTTCAGTTAGAGTGGTGAAAACATGGAACTGCTTGCCATTGCACCTTGTTACCGGCCCATCAGTGATTGCCTTTAAGGCCAGGCTTGATAAATATTGGAGGAATCAGCCACTGGTATATAATTATAGAGCACTACTGGAGACCGGAAGTCACAGCAGTGTACATCAGTATGAAAATGAAGATCTGACCATAGAGGCATAAGCCTGCATGCGGTCATAAACAACATAAGTAAACATAGGTAATACAAGACAGGGGTGTAGCCTCGAGGGATGGGTTAATAGTGATATGTAATAGTAATTGTAATAGGCTGTTACAGCGATTTCCATGTAATAGTAATAGTAATAGAAATAGATTATAAATTTTGTGATGTAATGGTAATAGTATAGATTGAAAAATAATAGGTAATAGCCTATTACTTATCTATTGCAGGTATTATTTTTTTATTTTTTTTAAATTATGAAATGTAGGCAACAATAAATTTCAATCATATCATCGACAAAACAATCGGTACGAATTTAACTATAGCAATAGTATAAAACAATTATCATCTGCAACATACAGGATGAAATATAGTAAATATAGTGGAGTGCATATGCTTGCTATGACTGAGGAGTAGTAGTGTTTATCCATTTACTCCTAAATAGTTGGCTTATATATGAAAGAACAGAAAATTAAGGAATTTGAAATTATCAGTGATTTCAACTCTACAAGCTAGACATGACCTACAAAATACATCTCATCATGATTTACTAATATTCTGCTGAATATTTTAGAAAATAATGTGCATATACATTGCTGATGTTACCTAATCCAATATAGCAAGAGCTTTGAATCAAATTAATTTCAAAATATTTAACCAAATTTTTCATACAACTTAAAGAATATATTTATGTCTTGCCTTGTCTGTATAGTTGAAAGTATTAATGCCTTTCATCAATAGAGATTTTATCACACTATGGAACAATTGCACAATGTTGAAACCTTAATTGCTCTGACAGTGAGCACAGCTAGATGTCTGGATTATGAAAGAGTCTGTGTAAAATGGATAAACTCATTCAATCATACTTAATCTATCTAGGCGTAAATAGTTCTACCCAGCTATGAGCTCACCTGAGAAACCAGTTGCTGCCTAAAACAACACAATATATTCACTAACATTTTATATTATGGAATTTTACAAATTCCTTCCAGTTAAACGTGCATGATAATTTTGGGAAAAAATATTAACTGAAATTTGATTTGTTGCTGTCATAGGGAACAATGACTTTCAGTCAAATTGTTTTCAAAGCATGCCACATGATCTTACTTATAGCACGAGGTTATATCACCTATAACATGCAGAGTGGAATGGAAACGTTTGAAATAAGTGAATAGCATTTAACGATTTCAACCCTATAGACCAGATACAACAAATTTTGATGAAAAATGTCAAATTATTTCTAAATATTCAATAGTTTAGCTGTATGGTTGATGTAAAATTGAGATACTCAGATTGCAAATGTTAAAAGGGTTAATAATATTATTTTTGGAATTGTACACTCTAACTCTTCATGGACTGATGGAACAATATAAAACATTTATTTTTCTCGTGTGTGAGTGTGTGCATGCAATCTAGAAATGTAATAGTAATAGTAATAGATAGGACAGTAATAGTAATAGTAATAGATCAAAATCAGATAAATTGATAGTAATAGTAATAGAGAAATTTTGAAGTAACAGTAATAGTAATAGTAATAGATGTCATGTAATAGAGCCCATCCCTGGTAGCCTCCAGGGGTATGCGCTGCTCTGAAAATTCATCCTGTCCCTCGGCACCGCAGGTACATGGTGCATCTGTCCGAAGATGCTGGTTAGCTAGTCTCGGGGATATGAAAGGATAATCGCATCTCTCTGGACTCAACAAACACTCACCTCTAGACACAGTGGAACACTCACATTCCAGTGGGGCCGTGTGACCATTGTCGTGGAAATTAAACCACACCATTTCATCCCGACTGTTAGTGTCACCGGTGTGTCTGTCCATAATTATAAATTTAGAAGTGAGACATGAATATAAGTATATTGGAGCTAAACAATTGTACTCGTTTGCTGCTAATTTAGTTAAGTATGTAAGACTGAATGGTGTTTGTTTATTTTTATCCTCGCCAGAGGTACTTCACCAATCTCTGATCGGTATAATCTGTGAGGTATCCCCGCAAAGAAGGGTCCTAGCATGGCTACTTTAGCAAGTTTAATATAAACTATAATAATCTCAGGCCGGCCAACCTTTTTGGCTGTGAGAGGAAAGTGCCTCGTGCGGGCCTCTGTCACAGGGAAATGCCTTCAATGTTGAAGCGGAGAAACAGAGATGGGAAAAAGGGCCACTCTCCTATTCAAACAATGCTAAGAGTGAGAAAATCTATCGACCTAGTGTAATTAAAAGTTACTGGGACGCACGCTGGTTTACATGAAGGTGGGGGTGGATGATTTCCATAGAATTCAACATGTCATCTTATGTGGGTTAAAGATATTGATTTAGTAGATGCCGCTTTATTTATGCAGGCCTTCTTGCTAGAACCTACTCTAACAGTTTGTCTTTAGGCCTAAAAGTTCCAAGTTTAGGCTGCAAGTGGCTTTGTGTTTTCCTATCTTTAACAGAGAGGTTTGCCTGGTGAGAATGCCTGGTGTTCGCTAAGGGCACCACCACGAAGCACCCCCCTCAGACCAACAGCATGCAAACATGTCGTCTGGTGGTAGTTTCGGAATCAAATAACGATCCCGCCGCATACCGCAGCATGACCAGAAATAACAACACAGGGACAAATCACATTACACAAGCATCTATTTATGGTTGAGAGAAAGAAACAGATATCCAACTATGGTGACCTTTCTGTGAAGGTGTGGAGGGCTCGAAGGCCGCACCCAGTCACCATGGAGTTAGATGGCGATCTGTGTCTTTATCCGTTTCGAGAGTGGACCATATGAGATCCGTTCCATGAAGCTAATATTTGTATCTGCTTTAGGATTAAAGAAGTTGTCCAAAAGAATGCACTGCTGGGTCATGCTAACATAATTATGTTTTCGCAGTGATTCCTACTTTGGCAAAAAAGGCTTAGCTAACTGGTATCCAAAGATACAGAGGGGATGCAGTCATCGACACTTTGATTCTAACTGTCAAGAATAGGACTGGTGGTATGATCAGCGAATGAAAAGAAGAAGAAGACTGTCAAGAATCCCACAATAGTTTATTAAGTCAGTCCTAACCAATGTGGCGGCGGGAATCAATATAATCATTAGGTCAGGTGGCTGGAGAAGTGTAGGAAGAGACAGCTACTTATTATATCAAATTTAGCAGGCCCTATGGTAGGTGGTCAATTTATAAAAAACTTGCCAGTGCGCGGGGTATGACGGATCCCCAGCTCCCGGAAAAGAGGCCTTATATGGTACAGAGACATAGCCACATGGACACACATATGGATGGGCATAGAGACACACGCACACACGGGCGCATCTGCATCAAGAACGCACACATGAATGCATGCATACGCTTGACAATAGCCACGCCCAGACACGCACATGCAACGATACGACTACGGAATACGCTGAATGATGGACACGCCCAGTGACACGTGACAAACTAGAATGGACGGCAATAAATGGATAAATATATGCATAGACTATTAATCGACACGCCCGCAATGGAACAATCAGTTATTAGTCGAAATGGACACGTGCAGAGCATAACTCCTGTAATTCAATGTACCCATATTATAATATGCTGCTATACGATTGTATTATATATGTTAATTATTATTAGTTAAATTAGTTAAATTAGTTAAATTAGTTAATAATATTCTTAGGTCACACGTCATCACCTCATACACACAGCTCTGTTGACATAGCGACAGACTGATATTTAAGAGTGGACAAATGTTGACGATGGACAGTTAAAGTTAGACAGTTACAGATACAGTTAGTGAGAGTTACGGTTACAGGCTTGGACGGACTTCGACAGCAGTCTCTGACCGCTAGTGACAGCTTGTAAGTAGTGAGATTGTCAGTTATGAAGTTAGCTGGCTGGTCAGTTAGAGAGAGAGAAGAAAGTAAGCTTAACTTTGTTATGTTTTTATTAGAATACTTCTATCTTAGGAATCCATTGTAGTTAAGTAGAAAAGGTTTAGAATAGGTAAGCGACACGTGAATAAAATCTGGAATTATATGTGTAAACTATAGGTTTAAGAAAGTTCACTAAACTAGTCATCATTAATAGAATACCGCATTGTGTCATCCATTACATCGATCTCCGCTAGAAGGAAGATCCTGGTTGGTATGTGGGTTGAGACGGTGGCGAGCTAAATCCCATGAGAACCAAGAACGTGACCACCCGTCTAAATCATCCACCGGTACCATATTTACACAAACTGTCTCCTTAGAGTAGTTGTCACTAGCTACTTTTAAACCTATCCTACCGAGCTATCATAGTTAGGTTTAGTGGCTGCACGTCATGTTCGCTAGTGAGAACATGAACAGCGACCTTAGTGACAAATTGTTGCTGTAGGGGAGAAACAAGGTGGTGTGTTTGTTGTTGGTACATAGTGTAACCTAAGCGAAATGTGGTCCAAGTAATTTTGGAGAATATAAATAACTAAACAAAAAGTATTAACTTGGATGGCTACTGCCATATTACTAAACTATACAACACAGTAAAAATATGAGGTCACAACTGACCTTGCGGTGCCTGTTAGTCATCAGCACATAAATGATATAAATATATGCAATAAATATATAAAATAAAAATAAAGGCCACATCCAACGTTGTGGTACCTAAATGTAGTTGGTACCTATTAAAAATGTTAAAACAACATTATTACAGAGTACCTAGATAATTATAAATTTATAATGTTGATTTATTACAACAGAACTGTCTTTGCACTCAAAATTAGTTCAATTACTCAGTATAACAAGGTCATAACTGATTCTCATGAAATTTAATGATTATTTGCTGATGATACCAAACTTTTCCATGAAATTGCATCCGTAGACGAGTGCCATATTATACAAAAGGACATCGACGTGTTACAACTCTGGTCAGAACAATGGTTACTATAATTCCATCCCCAGAAATGTAAAGAATTGAGGATACGCACATACCACCCTGAACACGCTTGCACTATATCTGACTATGGAAAGCAAACGATCGAATTAGAAGTGAGGAAATGTGAAAAGGATCTCGTGGTCAACTTTGACGACAAGTTTACCTTTGATAAACATGTTGAAATGGCCGCTAAAAAGGCCGACCAAGTAGTAGGGCTGATCAGACGATCCTTCCGCTATCTTGATGGAGAAAGGTTTAGGCTAATATTCAAAGACTGGGTGAGGCCACTACTTGAGTACGACAGCACAATATTTGGCCCCGTGATTCAAAACTACTGTAATTATGATAGACAACTTTCAATGGCGAGCCACCAAACTGTTACCAGGACTGTATGCCATGACATACGAAGGGATACTCCATTATCTAATACTTCTGAGCCGTGCGTATCGCAGAATTAGAGGTGACATGATTAAGACATATAAGTGCTTACACAACAAGTACAACATAGATCTTCAAGGACTGGTTCTGGAATCGTCATTCAAAACACTGGGTCATGGCTATAAGCTTAAAAAGCACCACTCAAACACATCACTGCATTCCCATACCTTCAGTCATAGAGTCATCAACAACTGGAACTCTTGAGTAAGTTGTGTCAGCAGCCACACTAAGTTGCTTTAATCATCGACTAGACAACTACTGGTCTGTGTATTTATATGCAGTGGACCTTGCAGAAGTGCTCAGAAGCCAGAACAAATCAGAGTGTCCCGTCGGTGAGCAACCTAGCACAACACCTACTTAGTCACCACCTACTACAAGATGTAGCTCACCGGGCGGTGTCGGGCCGTTCTGATGTCTCATGTCGACTCGCCTCGCCGTAAGTGCATGAAGAGTGATGACACTGGTTAGCATCTGGTCTCGGGTGATGGACCTTGAACGAGACTACCCTGCGGGGAACAAAAACCAGCTCCTAAGACCGGTGGAACTCAATCGTTCCGGTGGGGCCGTGCGACCATTGTCGCGAACATTAAACACAACGGTCTCATCCCAAGAGTTTGTGTCACCAGTATGCCTGTCCATAGCAATTTCATGATCTATGGACTTACAAGATTTGATTTTGTGACCTAAAAATATAAGTCTATACAATGAGTTTACCTAACTAATTGAAAAATATGCCAGATAAAACTACAATAAGAGCATACGAAAATACAAGACATAGAGGCAGGTATATGAACTTTTAAACATGGGGCTCCCGGAGGTACCACACAGACTCGTAGGTCCACAGAGGTATCCCCACAAGGGAGGCTCCCGTACACGAGACATAGCTTTTTAACGTAATATAAGTTATTATACCTCTAAGGCGAAAGGAAGAAGGCTATCTCAGACGAAAAAGTGATGTGTCTCACACGGGCACTACTCCTAGTGCTAGTTTGGTTGAGGAGTATTATCCTGGCATGGACCGTCGTCGCTGAATCCTTGCAAGAGGCAAGTGCCTTGTGCGGGCCTCCATCTTGGGAAGGTGTCGCCACGGCTTAAAGTGGGAGAAGAATAGTAGGCAAAAATGGGCCCACTCTAATATTTCAAACAAAAATGCTGTGGAACGAAAAGACCATACCTAGTGGGATTATGACAATAGGGGTGCGTACTGTTTTATGTGAAGACGGAACGGAAGATTCCCGATGGATTCCTTCGTTACAGTCTTATGTGATTGCTAATATGCTGAATTAATAGTTGCCGCTTTATTTCTGCGGGCCTTCTGCTTTGCTTAATTCCTTTTAGTTGTTTTCAAAACAAGAACTAGTTTAGGCCGCAACTGGCTGATGTCTACCTAGCTATTAGACACGGCTGTCACGGAGAACAGATGCCCAAGGACATCAATGCTGTAGACAACGCTCATACATGTTACTTAGCGGGATCTCCGAACTGGGTGTGAATCCGGACATTCCGCTTTGCAACCACATGAAACATTACAGGACATGGTTTACATTTCACGGAAGCATTATTAGGCCATCTCTCTTATCGTTATGGTGCGGGTAAGAGAGAGGAATACACACCGTAAATGTCCTTCCGACAAGGGCGTGGCAGATTTGAATATCATGCCCAGACATGTTAACAGAATTCGATGAGAATATGTATCTCGCCCGCCACCGGGTCCTATGGAACTAACCGTTTAACCTGTCGTTAGGTTTATATACAAGTTGCCAGTTTTGCACTGCAGTGCGGAAGGGTTGTCAGTAAATAAAATAAGAATTAATACATGTGTTTTCGCAATGCTTTCCTACATTGGCTTAGAGTACAATCTACTAAGTATCTGAAGATACACGGGAATTAGTATGTGATACCGCACCCTAGCCATCACCGCTCGGAAACCCCAATAGTTTCCCAGAGTCGGATCAGCCCATGGTGCGGATAGGGACGTCCAAACAATTAAGAAGCCACAAGGCTAAGAGGAATATGAAGAGAAACAAAATCTTGGAGTTATGAGTCTTACCAGAGTGTAGGGCTAGATTATCGCACTGCCGGAAGAGAAGAATGTATTACAGTATGTAATGAAGAAACTGTCTCTAATCATTTTGAACCTATCCTATCAAGCTGAATAGAAAAGGTTTTAGTCGGTAGCATGCCGAGCTAAACAGTTATAGCACGGACAGCGATCTCAGTGAAAAACTGTTAGTGGCGGGAGAAAAATGATGCATATATAAATGTTGTTGTATAGTGTTTCCTACGTGCACTGCATTCCTATATTTTCTATAACTTAAGCAAAACAGTTTAACGGATGGCCACTGGCCATATACATACGTAATCTAACCAGAACAAACAATATGGTGGCAATGATTAAGATATATATATAGTAATACAGGCTGACGAACCTACTATAGTGCGGTTAGCAACACATTGAGGAAAATGAAAATTATTTAACAAATACAGAAATTGTAACTATTGGTCCTAAGACCGTTATGGTTCCTTTTAGTCATCGGAACCATTAGTACAGATACGAGATAATTAACAAAACCTATATAGAGAAATAATTAAACGGTGAAGTATAGTTACTTGAATACTTGGTGATCATTCCCAAGTTAGGCTACCATGTCACTGAAATTGACACTTAGATCTGTAGTCGATGTGAGATGAAGCGCTCTCCGGAAGCTGGAAAGTTCCCGCAGGGTGGTTCCCGCAAGATGTTTTCCGCAAACAAGAGTTCCGCAAGAACACTCATGGCGGGAGTACATTGCTTAGTGCTGTAGGCGTAATAGAATGTCTAACGAGCAGTCAGTAAAAGATACGATAGTACCATGTAGTGAAGAAAGTTCCCATACACCGATGGCACAGATGGAAGGTGTAAACAACCCGTCACAAGCGGTGGTTGTCAGAGGCAAATGAAGATACAAAACAAAGCTTCACGGTGCTGGGTACGTCAACCAGCTCTGAAGATGCCTGGGCAGAGTTTACTTGCTGCGGTCGAAAGTTGAAAGAACTTACACGATGGGTGCGGCATCGTTTGAAATATCGCTTTTAGGTGTGGCCAGCAGATCTGGCGAGTCATCCATCAAAGAACATCCTGCCTCTACATCTGCAGACTCACATATTCAGGCCGCAAAGGCCTCACCGCAAATTTGTGTTCCGAATTTCGATGTAGTATTCGTGAACGGTTATCGAAAGGTCCAAATTACTCCCGCAGATGGGGAGTTACAAAATTGTGTTAGTGCGGTGGGTTGGAAACTGCACACTACGGGATAAAAACCCGACGCATAGTGAAGAAAGACACATATCGCGCTTGATAATAGTTGGTACAGCTCCAATCTGTTTGGCCCCTGGCTGAGGATGCTCTCGATCACTGGATCGCTTCTCCTTTTATACTCTCCATGACGTCACAGGCGCAGGATTCATCCAATCATCATTCGAGCAACAGCCAATCAGCATACAGCTAACAATAACGTCGTCGAACGTTCTAGAACATTCTAGAAGCTTTATGTCCACGTGGTTATGACGTCAAGGCAATATTTTGAAGATAATCAAGAAGAATTTTCCTGGATAACGCAGCCATTTCTCAACCGATTTTGAAATGGTTTACAGATTTGATTTAGAAAGCCCGTCGAATTCTGGTCTTGATTAATGCCAGATTTAACGGGAACAGACAATCAATAAGAATTACAGAGTACCAGCTCGGTACACTATAAGCGCCATCCTATCTAGGTCACAACTACGTGCTCCATAGAAACAGCATCACGGCGCGCGCATGCGCATAATGCGTTTTAACGAACTTAGTTGTTTTTAGACACTCTCTCTCTCCCATAGGCCTATATACGCTTATAGTTCTACCCTGAGGGGCGTGTTCAGAAAACGAATCCTAGATGGGCGGCGCATACCCAGCTTAGCTGGTATGGCTGGTACCCGACCAGTCGATCCAAACTACAAAGACAACACCACTCCAGTAAAACCCATTCACTTTAAGCAGGCAGACAAGGTGCGCTTGTTCTATCAGTTCGGCCAACGACACCGCACATAATAACTACAATTTTAAGAATACTGATAAGGCAGGTCTGTACTACCACTCTTAAGTGATTACATCATCAACAATGCATATCAAGGTGGGTGTGTCCTACCAATCTAAGTGTCCAACGCATCAACAGTGCCTATAGCTACTCAGCTCAACTGAACTGATAAGGTGGGCAGGTCCTACTAATCTACACATACTAAAAGTGTCACACAATGTATTAAGAGGCAGGTCAGCCCTACCAGCCAAATGGATAATTATGTCTAGGTCGACGATCTATTACTTGGCTGCAGCTACCACACTTGCAATTCACATCTGCAAACAGCCATGCCAGGTGAGCTTGCCCTACCAACCGAAAGGGCCTCAAACATCCTCCCTTGATATCACAAGCACACTATTAAGGTGTGTATGTCTTAACTCTCCTGAGATGGATGTGAGTATCACCGTATTATTATCCCACAGCCAATATACTTGTATAATCACCATAGCCAACCAGACCAAGTGGGAATATCCATATTAGAACAGGGTGGCCATCATGAAATCATGATGGTACCTCAAGCACACAGATGAGGTGGGGTTTTCCTAACATTCTAGCAAGCTGTCGCCATATTGCAGACTTAAATCTGTAACTACTATCTATGTATGTGGGTCAAGTAATGATTCTAATGGTCATTAGATAAGGTGGGCGAATCCTACCAGTCTAGTAGTAGCAGTAAGCATCTCCTCAAGTACCGAGATACGGTAAAGCTTAAATCTGTAACTACTATCTATGTATGTGGGTCAACTAACGATTATAATAGTCATTAGGTGGGTTAGACCTGCCTGTCATATATATATATATATATATATATATATATATATATATATATATATATATATATATATATATATATATATATATATATATATATATATATATATATATATATATATATATATATATATATATATATATATTATATATGTAAAATTTGTATATAGCATGTGTGCACGCGTCTCCACAAGCACAGAGATAAGATGGTCGAATCCTACCAGTCTAGTAGAAGTAGTAGTAGTAGTAGTAGTAGTAGTAGTAGCAGTAGTAGTAGTAGTAGTAGTAGTAGTAGTAGTAGTAGTAGTAGTAGTAGTAGTAGTAGTAGTAGTAGTAGTAGTAGTAGTAGTAGTAGTAGTAGTAGTAAGCTACATTGCGAGCTGAAATCTGGTGCATTTATACCGGCTCAACTATAAATGTAGCTCCCGGGGATATGCGCTGGTCCGCCAGGATGTTCCTATCCATCGCACCGCAAATGCATGGTGTACGGGATGGCTTGTTAGCTACAGATCTCGGGGTTGCAGATCCTGTATCATGTCTCTCTGGAAGGTACAAAACTGGCACCCTGATATTCCTCCGTCCTAGCAAAATGCCTTCAACGCCGAAGCGGAGGAAAAGAGCTGGCAAAAAGGGTCACTCTTTTGTTCACCAGAACATGCTAAGTGCTGAAAATCCTAGTGAAGCTACTGTTAAGGTGTTGCACGCTGGTTTATGTGAAGACGGGACGAACGATTTTCGAAGAATTCCCAGGTCACCATCTTATGTAGTTCCAAAGTTACTGCATTGGTAGTTTCCGCTTTATATATGTGGGCCTTCTGCTACATCCTAACCTACCAATTGGTTGTTAGTATTGAAGACAAGCTTTGGCCACAAGTGGCAGGGTTTATTACCTAATATTTTAGATACACTCCGCATAACATCTACCTCCAAGGATAGCATGCGTACATGTGATGGAACAAAGCTCTGAATCAAATAATGATCAGGCTACCCGGCTCCGCAACCACATATAACATTGCTAGAAGAGTTTCACAGGTCACACAAGCAAATTTAAATACTGATAATATTTTGAAATATTGTCATTATGGTGGGGATGGAGAGATGGATATTCATCGCGAGGGTCATTCCCATAAGGGCGTGGCGGGCTCTAAGGCATCACCCAGACACTACAATGAATTGGATGGAGATTTGCATCTCGTCCGTCACCCCATGCTATGGAGCTAACATTGACCTGTCATTAGGGTTATTTTCCATGAGGCCCAGAGATGCACAGCAGGCCGGTGTCATTAGGGTTACTTTCCATGAGGCCCAGAGATGCACTGCAGGCCGGTGTTACAACATATAAATTAGTATTATTATTATTTTGCAGTGCTTCCTACTTTGGCGGGGGATCTACCTAATAAGTGGATGTGATGGAACAAAGCTCTGAATCAAATAACGATCAGGCTACCCGGCTCCGCAACCACATATAACATTGCTAGAAGAGTTTCACAGGTCACACAAGCAAATTTAAATACTGATAATATTTTGAAATATTGTCATTATGGTGGGGATGGAGAGATGGATATTCATCGCGAGGGTCATTCCCATAAGGGCGTGGCGGGCTCTAAGGCATCACCCAGACACTACAATGAATTGGATGGAGATTTGCATCTCATCCGTCACCGCATGCTATGGAGCTAACATTCGACCTGTCATTAGGGTTATTTTCCATGGGGCCCAGAGATGCACTGCAGGCCGGTGTTACAACATATAAATTATTATTATTATTATTTTGCAGTGCTTCCTACTTTGGCGGGGGATCTACCTAATAAGTGTCCGAAGACACAAGGTTGGGGGGTGGGGGGGGCGTGTATGTAAGTCAGCACTTTAACTATCACCGCTCTGAAACCTCTGATAGTTTCCCATGGTCGGATCCGGTCAACGTGTCGATTGGGAATCCAGACAATTAATAAGCCATGCGGCTGATGGATCGTGGAAAGAGACAATCACTCAATAAATATACGAGGCCCTATAGGTAACTGGCCAATTCTACACAACCGTGGCGGTGTGTGGGGCTACATTACCACAAAAACCGGAAAAGAAGCGCACATTATGCGTCTCTAATGGAGAAATTGTCCCTTACCATTTAAACCTATCCTATCGAGCTGAATAGCCCGGTTTAGTCGGTAACATGTCAGGCTCAAACATTTAGAGCATTATCAGCGACCTCAGTGTAAAATTGATGCTGGCCGGAATCGTGATGTGGATATAAATGTTGCTGTATAGTATTTCCTAGCATACTGCGATCTAGAGTTTTTATAAATAAACAAAACATATTAACTAGATGGCTACTTGCCATATACACAACTAACCAATACACAATGTAACGAATATAATGATTATAAAGTATCACAGGTCATTGGACCCCACGGTGAGGCTAGTTGAAAGCACCCAAAGTAAACAAGGACAATATTCACAATAACAGAAATTATAAAGATGCGGTCCTAAGACCGGTAAGCTACCTGTTAGTCATCAGTACCATTGTACGAAAATAATAATTAATTGTTCAATAGTATTGCTACTTGAGTACCTAATAGTCATCGGTATGGAACAAGCTCACGAGTCACCGAAATTGAGGTGCTAGCATATGAGTGTGAGATGGTATGGTCTCTAAAGCTGGAAAGATTTCCACAGGAAGACATCCGCAGGCAGGTCTCCACAGGCAGGTGTAGCACGGATCGACCGGATGGGTGTTGGCCATCCCAGCAAGGCTGGATATGGACCGGCTGTGCCGGATTCGTTCTAAAGTGCACCCCCACCCCCTCGGTAGAGCAATAAGCGTATGTAAGCCCTATACGAGAGGTATTTTGTCGAAAACGACTAAGTCCGTTATGACGTGTAGTGCGCATGCGCGTGCATCAGAGCTTCCTTGACGACGAGTGTTGAGGTTGGAAGCGAGTGCATGCCTATAGTGTACTGAGTAGGTAATCGTAAATGGTTATAATTTATCCATTATCGTTGTTCTTGGTACCAATTAGGACCAGAATTAAACGAGCTTTCCAAAACTGTAAACCGGTTTCAAAATTGGCCCAGAAATGGCAGAGTTATCGTCGAAGCGCCCCGCTAAATTATGCTTAAAATATTGCTGTAACGTTGTAGTCGTGTGTATATATTAAACTAAATATAAAGATCTGTGTGCACGTGGTCGATACGTCAGTAGCATACCAGCACGCTGATTGGCTGGCGCATGGCTGCTGATTGGTTGAGGCACCCTGACATCACAGCGAGTATAAAAGGGGTGAAAAATCGAGGATCAGGAGCATCATCGGCATCGAGACTGATCTGCCAAGAACTGACTGGGGGTGCGGACTAGGCGAGTGGACCGGAACACCTGTGGAAACAACCAGATACAGCACATCCCCCGTGGTTCCTTGCGGCTTTCAGATCACCCACACGTAAAAGCAGTTCTCAGACTTTCCGCATTACGTAATTTTGGATGGTCTCGGATGGCCATCCAGGAGCAAAATAATTAATTAAAGTAATGGTTCCTGCATTCAAACCTTTCTAAAGGGAACACCTGCGGAAAGGGCCGTTGCGACTCAGGAAGTAATCCTACAAGAGGTAGAGCTACAGTGATTCTTGGTGGATGACTCGTCGGATCTGCCAACCATGCTGAAAAGTGGGCACTAAATTCTGCAGTGCATGTCATGTGTGTTTTAATTAACTTTTGGATCACAGTCTGGTGGATTTTGCTAGGTGCGCCGCAAGAGCTATGCGACGCATCCCACACCGTGTGCCAAGTTATGTATCTGCTTAACATTATTATACTGCCCTCTCTGTTAATGGGCAACCTTTAGCTTTACTACTTCCGTCGCCAGACGGAGAACTTTCTCACTTCCATATAAATTATGATTTAGTTATAGAGACTATCTAATAGATGCTACTTCACTGTTCTGTTTCGCTGTCATGAGTATGCACCATATCTACCCTGCCTGGAGGAGTCAGCTTGCGGAGCCAGCCTGCGGAGACCAGCTGCAGAAATCGTCTGTGGAAATCTATCCAGCTCCAGAGAACGTGTCAAATCACGCTATGAATATGTTAGTGCCTCGATTTCAGTAACATAGTAGCCTGTTCCATACCGACGCCTATTAGGTACTCAAGTAACTATACTATTGTACATCTAATTATTATTTCCGTATATGGCACTGATGACCAATAGGTGCTTTCCCGGTCTTATGACCGCAATTTTAAATTTCTTTATTACTGTTCATATTATCCTTATTTACTGTAGGTGCTTTAACTAACCGCACCGTTTAGGTTTATCAACCTGATACACACTACCTCAATAATTCTTATGTATAAATTGTCATTGTTCATTGCATTGGTTAGTTGTATATGACAGATAGCCATTCCGTTGATATGCTTTGTTTAATTATAGAAAACTTAGACCGCAGTACGCTAGGAAATACTAAACAGCAACATTATATCTGCATCACTTTTTCCTACTATCATCAACTTTACACTGAGGTCACTGACCATGCACTAACTGTTTGAGCCCGGCATAATACCGACTAAACCTTACTATTTAGCTCAATAGGATAGGTTAAAGTGGTTAGGGACAATCTCTTCATTAGGAGACATATAGTGTATGGTTTCTGGTTGTTGCAATAATGTAGCCCCTCATTCCGGCACGGTTGTGTAAAATTGGCCAAATACCAATAGGGCCTCGTATATATCAAGTTATTGTCTCTTTCCACGATCCACTAGCCTCATGGCTTTTTAATTGTTTGGACGTCCCATCAGTACGTTGATCTGATCCGATCTGATTTACACACATCTCCCCCGTATCCTCAGATACTTGTTAGCTAGATAACCCCGCCAATGAAGGAAAGCACTGCAAAAACATATAGTTATAAATGTGAGTTTGATAGGTTTCTTTACCGGCCCGCAGTGCATATCTGGGCACATTGGAACCTAATCCTAACGATTAAAAGTTAGATCCGTAGGAAGCGGTGACGGATGAGACGCGCATCTCCATCTAACTCATCAGAGTGTCTGGGAAGGATCTTGGAATCCGCCATGCCCTCACGGGAAGGATGCTCGCGATGGATATTCGCCTCTCTATCCCGCCTTAACTATATGTCAGTGATCAAACTTGCTTATGCGAAATGTAGCCATCGTCCTGGTGATGTTTTATGTGGATGCGGAGCAAGGTAGCCGGATTTTCATCAAATTCAGATGCATTGCGATGTAACATGTACGCATACCATCTCTGAGGGTAGATGCTCTTTCAAAGTGACCTACGGGAATCTAGGCATCTGCGTTTTTGGACAGCTGTATCTAACCATAGGTAGGAATCCCTGCCACATGTGGCCAAAGCTAATTTTCGTTTCTAACACTTAATTGGTAGGTTAGACTGTAGCAGAAGACCCGCATAAATAAAGCCGAATTTACCAATACATGCAGCATCTTGGAACTACATAAGACAGTGACGTGGGAATTCTTTGGAAATCGCTTGTTCCACCTTCACGTAAACCAGTACGCATCACGTTAATTATGGCTTCACTAGGATTTTTCAGCACGTAACATTTTCTGATGAACAGAAGAGTGTCCCTTTTTGCCAACTCTTTTCCTCCGCTTCGACGTTGAAGGCATTTTCCTGTGATGGAGGCCTGCATGAGGCACTGGCCTCTCGCAACAGCGAGAATTCCTGTGACGGAGGCCCGTGCGAGGCACTTTCCTCTCGCACCATCATGAAATATTCAGTGATGGAGGCCCGCATGAGGCACTTTCCTCTCGCAGCAAGAATTTTCTCTCTGTATATGTTAGGGGTATATTAACTTATACCTCTGCAGATTCAAGGATATGTGTGGTACCTCCAGTGACACCATATAGAAAGGACACCAGCTAGCTCTATATTGTGTATTATTGTGCTCATTTTACTGTCAAACGATTCACCTTGTTTGCATAGTACTTATTTATATTCTTAGTATATTATTCTAATTGTTACATTCTCTAAATTAGTATGGATAGACACACTGGTGACACAAATAGTTGGGACGTCACTGTGTGGTTCAATCTCAGTGGCAATCGTCGCACGGCCCCATTGGAACATCAGTGTTCCACCGGCTCTAGAAGTCGGTCTATGTACTCCGCGGAGAGACGGCACATGGGAACCGCAATCCCGAGATCCGCAGCTAACCAGCCATCCTGGTCATCGCACACTTGCGATGCGATGGGCGGATATTTATTGGCATAGCAGCACATACCCCCGCGAGCTACACAGGTATCCGCAGGCATGTCTCCGGAAGCTGACTTCTCCAGGCAGGTCGGATACGGCACATTCTCTGGACAGATAATGGGATGATACAGGAGATGTCCATTAGATAGTCATTTCACTCATACAGAATAGAAACGGTTTATTGTAAAGTTTCTGTCTGGCGACAGTAATATGAAAGTTGAAGGCAGCCCATTAACACGGAGGGCTGCTTATATAATTTATACATGTACAATAACTGGAACACAGTGTGGGGTACATCGCATAGCTCTTGCGGCGCACTGGGCAAAGTTCACCCAGACTGGTTGAAAAGTAAATTATTGCACACACGACATGCAGTGCGGAAGTTGAAGTCCACTTTTCAGCATGGTTGGCAGATCCGGTGAGTCATCCACCAAGAATCACCATCAGCTCTACATTTCGTAGAATTACATCTAGGCCCACATGACCCTCTGATGGAAAGACTCCATTATAAAGGTCGGGATGCGAGAGATTATTACTTTAAGTTAGTTTATTACCCCCAGATGGTCATCCTGGGGTGTACAAAAACTGTGGAAGCTGAGGCCTCCTTACCACCATGGATGAGCTGAAATCTGATTGGCACCGGATGATGTAGGTAACACCATAGGTAATCAGTTACACATGTCTATCCTGATGGTCCAGTCATCCTGCGCGGGCCAGCTACCGCACCGATGATGCTCCTGATTCTCGATTTTTCACCCCTTTTATACTACTCATGATGTCAGAGCTAGGGCCTTCAGCGAATCAGCGGCCGAGCAGTAGCTAATCAGTGTGCAGAGAGAAGTGGTGGCGTGGCTATTACGTATACACAACACATTCCTTATTTATTTATACATACACACGATTAAGATGTCAAGAGAAATATTTTGAAAATAATTTAACGGGATTTTCGACGATAACTTTTGGGTCGATTTTGGTAATTCAAACGGTTCTGAAATCCTCGTTCTATTCTGTTCTTATTAGTCCCGAGAACAACGAGGACGATACAGTTAAAGCCATTTACGGGTACCTACTCGGTACACTATAAGCATGCACTCGCTTCCAATTCCGAGATGTGTGGTGTAGCGCGGACCGACCGGATGTGTACTGACCGACCCAGCAAGGATGGGTGCGGAACGGCCACTCCAGATTTTCTCCGAGAACGTCCCCCTTGGTAGGATAGTGCACGTACATAAGGCCTATGAGAGAGGTTTTTCATCAAAAATTGGCTAAGTCCGATAAAACGCCTGGTGCGCATGCGCGCGCGTTAGAGCTTCCCTGATAACATGTCTCGGAATTGGAAGCGAGTACATGCCTATAGTGTACCGAGTATGTACTCGTAAATGTTTATAATTCATCCGTTCTCGTTGTTCTTGGTACCAATTAGGACCAGAATCAAACGAGCTTTCTAGCACTGTAAACCATTTTAAAATCGGTCTATAAATGGCTGAGTTATCGTCGAAGATCCCCGTTAAATTATACTTAGAATATTGTTGTAACGTTGTAATCGCATGTATATATTAAACTAAATACAGAGTGATTTGTACACGTGGTCGATATGCCACTTGTATAACAGCACGCTGATTGGTTGGCGCTCGGCCGATGATTGGTTGGGGTGTCCAGCTCTGACATCACAGCGAGTATAAAAGAGGTGAGAAATCGAGAATCAGGAGCATCGCCGGTGTGGAAGACGGACCCGCGCAGGACGACTGGACCAGCAGGAGATGGATGTAACTGCTGAGCTACAGTGATCTTCACTTCAACCAGTGTCTTACGGATTACTGCGCATCCACGGTGGTAGGACATACTCAACTTCCACAGAATTTTGGATACTCCTGGATGGCCATCTGGGGGTAGTAAACTAATTTTAAAGTTAGGCCTTCCGCATCCAGACTTTCTTAGGGAACCTTCCCGAGAGCGGGTCGTGCGGGCCCGGGATGTGATCCTACATGATGTAGAGCTATGGTGGACACTAAATTCTGCACTGCATGTCATTAACTTTTTGACTGCAGTCTGGTGGACTTTGTTAGGTGTGCCACAAGAGCTATGCGATGCATCTCACACCGTGTGCCAAGTTATGTAGATGCTTAACATTGTATACCGCCCTCTCTGTTAATAGGCAACCTTCAACTTTATTATTTCCGTCGCCGGATAGATAACTTTCTCACTATCGTATAAATTATATACTACATCGTTTCACTGCTCTGTTTCACTGTCCTGAGTGTGTACCGTATCTACCCTGCCTGGAGGAGTCAGCTTGTGGAGCCAACCTGCGGAAACCAGCTGTGGGAATCGGCTGCGGGAATCTCTCCAGCTCCAGAGAATGTGTCGACTCGCGCTATGAATATGTTAGTGCCTCAATTTCAGCAACATAGTAGCCTGTTCCATACCGATGACTATTAGGTACTCAGGTAACTAAGATATCGTATATCTAATTATTATTTCCGTATTTGGTACTGATGACTAATAGGTACCTTCCCGATCTTAGGACAACCATTTATAATTTCTATATTACTGTGAATATTATCTTCGTTTACTGTGGTGCTCTCAACTAGCTGCACCGTCTCGGTTTATCAGTC
Source organism: Chaetoderma sp. LZ-2023a (assembly GCA_034401795.1). Taxonomy (NCBI): domain Eukaryota; kingdom Metazoa; phylum Mollusca; class Caudofoveata; order Chaetodermatida; family Chaetodermatidae; genus Chaetoderma; species Chaetoderma sp. LZ-2023a. The sequence continues at coordinate 38,336,646 of CM067366.1, forward strand.
TATGACACTTAGTTACTTAATTTAATTATAATCTACTTATTGCATTGGTTAGTTGTATATGGCAGAAAGCCATCCAGTTAATATGTTTTGTTTAATTGTAGAACACTTTGGACCGCAGTACGCTAGGAAATACTATACAGCAACATTTATATCCACATAACTTATTCCCGCCATCATCAATTTTACACTGAGGTCGCTGACCGTGCTCTAATTGTTTGAGTCCGGCATGTTACCGACTAAACCTTACTATTCAGCTCGATAGGATAGGTTAAAGCGGCTAGGGACAATTTCTTCGTTTAGAGACATATAGTGTACACCTCTTTTCCCGCTTTTGCGGTAGTGTAGCCCCGCACTCTAGCAATGGTGTGTCAAATTGGCCAATTACCTATAAGGCCTCACATATATTAAGTTGTTGTCTCTTTCCACGATCCACCAGCCATATGGCTTTATAATTGTTTAGATTACCTATCAGCACTTTGATCTGATCCGACCCTGGGAAACTATCGGAGGTTTCCGAGCGGTGATTGTTAAAGTGCTGATCTACATACATCTCTCCCGTGTCTTCGGATACTTGTTAGCTAGACAACCCTGCCAATGAAGGAAGCACTGTGAAAACATATAGTTATAATTATGAGATAGTTAGTTTATTTACCGGCCCGCAGTGCATATTTGGGTATATTGGAATTTAACCCTAATGACAGGTCAACTGTTAGATCCGTAGCACGCAGATCTCCATCCAATTGTTGGGGTGTCTGGATGAAGCGTTGGAGCTTGTCACGCCCTCACGGGAAGGATACTCGCGATGGATATCCGTCTCTCTACCCCACCATAAAGACATGTTCAAGCGATCAAACTCACTTGTGTGAAATGTAGCCATTGTCCAGGTGAGGTTGTATGTGGTTGTGGAGCAGGGTAGCCGGATATTCAGCGAATTTGGATTCCTTGCGCATGCTGTCCTTGGAGGTAGAGGCTATTCTAAAGTGACCTACGGAAGCTGAGCGTCTGCACCCATTGGAATTGGACATCTGTATCTAAAGATAGGTAGGAATCCCTGCCACTTGCGACCAAAGCTAGTTTCTGTTTCTAACAATTAAATGATAGGTTAGACTGTAGCAGAAGGCCCGCATAAATAAAGCGGCATCTACCAATACAGTATCTTTGGAAACTACAGAAGATGGTGACCTGGGAATTCTTCGGAAATCGTTCGTCCCGTCTTCACGTAAACCAGTCTGCAACACGTTAACAGTAGCTTCACTAGGATTTTCAGCACTTAGCATTTTCTGTTGAACAAAAGAGTGGCCCTTTTTGCCAGCTCATTTCCTCTGCTTCGGCATTGAAGGCATTTTCCCATAGCGGAGGCCCGCAAGAGGCACTTTTCTCTTGCAACAACAATATTTTCTTTGTGTGTGTTAGGGGTATAATAGCTTATATTAAGCTACTTAGTGGCTTCGTTGTGGATGCTTCTCTTGCGGGGAAACCTCTGCGGATTCAAGAACCTGTGTGGTACCACCAGCAATACCATGTGGAAAGGACACCAGCTAGCTCTATATTGTGTATTATTGTGCTCATTCTACTGTCAAATGATTCACCTTGTTTGTATAGTATTTAATAACATTTCTACTGTTTAATTATAAATTATTCCATAACTCTAAATTAGTATAGATAGGCATACCGGTGATACTAATAGTTGAGATGAGACTGTGTGGTTCAATCTTGGCGGCAATGGTCGCACGGCCCCACTGGAACATCATTGTTCCACCGGCTCTAGAAGTCGGCCTTTGTAGACCGCAGAGAGATGTCATATGGGATCCGCAACCGCGAGATCCGCAGCTAACCAGCCATCCCGGTCATCGTGCATTTGCGGTGCGATGGGTGGATATCTATTTGCGGATCAGCACATACCCCCGCGAACTGCACTTGTCCGGGAAGCGCTGACACGCGCGCATGCTCACCAGCCAGTCTAACGGACTTAGCCGTTTTTAACAAACTCCTCTCTCATAGAGCTTATATACGTGTACCATCCTACCCAGGGGGGTGGGGGGCGTGCTTGGAGCGAATCCGGAACGGCCATTCCATACCCAGCTTAGCAAGGGTAAAAAAGTAAAATTAAAACCAAAGCAACCAAATTACAACCATTATTTGCACCCTGCGCAACCAACAATGTAGTATAAGAACTTGAGATTGACAAGTACTGGCCTCCAACGTCACAACAGATGATGATGATGATGATGATGATTATTATTACTTTTACCATTTCTTCATTTATATTTTTTACAGTATGTCTATATACTTATGATGGCAAAAAGCATTAGTATCATCTGCGAACAATATTAGTGAGGTGGTTTCAGACAGTAGGTAAGTCATTCATATAGAGTAGAAACAAGACGGTGGGGAGCACATATTGATTCTTGAGGAACACCACAAGCAAGATTTTCTTTGCTAGAGCAAACTCCATTATATTGTACACATTGTACCCTAACACTTAAGTAACCTTTTAGCCAGGTTAATGCAATTCCTCTTACTCCATAGTAGGATAAGTAGGTCTCAATGGCCTTTACTGTCATAATTGATGATGACGATATCAACAAAGGCGATGACTGATGACATATTTAATTCTGTAGAATTATTGTAATCATCATCATCATCATCATCATCATCATCATCATCATTTGACGAGGCATAAGCCATTGGCTTGTTATTGCTTCGGTGCTTTTGTTGTAGTATGGCTGGCTCAGTTTAATTCAAAAGTTCTTTCTTTGATATATAGTTTGTTCTTGAATGATTTGGCTGTTGTTGATTAATTAAGTCTTCTCGAACCCATTAGATTTAATAGCTTAACTCTTACGACTGCGATGTCAATATTCTATCTTTTGCTGTGGAAATAGCAAAGAAGCTGGTGTACATTTCTGAAGAGTTTGGTTGATGATGTTGATCCCCCAGATTCGACAGCCAGTATAGCGGTGCTAGGTCTTATCAGTATCTTCCCAGATGAGGCAGAAATAGATAAAAGGGTTCTGGCCCTACTCCGAAACTGCTTACAAGACCAAGACAGTATAGAGTATCAAGTGGCCTTCCATCAGTTTGCCATCAAATCTGCAAAGTCAGCCAACTGGTTCATGTACATAAACAGAATCCTAGACAAATACAGCCAACCAGCAGCACAAGATCAGAGTGGGAAAGAACAGTAAGAAGGGCAGTTCATGCACACTGATGAGAGAAGCAGCAGAAAGAGATGAGAGAGCATCAATATAGCACCCTTCGGTACATATCCCCAGATTCATTAGATAATGAACATGTTGCATATGTGTGCACTAGATTGAGTCAGGGAAACAGGGAAGGCTATGGTGAAGGTGAAGGCAATGTGCAGAGTCTTACATCTCCAAACTCACGAGGCAAGATTTGACAGATCATTGCCAGTGTGGCGACTGTGCAATGTAGAACAGAGAGCACTTTATATTAAAGTGCAGAAGATTTAATGAGGTTCGTACTCCTCACATGGCTAGACTAAAAGAACTACTAAGAGAATATGAGGCAGATGACCTGTTGGAAGATAGAGACAGCGTGATGCAAATACTGCCTGATTTAACACATTAAAATCTTCCCTTATGTGAACATGAAGAACCAGTAAGGGGTATGGTTGAGAAGATTGTCAGAGACATGACCTATTCACTATACACACGGCGGCTGTTAATTCTTAACGAGATAAGTAAGCAGATGGTGAATGACTTGATGGAAAATAAAATCCAGCAGTGAAATAACATAACGAAAACTAAAGATAGCATAGAAAACGCCTACAAACTGCGGATAAGTGGATTCGGCAAGAAGTAACAATTTATCGCGATACCAACTTACCTTGTCTGAGAAGAGTGCTTCCAAGGGAGGAAGTTCCACTCAAAGGAGATGAAGATGGTTATTACAGCAACATCCTCCACCAAATTTACTGAAAAATAAACACCAGATCATTTTTTAGGTTAGATGATGATGATGATAATTTTTGTATTAAAATGTCATGATCAATTGTATCGAGAGCAATCAATCAATCAATCCATTTCTAAAAACACCGGCTTTAAGGCTGGGCACTGGATAAGGAAGAGCTCGCCTGTTTCAGGACCCTCTTGACATTAATATCTATCTCTATGGTCAACAGGCAGCCGATGGGTCACCTACAAGAAGAGATACGGTATTTACTAGATAAGAAGAAGACTGCCTGCCAACATGTAAACAACATGTCGGCGTCAAATCAGGTATTTCAAATTATTAAGCGTGTTTAATTGACTGTTAATCATTGCTAATGTTAATCACCGGCGCTTCCTAGCCATGTATAATTAAAGTTGTTTCATATGTAATATCCTCCTTCCCACGTACGAAAACTGGTGACTGTGGGGGTTCAGCTTTATTTAAATTTGCAACTTTTTTCGTTTAGTGAAAAAACTGCTTTACCGCTATGGGTATATTTTTACAAAAGACATTTCTTGACTTGGTTCGAACTACAGATTTAATTGGTTCAAGCCAGAAACGCCAAAACGCGAAATTCAGTCTCCAGCCCAGGCCTGGGGTCAGTTACATTTAAATGTAAAAGTTCAAAGTTGCTTTATTTCATGGTTTTTTCTATACATGTAAATAAAATCTAAACAGGCAGTCCATCAAAGGCATGGCCTATTGAGTGATGGACTCCTTACACACATTACAAAACATTTATACATTAACATATATATGACACACAAGACAGTGACACAGTGACAGAATGCTGAAAAGCTACCTTGATATGAAAGTCCAGGACTATTTTGGTATGTTTTGTGGAGTTCGGATATAAACTTTGATATATATGTGACATGTCATATATACATGTATTTAATACATATGTCTTCCATTAAGCGGTGGGTGGGTAGGGCTGTCCCTTCTTTGATGTTTACATAGATATGCCACTATGTGCACAAACATAAAACACACGACATCAAACGCATATTTATGGCATTAATATTTAAATACACTCATACATATTTACTGACTTAACTAAACATATATTATATATATACTACCTAATTACATCATTATCTCATTTTATTTAAATTTAGTTTGGAGTGGTTTATTATTATATAGGACTTTTGTATGATATTGAGGGTGGGGGAGGGGGGTGCAGGGAAGAGCTCATCACTGTAATATAAAGTTGAGATAGTTAGAGTTGTTAAGAATCGATAGATGCGTTGATCGTATGTGGGCTATTTAGGTGTAGTAGCAGTGAAAGTAAACTGTGAAGTATGTTTGTGTTTAGACTTCTTACTTCAATCATTAGGTTAGGTTAGTTTATCTATAGTGGTGGTGGTGGAATGTCTTAGGCTTGTATTATTATTAATTAGCAGAGAATCTGTGACCATCAGGTATAAATATATTAATTTAGTATTTGTCGATCATAGATTCCCTGGCAATCTTCTTAAAGGATCTCAGGTTTAATATACTATCGCATATTTTTGTACTGGTGCTGTTCCATAGTTTTGTGGCTGCTATTGTAATTCGTCGTTTTCCTATTTCTGTTCGTGTAAATTGAGTGTGTAGATTGTGTTTTGTCTTAGTGTTGTGTTTGTGGATGTCGGTGCTTAGTGTGAAATTGGAGGCTATGGATTGTGGTAATGTATTGTGGTGAAACTCCTTTACAATGGTGTACATCTGTAGTTTGCCTATGTCCTTTAGTTTTAATAGCTTTTCTGACTTGAATATATTCTGGCCCTTTGCTGGTTTAGAAAAGAGTTTTAGTGCCTTTTTCTGTAGACTTTGTAGTTTTGTTAGGTTGCTTTTGTGTGTATTCATCCAGATAGCGTTACAGTAGGTGAGATGCGGAAGAACAAGGGTGCAGTATAGAGTTTTCATTGTAGCTGGTGTCAGTGTAAGGTTTTAGTCTTTGTATGACACCTATGCCTCTTGCCACCTTTGCTGTTACCATCTTGATTTGTTGTCGACTAGTTACAGTTACATTGCACTATGTCAATTACAGTCACAGTTACATTTGTTAAGCAGCAATGTAACTAGTTACAGTTCAGTTACTTTGCATAATGTAACTAAAGTTACATTTCAGTTACATTAGACTTAGTTACTTTGACTGATAATTATTATAAAGAACTACGTGAACATGAATGTCATCATAAAGGTGTAATGTAGTCAACCAAATTGAGATATATATAGTAGAAACAAAACACCACTATAACCACTGATATAATATACTGGAAAAAAATGAATCCATTTCAGATACCTTAGATTGGTTAAGAAATGTCTATTTTGTAGGCTACAAGATTTATATTTGAAAATTTACTACAGGAATGACTGCCCCAATAATCAACCCAGTCATTTCAACGGCAAATTTCTAAAATAAATATCACTGACGCTTGGAAATAAAGTTGTTGCTCATGGCATATGGCATCAACATATTCCAGTAAAATTAATATACTCAACAGCTTACCTGAATGATTACATTGAAATTGGGATATTGGAGTGTCATGTGTATAACAGTCAGCAGCTATGCCGCAAATTAAGAAAATTCTAATAAATTTGGTAAAAAACTTTGATATATAACTGAAAAGTAACTGTAATTAAAAAATTCTTGAGTTACAAGTTACTTCAGTTACATGAAAAATGTTACTAAGTTACAGTCAGTTACAGTTACAAGTTACAGTTACCCCAGCACTGCTCCAGCCAACATCCCACAATGCATTACGCTTACTACTGTTTAACGTTAAACCGGAACTTACCAGTGACTTACCAGTGATTGCAGTCAAATACTTCAGTGTAGAAGTGACTGCAATTTTTGGGAGTTAGACGACCTTAGGTCTATATAAAACCCAGTGACTTGAAGAATGAGTCTAGGTTGTTTTTAAATGTGTTTAATTTAGCCTGTACTAGGAATAGTGTTCCGGTTATCGTTAAACTGTAGTAAGCGCAATGAAATGTGGGATGTTGGCTGAAGACCAAATGCAAATACACAATGTTTGATGATAGTAATTTTGTGGCTATTTTGTCAATCTGTGTTCTGTGTTTACTCACAGATGTTTGTATAATTCACTATCACCTTATATATTGTAATGTTTTTGTAAGCTAGTGATTTCAAACGATGTACCTTTTATTCTATAATGTTCTAAACTGATCCAAAATGATTTTCCTTAATCGATTTTAAAACAAGAACATAAACAAATTTAAGAAAGGAATTTTGAGTACGTCAAGATAAGGCCAGAAATTTAATTTATTGAAAATTAATTTGTCAGCTTTACGGGATCTATAATGCTTTGTATATTAGGTGTTGAATGGTGGACAACTTTGTCAGAGTGAGAGGGAATCACAACAAGATAGTGATTGCAGGTAGACTAATTTTTTTCTTCATATTACTTTCAAGCAGGTCTATATAAATCTATGAAATCTAATTTATTTTTAAATATCATGAACTAAATATACTACCTTCGCAAATGTTATATAGAGAAAACAAATCACAAAGAAAACATGACAATAATTTTAAAAATTTCTAGTATAATAAGAAACCTACCATCACACAAGGTGATAGGTATAGTTAAACTAATACAACAAAATACATCCCCCACCTTACTTTCCCACTAGATCTTATAACCCAACCCCTAAACCATATTAATCACTTCCATATATCTCCAAGAGCACTTCCACATATAAATTTTCCAATTTTATTTTATCCTTAGTTATCAAAAAGTCCTAAAATTCTGACATTATGCTGGGGTTTTTTTCTAATTAACCTAGATTTCTGAATTTAAATATTCATAATGTCACTTCCTAAATGGTCAAGAATATATTCAACTGCATGTCTCAATTCCGCCCTCTACATTGGCAGTTGATTACACCGGTTATGCCGAAAACTGCTCTTCTTTCCACAAAAACTCTAAATTTCTACATCATTCCAAAGACAATCTGCCTCAACCACACATTCTGGTCGTACAAGTAACGGTTAAGGGTAACAATAGTGCCTGCTTTAACCAATCACACAGACACCATGCCATTGTTTTGCAGTCATCTACCAATGCCTATCTTGAACACGGCCCTTGCAGTACAATTTACAAGAATTTTCCTGTAAATCAGTGATATATTCCTACGCTGGCAGTGCAGATGCCTATTGCACAGACTCATGCATGAAATGATATCCACACACATACGTCATCAGACTTAAAGTTACCATACCGCAACAAAAATATGACAAATTTTAAAATAATAAAAACACTGACAACCACAGTGACGCAGTGACTTCACCAGCGGTGAAATCACTCCATCACATTTTGTTTTGTGTGTAGGCGGTCCATCAACTTATAGGCTCTGCCTTTGATGGACTGCCCAATTGTAATGTCTACATTGTATATTAAGCATGAAATAAATAATCTTGAATCTTGAACCCACAAGCATTCTAAATTGCGTTAACTTTAGTAGCAATTAATTTGATCGTCTTACGATTGAGAGTTTAAATTCAGTTAAGGTAAATTGTGAACTGCCAATGCAGATTACAGTGCCAGTGGACTAATCTTGGAGTAGCCGTGCATAGGCAAGAACATGCACAGTAGCGACTCCAATTACCGGTAGATAGGTCTCTGCTATCCACATCCGCATTTTTGTGGTAACGTAGAAAAGGAGATTCGAGGAGCAATTAACACAGAAAATGATAACAACAGTAATAAGACCAACTACGACTTCCACAAGTCAACATGTATTGTCCAAGTACCGGTTTCTAATAGGTTATGGAAGTTTTGCGGATTGCATAAGAATTTAAAGCTTTTGTCACGAAATTGTTTCTATCTAGTAATTGGCAAGTCCTAAGTGAAATAAAACATGAATACAAATTTTTAATTCCTCCAAATAAATTTAGTGTGTGCAAAACAAAATATTGGTTTTCAGGGAGTTTTTGTATACTTAGGTACCATTTTCTAACAGGGATGTAAATCTGTTATTTCTATAGCAACGAGATGGTGATATGATGCCAATGTCTATGATATATGATAATAACGTAGTCAGTTATATGAGCCACTCGTTGAAGGTTGTTAAGCCTGATGCTTGGTCTCGATGTGAGACCAAAAGTCTGAATGATCTGGACTGGAATTTTCTTCCCTTTTATACCCTTGCTGTGGATTGAGTCGATCTTGAGTAAATATGGGCAAAAAAGAAGCAGATTGGCAGTTCCCCCGTTTGGAATTTTTGGGGGTTTGGCGGCCTGGTCAAACATTTTACCGGTTGACCTGTTTTGGCGGCCTGTGACCGTTTTTTGGCAGTTGTGACTTTTTTAATGGTTGTGCCAGTTTTGGCGGCTTGTGACCATTTTTTGGCGGTTGTGATAATTTTTACCGGTTGTACGTTTTTTGCAGGTTCTGCCATTTTTGGTGGTTGAGCAACTTTTTTGGTGGTTGTGGTCATTTTTACCGGTTGTGAGTTTTTTTATCAGTTGTGTCCATTTTGGCGGTTCAGGATTATTTCCCGGTTGTAGGTCATTTTGGTAAAAAGTTTCCAAGGGTTTCTGAAGGTCAAGATCGTAGAGGTATTGCTCCTTTAGTGGAGATTTTTTGCCTGCTTGTATGGGTAATGATCATGAGTGGTCATCACTGTTTTTGATTCAGACTTCATGGCGTTTCGTTCCTTGAGCGGAACTCATCAGAGGCGAAGTTTTGTCAACTGGGAGTGGGCATTCTTGGTTCCACTTTGTTCTGATATGGCAACTATGGTGTGGGTGTTTGGACTGATAGACAAGGTGTGCGTGGGACATCCTTGCCCAGTCTAGATGGTTTGGTGTATTCAACGGTGAATTATGTATCACAGTTACACAGTCAAAATCAAAAGTGGTTAGATATTGAAGTTATGTACATTTTTGTTTCAAAATTTGTTTTGAAAAAATAAAATGAATAAAATAAAGAAGCACGACAACTCTGTAAGTTATGCGTCTTTGTTGTTCTTTTATTTGTGCTGAAATCCACGTAGAGGTGCCATATTGAAGAGCATATTTAAAAGATGCGAGGTGATGACAATGGGTATGATGTCAATGTGTGACGTCTATGGCGATGATGATCACGTCGCCAAATGCGTAGAAACATATAATCTGGCTGAAGAGATCGATTCTTAAGGACACCGTAGGATTAAAAGAATAATAACAACATACTGGGCGTGTCCGCCCGTGGTTGGCGTGTTGGTCCAGGGAAATGGCGTCCCTTATCCTGCTGGGTTTGTGCCTATAGGCTCCATCAGGTGGGGCTGGTGTATCCAATGACATTCTTTCTGTGTTCTCCATGAGGTGGAGTTTTCATCGTCCAGGTCTGATGAGAATACCTATGGCGGTTTGATATCAATCAGATGTCATTGGATTCTGATTTTAGAGGGGCGTAGTTTCCCCTACATACTTATGGATGGTTATTGCCGGTTCTGCCATTTTTGGCAGTTGGGCAACCTTTTTTGGCGGTTGTGGTCAACTTCACCGGTTGTAATTGTTACCGGTTGTTTTGGTGGCATTCAGGTCGACAAATCCTCAAAAATTCCAAACGAGGGAACCGCCAATCTGGTTCTTTTCTGCCCATATTTAGTCAAGATCGGCTCAATCCACAGGCTCGCCCAGCAAGGGTATAAAAGGGAAGAAAATTCCAGTCCAGATCATTCAGACTTTTGGTCTCACATCGAGACCAAGCGTCAGGCTTAACAACCTTCGACGAGTAGCTCATATAACTGACTACGTTGTTATCATCTGTCATTTCATAATTGATTCATCCAGCAAACCGTTGCCACGGGAAACAGAGATAGTCACAATACCTCCGCTGTCCACACTCAGTCTAAACTCAGTAGGTTCGGACACGCAAGCCGCCAGGTCTACACAGACCTGAATGCCACCAAAACAACCGGTAACAATTACAGCCGGTGAAGTTGACCACAACCGCCAAAAAAAGTTGCCCAACCGCCAAAAATGTCAGAACCGGCAATAACCATCCATAAGTATTTAGGGGAAACTACGCCCCTCTAAAATCAGAATCCAATGACATCTCAGATTGATATCAAACCGCCATAGGTATTCTCATCAGACCTGGATGATGAAAACTCCACCTCATGGAGAAAACAGAAAGAATGTCATTAGCTACACCAGCTCCACCTGATGGAGCCTATAGGCACAAACCGAGAAGGATAAGGGACGCCCTTTCCCTGGACCAACACGCTCACCACGGGCGGACACGCCCAGTATGTTGTTATTATTCTTTCAATGTCTATGATATGACAACAGGAGAGTATGTCTGCAGAAATAATGATACAATCGCCGCTAAAATTGGAGTACAACTTAATTTATTGTAGTAAATCTAGATCTGGGCAAATTCCATTTTTCCTAATACTCGGTACATAGACAGCAGCAGCACTATTTTCAAAATCAAAAGGCTGTATCCTTGCTTTGTAAAGTATTAAATCTGGTGCTTAAAATGAAAATAAGTATTGTTTTGCATAACATAAAATGTTAAAATCAAGCCTGGAAATAAGTTGCCTGTCAAGAAGGACATTGTCAGTCACCAAACTATCAAACTGTGAAGTAGAATAGTGTTGACAGGCAGCAAATTCTGGATGTCCGGTACTAAGTAGCTGGTTCCTGACAAATTATTGGACACTGTTGAAAAAGTTATTTCCAGGCCCGAAAATTGTTTTCGTTTTTACCATATAGACAAACTATGGCCCTGTTTGGATTGGGCATGTGCGTGAAAAAATCAATCTACACTCGAAAACAATATAAGCACCCCATGCCACTTCAGTGCATCTGTAGAAATTAGTTATTAGCTAAGGCCAAGTGAGATTATGCTGTGGCGACCGTCCGTCGTGTGTCTGTCGTCCGTCAACTTTTCCTTTAAACTTCTTCTTCTCAAGAACCACTGGGGCAATTTCAATTATATTTGGCAGGAAGCATCCTTAGGGCATAGGGATTCAAGTTTGCTTAGATAAAGCCGATCGGCCAATTTGGCTGGCAGCCATCTTGGATTTTGACCAATTTTAGGAAACATCTTTGAAAATCTTCTCCAAAACCGCTTGGGGAATCGATTCAAAATTCATGAAACATCATCTAGGGAAAGCTGGAGAGGGATGCACGCTTACGCGTACCAATCCACCATCCTTCTACCAAAGGTCTTGGTGAAGATCAGGGAGGAGCAGTGCCTGGTCCTGCTAATAGCACCATATTAGCCCAGCAGGTCATGGTTCACGGATCTTCTGGATCTGCTGGTGGACAATCTAGTGCAACTGCCCAAGATTCCGAACATAATTTCGCAGGCCAAGGGCCACTTCCTACACGAGCGGCCCAAGATGTTCAAATTGACTGCATAGACGTTCCACGTCGGAAGGCTTTTTCGCAACAGGCTGCGAGTTTCATTGCAGTCGTGAGGTCAGCCTTCAAGTCATATAACCACATGGTTAACAAATTTGCAAAATGGTGTGAAGGAAAGGATATTGATCTCTTTCAATCCACTATTCAGCAAATAGCAGAGCTATTTACAGGATTAGCTCCTGTCACGATTGCTGGATACAAGTCAGCTTTGGCATCAGTTATTCCATGTCTAGCCAACAAGGATAGTCCAGAGGTGGCCAAGTTAAATGTGATGGTGAAGAGAATGAGCATCTCCGACCGAGGCAACCAGTAGTCATTCCAGCCTGGAGTCTATCTTTGGTGCTTAATGTGCTAGCCAAGCACACTTTCGAACCTTTGGGTTCAGCTAGTCTAAAGCATCTGAATCTTAAGGCGGTTTTTCTATTGGCAGCTTCCTCAGCTAGAAGGCACAGTGAGATCCATGCGCTTTCAGCAGAGGAACCGATTTATTGTCTCTGGAGAGGGTCTGCGATTGCTGCCAAGAGCAGAATTTTTGTCAAAGAATCAATCTTTGAAATATCCCAGCAAACCGATCGGTATACCGAAACTAACTAGGTTTGATTGTGATGCCAGTGCCTGTTGTCCAGTCCGTACTTTGACTAAGTACAAAAAACCGGACAGACTCTCTACGGTCAAATGATAGACATCTGTGGATCTGCCATAAGAAGCCATATGGTGCCTCATCCATGGATACTATGTCTCGTTGGGTGGTAGGATGCATTCAGACGACCCATGAGATTGCGACTGGGCACCAGGTGCAATGTGCTAGGGCTCATGATGTTAGAGGAATTGTTTCCTCGACTGCCCTATTCAATGGTGTCCCATTAGAGGACATCATGGACATTGCACAATGGCACTGTGAGTCCTCTTTCACGGATTACTATATGAGGGACATGTCAGACTCTGCCAATCCACTCGCTTTAGCTGTTTTGAAACGATAGTCTAGTGATCACACTGCTCATCTCCTTTTGGTAACTTTGAAAAACAGAAGTAGTTAGAACAGACATGGTCAGGTGAGAGGATTTCAACCGTATGTGACACGTTTGGTCGAAAGTGTGTTGGTTGGTGGCACCACGTCTGGAATCCATAATTCATGAGGTAATTCAAGTTTGACTTTTTTTGTATTATGTTTATATATCATGATCATTCATCTTATATATTCATACTCTTTCCCAGGCTTATGTGTGTCAAGAGCTGTTAACCCTCTTGGCACACTTGTGAGATGCATGTTCGTTAGTTCTCTCCCTTTTTTTTGGAAAGGGGGGGGGGTGTGAGCGGTGATGCGGATGTGATTTGGTCCCAAACTTATCGCTCCTTCTAGGCCTCTCTGTGACAAGTTTACGTCGTCTTTCTCTGGGGGCAAAACAGGCTTTCTATCGCTTGCCCGTCCCTAAATCTGGTGTTATCAATAAGTAATGTAATGGTAAGTATTGATCGAAGGAGAATGAAGGAAATTTAAATTTCCCTTTCTCCAAGATCTAACAATACTTAGCATTACATTACGGACCCTGCCTCCCAGACCCACGGAGGCAAGCCATGAGTTGTCTCTTGTTTGGTAGCTATGCAAACAATGTGGGCGTCTCTGGCAGGCGAATACCCGGTTGTTGGGAACCGGGTACCAAGTTGCAGGGGCCTGTAGAGCTTTCTAAATCTAGATTCCTAGTGCACAGCTTCAGTTGAGCTGTTTATCAATAAGTAATGTAATAGTAATTATTGTTAGATCTCGGAGAAAGGGAAATTGAAATTTCCTTCAATCCTCTCATAATATACCCATGGACACATAAATAGGTAAAAGGCTAAGTTCGTCCATTAATGTAACTCTAACTCTATACTCACAAGATTCTATACTAGCTATAGGCTTAAAGTACCCTCTGAAGCCAGATCATCATCAGTTTCAGTAGTGTGTGTGTGTGCGTAGCAAATCTCTGAGGTCGAGAGGTTCACACTAAGGCTGGGCGATATTGGCTTTTTGAAGACGAAAAAGATATCTAGGAAAATACCGCGATATCCTGATATATCCTGTAGAAGGCGGATGTAAAACTATCCTCATGGCTTGAGGATAAGGTCTATTTTAAAATGTGTAATAATTGCCACGAAACCCCAACTCTCATGAAAATCCTGCCTCATACCACAAACGGAGCAGCTACAACATTACTGATAGCAGCCCAGTAGCTTAGATTAAATTGATCTCAAAATCCTACGTGAAATATAAACAAAGCCTAAGATTCGTATTCTCTGTTTTATTCAACCAGTTGATAAATTTCTGTTGTAAAACGGACAATCGCCCTTTGCAAAGGGGAAACCCCAAAGTTCAAATCTGACTGGATAAGATGGAAATGGGTATAAAGACACATTCCTCTAGTCAAATATAGGTAAATATTGACAAGTATTTTGCAGTCGAATGTACTATTTTCATCTGGCAAATAATCAGTTACATTTATCTATAGGTCGCCAATTGAACACGCACTAGATCCGCATTTCCAGTAAATTTGGCTGTCTGATTGATTAAGATTCACTTTGACAGCTATGTACTTGTCTAAATGTAAATATCATAAAAATTTTATCCATCACTTTTCATTTGTCTAACTCTGTTTGGTTTTGGTGAAAGTGTTGGGATTTGCGATTGTGTCTCATTGACTGCGTGCGCATTTTAGTTCTGAAATGAGTTGTCACTGTTGTCATCAATATACTTAAATCCAAATATTATGTACAGCTCGCAAGAGTAACATGAGAACTTCCGAGAAGTACAGCTTTGATGTTATCCCTTTCACTGATGAATATCTCATATCTCGTTTTCTAGGCACCCATACAGGAAAACTATTGAATATTTTGATATTAATTTGACTGGAAGCCATTGCTGCCTTAGAATAGCAATGGCTTCCAGCCAAATTCATTTCAAAACATTCAACAGAATAAGTTTTATATCTTAAAGAATATACCTTTTCCGTGATTTGTCGGCGAACAGGTTAACAAAACCATTTTTATTTCACAATTCAGATGACATAGCAAAGAGGTGATCACGCAGATATGAGCTCATCACAAAAGTTTACTCCTAGCGGCCGAGAGATGGAGGGCGGTGGAACGTTCCATCTGAAAACAAACAGGCGGGTGGAGATGGAGTTTCAGCAAGAGTTGAATGATATGATGAAAAAGTCAAGTATGCAGATAATGGCTAAGAAACAAGCAGTGAATATGTTACCTGAATCAATGGCTCAACAGACGGCCAGGTGAGGATGAGGGATGTGATCTGTCCGACTGTCACTCAAGTATCTGACATCATAACATGTCACTTGTTAGTTGCACCTTGGACAGATCTGGCTTTTACAATGTTCTAGCCAATGTATTAGCAAAATACCATTTTTGTTAGACAAGTAGTAAATATTTTAGCCACATTTTACTTCAATGTCAGTGAACATGTTTGCAGTCAGTCATCTTCTGTTAATACTATCAATTTTACAGTCCTGATTCAATATGGTCTTAATATATAAGAAAGGTTCTGAATATTTAGAAACTAATGTGACGGAAAGCCTTAGGCAGCAACAACTTTCAGTCATATTGGTTTCAAAATATTCAACAATGTAATCAGGAATTTTTGCAACGCTATTGTAATGCTGGAATTAGTCAGGATTCAGCCAATCAAGAAAATTTAATTAATTGTAATCAGTAGCCAATGATTTCGCCAATTCTGCTTTTCATTAGCCAGATTTCAGTTCTACTAGCATTTGACTAATTGGTTAATGGGTAGATCGATCCCTGAGTTGATGTCAAATTACGTGGGTCCGTCATGAACGGTTTACCAGTCTAACAGTAGTTCACACATGGATTACGATGGACTCCCTATTCCCAGCCACTACAAGTCCAGCATAGTCCCCGTTTGGACTAGTCTAACAGCAACTGTCTAAATTGTATGTCTTAATTGTGAATTTACAATTTACTAAAAATTCTGTTGAATGTTTTGAAACTAATTTGAGGCCCACAAGAGCTAGAAACTGAGGCTGGATTGTCTCATGAGCGGCAGGCCGTAACCCTTTGATGGTCAAGTCGACCAAATCTGGTCTTTGCAGTGGTCCTGAGGAACGTTTATTTGCAGGCCAAGAGAAGACTATTTTTGAAAATTTTGAACATTTTCCACTGAAATGACTGGCTCGATGATAACTGAGCCAGTCATTTCAGTGTTAAATTTTTAACAAATAGTCTTCTCTTTGCCTGCAAATGGACATTCAGTGAGTAAATAGTTTTATTTTCTTGACCAAATTTGACCATTAAACGCTTAATAGAGATGGTGTTTATAGCAGGTTTGACTGTACCTGTATGTAATATATGGGCTAAAACTAATCAAATATAATCTGGTACTAAGTCACTAGGACTACTGGTAGGTGAATTTGCTGGTCATTAGTCCTACAAGCTGGTGACTTATCCAAGCCATAATCACAAAGTGAAATACATCATTCATACATATATTTTTGTTTTTAGAAAGATGATGCCAGAATTTAAAGCTGTGAAGAAACGTGACAAGCGAAAAACTCAACCTATGTTTCATGTAGATTTGATGAATGAACCCAAACAGGTATGTACGAAACTGAGATTTGGAAGCAGGAATCATTATTTCATTAAACAGATTTTAATAAAGTGACAGATTATAAAGTACAGCTAAAAATAAAAACAACTCAGATTTTGGAATCAGCAATCTACATCGTTAATCCCTATGGGATCTGGTGTGTGGGGTGGGTGTATCCCGTACTTCACTTGTTCTTTTTGTCAGGATCCTCATGGTATGGGGAAGAGCATGTATAGTTTTAAAGGATGATAATAACAATGTAATCAGATATGTAGAGCTTGTTTACGGTTTGGAAGCCTGGTGCGCTTGGTGTCTTGGTGAGACCAAAGGTCTGAATGATCTGGACTCATTTTTCTGTCCTTTATATACCCTCATTGGATGAGTGTGGAAATTGAGAAATTCTTGACCAAATATGGGCATTGGAAATGGAGATTACCGGTTCTCCTGTCTGAGATTTTGCCGGTACAGACTCTTGGTGGCTTGGCCAAGTTTTTTTGCCAGTTGACCTACTTTTACCGGTTGTGGATCAACTTTTTACCGGTTGTAAAATTTTAACCGGTTGTGCCCTTTCTGGCGGTTGTGAAACATTTTTGCCGGTTGTGAAATTTTTGGCAAAATTTGCCGTTGCAAACGTTTGTGTTTGTTTTGTTACGTTTTCCCAACCATTTTTTATAAGAATGTTTCTGTGGGCTACTGCTGAGTTTGGACTAGCGTGTTGGCCCGCTTGTTGGGTGGTGATCATAGGTATGTCATCACTAAGTTTCTTTGATTCAGACTTTGTGGCGTTTCGTTCTTTGAGCAGAACTCATCAGAGGCAAAGTTTTTTTGTTAACTTTATGGTGGTGCTGTTGGGCTGCACTGTTGATGTGTATTTTGTCTGTAAAACGTGCATGTGAATGTGGTGATGTCCAGTATGTGAGCGTATCGTGGTGATGTCCAGTATGAGTGCTTATCATGGTGATGTCCCGTATGTGTGTGTATCGTGGTGATGTCCAGTATGTGTGCATATCGTGGTGATGTCCAGTATGTGTGCATATTGTGGTGATGTCCAGTATGTGTGCATATCAGGCTGATGTCCAGTATGTGTGCGTATCTTGGTGATGTCCAGTATGTGTGCATATCATGGTGATGTCCAGTATGTGTGCATATCATGGTGATGTCCAGTATGTGTGCGTATCATGGTGATGTCCAGTATGTGTGCGTATCTTGGTGATGTCCAGTATGTGTGCGTATCATGGTGATATGCCGTGTGTGTGTGTGTGCGCGTATCTTGGTGATGTCCAGTATGTGTGCATATCATGGTGATGTCCAGTATGTGTGGGTGTATTGTGGTGATGTCCAGTATGTGTGCTTATCATGGTGATGTCCCGTATGTGTGCGTATTGTTGTGATGTCCAGTATGTGTGCATATCATGGTGATGTCCAGCATGAGTGCATATTGTGGTGATGTCCAGTATGTGTGCATATCGTGGTGATGTCCAGTATGTGTGCGTATCGTGGTGATGTCCAGTATGTGTGCGTATCTTGGTGATGTCCAGTATGTGTGCATATCGTGGTGATGTCCAGTATGTGTGCATATCAGGCTGATGTCCAGTATGTGTGCGTATCATGGTGATGTCCCGTATGTGTGCATAAAATGCTGATGTCCAGTATGTGTGCGTATCGTGGTGATGTCCAGTATGTGTGCATATTGTGGTGATGTCCAGTATGTGTGCGTATCATGGTGATGTCCAGTATGTGTGCGTATCATGGTGATGTCCAGTATGTGTGCGTCTCATGGTGATGTCCAGTATGTGTGCGTATCATGGTGATATGCCGTGTGTGTGCGTATCATGGTGATGTCCAGTATGTGTGTGTATCTTGGTGATGTCCAGTATGTGTGCGTATCATGGTGATATGCCGTGTGTGTGCGTATCTTGGTGATGTCCAGTATCTGTGCATATCATGGTGATGTCCAGTATGTGTGCGTATCATGGTGATGTCCAGTATGTGTGCGTATCATGGTGATGTCCAGTATGTGTGCGTATCATGGTGATGTCCAGTATGTGTGCGTATCGTGGTGATGTCCAGTATGTGTGCATATCATGGTGATGTCCAGTATGTGTGCATATCATGGTGATGTCCAGTATGTGTGCATATCATGGTGATGTCCAGTATGTGTGCATATCTTGGTGATGTCCAGTATGTGTGCATATCATGGTGATGTCCAGTATGTGTGCGTATCTTGGTGATGTCCAGTATGTGTGCGTATCATGGTGATGTCCGGTGTGTGTGGGTGTATTATGGTGATGTCCAGTATGTGTGCATATCATGGTGATGTCCAGTATGTATGCATATCATGGTGATGTCCAGTATGTGTGCATATCGTGGTGATGTCCAGTATGTGTGCATATCATGGTGATGTCCAGTATGTGTGCTTATTGTAGTGATGTCCAGTATGTGTGCATATTGTGGTGATGTCCAGTATGTGTGCATATCATGGTGATGTCCAGTATGTGTGCGTATCGTGTTGATGTCCAGTATGTGTGCATATTGTGGTGATGTCCAGTATGTGTGCATATCGTGGTGATGTCCAGTATGTGTGCATATCGTAGTGATGTCCAGTATGTGTGCATATCGTGGTGATGTCCAGTATGTGTGCATATCGTGGTGATGTCAAGTATGTGTGCATATCGTGGTGTTGTCCAGTATGTGTGCGTATCGTGGTGATGTCCAGTATGTGTGCGTATGATGGGGTATTGTCAAAGAATCACAGAAGAGACACACAATGTGGTGAGTATTATGGGCAAACACTGCACTGCACTTTTCGCAGTAAAACGATGCCATACTTAGGAATATTTATAGAGTAATGGCGTGAAAGGGGTGCTTAGTGATAACAATAGTTATGACGTCATCCTTTATGACATCAGCGGCGAAAGTGACGACGTCGCTAAAACATGTATGCTTATACACATACTGATTTAAAAAATGAGTTGGGGAGAGCACCTTTTTCTAAAAAGAATAATAACAATGTCTTGGACCTGTCTTTCCATGGTGGGCATGTTGGTCCAAGTGAACCTGCTGGGTTTGTGCCTATTGGCGCCATTGTGTGGAGCTGGTGTATCCAGTGACATTCTTTTTGTCTCCTCCATTGGGTGGAGCTTTCATCGTCAGTGTCTGATGATAGGACCTGGATTATTCCGAACTTCATGTCATTTCTGGAATGTCCTTGTCTGTTGAAAGGCCTGGCTACTGGGGTGTCATATCTCTTGCTTCTGTGGAGATTTGATATTGATCTCAAATATTCTTGTATTCGGATCCTGAAGGTGCGTAGAGATTCTTCCACATGAGTGAATGTCACTGGATACTACTAGGCTTGCGCAATTTTTCGATTTAATTGTGAAGTTTGATTTATTTTTAAATCGCGATTTTTATTGAGGAAAAATCGGAAAATCGTCAAAAATTTCATGTTTGTTTAAAATCTGAAGTTTGTACATTTCCGTCGCATCTTATCAGTACATGAGTGCAATTATAATTGAGTCATGCCTGTGTTCATTGTGTCTATATCCCGCCATGCCATGCACATGTCAAATAATTACTAATCACAACACAAAGCGCTACAATAAACAAGCTAACAATAGCGAGGTAACACCTTTGTCATTGAAAAAACCAGCTAGTTACTCCGTCGAATCGCCATATAATTTTCTTTCTTTTGCTGATGACCCTGAGTCTGTCGTGAAATGCCAAGTATATACTTAGCTGCGGAGTGTTAGGCAATAATCAGTGAACATAATTCTTTTTAATTCTAGAGGTGGCAATTTCAGGCGGTGTAATAATTTTTCCTTTTTGATTCAGTTGTCATGTCTAATTAAAGAAAATAAAGCAACAGCATTCCAGATTGTTGTATTTTGAACTGTGCGTTCTGTTGATTACTCTTAAAAGTAAATTGTACATTCTGAAAGCAACTATAAACTATAAACTAGTTTGATACAGACATTAAAATCGACTTGATCCATCCAGTGGTTCGTGTGATATCAGCATCTACGCAACATTCCTGTATGTGTGCATATCATTTTGTGTGCGACAGATTTGAACAGATTTGACCCCTCATTTTATGTGAATTAATATTGTCTGGTATGAAGACAGTAGCGCTCGTGTCCTTTTAAGTTTCAATTATTTCTACCACCATATTCTGGTGGAAATCACTAAGCCAATGGCTACTCAATACATACAAGAAACTTTTCTCGATCTCGTATCGAAGGAGATACGAATGAGCTACCATCCTATGTATGTGGATTGCGCAGTATCTCCCTGGTTATTAATATTAGCCTCTTCGCATTACTCCGGTAATGACCTAAACTCGTCCTACAAAGGGAGGCTATAAGCGGAAGCTGATACATCACGTAATTTATATTTTTTTCTCGACGACATTTAATGTAAAATTTTGATGAAATAAATGATGTTTTTTATTAAACTATACCCAATATTTAGGCGGAGTAACTATTTGGTTTTCTCAATGACAAAGGTGTTACCTCGCTATAATGTTGCGATTGGATTTCTAAAATGTTTGTAAGATTTGCAAAGAAATTTGAGTTAAATGTAAAATTTTGAGCTTTTGAAAAAAGCTGTTAGGTTTATAGAGAAATTAATTTCTTATGGTTTGTCACCTAACTTGTGTGATAATGTGTATGTGTGTGTGTGTACATGTGTGTGCATGCGTGCGTGTGTGCGTGTGTAAGATATTCAACAGGTGTATAGGGTTTTTTAAATTGAGACACTAACATTGCAAGTTAATGGGTTAACTCTTTAACACTCAAGTTGGCCAAGAACAGCTTCTGCTGTAGTCTTGAGAAATGCCCATTTGTCAACCAATGAAGACTATTTTTGAAAATTTACCACTCAAATGACTGCCTCAATAACCGAGTCAGTCATTCCAGTGATAAATTTTCAAAAGTAGTCCTGTTTCTCTGTTTGTTTTCGTATTAGTGTTGAGATTCCCGCACTTCGCGTTGTAATTTGAGGGTTTTCTCATTGAAAATGTAAATTTGCAGACGAAGAGAGGACTATTTTTGAAAATTAACCACTGGAATGGCTGGGTCAGTTATCGAGCCAGTCATTCCAGTGGTAAATTAAAAAAAATGGTCTTCCCCTGGTCTGAAAATGGACATTTCACAAGACCACTGCTGATGACGTTTTTGGCTGATTTGATCGTTAAAGTGTTTTAAAGAGACCCGCTGCTTATAATGTCCATTTATTTCTTTTCAGATTGATTTATTACGTGTATTGTTGTATTGTAGGGGTACCAACAAATTATATCTAATGTGCCGCCGTACAACCCGCTGGATAAGCTACATGGGGGAGTAGATGTGAAACCATCAGAGCTTACTAAGAAATTTCCATATTGCAAGACAAAGCTTGTAACTACTGAAGGTCTGTAATGCAATGAATCTTTCCAGTTTTAGCTATGCCCCATCCATCCCTAGTTAAGCTCCACCCACATTTCGCCCTCGTTGGAATCGATCGATCCCAGAACGCCATGACTCAATTTTCAGGGAACTATACAGGTAAGCTGTTGAATGTTTTGAAACTAATTTGACTGGGTGCTGTTGCTGCCTGTGGCAGCAACAGCGCCCAGTCAAATTAGTTTCAATATATTCAACAGAATCTTTATTAAATAGTAGACACAGTTCGTACAACAACACTTAATCTATCACCAATTATACGTTCGTGACATACTTATCTACATCATTGATTATGATGTCATTGATTATGATGTCATCCTACACATCACATAGTTGATTATGACTTCATATGATGGATCGTTAAACTGGCAAGGTCCATATAGTGTACTGATATAACCTGTTACCCAATATGCAAAGTAGGCATGACCCTACGGGTCCCCAAAATATATTGATAACACATCACCAAGATCAACTATATCATTAGTTGTGATTCACAACTAGTAACTTGTCTGTTTGTCTGTCTGTTGGTCGGCCTGTCAAATACTTTTACATTTCTGACAAAGAATTGTATGTGACAACTATGACATGTTGCACTTGTTCAGCAAACAATGCCTAAAGATGGAATAAGTGGACACCTACCTAACTGAACCCTCCATGTTTACTTGTAGAATTGCAAGAGATGTCCTCCGGGAGCATCTACGGTAGATTCCGAAAGTTCTCTGTGTGAGAACTTTCGAACCCGAAAGTGTGTGTACGAGGAAAATACCCACCCTGGACCCTACTAGCACCTAAATAGGTTATTCAGCACTGGTAATGATCACTGTAGATCTAATATTATTGCTCATGTACAGTCAAGGGACAAGGTATGGTGTTTATTTATTCATCAATCAGTACCCGTTTAAGGGCCAAGACGGCCAAATATTACTTCTCTAGTGGTCTTGAGAAATGTGAATTTTTAGGCCAAGAGATTATTTTTTGTCGATCCCTGCGTGAAGCATATGATTGGTTAACTTGGCAATCAGAATGTCTGGTGTACAGTATCCGATCTTAGTATTAGATATGTTATATTTTTTCAAAATTTCCTGGAGGCTTGACATGCAAAAGTCCAGGCTATTAATTCATATCTTACACCTGAAATGGCTGACTTAATGACCAAATCAGTGATTCTAGTAGTAAATTTTTAAAAGTAGTCTTCAGCTGGCCCAGCCTGGCCTGCAAATGTTGATGGCCTAAGCAATTACTCGTACTATCTTGAGTGATCTTGACAGTTAAAACATTAATTTTAATATTCTGTGACTTTGTGAAGTAAATATAAATTTTATTGGCATTGAAAGTGGTCTTACTTAACCCTTTCACCGATGAATCTTTCAGTCAAATTGTTTTCAAAATATTTAGCATGTCCAGAGATATGATCCTTGGAATATGTCATCTGCAAAAACTCAGCAGCCAGACAGTTAAGGCATCAAGAGTTAAATATCATATGCAAATTATACACAAATTTAGCTTGATTTTCTTTCATATTCACTTGTAGTATATTATCTAGTGTTGGGAATTGGTTCTATTTTTGTGATCGATGATTGGTTTTATATACTAACCGATGATCAATTAATGATTGATCATAACTGGTTCTCATTTTTTACCCATTTTGAATGCAGTAATTATAGCATGTTCAAGGATAACTACCCCTTTCAAACAAAGTTGCAGGTATGACAGATTCTTAATAATTTAAGAAATAATATGTTGAATATTTTGAAACTAATTTGACAGGAAGCTGTTACTGCCTTATGGTATGATTGCTTTGAAATTAACATACTCTTTCAGTGCTGAAAGAATTAATGTCTTAGACTAAGGAGTAATACTATATAGTTTGAACAATTAAATTTAAATTCTTTTCCAAAAAGTATTCGTTTTCTAGCTTGACCAGTTAAAATATATTAATAACGTCAATTTATAAACAACCAAAATCGATTTCTGAAATCATGATTGATCTATTGGTTGAACATACAAACCAATCAATCATCGATCAAATCGATTAATCGGAACAACACTAATACTATCTAACTGCTGTTGACAAACTGTACAATGATCTCTACATTTGATTTATTTTTTGTAATTTGTAGAACTTGTTTCTGCATTTCAGATTTAACGAGAGCTCATATCACCTCTGTTGGTGTTGTTCCAACAGCCAGGCAAAGGTTTGTGTTTATGATTGATAATGCAAAGTTATATAGTTCATTTCAACAGGTAATTTACAGACTTGTTTGCATTTCAAAAATATATTTTGAAAGCATACCCCGTGGTATTGCCAATAAACCTTTCCAGTTTATCCATCCATCATATGACAGCTCAATCAACTACGTGACATGTAGGATGACATCATAATCAATAACGTCATGAATGATGTAGATGAGTTCGTCAAGAACGCATAATTGGTGATGGAATAAGCGTTGTTGTGCGTATTGTATGTCTTTACTAATTAATAAACATGCTAATAGGCAACAACAGTACCCAATCAAATTAGTTTTAAAATCTTCAACAGCTTACCCGTATAGTTCTCTGGACATTGACAGTCAGTGCATTCAGGGATCGATTGATCCCATCATGAGTGAGGTGTGGGTGGAGCTTAGCTAGAGATGTGCAGGGAATAGCTAAAACTGGAAAGGACCATTTGGCTTGCAGACAGCTGGGATTTTCTGAAATTTCCAATAAATTCTTTAACAGATTTCTCCTGAACTGCATTGCAGATTTTAACCAAACTTTGCCATTAGCACCATAATGTTGATAGACTCTGGATCTTGCTACGAGTTAAGAAGGGATCCAGTCTGTATTCAAATACATGTCCCCTTTTAACCATTTAATCACTAAATTTGCAATCCAAATGAAGACTATTTTTGAAAACTTGCCACTGAAATGGCTGGCTCAGTTATCGATCCAGTCATTCCAGTGGTAAATTTTCAAAAAGTGTTCTCTTGGCCTGCAAATGGACATTCCTCAGGACCACTACAGAGGCCGGTTTTGGCTGGCTTCATTGTGAAAGTGTTTATACAGCATTTGTTGTATCTAGTGTGTTTAACTATGCAAGAGCGTTTCTTAGCCCGTTAACGCTCAAGCTGCCCAAAACGGCTTCTGCAGTGCTCTTAAAAAATGCCCATTTGTAAACCAAGACAAGACTACTTTTTAAAATCGACAAACCAGAATAACTGACTTGATTAACAATTTGATGACTAAAAGGTTAATTATTATTATATCTTTTTGTTTTCATATTAGTGTTGAGATTCCCGCACTTCGAGTTGTAATTGAAGGTCGTCCTGCATCTGCCATGAGGGATGCTGCGGCCTTGGCAGAAGTACAGTCTGTGAGTGGTGTTATTTAGGCCATCCATGAAAAAGATTTTGTTTCCTGCAAACCGGGTGAAAAAAAGATTTCTTTTGGGAGGGAGGAAATTCTGTCTTTTTCAGTTATTAATTTATTTTTTTAAATATTTGTTTTACACATATTTGACTTAATGGCCATTAAATACGGTTGTAATTGTCAAATTTGTCATAAAGGGACTCATATTGCATACAAATGGCATTAAAACGTTGTAATTTGTATAGTTTGACAAATTTGTGGATGTTTTAATAATAATGCAGGGTGGAAATCTTTTTTTATTCACGGCCGGGTGAAAAAAAAAGAAAGATTTTACCCAGAAGGTTTACAGGAAACAAAACTATTTTTTATTTTGTCCTTATTGCTTAGCCAATATTTGGTGAGGTGTGGGGGTGGTGAGGGGGTTGGGGTGTGTGTATGTGTGGATGGGGTGTGTTGTAGTAGCGGACATCTAATCCATTTGTAGTATTGTTACTGAATCGTAAATAGAAGGATCTGTCTCTAGTTATGCCATGCATATTTCTATCTATGCTCCGCCCACAAATTATACGTTTTGGAATCAATTTATATACTTTGAATCCTGAATTCTCAGACTAACAATTTCAAGGTAATTATGCTACACGTAACCTGTTGAATATTTTGAAAGGAATTTGACTAGAGATGTTGCTTCATATATCAGCAGCAGCTCCGAGTCAACTTAGTGTCAAAATATTCAACAAAATCTTTATGAGATTGTAAATTCAGCAAAGACGCCTTTATGATAGAGTTTTCGAATTTTGTGACGGAGCTAAATCATGTTGATTGTGATGTTACCTAGTGGTGCAATGGACCTTTCCATTTTTAGCTATGCTCCGCCCATCTTTAGCTAAGCTTGACCCACATTTCGTCGTGTATATTATAGTGCAAAGACATAATCATTAGAAACACGGATGAGTGAAATATCAGTACTAGCCTTGCATTCAGCGGGGAAAACGTTCCATAGCACTGTGCATGCATAATCAGTGTTTTTCTCTGTGTGTATAATCTATGATGTAATTAAACCTTTCATGCTGAAGACGGCCCAAACTGACCTCTGCAGTGGTCTTTGGAAATGTCCATTTACAGGCTAAGAGAAGACTGCTATTGACAATTTTACCACTTGAATGACTGGCTCGGTAACCGAACCAATCATTCCAGCGATACATTTTCAAAAGTAGTCTTCTCTTGGCCTGCAAAGGTACATTCAATAAGCAAATAGTTTGGAATTTCTGACCAGATTTAGTCATTAAAGGGTTAATGTGAAAACAGCAGATTGTCAATAGTTTGTAGATTTAGCAAAATGTTTTAATACATTTTCCCTACTGAACACAAGGCAGGGAATGCAAGAAATGTGTAGAATGTTGCACTGAAAATAATGAACATTTTCTTATACCAGAAAACTAAATCTTGATTTAGAAATTATGCACTGACATGGAAATATGCAGAGAATGAAGGGATCTGGTCTGTCACTCAACTATCGGATGCCATAATCAAAATGCCTCCCTTGTTAGCTGATGTCACTATCTAAATGATTTAGCCATATCACGAAAGTAATAATAATAATAATAATAATAATAATAATAATAATAAAATAAATAACATGGCAACAGCACGATAATAGTTTTGCAACACTAGCTCAATCGAATGTGCTCTTTGTGACTTTATAGGGAACATTGTGTTGAATATTTTCAAACTAATTTGACTGGAAGCTGTTGCAGCCACAGCATCCAGGCTAATTAATTTCAGAATATTGAGCAGTTTTCCTGTATAGTTTTCCTGAAATTGTCATGCTGGAGTTTCAAATGTTAAAGTGTTATAGAATGCCCTAAAATGCATCTAATTCCAAGCAGCGTAGATTGTACTTGTCTCTTTAAACAGGCTAATCTGAAAGAAGATGTGGAACCAGTTGATTCCACCCCAGCGGAACATCCACCTGAAACTATACCAATATCAGTAGAATCCGTTCCGCCAAGGTTAACTGGAATTTCAGTTCTCGATGAGAAATTGCCGAAACCTGCCATTCTTGGTGCCACAGGCACAACAACTCCGGCAGTTTTTAGTATGCGACGGAAGCCACCAGCAAGACCTAAATCTAAATGTTTCCGTCCAAAAAGTACGAGTAGGTTTATTGTCATAATGAACTTCTATTTTATCATTAACATTTTCATTTATTTGTTTTAATTTAACCATTTAATGTCTAAATTTGGTCAAGAAAATCTAAATATAGCTGTATTAGATATCCCTTTTCAGGCTAAGAGAAGAGTATTTTTGAAAATTTATCACTGGAATGGCTGGCTCGGTTACCGAGCCAGTTATTTCAGTGGTAAATTTTCAAAAATGCTCTTCTATTGGCCTGCCAATGGACATTCCGCAAGACCACTGCAGAGGCCGGTTTTGACCGGCTTTGTCATGAAAGGGTTAAGAATTTAGTGGCCGGGCCTAATTGAAGTAGTTAACTTCAATGAAATTATACTAGTATGTAAAGCAGAGATGTTTTCGGTATCATACATGTAGCTATTTTGTTAATTTTTAGAATTTGTCATATTCTCGTGATTAATCTTTAAACACTCAACATGGCCAAAAATGGCTTTTGGAATGGTCTTGATGGTAGTCCATTTGTAGACCAAGAGAATGCGAATATCTGAAACTATTTCACGAATCACTGAGTCATTCCAGTGGTAAATTAAAAAAAATAATCTCTTAGTCTACAAATAGATATTTTCTGTGAGAAAATTTGAATGTTCTTGAACAAATTTGAGTGTTACGTGGTTAAGTATTGTCTTGGGAGTGTTATCTTCTCCTTCGATCAATACTTACCATTACATTACGTATTTAAAACAGAGCCCTAGGGTCTGATACCTTGATAAGCTCTAACCAGCTCCTGGAACCGGGTACCCGCCCTCAACAAATGGGTACCCGCTACCATGAGGCAATACTTTTGTTTGCATAGCAACGAGTAACAACGCCTTTTTTGTGCAGTGAAAATCTAAGTTTAGTGATCATCTTCTGTGCTTCTGTGCCTTTTCTGTTGACTGGATTGTAATTGGATTGCCAATGGATAACACTACTGAAGTCCAGGTTGGATTGTTCTAGCTGTAATCTACTTATAGTGGAGACTTTTTGTCTCTAAAATTTGTGTGTGTTGTATGTTCCATTTTCTGACCCTGGAACTGGGACGTATGAGACAGCGAAATATGCCGGTTATGATCGCCTCCTTTAATCCCCAATGGCGATCAGGCAGTATTATGAAATATTGTGTAGTTTCAGTTTTCTAACACTAAATTGACTTACGTCATTCAACTGGGTGGTCCGGGTGGGTGATGTCACACCCTTTTGGCTCGGATTATTTTGTAGAGGAAAATGTTTCTTTATAATGGTGCATCTTATTCTTGGTGGCTGCATCCGTTTTAGTACCAGAAGCTTATGAATTATGTCAAATTTTGCGTATATTTCTGTTTTGTTTGCAATGATCGGTTATTTCAAAATTCTTGATTAGGTGTGTGTACTGCGGCTCTACCGTGTTCTACAGTAGTAGCATTAATTCTTTCTGTTGTTTTCCTACTCATGTCATTTCAATGTCATTCATCTGTGTAGTATAATTTTGGAAATGATTCTTAAATTTACCGCGAATGTCTTCAATGCGGTTCCTGGTTTGTTTATACGTCCTGCAGGATCAATTATGGGTCTATGTTGGCCCTTTAATATTCTTATCACCAGCTTACGCGATCTTGATTGTAAGGTTTTTGGGTGTTGGGTGCTGGAGTGTTAACTTATAATTTATTGTCAAACTATTTGAAAGTTATTTGTCTGCCTTCCGTGCTGTGTTGAATCGCTTGTTTATTGAAGCCTTGTGCTTGTTTCACAGGCCATGCCCGCTCCTCCGTCCTGTGCCGAGTGACATAAGTTTGTCTAGGTCGCCTTTAAAGACCATGTCTGTTTCCGTTGCTTGAGGTCTAATGTTGATGACCGATGTGATTCCTGTTCAGTGTAGTCCATTGAATTAATGGTTATGTTCCTTTCCCAGAAGGAATTGGCTGGGTCTGATGCGGCATCAGGCGGTGCGAAAACAAATAGGGAAGCGTCTGTTTCGGCCCATGTGGGTGCTTCATGTCCGCAGTCAGAAGGTTTGGGAGGTGGCACCCCCTGCGTGGTTCGGGCCCGCTATGCAAGGCTTCTTGCCCGCTATGCAAGGCTTCTTGCCCATGCTGATGTCTTCTCTAATCCCGAAGAATGGTGCAACCTCTCCCCATGCTTGGTATGGATCCTGTCCTCGGACAGAGTTCTGGACTGGCTACCGGGGGTGCCATCTCATATGGTCCCCCTGGCGGTCCCATCAGGCTCTGGCTTGGCGGGTACTGCTTCTCAGTGGCCACATATTGGTGGTCCAGTAGCGGTAGCCGGTCCGTCAGGCATGGGCGCGTCCGCCAAGACAGCTCAAGTGTTTCCACATCTGGTGACGACTCTTCGGGGTCAGAGGATGAGGAGGCCGAGGAGGAGAGCTTGTTGCGGCCCGAGATATCGTGGGTGGAACGTATGGAGGTCGATTCCATCCTGGACGGAACCGCCCTCCATTTATCTTGTTTGGCGCAATCCATGGCAGCCGCTCCGCCCGTGGTTGAGGCTGCACCGGTACCGGGCACCCGTCCACTGCTGGTTGGTTTGCCACCAACTGACACAGTGACGGGTGTTGCTGTCCAGGTGTGGTACTCACCTATCTCACCTGGTCCAGCGACTACACACAGGGTGCCGTTGGCACCCGTATATGGCCATGGTTCTGGAACCGTCATGGGACCGCACAGTTTTCCGTGCGGACTTACACCATGGAACAGCTTGTTGCATGGGGTGGCAGCGGAACCACACAGTACTGGTGTTGTTGGCAATCCAACAGTGGCTCCTTGCAGGGAGGCCGTTGTTGGTAGACCTGTAGATACATCAATGGGTGATGTGTTTACGGGAGTGTCTTCCTCGGAATTGGACTGGTATGATGCTCTGGCTTGGCTAGCCAGGGTTGATCCATCTGTGGTCTAGACCACATCCGAGGAGGACATGCCCCATCCGTCGGTTGCATCCATATGGATGGGGTTCTTGCCAAGTTCAAAGACTGGCTGGAATTGATTTACGCAAAGGAGTTGTCATCGAAGAGCCAGCTCCCTGCGGCCTCTAGGGAGGTGTGGGCAAGGTGCTATGGTGCACTTCCAACGCTTACAAAGGATGACCATTGGGTCCTTGGAATCCCTAGTGCTGGAGGAGGTGACCCCGCTCAGGCACTAGTGGATTGGAGCCAAGTGCATTATGAAGAAGTGCTGGCCCTATGTGATGGTGTGAGAACAGCAATGAATGATGTTAATCAATCTTATCGTTCGCTTCAGTCAGTGGGCTGAAGCAGGTGTAGGCCACTATGTGCCACCTGCAGCGCTTTCATGCGTGAATGACGGCCTTGTGCTGTCAAGGGACACGCTGGCATGGGTGCATGCGCATGTGGCCAAATCGAGGAGGCAGATGGTCCTAGACCATATGCATCCTGCTTCGGCTGTTAGAGATAGGTTACTTGGGAGACCCCTGAATGGACCAAGCATCTTTGGTGGCCAAGCGCGAGCCATCTTAGAAGATTCGGCCAACATTGCGCAACTGGTGGTGAATATGTAACTAGAGCTAGTGCATCAAGTGCACACACTAGGGGTTGCATCCAAGCCGTCAGTCGCACAGCTTGTCTCCAAGAAGCAGAAGAAACATAAGAGCAAGGTAAAAGAGATGCATTAAGGGTATGGGCAAGGGTAAATCCTTTAAGGGTGGAAAGAAGGGAGCAAATCGTACCTGAGGGTATGGTAGCTCCCTTCGCATCCATCTGGATCACGCCCGTGCAACAGGAACAGAGGTTCCAGTCAGATAAGTCAAGCAGAGACCAACATTAAGAGAGGTGTGTGTGTGTGTGGGGGGAAGCGGATCACGAAGCAGATCACGAGCCAGACACCCTCCTTAGGCGTCAATGCTCCTATAGTGGGTGGAAGGCTCATGTGTTTCATCGAGGCTTGGCGAAGTGTGACATCAGACAGTCTGGTCTTGGGATGGATATCCCAGGGATACATTCCAGAGTGGTGGGACTCCCCACCCCTCGCCACAAAATCTGTCTTTGGCACCACTCCCATACCAAAGGATCTGAAGGGAGCAATAAAGCCAGCAAACCATACCACTCTGGGCGTCTATTCAGATATGTTCCTTGTCCCCAAGAGCACAGGGGAAGTGGAGACCTGTACTCAATCTCAGACCATTAAATTATTTTATCCATATGTCTCAGTTCAAAATGGAAACATTGAGGATAATAATGGCAGGATTGAGGAAAGGAATGTGTGTGTCAATCCATCTGTTGACAGCTCCAATGGTTTTCACCAGAGTGGTCCTTGCGGTGACAGCGTTTCTCAGAAAAGGGAACATGGTGCTTCACACCTACTTCGCTTGGCTTATTGAGGCGGACACGCCTGCCAGGTTAGAGATGGATATTGCCCTGACTCTGAAATTACTTTCAGATCTAGGCTGGATCGGCAACAAGGAGAAATCCGAGTTGACACCAACTCAACGCTTCGTC
This sequence comes from Chaetoderma sp. LZ-2023a, assembly GCA_034401795.1. Taxonomy (NCBI): domain Eukaryota; kingdom Metazoa; phylum Mollusca; class Caudofoveata; order Chaetodermatida; family Chaetodermatidae; genus Chaetoderma; species Chaetoderma sp. LZ-2023a. The sequence continues at coordinate 38,368,976 of CM067366.1, forward strand.
TATTTTGGGATGCGATTCGATCTCAAGGAAGGCAGGGTTTACCTATCAGAGCCCAGATTGGAGTCTCTGAAGGCCATCCTCAGGAGCTTTCTATTGGGAACCCACATTCAGGCAAGGAGGTTTCTTCAGATGCTGGGCATGATGGTCTCCATGGAGCAGGTGATCCCATACGCCGCTCTTATGCGGACACCTATCCAATTGTATCTGATATCTCTATGGACACAGAGAACAGAACCGCTGTCAAAACTGGTACCAGTTTTGGAGCCGATAGTGTTGCATCTTGCATGGTGGAAGGAGCATCAGAATCTCCTAGTTGGAGTTTTGCTTCACCTTCCCCACCCCAGCTGTCCTTGTACACAGATGCACAGATGGATGGGTGGGTGGGGAGCCTGCTTAGGAGAACACCAGCTTTTGGACATATGGACTCTTCAAGAGAATCGGCTGCATATCAATCTGTTAGAAATGATGGCAGTCGAACTGGCACTGGAGAAGTTTCTTCCCCAGAAATCAGGGGCACAGTGATATTGACACGGTCGGACAATTCGACAGTAGTATCATACATAAATCGCCAACGAAGGACCAAGTCTCCCACATTGTGCATGAAGGTGTGGCACTTGATACAATGGTGCAGAAATTCCTGTTGGGTTTGAAAGCAGCTCACATTCCTGGGCGATTGAACATCTGGCGGATGCTTTGTCTCGCAGACAGAGAATTCTGCCAACAGAATGGTCTCTCAACCCTCCAATTCTCTGAAGGATCTTTGAGCATTGGGGCAAACCGAACATGGACTTGCTCACCACAAAGGAAAATGCTCAAATCATGACTTATTTCTCGCTGATTCCAGATCCAAGTGCGGTCGATACAGATGCTGGTGATAAGTTGGAGGGATACATGCGTACACGTAAACACCCACCATCCTTCTTCTGAAGATCTTGGTGAAGATAGGGAGAAGCCATGCCTGGTCCTGCTAATAGCACCTTTTTGGCCCAGCAGGGCATGGTCACAGATCTTCTGGATCTGCTGGTGGACAATCCAGTGCAGCTGCCTGAGATTCCGAACATAATCTCCCAGGCCAAGGGCCACTTCCTACACGAGCGACCCGAAATGTTCAAATTGACTGCGTTAATGTTATCAAACAACGTACCACGTCGGAAGGCTTTTTCTCAACATACTGCGAGTATCATTGCAGCCGCGAGAAGGAGGTCAAACTTCAAGTCATATAACCACAAGGTTAACAAATTTGCAGAATGGTGTGAAGGAAAGGATATTGATCCCTTTCAATCCACTATTCAGCAGACTTTCTCTGTGAGCTATTCTATACAGGATTAGCTTCAGTCACGATTGCTGGATACAAGTCAGCTTTGTCATCAGTTATCCCTTGTCTAGTCAACAGGGATAGTCCAGAGGTGGCCCAGTTAAACGTGATGGTGAAGGGAATGAGTAATTTCTGACCGAGGCAACCGGTAGTCATTCCAGCCTAGAATCTACCTTTATGCTTAATGTTTTAACAAAGCACCCTTTCGAACCCTTGGGTTTGGTGAGTCTAAAGCATCTGACTCTTAAGGTAGTCTTTCTATTGGCAGCCTCCTCAGCTAGAAGGCGCAGTGAGATCCACGCACTTTCAGCAGAGAGGGACCGATTTATTGTCTCTGGAGAGGGTCTGCGACTGCTGCCAAGAGCACAATTTATATCAAAGAACCAATCTTTGAGATATCCCGGCAAACCGATCATGATACCAAAACTAACCAGGTATGAACGTGATGCCAGTGCCTGGTGTCCGGTCCGTGCTTTGACGAAGTACAAGAAACGGATGGACTCTCTATGGTCAAACGATAGACATCTGTGAATCTGCCATAAGAAGCCATATGGCGGCGCATCCATGGATACTATCTCTCGCTGGGTAGTCGAATGCATTCAGACTACCCACGAGATTGCGACCGGTCACCAGGTGCAATGTGCCAGGGCTCACGATGTTAGGGAACTAGCTGCCTAGACTGCCCTATTCAATGGTGTCCTGTTAGAGGCCATCATAGCCGTTGCACAATGGCACTGTAAGTCCTCTTTCATGGACTACTATGTGAGGGACATGTCAGACTTGGCCAATCCACTCACTTTAGCAGTCTTGAAAAACTAGTTACGTGGCCACACTGATCGTTCTGCTTATAGTAGCTTTGTTGCGATATTAGGGATGACAGACATGGTCAGCGAGAGGATTTTCAACCTAAAGTCATGTTTTAGCCAAAAGTGTGACGGTTGGTGGCGTGGTGTCTGCAATCCCAAAAGTCATAAGGTAATCCAAGTTAGACTGTTTTTTGTATTATGTTTATATATCATGATCATTCATCTTATATATTCATGCTCATTCCCAGGCTTATGTGTGTCAGGAGCTGTTAACCCTCTTGGCACACTTGTGTTTCAGGCGAGATGCATGTTCATTAGTTCTCTTCCCTTTTTGGAGAAAGGGGAGAGGGGTAGTGATGTGAATGTGATTCAGTCCCAAGCTTGTCGGTCCTTTTAAGTCTCCATGTGACAAGTTTAGTCTAGATCTTTCTCTCGGGGTAAAAGAGGCTTTCTATGGCTTGCCCCTTCCCACCAGGTTACTCATCAAATCTGGTATTATCAATAGGTAATGTAATGGTAAGTATTGATCGAAGGAGAATGAAGGAAATTTCAATTTCCCTTTCTCCGAGATCTAACAATACTTATCATTACAGTACGGACCCTGCCTCCCACCCCCACGGAGGCAAGCCATTTATCAGGTCTTGTTTGGTAGCGATGCAAACATGGTATTGGCTCATGCTAGCGGGTACCCATTTGTTGGCAGGTGGGTACCTGGTTCCAGGAGCCAGTTAGAGCTTATCAAATCTGAAGATTCTTAGGTGTTAGACCCTAGCGCTCTGTTATCAATAAGTAATGTAATGGTAAGTAGTGCAATTGAAATTTCCTTCATTATGCCGCTGAGTCTACTGACTGTATCATAAAAACTGTTTAGCAATAATGGTTAAGCAAGCGAAAAATTCTCTGCAGTGGTCTGGAGAAATGTCCATTTGCACGCCAAGTGGTCTATTTTTGTAAATTTACTGCTGGAATGACTGACTTGATAACCAAATTAGCCATTCCAGTGGTAAAGTTTTTAAAACAGTCTTTCGTTTCTCAGCAAATGGTAAGTTTTCATAACTACTGTAAATGATGATTTGGGCCGACATAGCCATTAAATGATTAATGACTTTTAACCCTTTAATGGTCAAATTTGGTCAAGAAAATCAAAATATTTGCTTATTAAATGTCCATTTGCAGGTCAACAGAGATCTATTTTTGAAAATTTACCACTGGAATGACTGGCTCGGTTATCAAGCCAGGCATTCCAGTGGTAAATTTTCAAAAATATTTTTTCTTGGCCTGCAAATGGCCATTCTTGAAGACCACTGCGGAAGCCGGTTTTGATGGGCTTGACCATTAAAGGGTTAATGTGAGCTTTTTATTTTAGTTACAGGTAGTAGCCTGGGAAGCTACCGTCGCTTGCCATCATCTCTTTACAGCGATGAGCTGACGATGTCTGACAGCAGCTTGTATGGAGATGACGACGACAGTGATTTAGATGATGGCCCTCAGAAAAGAGGTGTAGAGACATGTGTCAGCCAGCAGGAGGTGGAGGATAGCGATGTGCCGCGACAGAAAGGCCAATCAAAACAAGCATCATCAGGATCGGTATGTTTGAAAAAAATGGATGTCCAGATAAATTAAATTTATCAGTTTGCATGATTACGGGTTTCCCTATTGAAGACATCAGGGTGCATTCAGGAGCGTGAATATTTTCAGTTCGCCAGATGTTTTGTTCAGTCACGTGTTAGGTTCGTCTATAAGTATTTATGAGCAGTTCGCATACCATGTGACCAAATAAAAGAGAAAATGTTCATGCTCCTGAATGCAGCCCTGCTTTTTTGTCGAGCCCATAGCAAAGTGGAGGATCTCGACATAGTGATCCAGATGACGTTCAATGTCTGGCGTGGACCAAGAATTAGGTAAGGTTTTTCAATATACATTTAATTCATCAATGACTTATCTGACCTTAATAAAACTTTGTAGATTTTATCTATATAATTATTGCATCTAATGGAAATGATTTTCCAATTTTTTCCATTCCATATTTTTAGGGGGTTCGGACTTAGCCTATTTTATGCCAAGAATCGGGTAAATCTTTAAATTCTTCAATGGACATTTAATTCATCACAGGCTTATCCCATCTCAGGAAAACTATAGATTATTTCTATGCCATCATTGCATCTAGTCCCTATCATAATGAAAATGATTCTCAAATTTGTTACATATTTTTACGTGGTTTGGACATAGTTAATTGTGCACTAAGAATTAGAAGAATGCTAAAGTTTTTCAATGGACATTTAGTTCATGATGGGTTTATACGATCTCAATAAAACGTAATTTTTTCTATATTATCATTGCATTCAAGATGAAGCAAAATTAAAGTGATTTTAAAGTTTTCTATGATTTTACATAGTTTGTACTTAGTTTATTTCTGTGTGACTTGTCTCCATTTCAAGAATTAGAAGAATATTAGAGTTTTTCAATAAACATTTGACTCATCAAGGGTTATACTATTTTACGAAATCCTTATTTCACATCATGAGAACATACTTTTCACATCAAGAGTATACTTACCTCCCTAATACTTTTGATATTGCTAAATATCGGCTTTCACTCAATAAAACACTCAGATTAAAAACAGTTAGGTGCCCCTACTGGGCAGGGAGTCAGAGGTAGTCCGGCGGATGCTCGCCCCACCACCGCGCATGCGCCGACTACTACTTCCTCTTTGCTCATTTATTGGCAAAGGGTTACATGCGGTTTTGTGTTCTTCATACTTTTCTGCGCGTTGCCTTGTTTTTTGCTCACGTTTGACGATTATTTTTTGGTGGAAGCATGTCGGAAAGGGAGGATTCGCCTTTAGAAGGAGCGGGATCGCTTTATCAGGTGAATTCTTTGATATGCTAGCGTGTTTTGTCCCGGTATAATGTGTTTCCGGGACTCGCGCTTACCGTGATTAGCGCCTATTTGAGTTGGTTTTTTACAACATGGTGCTTCATATGTCTCATTTCTCTTTGTGTTTTGTCCACAGGTATCGCATAGACGCTTTGATGGACTTCTCGGCACAAGAGGATATGTTTTCTCTCCACCACGGTTCCATTTCCTACTAATACTGTTAGGTTATCTAACCAAAAGATCTATGTTCAGTGAGTTGGAGGCCTGTTATAAAGGTCTTCTCACTTTGCCCTCTTGCTCCAATTCCTTCCCCTGAGGTGGAGAGAATGTAGAGGCGTACTATGGTGGAGTTCTCCGGTTCATCACGTTGGATGGTTTGTCTATACAAGGATCAGGTATCTAATTATAATGTAAACAAAAGGGGAGATAATTTCCCTTTTTGCCAATGCTAGAATTGGAAGGAGTTATCTCTGTATATCTGATTGTTGTGTACTCGAAATGCCAATTCAACTGGAATGTTCCGGTTACTTATACAATTCGTTCTTGCACTTGGTGCTTGTTGCGGATCGATTATTTTTGTCACGGGATTGATGACGTCATAATCGGCCTTGGCCTTTATTAACATTTAACGTTTTGTCCAACGCTGGTTCTTCTTGACTTGCGATCTTTAGGATCCTGTCCCTCTCTTTTTAGTTGGTTTTGAGTTCGCTAACCTTAACTATCTTGCTCATTGTCCTTGTCCTTTGTCCTGTTTCAGAGACCTGGTTGCCCGTCCTGCGGGAGGTTTCTGAAGAATAGATTCGTACCGCACTTGTGCTTCAGCTGCAGTCCCTGTGGACCGTTGCTGAAGTGCGATGTATGTAAGCAGTGGGGGGGAGATCTAATGTCTGATTTTCTCTCATTGCAGGCGAGGGAGAAGGTGATGGAGGAAGAGAGGAAGAAGAAGAAGGAGGGTAGTAAGAAGGGTAAGAGGAAGGCCTCATCCGCGGTGGATATGGAGGCCTTCAGGTCCGAAATGTTGGGAGAGATGCAGAGGACAATAAAGGATTTGGTCCCAGAGTTGCTTCGCAGCATGCTTCCTGGGCCAGCTCCTTTGTTGTCCTCGGCATCTGCTTCCGAGCAGGTGATCCCCGCCTCTGAATCCGGTCTCTTTAGGTCCGGTCCGTTTGTGGATTCAGAGGTGGCCCCTTTGTTGGGGGCAGTCCAAGACCCTGGCAGCAGGCATGGCGCCGCGCCGAGGGGCCGTGGACAACGGTTGTTGCTGGGACCCGCGGTCTGCTCATCAGACCCCGGGTATCCGCGCGCCGAAGGTGCCAAACCCTCCTATGGCACCTTTCCTGGCCAGTCCGGGTTAGCTCTCTTTGCTGACCCGGAGTCTAATCTTTCTGGCCAGGAAGAAGAGGATCTCCTGCTGGGGTCGCCTTCTGAGGACGTGGCCATGGAATACGACGTCTGTGCACCCCTCGCGGGGAATGCAGGCGACGTGTTCCATGGTTCTACTCACGCAGGAGTAGATTTCACGGTCCAGAGGGTGTCCCCGGGCGGTGCTGTTGACCACGGATACCGCATACCTCGGCTTGCCGATGGTATGGCTGGTGCTGGTCAGACCCGTGGTAGAGCGGTGTTTACCCCGCGCTCTGCCACGGCGCCTGCTCCTGGTCAAGCCGCGGATTTTAGCATGCCTGCTCTCTCGGGCCCGCATGCTTTTCCAGGCTTGCCAGGGGTATCAGCTTACCCGCCGTCGACATCAACTGCGAGTGCTCTGGAGGAAGACGAAGGCCCTCGTCTAGTAGAGCGCTCGCAGTTAGCCACGGAGGAGGATTGGTCGGACGCTTGCCAGTGGCTGGTAAGTGTGCGGCCAGATCTACCCGTGGAGCTGCCGGCTAGCCAGCGTGACCATCGGCCGTGGTTAGCTGGTAGGCCGGCGGCTACCGCTATGCCATCTCTGCCGCTTGCTGAGCATGTCGTGGACATGTTCGAAGCGGCAGAGGCGTCCATTAAGGTGAATGGACGTCTCGCGAAGGCCCCTCGCGAGGTGGCGAAGCGGTGCCGCATCGTGCCCCTGGACTACCAGCGGTACGGTGTCGTGCCGAAGCCGAGCGTTGATGATCGCGCGGCTTTGGGCGAAGATGCGCGGCCGGGCTCCCGTTCTGACACGGGAGTCTTGTGCTCGAACGCGTTGCGTTCGGCAAATGCCGCGCTGCGGGATGCGGAGGAGAGTGGGAGAGCGTCGATTGCCGCTCTGTCCCACGTTTCCCAGCTGCTACAAGGGGTGGTAGCGGCTTCCGCATCACGCCAACCAAGCCCGGTGACAGTCCAGAGAGCCATTCAGGATGGTATCAACCTGGCTTTGGACTGTTTGACGCGGGCGGTAACCAGAAGTGTCCGGGCGAGGCGCACGTTTGCGCTTGACAATCTGTGCCCGTCCCAGGACCTGTATAATAGGCTGCTGCGGACGCCTATGACAGGTCCTGGTCTCTTTGGAGGTGAGGGATGCAGGCACCTCCAGGAGACGGTCACTCTGGTTAATAACCAGAGGGCGCTGCGGGAACAATTTGAGGTGCTCCGGCGGGAGCGTGTTCGCGCGGCACCCCCTGCGTATCGTCCTCTGCAGGCTCGAGGTGGTGCTGGCCAGGTCAGGGGCCAGCCACCGTCGCAACGTAGGCCTAGGCCACGGGCGATTCGGCCAGCAGTGAGGGGGGCGCAGGCTCCCCAGCCGCACCCAGCCAGACAGCCGCCCGCGCACCGTGGTGCGCGCGGCGCTGGGCGGGGCGCGCGGGGATCTGGTCGCGGTAATCGGGCCTGATGGCCTGGTTACCGCGGTGGGAACCACTCCGGTGTTTCAGGCCGAGAGAACAGTGCCACTCTGGCCCTCCTTATGTCCACCTCTATCCCTAGGTGGACCGGTGGGCGGCCGTTTGGCCGCCCGCTTGCCAGAGTGGAAGCGGTTGACTCAGGACCGTTTAGTCTTGCGATGGCTTTCGGTCGGGTATCGTCCCGACTGGGTGACAGGCCCGCCATCGCGACTGTCTCTCGCGCCGATCTGGACTCCCATTCCACGGGATCCGGATCAGAGGTTGTGTATAGAGGAGGAAATAAATTCCCTCATACTAAAAGAAGCCATTCAGCCGGCACAGAGGTGCCCGGGCTTCTATTCAACCCTGTTCTTAGTGAAGAAAAACACCGGAGGGTGGAGGCCGATTCTCAACCTCAAGCCTTTGAACAAGTTCATAGAGACGCCCAGTTTCAAGATGGAGACTGTGCGCTCGGTATTGGCGGGGTTGGAGCGAGGAATGTGGACCGCTTCCATAGATTTGAAGGATGCGTATTTCCACATTCCCATAGAGAGGAGTTTCCGTCACTTCCTGAGATTCGCATTTCAGGGCAGGCAGTGGGAATTCAGGGTGTTACCCTTCGGGATTTCCACGGCTCCTCGGGTCTTCACCCGTGTGGTTCTCGCGATCACTGCATACCTCCGCAGGAGAAGCATAGCAGTCCACACGTACATAGACGACTGGCTGTTGAAAGCACACACCCGGGAATCGTTGTCAGCCAATCTGGAGATTGTTTTGAAAACTCTCTCGGACTTGGGCTGGATGATCAATTTCCCGAAATCAGAGCTAACTCCATCCCAGAAGTTTGTTTACCTGGGCATGTTCTTCGATCTGGAGACGGGGTATGTGTACCCCACTCAGGAGAGGGTTCAAATACTCATCTCGGTAATACAGTCGGTGTGCGACAGTCGTCATGTCCTGGCACGGGTTTACTTGAGAATGCTGGGCTTGATGGTTTCTTTGGAACCAGTCATTCCGCAGGCCGCCTTGCGCAGGCGCCCGATCCAGTTGTTTCTCATGACACAGTGGACCCAGAGTTCGGGTTCGCTGGACTCGAGTGTGTCAGTGTTGGCGCCTCTGGTTCACCACTTGCAATGGTGGTTAGATACAGAGAATCTCTTGCCGGGGGTTTTGCTGACCCCTCCCCACCCTCAGGTGACTCTGTATACAGATGCATCGATGGAGGGGTGGGGAGCTTGTCTGGAAGAGTCCACAGTATCAGGGCTTTGGGATCTGGATCAGTCCAAGGAACATATCAATCTACTAGAGCTAAGAGCAGTAGTCCTGGGCCTGGAACATTTCTTAAAGAATGTTCAGGGCAAGATTGTTCTGATTCGTTCAGACAACTCGACAGTAGTGACTTACATAAACCGCCAGGGCGGAACGAAGTCGCCCAGTCTCTGTATGATGACATGGAAACTGCTTTGTTGGTGCCTGGATCATGGGATCACCTTGAAAGCAGTTCATATTCCGGGGAGGTTAAATCTGCTAGCAGACTCATTGAGCCGAAGGATGAGTGTTTTACCCATGGAATGGCAACTAAATCAATGTGTGGCGGATCGTCTGTTCGACCATTGGGGGAAACCCAACATAGATTTGTTCGCAACGAAGAAGAATGCGAAGATGACGACGTACGTCTCTCCGATTCCAGACCCAAGCGCTTTCGCAACAGATGCGTTAGCTATCAGCTGGGAGGGAATGTATGCATACGCATTCCCCCCAGCAATCCTGATTCCAAAGGTGCTTCAGAAAATCAGGCAGCAGGAGTGCCAAGTGCTTCTGATCGCCCCGGATTGGCCAAGCCGATCGTGGTATACGGATCTGCTGGACCTTCTGGTCTGCAATCCGGTTCCGCTGCCTCTGATGGACGACCTTATCTTCCAGGGCAAGGCCCTTCACGACAATCCGTCAATGTTCCGATTGACTGCGTGGATGTTGTCAAGGAATCTAGAATTAAGGAGGGCTTTTCTGAGCAAGCGGCCATGTTTATGGCCAAAGCCAGGAGGGGGTCAACCTCCAGAGCATATAATTATAAAATCAACAGATTTGCAGAGTGGTGCTCAAAAAGATGTATTGATCCAATGGAATCATCTATTCAGGTAGTGGCTGATTTCCTCTGTCACCTATATGATGCCTATAGCCTCAAGCCTAACTCTATTGCTGGTTATAAATCAGCTTTAATGACTGTTATCCCTTGCTTGGCTAATAGGGGGAGTGATGAAGTAAGTACATTAAATGTATTAATTAAGGGCATGGGCAATCTAAGACCAAGGAATCCTCCACTGATTCCGTCTTGGAGTTTATCACTGGTGCTCCAGGTACTAGGTGATAAGCCTTTTGAACCACTTAGTTCCATTTCTATGAAAATGTTAACTCTTAAAACTGTATTTTTAATTGCTGCGGCCTCGGCGAGGCGTAGGAGTGAGATTCACGCCTTATCAGCCGAGGTTGACCGTTTTGTGGTTACAGGGGAAGGCCTTAAGCTTCTACCTAGGATTAATTTCTTGTCTAAAAATCAGTCATTGAAATATCCAGGTCAGCCTATTTTTTTGCCATCTTTAACTAGATATGATCCTGGGTCTAAAGTATGGTGTCCCGTCCGGGCGCTGCTCCGGTACAGACAGCGTACTTCGGAGTGGCGTACCGACCTATCAGCTTTATGGTTGTCATATATTGAACCCCATGGTAGGGCGTCTAAGGACACCATTTCTAGGTGGATTGTGGAATGTATTCAATTTTGTCACAAATCCGCCACCGGGCGACAGGTTGACGTGGCCAAGGCTCACAGTGTCCGCGGTGTCGTGGCATCCACTGCCCTGTTTAGTGGGGTCCCTGTGGATGATATTATGTCGGTGGCTCAGTGGCACTGTGAGTCAAGTTTTACAGACCATTACCTCCGTGACACCTCTAACCCTCTCGCCTTGTCGATTTTGAAACAATAACCGCTTTATGTTTGTGAAGAGTGCTTCCGCATTGCTTATATACTTCGCCATTCAGCGACGGTGACAACCACTTGTCGGGACTGTATCATGCTTCTCTACTGGAATCGTGATGACAGCTTCCTAGTACAACAAGGTCAGTCTTGTTCATGTGTTGTTCATTGTTTTGTATTGTCACGTTACCCAGTGTTATTAATATGGTGATGGTTTATGTGGGTTGTGGTTCTTTAGAGAGAGTATACGAAAATGGAGCCTTTTCGTCTCTGTCCTATAGTACTTGGCACTAGTACGAAGAGAGCGTGTAGGACATTGAGGTCATTTAATCTTCCTCCCAAGGGTGGGGGGGGAGCGCATATGACAAATCGGTCATCTCTCAGGCATTGGTTGTGTTATCCGATGGTTTATCAAATCCTGACTGTGTTTTCACACAGTTTCAGACGTCATAAGTGCCTTAAACGCTTGAAAGCGTATAGGGAAGAGCAGGTCTTTTGACCTCGCCTCCCTCCCGCCAGATTCACTTTCGAATTCTGGCAATATCAAAAGTATTAGGGAGGTAAGTATACTCTTGATGTGAAATAAACGAAATCTAGGATTTCTTTTTTCACGAGAGAGTTGATACTTACCTCCCTAGATACGGACCCGGCCTCTCCGCCCCACAGAGGCTCGGTCTTCAGGCTCTTGGTAGTTGCATGTGTTAGCCAATAAATGAGCCAGAGGAAGTAGTAGTCGGCGCATGCGCGGTGGTGGGGCGAGCATCCGCCGGACTACCTCTGACTCCCTGCCCAGTAGGGGCACCTAACTGTTTTTAATCTGAGTGTTTTATTGAGTGAAAGCCGATATTTAGCAATATCAAAAGTATTAGGGAGGTAAGTATCAACTCTCTCGTGAAAAAAGAAATCCTAGATTTCGTTTAGTCCCTGGATCATGGCCTATTAGCTCGGACAATGCGTTTAGTGATCCAGGGGCGGCCGTCTTGGACCCAGGCTTGATGTTCGCATCGCCTGGGGTGCCAGCGGCGCGAGAAGCATCAGGCGGGACCCGACCAACGGGCCTGACCACGATCACTCGCGGAGTAAACTCGTCATCTGCCTTTGAGCAGTCTCCTGGTCAGTCTGGGTTAGTTTTCCTTACTAATCCAGAGCCTAACTTTCCTGACCAGGAAGATGATGAGGACTACCTGCTCGGTCCACAGGTGGATCATGAAGACATGGATGTGAGCGCCTACACTCCTCTGTTGGGGAGCGTGAACGCTCGCACCTATGGCACTGTTCCCTCGGGAGCAGGTTTCATGGTTCAGCCTGTGGCCCGCTTTGGAGCAGACGGCCGGCCGTATAAGATTCCACGGTTGGACGTGGAATCTCACACGGACGTTCCGGGCCGCGCTGGTGTGTGTAACCCCCCTCGCACAAGCGCGGCCTTGGAGCTTGGTTTGCCTATGGAGAATGCTATGCCGGCCCTCGCGGGCCCGTATACGTTCCCTGGGCAGCCAGGTTCGTCTATAGCCTCCTCCTCGGCCATACCTGCGAATGCCATTGAGGATGACGAGGGCCCGTTGCTCGTCGGCAGTTCGCAGATAGCCACGGATGAAGACTGGTCAGAGGCGTGTGCGTGGCTCCTCGCTGTAAGACCAGAGCTCACCGTGGACGAGACGGTCACCGGTAACCCGCGGGCGTGGTTACAGGCGAAGCCGTTGGCCAGCACGGCTCTGTCTCTGCCGTATGCTGAACATATCTTAGATATGTTCACGGCGGCAGAGGAGTCGATCAGACCGAAAGGTCGCCTCGCGAAGGCCCCCCGCGAGGTAGCTAGGCGATGTCGGGTTACTGCCAGTCAGTATGCTCGGTATGGCCTGGCGCCCAGACCGAGCGCGGATGACCGCGCCGCTCTGGGCGAAGATACGCGGCCGGGTTCCCGGGCTGACACGGGAGCCTTGTGCTCGGGCGCTATGCGCTCGGCGAATGCCGCCTTGCGCGACACCGAGGAGAGCTCGCGAGCAGCGATCAGTGCGCTGTCGCATGTCTCTCAGCTGCTGTCGGGGGTGGTGGCAGCGTCGGTGCAGCAACATCCTAGTCCCGTGACAGTCCAACGAGCCATCCAGGATGGCATCAACCTGGCGTTGGACTGTCTGACTAGGTCGGTCACGAAGTCGCTGAGGACGAGGCGCACTTTTGCACTGGACAATTTGTGCCCGTCTCAGGAGCTCAAGTCGCGCTTGATGCAAGCGCCGATGGCGGGCCCTGGACTCTTTGGAGGTGAAGGTTGTCGGCACCTGCAGGAGACAGTGACTTTGGTGAACAACCAGAGGGCGCTGCGGGCACAGTTTGAAGTGCTGCACAGGGAACACGTGCGTGTTCAGCCCTCGGCTGCTCGACAGCCGTACGCTCGTGGCGGGGCTGGCAGTGTCAGAGGCCAGCAGGCCGGCCGGTTTCAGAGACCGCGTCGGCTACGCCAGCAGCAGCGTGCTGTTGTGCGACAGCCGCCGCCTCAAGCGCAGCCTGCCAGGCAGCAGCCCGCGCACCGTGGTGCGCGTGGCGCTGGTCGCGGCGCGTGGTAACCGGGCCTGACGCAAGAAAATTTTTTCCGGTTATCACAAGTACCACTGGGGTGTTGCCACTCGTATCAGAGACACACCCACTTCTGAAGTTTATGGGCACCCCGTCAACCCTAGGTGCACCAGTGGGAGGTCGTTTGACTTGTCACATTCAGAAGTGGGCGCGGTTAATTCAGGACCACTTAGTCTTGCAATGGCTTTCGCAGGGATACAGTCCAGATTGGATAAGAGGTCCGCCGTTGCATTTGTCTCTGGTACCGGTCTGGACTCAAGTTCCACGAGATCCAGACAAGCGGTTGTGCATAGAAGAGGAGATAGATTCTCTCGTTCTAAAAGAAGCAATTCAACCGGCGCAGGATTGCCCGGGCTTCTATTCAACCGTGTTTCTTGTGGCAAAGAACACCGGGGGGTGGAGACCAATTCTCAACCTCAAGCCTCTAAACAAGTTTTTAGACACTCCGACTTTCAAAATGGAAACAGTGAGATCGGTGTTGTTGGGGTTAGAGAAGGGGATGTGGACAGCATCTATAGATCTCAAGGATGCTTACTTCCACATTCCAATTGCAAGGAGGTTTCGTCGGTTCCTGAGATTTGCTTTTCAGGGACGCCAATGGGAATTCAAGGTTCTTCCATTCGGCATCTCGACGGCTCCAAGGGTCTTCACTCGAGTGGTACTTGCTATCACGGCATACCTCCGCAGGAGAAATATACCTGTTCACACTTACATAGACGACTGGTTGCTAAAAGCACACAACCCAGAAAGTTTGACAGCAAATCTGGAGATAGTCTTGGAAACTCTCACAGATTTAGGCTGGATGATCAACTTTCCGAAATCAGAGCTGACTCCATCCCAGAAGTTTGTTTACCTGGGTATGTTCTTCGATCTGGAGATAGGATATGTTTATCCGTCCCAGAAGAGAGTGGAAAGTTTCCTCTCGTGTATGCAGTTGGTGTGCAACAGTCGTTATATTCTAGCACGGGTCTATCTGAGAATGTTGGGTCTGATGGTTTCAATGGAACCGGTCATTCCTCAGGCGGCCTTACGCAGGCGGCCGATTCAGTTGTTTCTCATGACCCAGTGGACGCAGAGTTCAGGATCACTGGACTCGCGCATTCAAGTGTTGGACCCTCTCATTCATCACCTTCATTGGTGGATGGAGAGAGGAAATCTCCTGGCGGGGGTCATGCTGACCCCTCCCCACCCTCAAGTAACGATGTTTACGGATGCATCGATGGAGGGTTGGGGAGCTTGCCTGGAAGAAGCCACTATATCAGGGCTTTGGAATCTGGAACAGTCAAAGGAACATATCAACATGCTAGAACTGCGGGCTGTAGTTCTAGGCCTGGAACACTTCCTAGGGGAGGTGAAGGGAAAATTTGTGATGATACGTTCAGACAACTCTACAGTAGTGAGTTACATAAACCGCCAGGGCGGAACGAAGTCGCCCAGTCTCTGTATGATGACATGGAAGCTGCTTTGCTGGTGCATGGATCATATGATCACCTTGAAAGCAGTTCATATTCCGGGAAGGCTGAATCTGTTAGCAGACTCATTGAGCCGAAGGATGAGTATTCTGCCTACGGAATGGCAACTAAATCAATGTGTGGCGGATCACCTGTTCAATCATTGGGGAAAGCCCAACATAGATTTGTTCGCAATGAAGAAGAATGCGAAGATGACGACGTACGTTTCTCCGATTCCAGATCCAAGCGCTATCGCAATAGATGCGCTAGCTATCAGTTGGAAGAGAATGTATGCATACGCATACCCTCCAACAATCCTGATTCCAAGAGTCCTTCAGAAGATCAGACAAGAGGAATGCCAAGTGCTTCTGATCGCCCCGAATTGGCCAAGCCGATCATGGTTTACGGATCTGCTGGACCTTCTGGTTTGCAATCCGGTTCCTCTGCCGCTGATGGACGATATTATCTTCCAGGGCAAGACCCTTCACAACAATCCGTCAATGTTTCGATTGACTGCTTGGATGTTGTCAAACAATCCGCAATTAAGGAGGGATTTTCTGAGCAAGCAGCCAATTTCATGGCCAGAGCCAGGAGGGGGTCAACCTCCAGAGCTTATAATTATAAAATCAACAGATTTGCAGAATGGTGCTCAAAGAGATGTATCAATCCGATGGAAGCATCTATTCAGGTAGTAGCTGATTTTCTATGTCACCTGTATGATACCTATAGTCTTCAACCTAATTCTGTTGCTGGATACAAATCAGCATTGATGACTGTTATCCCTTGCTTGGCAAAGAGGGGAAGTGATGAAGTAAGTGTTTTAAATACTCTTATTAAAGGTATGGGCAATCTCAGACCTAGAAATCCTCCACTGACACCGTCATGGAGTCTTTCTCTGGTTCTGCAGGTTTTGAGTGGTAAGCCTTTTGAACCACTTAGTGCTATATCTGTAAAATTATTGACACTTAAAACTGTATTTTTAGTGGCGGCGGCTTCAGCCAGACGCAGGAGTGAAATTCATGCCTTGTCTGCTGAGCCTGACCGTTATATAGTTACAGGTGAAGGCCTTAAGCTTCTACCTAGATTGAATTTCTTGGCTAAGAATCAATCTTTAAAGTATCCGGGTAAACCTATTATTTTACCTGCCTTAACCAGATATGATCCTGGTGCTAAAGTATGGTGTCCAGTCCGTGCTTTGAATAAGTACAAGAAAAGAACTCAGGTTTGGCGGACGGACCCATGTTCCCTATGGTTGTCATATATTGTACCCCATGGTAGGGCGTCAAGAGACACTATTTCCAGATGGATAGTGGAATGTATCCAATTCTGTCATAAGACAGCCACTGGAATCCAGGTAGATAGAGCCAAGGCTCATAGTGTCCGTGGTGTGGTAACTTCCACGGCATTATTTAATGGTGTTTCAATTGAAGACATTATGTCAGTAGCCCAGTGGCACTGTGAGTCAAGTTTTACCGACCATTACCTTCGTGACACTTCTAACCCACTCGCCGTCTCAGTCCTCAGGAAATAAAATAGTTATGCAGAGGTTTATGTTTGTAAATAGTTTGCCTCCTCTGCTATTTGCAAATATCACATTTGTTGGTAGGGTATTCCTACTATTAGCTGGTACACTTCTCCTCTTCCGGTGGGGGAAGAGATGAGTGCCGCGTCCAAGAAATCAAAGGTCAGTGGTTATGACCATTTTTTGATTTTCTGTCTTGGTGATGGTGTCATTTTATTTTTTAATATGGTGATGGTTGATGTCTCTTAATTGTGGTTTTTCAGAGAGTTTTTTGAAATAGAAGCAATTCTTCTTTTTCCAATGTCTAGTAATACTTTCATTAAGTATTAGAGAACGTGCTAGTCATTTAGAGCAGCGTTTTTCCTATACCTTCCTCAGAAAGAGGGGGGGGGGAGCGCATTTGCCTTTTGATCAATCTCTCTTCATCGGTCGATTATCCGATGCAAAATTCTATTCCTGGTTGTGGTTTCAGTCACAATTTCAGATGTTTTAAATCTCTTGAGAATTCAAAGAGCTTAGCCTCTTCGAGGGTGTGCGGGGTTTCAGGACCTTGCCTCCCTCCCACCAAAATTTACTTTCAAATTCTGGTTTTTATCAAGAGTGTTAGGGAGGTAAGTATGTTCTCATGATGTGAAATAAGTAAATTTATCAAATTTCTTTTTCACGAGTGAGATGACATACTTACCTCCCTAACAGGATCCCGGCCTCGCCACCCCACGGAGGCCTGGTCCTTTGGCTATTGAATAGTTGCTTCTAGGTCAGCCAATATTTAGTAACGGAAGTACCGGTGTGCGCATGCGCAGAGGGTGGTGTTTGTCATGTGCATGACTGTGTACTTCCACCTGCCCATTAGGGGCACCTAACTTTTTATAATTCAGAATATTATTGAATTTAGAGCCGATATACTAGTATATCAAGAGTGTTAGGGAGGTAAGTATGTCATCTCACTCGTGAAAAAGAAATTTGATAAATTTACTTATTTCATGACACTGCCACACATCATGTGTGATGTGCAGAAAAACAAAAGGACTCGACATGCGTAATGCAATCCATCTAGTTCTTGCCAAGGAACCTGTATCTCGTTACCCAAGCCCAAGAAGCTTCCGGACCCTCCAGCCAATCTACAGCCCACTGTACTCCACAACAGCATACCAAAAATCCTATCCAATCTTGCCCTATGCCGCTTCCAAGATAAGATCAATAACTTCACTGGATCCTGTCAGAGTTGCTTTAAACATGGATGCAGCTGCACAGACATTGTATGCGCTCAATATATGCTTGTGTTAGTAGTCATGGCCAAACACTGGGATTTCCACAAAATGGGCATTGACATGTCATGAGCCTTCAGCACAATTAACCGTTCAAGGATCCTAGATGTACCGCACCAGGCCAGTTGTAATGAAGATGAGATACGATTAGTGAGACTACTACTTGCGGACACCAAGCTGAGAGTACAAGTCAAGTCAGTGAAGTCTGTAGAGTTTGAGACATCAATCGACTCCCCACAGGGAGATGATCTATCTCCAGTGCTTTTCACCTGTTACCTTGCTGCTACATTGAAATCCATGCAGGAAAGTTCCACAAGACCACCACTCCTCCACCCCCACCCCCACCCCCAGTGTTTATACTGGGTATGCTGCTAGAGATGGAATATGCCGACGATGTGGACTTTATAGATGAGGAAAAGCAATCGCTTTACTTAATAAGCCATTTATAAATCTCCTGGATGTCATGATGTGCCCTCAATCACTACCAGGTCAGCCACGTATTTTGGATTGTCATTCAGCCAGAAACTACACAATTTCAGAACGAATTTATATAGATTACTAAACGGTTAATTATTTTCAAAATACTTAATGTAGTTACTTTGAAATCCAGATACTAGTATTTTACAGATGAAACTGTTAATTGTTATTGTTTTTCAGCTCCGCTCTGCAAAACAACTACTTGAAGAAGCTAAGCAAATTACCAGCCCAAATGTTGATGAAAACATGGGACCAAAGAAACCTCGGCGACAGTCAAGAGCAGATGGGAAAAGGCGGTCAATCGCAGCTGGTGGAAAGAAAGGTGGATGCATGTAGATGTTGATTTAAGGCTGGCTCACTTAGACATTGTTGCTGTGAAGTTAAATTCAGAATGATGTAACCATTAGTCAATTAGATAAATGTTAGCAAAACGGAAATATGGCTAAAAGAAAGCAAAATTTGTTAAATCTGACTAATGGTTAAATAATATCTGGTTTCTATATAATTTTCTAATATAATTATCCCTTTAATGGTCAGGCTGGCAAAAACTGGCCTCTGCAGTGGGCTTGAGGAATGTCCATTTGCAGGCCAAGAGAAGACTATTCTTTGAAATTTGTCACTGGAATGACTGGCTCAATAACTGAGCCAGACATTCGCGTGATACATTTTTAAAGCTAGTCTTCTCTTGGCCTACAAATAAACATTCAATAAGCAAATATTTTAATTTTCTTGGCAAAATTTGACCATTAAATGTCATGATTACAGGACATAGTCTATCTTTTAAACCTCAATTTATTTTTTTGGTACCGGTTTGTGGGGGGGGGGGGGCGGGGTGGAGAACTTAGACACTTACAATTAAGTATGTGGATGTAAAGTTTATAAATTGTGCTGCTGGAAGTTGTTGCTATCTATGACGAGTTGTTGCTATCTATGACGGGCACAGCTTGTAGCAATACCATTTTCAAAATGACTACCACATTGCATTGTTACAGGTGA
The DNA here is from genome assembly GCA_034401795.1 of Chaetoderma sp. LZ-2023a. NCBI lineage: Eukaryota > Metazoa > Mollusca > Caudofoveata > Chaetodermatida > Chaetodermatidae > Chaetoderma > Chaetoderma sp. LZ-2023a. Next base: position 38,388,025 of record CM067366.1, read on the forward strand.
CAGGCGACGATCCAAGGAACAGGAGAGTGATGACAAAAGTCAGTCAGAGAGAACAGTGCAGGAGATTATTATGACGCTTCGCACACAATCTCGGCAAGGAGCGTAAGTTATCATAGTCTCGGGTAATGTGTTTATATACATATATATATATATATATTTAGTTCCCTGCCTTTTGTAGAATGTCGACTTTATAGACTGCATGCTTAGATTCAATTGAGGGATCTGATATGTCACTGAAGTATCTGATGTCATAGTCAAAATATGTCACTTGTTAGCTGATGTCACAAGGAAATGAAGTAGGTCTGTCATGACAGTGGAAAAAGTTTGCAATGAAAGTGTCTGTGTTGTATTATCTTTGTTGAATTTAAAATTTATTAAATGTCTGCTTGCTGGATTTATGCAGACTACATTTTCAGGTTAAGCCATCAACAATTTTCAGTCAAATTGTTTTCAAAATATTCAGCAAGTCCAGAGTTATTGCCCATTTAAATTATTGTCTGGTGGCTTATAGCAGGCAGACAGTTAGACATTCTGCTGAATATTTTGAAATTAATTTAATCCGGAGCTGTTACCAGCCCCGAGTTGAATTAGTTTCAAAATATTCTACAGCTTAAGGTCTGTATACGTAGCTCGAAAGTTAGATTCTGGGAATCCAGTTTGAATGTTACAAATCGATTCAAACATTCATAAAAGTGGGCAGGGTGGCTTAGCTACAAATAGATCCCTCAATTGTTGATTTAGTTTGTGTGATGTATTTTTCAGGTTGTCCGAGGCTGACCGACGTATTCAGGAAATCATGGACCGGGTTATGTCTCGCACCAGTTCTGTTCTCAGCAGCGATCAAGGTTATTAGAAAGTTTCTCTATACCCTAGCCCCATAGGGAAAAGAAGATATTGCAATTGTGTGTGTCCTCTATTTGTTTATTTGTTCATCAACCCATCTGTTCGCCCACCTGGCTGTCTATCTATCTGCCGATTTGTCTATGCAGGGAACTGGATTCATAAACTACTGATCCGATTTGACTCAAATTTTAACACAATCTTGAGTGTTATGTCAAACTAGAATTTCCCAAAATGAAATCTGAAACAAGTAGAGGAAGGGTATGTGTCTGCAATGTGTGATTGCCTGTGTTTATTGTCTGCCAATTTAATAAACTCAAATCACTTAATCCATTCAGCCTCCAGCTTTCTGCCCATTGAGTTGGCCACTGGCTGCTGCTATGAGACTGAGTCAATTTCAACCAATGATTATTGACAATAGGGGAATCCATGCTGTCCCTCATGATCCAGGCCTGTGGTCAGTTACATTCCAGTGATCAATTTTCAAAAATAATTTTCGCTTGGTCTACAACTGGACATTTTCTCTGATTCAACATTCAATATTATTTATTCAGTATCAAAATATAAATGTCATGGATTCAACTAGGTTGCCCACTTCAGGCATCATGTCTGAGAAAGTAGAAATTTTCTTGAACACACTTGAGGGTTAAAGTAGACACAGTGGTCAAAAGTGAAAAGGTCTTGTACTCCTCATCAATTATGTCGTACATGTCAGTTGAAAAATTAAGGAGTACTGTACTCCCAAGTGAAGAAAGTTATCTGGAACACTGGTACAGAGTGGGTTAACCATTTAATGGTCAAAATTGGTCAAGAAATGCCTATTTTGTAGGCAACAAGATTTATATTTGAAAATTTACCACTGGAATGACTGCCCCAATAATCAAGCCAGTCATTCCAATGGCAAATTTCTAAAATAAATATCACTGGCGCTTGGAAATAAAGTTGTTGCCCATGGCATCAACATCTTCCAGTAAAATTATCATCAATATATTCAACAGCTTACCTGAATGATTGCATTGAAATTGGGATATCGGAGTGCCATGTGTATAACAGTAGCTATGTCGCAAATTAAGAACATTTTAATCAATTTAGTTAAAAAGTTTAAATGTAACTGAAAAGTAACTGAAATTTCAGTTACTTTTGCAATGTAACTGGTTGCATTTCAGTTACTGTAATTAAAAAAATTCTTCAGTTACAAGTTACTTCAGTTACATGAAAAATGTAACTAAGTTACAGTCAGTTACAGTTACATGTTACAGTTACCCCAGCCGTGCCCTCATCCACCTAATGTCATAATCAAATATGTTAGCTGACGTCACAATTAATATTATGTAGCTCCTTCAGGAAAATTAAAAAGGCTGTCTCGGAAGTGCATAATATTATGTTTGATGAATTTACAATGTCACATACATTCTGTTGAATATTTTGAAACGGACTTGATTGGAAGCTCTTGCTCCCATAGGCAGTACTCAAGTATCAGATGTAATAATCAAATACATCACTTATTAGTTGACTTCACAATCAAAATAATGGATGTCCATCACGAAACATGGAACTAGTCTGTCATGAAAGTATCTGAATTCAATATCTTTTACAAATTAATAATTTCTTGTTGTCATACCAGTCAAATTATTTTCAAAATATTCAATGGCTTGCATAGTTATCTTGAAATTTAGATTCTAGAAATTCAGGGTTTAAAGTGTTAAAATCGATTAAAAAACATACAGAGTGTTTGAAGCATAGCTAGAAATGGGGAATAGCTAGAAATGAGTGTGGCATAGCTAGTAATGGGTGGGAAATAGCTAGAAATGGGTGTGGCATAGCTAGTAATGGGTGGGAAATAGCTAGAAATGAGTGGGGCATAGCTAGTAATGGGTGGGAAATAGCTAGAAATGAGTGCGGCATAGCTAGTAATGGGTGGGAAATAGCTAGAAATGAGTGTGGCATAGCTAGTAATGGGTGGGGAATAGCTAGAAATGAGTGGGGCATAGCTAGAAATGTGTGGAGAGTAGCTAGAAATGAGTGGGGCATAGCTAGTAATGGGTGGGGAATAGCTAGAAATGAGTGGGGCATAGCTAGTAATGGGTGGGAAATAGCTAGAAATGGGTGGGGAATGGCTAGAAATGAGTGGGGCATAGCTAGTAATGGGTAGGAAATAGCTAGAAATGAGTGGGGCATAGCTAGTAATGGGTGGGAAATAGCTAGAAATGAGTGTGGCATAGCTAGTAATGGGTGAGGAATAGCTAGAAATGAGTGGGGCATAGCTAGTAATGGGTGAGGAATAGCTAGAAATGAGTGGGGCATAGCTAGAAATGTGTGGAGAGTAGCTAGAAATGGGTGGGGTATAGCTAGAAATGGGTAGGACATAGTTAGTAATGGGTGGGGTATAGCTAGAAATGGGTGGAAAATAATTAGAAATTGGTAGGGAATAACTAGAAATGGATGGGGAAAAGCTAGAAATAGCAGGGGCATAGCTAGAACTTGGTGGGAAATAGCTAGAAATGGGTGTGATTGGTAGGGAATAGGTGGGAAGTAGCTAGAAATTAGTGGAATGGTAGGGAATAGGTAGAAATGGGTGGAGAATGGCTAGCAATTGGGTGGGGCATAGCTAGTAATGGGTGGGGTATACCAAGAAATGGGTGAGGCATAGCTAGAAATGTGTGGGAGTAGCTAGAAATGGGTCAGACCTAGCTAGTAATGGGGTTAACATAGCTAGAATTGGGTGGGGGGAAAACTAGAAATGGATTGGAGATAGCTAGAATTGGTGGGGCATAGCTAGAAATTGGTGGGGCATTAGCTAGAAATCGGTGGCACATAGCTCGAAATGGGTGGGCAATAGCTAGAAATGTGTGGGACATACCCAGAAATAGGTTGGAAATAGCTAGAAATGGGTGGGGCATGGCTATAAATGTGTGAAGAATAGCTAGAAATATGTAGGACATCACTAGTAATGGGTGGAGCATAGCTAGAAATGGGTGGGAAATAGCTAGAAGTGGATGGTGAATAGCTAGACATGGGTAGGGAATAGCTAGAAATAGGTGGGGCATAGGGAGAAATTGGTTGGACAGAACTAGAAATGGGTGGATCATAGCTCGAAATGAGTGGGACATAGCTAGAAACATCTGTGACAAAGCTAGAAGTGGGTAGGACATAGCTAGTAATGGGTGGGGTATAGCTAGAAATGGGTGGGGAATAATTAGAGATTGATAGGGAATGGAAACTAGAAATGGATGGGAAATAGCTAGAAATGGGTGGGGCACAGCTAAAACTTGGTGGGAAGTAGCTTGAAATGGGTGGGATTGGTAGGGAATTGGTAGAAATAGGTGGAAAGTAGCTAGAAATGAATGGGATGGTAGGGAACAGGTAGAAAAGGGTGGGGAATAGCTAGAAATTGGTGGGACATAGCTAGTAATGGGTGGGGTATACCAAGAAATGGGTGAGGCATAGCTAGAAATGTGTGGGAGTAGCTAGAAATGGGTCAGACCTAGCTAGTAATGGGGTTAACATAGCTAGAATTGGGTGGGGGGAAAACTAGAAATGGATTGGAGATAGCTAGAATTGGTGGGGCATAGCTAGAAATTGGTGGGGCATTAGCTAGAAATCGGTGGCACATAGCTCGAAATGGGTGGGCAATAGCTAGAAATGTGTGGGACATACCCAGAAATAGGTTGGAAATAGCTAGAAATGGGTGGGGCATGGCTATAAATGTGTGAAGAATAGCTAGAAATATGTAGGACATCACTAGTAATGGGTGGAGCATAGCTAGAAATGGGTGGGAAATAGCTAGAAGTGGATGGTGAATAGCTAGACATGGGTAGGGAATAGCTAGAAATAGGTGGGGCATAGGGAGAAATTGGTTGGACAGAACTAGAAATGGGTGGATCATAGCTCGAAATGAGTGGGACATAGCTAGAAACATCTGTGACAAAGCTAGAAGTGGGTAGGACATAGCTAGTAATGGGTGGGGTATAGCTAGAAATGGGTGGGGAATAATTAGAGATTGATAGGGAATGGAAACTAGAAATGGATGGGAAATAGCTAGAAATGGGTGGGGCACAGCTAAAACTTGGTGGGAAGTAGCTAGAAATGGGTGGGATTGGTAGGGAATTGGTAGAAATAGGTGGAAAGTAGCTAGAAATAGGTGGGATGGTAGGGAACAGGTAGAAAAGGGTGGGGAATAGCTAGAAATTGGTGGGACATAGCTAGTAATGGGTGGGGTATACCAAGAAATGGGTGAGGCTTAGCTAGAAGTGTGTGGGAGTAGCTAGAAATGGGTGGAACATAGCTATAATTGGGTGGGGGAAAAACTAGAAATGGGTGAGAGATAGCTAGGATTGGTGGGGCATAGCTAGAAATGGGTGGGACATTATCTAGAAATGGGTGGCACATAGCTTGAAATGGGTGGGCAATAGCTAGAAATGGGTGGGACATACCTAGAAATAGGTTGGAAATAGCTAGAAATGGGTGGGACATGGCTATAAATGTGTGAAGAATAGCTAGAAATGGTTGGGGAATAGCTAGAAGTGGGAGGGTCATAGCTAGAAATATGTAGGACATCACTAGTAATGGGTGGGGCATAGCTAGAAATGGGTGGGGAATAATTGGAGATTGGTAGGAAATAACTAGACATGGATTGGAAATAACTAGAAATGGGTGGGGCAGTAGCTAGAAATGGGTGGGATTGGTAGGGAATAGGTAGAAATGGGTGGGCAATAGCTAGAAATGGGTCGGACATACTTAGAAATAGGTTGGAAATAGCTAGAAATGGGTGGTACATGGCTATAAATGTGTGAAGAATAGCTAGAAATGGTTGGGGAATAGCTAGAAATGGGTGGGGAATAGCTAGAAATGGGTAGGGCATAGCTAGAAATGGGTGGGGAATAGCTAGAAATTGGTTGGACATAGTTAGAAATGGGTGGATCATAGCTAGAAATGAGTGGAACATAGCTATAAATAATTGGGACATAGCTAGCAATGTGTGGGACATAGCTAGAAATGTCTGGGACATATCTAGAAATGGGTGGAACATAGTTAGAAATGGGTGGATCATAGCTAGAAATGGGTGGATCATAGCTGGAAATTGGTGGATCATAGCTAGAAATGGGTGGATCATATCTAGAAATGGATGGGGAATAGCTAGAAATGGGGGGATCATAGTTAGAAATGGGTGGATCATAGCTAGAAATAGGTGGGGCATAGCTAGAAATAGGCGGGCCATAGCTAGAAATAGGTTGGGCATAGCTAGAAATGGGTGGGGAATAACTAAAAATGGATCACTCTAGTGAGATACACAGATTTCAACGGTGATAGGTTGCCTGACCAGAAAATCAGGTAGCCTATTCTTAGTTTGTAAAAAATTTCAAACTTTGGGGCCTGCTGCAGCTAAGCATCCATTTGATTTGTGTTTTGCTGCAAAATGTTGTGCTGTTAAATGTTGGTATTTGATATGAGCACATAACCTTTTATGTTTCCCATCTGTGACATGTCCTACCTTTGGTTAGCCTTTAACAAAATTTGTTGTCTTTGCTAGAGTTATCTCCCCTGTGTAATTATACCCACACATTTTAACAAATTTGTTATATGCGTTACCCCTACTATTGCGGATTGTGAAATGACATTTATGTTTGTCTCTATCTTCTGGCAGTGGCAAGTGGTCAAAATGTAAAAGTTGAGGAAAGTTTGGGCACATAGAATGGTGATTACATGTTCGATTTTAAGAATTTTCACACATGTTTAAAACTGCAATCAAATCACATGTGTCAATGGGCATCATAAAGATTCCTCAATTGACATTGCATATCAGCAACATCTATTTCTACCTGTTTAATTTTAGATTCATTCAAAATTACTTTTTGACCCAATGACCATCAAATGCTTTCAATGATATGATAGTTATCACCCTGCTTTGAAAAAATGGGGGATTATGCTTTCGCTTCTGTCCAACAGCATCCATCTGTCGTGCATTTGGTTTTTGCTCAATAACTTCACGTATGCAGTATGCACATATGGATTTATTTCAAATATGTTAACTCCTGATGACATGCCCTCAGTGGAGATTGCATAGCAGTGAAACTGGTCTAGATTCACCGTAGTTATCTCCCTTCAAATACTTAAAATTTGTAAAAAATATCTGCATTTGGTTTCCGCTAAATAACTTATAATGGATGAATTCATGTCAAATTTGGCATTGTCAACTCCTGATGACATGCTCTTGGTGGGGATTATGTATAAGCAAAATGTGTCTAGATTTCCAGTAGTTATCTCCCTTGAAATACTTAAAATTTGTCACTGATATCCATGCATTTGGGTTCTGCCAAATAACTTCACTTATCATCGATGGATTCATTAAAAATTTATATGTCAACTTCTGATGACATGACTTAGGAGGGATTGCAGATCAGTGAAATGTGTCCAGATTCACCGTAGTTATCTCCCTTGAGATACTTAAAATTTGTCAAAAATGTGCATTTGGCTTTCGCTCAATACCGTGACTTATAATGGATAGATTCATTTCAAACTGGTTATGTCAACTCCTGATGGCATGCCCTCTGTGGCAGTAGCGTATCAGCAAAAGGCATTTAGATTCACCATAGTTATCTCCCTTAAAATACTTTGAAAAATGTCAATGCATTTGGTTTCTGCTCAATATCATGACTTATAATGTATAAATTTATTTCAAATTTGGTATGTCAACTTCTGATGATATGTCCTATGTGGAGATAGCGTATCAGCGAAAGGTATTTGGATTCACCATAGTTAACTCCCTTGAAATACTTTAAAAAATTTCAAAAGTGTCAATGCATTTGATTTCTGCTTAATAACTTCACTTATAATAAATGGATTTATTTCAAATTTGGTATGTCAGCTCCTGAGGACATGCCCTCAGTGGAGAATGTGTATGAGCAAAACGCGGCCAGATTCAACGTAGTTATCTCCCTTGAAATACTTAAAATGTGTCCAAAATGTCCATGCATTTGGTTTCTGCTCATTAACTTCAGTTATAATGGATGTATTCATTTCATTTGTTTGCCTATTTACCTTCCAGTACAATCTATCTGTTAATCCCTGTGGCCAACATGGATTTGTGAATGGCTGCCATTTGTGCGGTGATCATGTGATGTACATTATGTAGTCAAATTCTGCATGTCAAGACCTGGTTAGGATTGTATTTCAATAGAATATGTCCATATTCAATTGGGGTATTCTCTCCACCTCCCCTCCACCTTTCTTCGCACAAAGTAAACTTTAACATTTGTTTTTTATGAATATCCCGTGATAGGTTGGAACATTTATTGCTTATTTTATATTTTATTAGAAGTTAATTTATTCAAACAAGAATAATTTGACCTTAAAATAAACAGTACTAGTTAAAGTTGTCATACATTGTATTTTATGTCAATGTATACATTTGCGCTCTATAGCTTTCATTTACTATTGATATGTTTTGTTGTTCTGTTCACAGATGCAGCTGCTGATGTGAATAAAGGTAGATTTAAAATTTTAAATTATTTTATATTGTGTAATTATTTATTATTAACCCTTTAATGACTAAATTTGTTCAAAAGAAATTTCAATTTTCTTTAATAAAATGTCTATTTGCAGGCTAAGAGAAGAATCTTTTTGAAAATTTATCACTGGAATGACTGGCTCGGTTACCGAGCCAGTCATTCCAGTGGGAGATTTTCAAAAATGTTTTTCTTTTGGCTTGCAAATGAACATTTTTCAAAGCCACTGCAGAGGCCGGATTTGGGTGGCTTCATCATGAAAGGGCTAACCAGTTTTGAACAGTTAAAGGTACAAATTGATCAAGAAGATTACATTCTTTGTTAAAACCATCCATTTGCAGACCAATAACAGAATGGAGAAGTCCAGTTTCTCAGTCAATCATATGATGTCGTAATCAACTGCGTGATGTGTGGGATGACGCCATAGGGAGCAACAACACCCAGTTAAATTGGCTTCAAAATATTCAACAGCTTTCCCATATAGTTTTCTGGAAATTAAGATTCATAGAGTGCAGGGATCGATCGATCCCAACACGAGCACTGCATAGGTAGAGCTTAGCTAGAGATGGGCGAGGCATAGCTAAAACTGGATTGCTCCTTATTTAGCGCTTAGCACTGGAGTGCCTGATTCAGCTGTAAATTTTCAAAAAGTTGTCTTTTGGCCATCAAATGGCCATTTCCCAAGACCACTAATGAAGCCGATTTTGTCCAGTTTGTCCATTAAATGGTAATATTGTCCCATTCTTGTTAAGCACAAACTGAGATCAGATTTAACAATGCTAACCTGGTGGAGAAAAGTAAATTTTATAGACTATGTAGAGGATTTTTAATGAGTTCCCATCTAATTCAAATTTTTACCATTTTGTATGAGCTTTATCGAATGGAGGGATCGAATCTGTCACTCAGGTACCTGTCGTCATAGGTAAAATATGTCACTTGTTAGCTGATGTCACAATCAAATGACATAGGTCCATAAAAAAAGTGACAAGGGTCACACAGGTAACCTACAAAATCAATGGACCTTTCCATTTTTAGCTATGCCCTGCCCATCACTAGCTAAGCTCCACCCACACCTCGCTGTGTTGGGGATTGATCAATCCCCAAATGCCAAGCTATCAATTTCCTGAAAACTATACAGGAAAGCTGTTGAATATTTATTAAATAGTAAAAGTAAACAATTTGTACAACAAGGCATAGACCGTCTTCAAATATGCGTTCGTGATGTACTTATCGACATCATTCATGACGTCATTGATTATGATGTCATTGTACACATCACTCAGTTTCATTATGATGTCATATGATGGGTGGGTACTCTGGAAATGTGAATTGCGGTCACACCTCTTCGTGTAGCCGCATCTGGAAAAGTATAAAAGGAAGGCCCAAACTGTGTCTTGGCATCCAGACTCAAACTTACACACAAGTTCGTGTCAGGACAAATAAGCGCTATCAAGCTTCTTGAAGAATCTAACCTCTTGAATTATGTCTGCTGAATTAACAATTTAACTGTCTCGCTGCTGCAAGCCACCAAACCATAATTTCAATGAACAAAATCTCTTGACTGAATATTTTGAAAACAATTTGACTGAAAGTAGTTGGTGGCTTAGTCAAATTGTTTTCAAACTATTTAGCATGTCCAGAGATATAACCCTTGGAATATGTTGTCTGCAAATCTCAGCAGCCAGAGGGTTAATAATCATTTTGTTGAATATTTTGACAGTAATTTGACTGGGAGCTGTTACTCACAGTCACATTAGTTTCAAAATACTCAACAGCTTAGCTGTATAGTTGTCTTGAAATTTAGATTCTGGAAATTCACGTTTCAATTGATTCCAACATATGTAAAGAGTTGGGTGGAACTTTGATAGAAATTGTGTGGCATAGCTAGAAATGGGTGGGGCATAGCTAGAAATAGGTGAGGTATAATAGATAGAAAAAAGCCCACCTATTGAAGATTATAGTTCCTAAACTATTTGTTTGCTAATAGACACAGAAATCTGTCATCAACTGCAAACAAAAACTATCATGCCGTAGATGTGTGTGTATGCACATGCAACAAGGGGGTTTTGATTGGTTGGTGTTAAGATGTATTTTAGTTTTGATTGGCTGGTGATCAGCTGTAGCATCTAACATATATTCCCTTATGTTTCAATTTCTCATTATTTTTATTCACAGAACCTGACAATGATTATTCTGGATTGCATATTGTGGTAGATACACCTACTAGAGATGAGACGAGTATAGGTAAGAAAAAAAATCCATAATCCATTACCTAGATACCATGGCTACATTAAAATGAACAGATATTTTGAGGTCATTATCCCTTTAATGGTCAATTTTGTCAAGAAAAAAAAAATTATTTGCTTATTGAATGTCAATTTGCAGGTGAAGAGATGACTATTTTTGTCTCGCCTGCGAAGCAGAAGCGAGACATAGGGATCACTATTTCCGGCGGCGGTGGCATCGGCGGCGTCACCATATCTGTACTTATGGTTACGGTTTTTAAATATCAATATTTCTCATCATTGCCCCATCAGATCTTGCTGAAACTTTACAGACATCTTATCTATAATGTAGGGAAGCTCATTCCATCATTATTTTAACAAAATTTGAAAACATTTTGCTGAATTTTCCATGGTTTTCGACATAGAAAATGTACAGGTTTTTTATGGTTAAGGTTTTTAGAGATCATTATTTCTCAGCATTCACCCATCAGATCATGCTGAAACTTTACAGACATGTTCTCTATAATATAGGGAAGCATACTCAATCAATTTTCTTTTGTAAATTTTGAAAACTTTTTACTGAATTTTCCATGGTTTTTGACATAGAAAGTGTACAGGTTTTTGTCTCGCCTGCGAAGCAGAAAGCGAGACATAGGGATCACTAATTCCGGCAGCCGTCATTTGTGCAGTTTTGGTTAAGGTTTTTTAATCAACTTATTTTTCAACACTGGCTCATCCGATCGCAATAAAACTTTACAGAGGTGATCTATCCTATACAGGGATGTGATCTACATAACAATAGTTTTAATTTTTGGGCATTTTAACCATTTTTTTCACGGTTTTGGACTTGTACTTTTTTAATGTGTTTTGCAAGTGCAGTTTTAACCAGTAATGCAAATCCTCCTAGACCATTTCAGATAGAAACTTGAAACTTTAGGGATGGACAGGGATGTGCATGACACTTTTGGAATTTTGGCATGGCCCCAGGGGCCTGGGGGTGCAGAATGTGGGGTCAAAAATTAAATTTTTCCAACGGTCATGTTGCATATCATTTTCAAGCCAATGAAACGTAGACTACAGTACAAGGAATTATATTGATCTTGGGTCACAAACTGATGGTAGGGGGCAGGGTCAAAAGTGGTAACCAATCTATTGTAATGCAACTCCTAGACCATTTCAGATAGAAACTTGAAACTTTGGAAATGATTGCACATATGGCCAGGGATGTGCATGACACTTTTGAAATTTTGGCATGACCCCATGGGTACAGTCCTGGGGTGGAAAATGTGGGGTAAAAAATAAAGTTTTTCCAAAGCTTGTAATGTCGCATATCATTTTCAAGACAATGGAATTATTTTGATCTTGGGTCAAACTGAGGGGGGGGGGGGGGGTCAAAAGTTGGCACCAATCTATTGTAACGCAACTCCTAGACCATTTCAGATAGAAACTTGAAACTTTCTGTATGATTACACATATGGCTAGGGATGTGCATGACACATTGGAATTTTGATATCACCCCCCCAGGGGCAGGGGTGGGGGAAATGGTGGGCAGAAAATAAATTTTTTGGATTGGTTACACTTGTTTGTTGGTGCATTACTGAATATGTGTATTACAGGTGAGACATTGTACGCTTCAGCGTTCTTGTTTGAAAATTTATGACTGGAATGTCTGGCTCGGCCATTCCAGTGGTAAATTTTCAAAAATAGTCTTTTTAGTCTGAAAATGGACAGTTCTCAAGAATGCGCATTTGCAGGGCAAGAGAGGACTATTTTTCAAAATTTACCACTGGCATGACTGGCTTAGTAACCGAGCCAGTCATTCCAGTGGTAAATTGTCAAAAATATTATTTTCTTACCCTGCAAATATCAATACCGCAAGACCACTTTAGCAGCCAGTTTTGGCTGGTGTGACCAGTACAGCTAGGTTTAAGCTTGCATGACTACTAACATTTCTTAACCAGCATAAAAACACTCAATGCCCAGTCTTGTCAGGAGTGTTTGACAGGTAAACACATGAAGATGTGCCATAGCAGAGCTGTTGCCTGCATATTGTTTAGCTGCCTTGGAGACGCTCATGCCGAACGCTGCTGGCTGCGAGCTCTATGTATTGTCTGAATCCTTTAACCATTTAATGGTCAAGATTTTTCACAAAAGTTGAAATTTGTTCCTCAGTGTATGTCCATTTGCAGGCCAAGATAAGATAATGTTTGAAAATTTATCACTGAAATGACTGGCTCGATTATCGAGCCAGTCATTTCAGTGGTAAATTTTCACAATGAACTATTAACAATTTCATATCTCAAACCTTTAATTGTCGAGCCTGCCAAAATAGGCCCTACAGTGGTCTTGAGAAACGTCTAATTGCAGACCATGAGAAGACTATTTTTTTTAAATTTACCACTGGAATGACTGGCGTGATAATCAAGCCAGTCATTGCAGTGGTAAATTTTCAAAAGTAGTCTTCTTTCGGTCTGCAAACGGATATTTTTGGTGAGAAATTGGCCATTAAAGTGTTGAATTATGTCAGTTTTTAACTGAATGTCATATCCAGTAAAACAACATTCTGTAGTATGTGTGCTATCAAGTAAGGGCTAGTAAATAAATAATCAGTAGGGCTGGATGAATCTAGTGATCGCTAGTCCTGTGGGCTGGTGCCTCATCCACATTAATTTTAACCCCTGGTTTTAAGCGACATGTGGTTTCAAGTTTGACTATGAGATTTGTCCATTAGCTGATGTCACAATGAAAATGTAGGTCTGTCACAAAAATTAAAACGTCTGTCACTAAGGTGTAGAAATTGAATGCCTTTGATGCATTTTCAATCTAATAAACATTGTGTTTAACCCTTGCAACTCTGATATCAATATTGTATCTTTTACTTTGGTAATAGCAAAGAAACTGGTGTACATTTTTCAATAATTTAGTGGAAGACGTTGTTGTCTACGACAGCACCATCATCCACCAAAGTTATTAAAAAATAAACACCAGTTCTTCTTTTACTTGAATTTGAAAATTTAAAATTTTGACATCAAAGTGGTACGGGTTAATAATATTGGCAGACAGCTCCCAGTCAAATTAGTTTCAAAACAGTTCACCTGTATAATTACCTTAAAATTGGAATTCTGAGAATTCAGGGTTCAATGTACATAAATTGATTCCAAGACACATACAAAGTGCGCTGAGAAATGTCCGTGATATAGCCAGAGATTGATCTGGTGTGGTATGTATAGAATCCCTGGCTGAATTATGTCGGTTACATAAACCATTAATTACCTTAAAATTGGAATTCTGAGAATTCAGGGTTCAATGTACATAAATTGATTCCAAGACACATACAAAGTGCGCTGAGAAATGTCCGTGATATAGCCAGAGATTGATCTGGTGTGGTATGTATAGAATCCCTGGCTGAATTATGTCGGTTACATAAACCATTAAGGCTGCCGTGTGGTGAATTTCAACATCTGAAACGGGTAATGTGGTGGGAGTTATAGATTTCAGCAATGTCTGACTGGTTTTTTTTGTTTTTATCTCTTTTTTTTCAGAATCGGCTGAAAGTGACCTATCCTTGCCAACCACACCACTGACCAATCAGCTGTATGGAAATACTCTACCACCCAAAGAGGTAAGTCATGAACGTTCTGACCTATTTACAAACCGTTTTTCAACATTAACTTTTTGCGTTTAGCAAACATTCTCGGCTTATATTTCAGGATGGTTTTACCTTATTTAAGGTAAACCTTATTTACATGGATGCCTATGCTGTTATGAATCCTCATGGTGACATTGAGGTCACAAAGTCAAAGGTCAGCGCCACTTGTCTCTGATGCTTATCCTTAATGAGGACAGGCAAGATATATAACTCTGTGGAATTTTTTTATATTATTGGCAAAAATTAAAATTTTGTGGCCAATATATCGGTGGGCTCTATTTGTCCATTTGTTTGTCTGTCTGTTTGTCGGTGTCCAATTTCGGTTAACTTTATATCTTGGCAGGGTTTCATGTTATTGGAACTAAACTTGGCCACATGCTTCCATCTATCAAGGGAATTGGGCATAACGATATTGAGGTCAAAGTTCAGGGTCAATGTGACCTTGATATAAAACTCTACTTTTTGGGTTTAGCTCAACATATCCTCTTATATCTCGGCAGGGTTTCAGGTTATTGGGACTAAACTCAGCCACATGCTTTCTTATATCAAGGGGATGAAGCATAATGATATTGAGGTCATGAGATCAAAGTTCAAGGGCTTGATATAAAACTACTTTTTACGGTAAAGTTTTGCGTTTAGCTTAACATATCCTCATATCTTGGTATGGCATCACCCTATTTGGACCAAATTTAGACACACACCTTATATCAAGGGGGATTGAGCACAATGATATTGTGGTCAACGGTCAAGGTCAGCAGGACCTTGGTATAATACTCCATTATTTCCTTTTAAGTTTTCAGTTCTGTTCAACATATTGTTTTATATCTAAGGATTGGTTCAGCCTATTGTGACTAAACTTGGACACATCATTACATATACCAACCAGATGCAGCACAATCTTGTTGAGGTCAAAGGTCAAGTTAACTGTGACCTTAATATAAAACTTGTATTCTTTTCGGTAAAATTTTTGCTTTAGCTCAACATATTGCCTTATATTTCAGGATTGGTTTGCCCTTCTTGAATTTTACTTGGTCCCATGTTTAGCTATATGAAGTACAATGATATTGTGGTCAGAGGTCAAGGTCAGTGTAACATTTGTATAAAATGCAGACTTTAACAGTTTTGTTCTGCTTAGCTCGTCTGGCATTTATTTCAGAATTAGACAAATTCGTGGAAATAACCATCGTCATATAGTTACCTCAACCAGGCGGAGCAGCACGGACATTCAGACTTTTGAGGGGGCAAGATCATTATGACCTTGATACAAAGCTAGGTTTCAATTTGGCAATGAAAAATGCCAATACTTTCACCAATAACATGTCAGTGTAACACTGATGTCTTGTTTTCGTTTTAATTAGATGTGGCGGCCTGGTCCGAGAAGATCTACGCTTATCGATGCACAAAAATTAGGAATCTTGGATCCGATGAAGTCTGGAATGCTAATCACGACCAAATCAGCTATAATTGAAACATCTGCATTTGCTGATGCGGAAAGACCCGCTATTCTAGAACCAATTGCTAGTGCACAACTGGATGGCTCACCTCTGCATTCTCCGGGTGCTGATGCTGAGGGGGTAGACCCTATGCAAGACGATGAATTACAATTATTAGATCTTACAAATGTAAGTACCATCAAACTGAATCATCAATGTGATGCGTTCATTCAATGTGATTTTGGTATAAATTTTTTGTCGTAGGAACTGGCTTTATGGAGCCAAAAATAGTTGTTCATTAACTTTATTTATTTAATTTATTTATTTAATTAAATTATTTAATGTTTATTACTCTCATGTCAAAAGGTTAGTTGCTAGAGTAAGTAGAAAGAAGGACTGGTGTATATATTTTAAAACAATGTTGCTGTAAGCTGTTGCTGTCATGGTTTATGGAGCCAAAAATAGTTGTTCATTAACTTTATTTATTTATTTTATTTAATTATTTAATATTTATTACTCTCATGTCAAAAGGTTAGTTGCTAGAGTAAGTAGAAAGAAGGACTGGTGTATATTTTTTTAAACAATGTTGCTGTAAGCTGTTGCTGTCATGATTACTACATATATAAACGTGATGTGAATTTAACCATATTTTTATTTTCTGAATGAGAATTTGCAAGCCAGGATAAGAATATTTTAGAAAATTTTCACAAGTATTTCTGCTTTCTGAATATGAATTTGCAAGCTAGAAGACTATTTTTGAAAGTTTTCACTAGAATGACTGGCTCGATAACAGAGCCCGTCATTCTAGTGATAAATTATCTCTTGGTCTGCAAATGGACATTTTTTGCTCACCTGGCATGAAAGGCCAAGTGAGCTTATGCCATGGTGACCGTCCGCCATGTGTCCATCCATCATTCATCCATAATCCTTATATCGTCCGTCAACCTTTCCTTTAAACGACTTTTCAAGAACCTCTGGGCGGATTTGAATTATATTTGGCAGGAAACATCCTTAGGGCATGTGCACCCAAGTATGTTCAAATGAAGCCGATTGGCCATCTTGGATTTTGGCCGATTTTTAGAAACGCCTTTAAAAATCTGAAATCAATTCAGAACTCATGAAATATCATCGAGGGTAAGAGCTGAACCAAATTTATTCAAGGGAACTTGATTGGCCAAGTAGTTCGACGGCCATCTTGAATGACCTAGTTTTTGCAAAAACTACTTCTTCAGAACCGCTCAAAGGATTGGGTCGAAATTTGGGGGATATGATTATGGACTAAGGGTCATTAAAGTTTGTTCAAGGGAAGTTGATCTGTCAAACAACATGGCCACTATGAGCCAATCAAAATGTAGCATGTTTGGCGGCCATATTGGATTTTTTTTTTATTTGATGGATTTTGAACCTGAAATTGGTGTTATATATATTTTCGGGCAATCTTATCTCAAACTTACCATTTCAAAACTGTAGAATAAATGGTTTGGTGGCCATCTTGGATCATTTTCCCACCAAAGGCTTACTAAAGCAATGGGAAATTTAAAATGTCTTCTCAAAAACTAGAGGGCCGATTTCAATTATATTTGGCAGGAACAATTCTTAGGACATAGAGATTCAAGTTTGTTCAAACGATGCTGATCAGCCAATTTGCATGGTGGCCATCTTGTTAAAGTTATCACGGTTTGTTCGGTAGTTCCAGTGTCCAATAATTCCAGGTGAGCGATACAGGCCCGTTGGGCCTCTTGTTTATGAGAAAATTTACATTTTTCTTCAACAGATTTCATGATTAAAGAGTTAACTACCATGAGCCAGTCATGTTGCTGACCTCAGTAATATCAATAGTTACTACACAATTTTTCTTTTCCAGATATGGGAAGATCAAGCACTTCTTCCTGAAGCAAGTTACGAAGACATCTTGAATGTCGAGGGAGATGCCGCTCCAATACTAGATAGACAAGAACCGGTAACAAAAACCCATGCTAAAACAGCAGCCAATGTGTACTCAACATCTGTGTCATTTCTGTCGACATGGCAACCAGTTCCTAAGCAACAAGTCGATGATGAGGATGGGATTGACACACCTTGGGTGGACTCTGCGGTTCCTGAGAAGAGCATTCATCATTTCTGTACAGTGACGGAGAGGTTTCAGTTACCAAAACAGCTCCAGGGTGTTTTTAGAAAGTACCATGTGCCTTCAAAGTTTGGGGCTGCTGGTTCCCTAAGGCATGAGTTTCATGATAAGGTAGGTGAATCTGTGTTGTTGTTTCTTATCTTGTTCATGTCCGGTGTTATGCGTGTGCTATGATATGTAATTAGCTGATGTCACAATCAAATAATATATGTCTGCCGTGAAAGATTAAATTGGACTCCACCGCTTGGGGACCACAGATAGGGTTAAAGGTCAAATTTGATGAAAGATTGGGGATTCCTTTATTTCACATCATGAGAACATACTTACCTCCCTAACACTCTTGATATTCTAGTATATCGGCTCTAAATTCAATAATATTCAGAATTATAAAAAGTTAGGTGCCCCCTCATTGGCAGGTGGATGTACACAGTCATGCGCATGACAGACCCCACCCACTGCGCATGCGCATACTGGTACTTCCGTTTTCTAATATATTGGCTGACCAACCACATGTTGAATTCATTCCTAGTCTCTTTTTGAGAATTTTCGATAATATCTATCACCTTTTTGGATTATGGCTGATGCAAAGTCTGCAGAGGAGTCTTCCTCATCATCTGTTATGGTGATATTGTTCCATTTATTAATTATAGACTTTTATATGTTACCGGTTTTCGTCGCGGCCGTTTTGGCGTTACCACGTTTCAGGTGCTGGGAATCCTTGTTAAATTTCTCCCAGCACCTAGGGCTATTAATCCCTTGTGCTTTGTGTTCACAGGTTCAACTTATGGATGTGTAAGTGGTCCTGTTCTTCTCTCGAAGGTTGTTCACGTCTCTTTTTTTACTTATCATTGTGATATGTCTACGGGTTGGAGATATATTAAATGAATAAAAGAAATATCTCCTTCCTTTTGTCCCATCCCCCAAGTTCTTCTGAAGGAAGAGTCTTGGCGGATGGATGGACGTGTTCTCCTGCACAAGAGGATGGTTTTGCCTGTGCTCAGGCCAAGGGAGTTTATTAGTTATGGCACATAATTATTTGAAAATAATCACAATTTCTGCTGCCTTTTGTTATTGCACTGTATTCTCTCTTGTGTGTGCATGGGTTCTCGAATATATATAATTTGATATTATATTATTTGGGAGGTATGAATGTCATTAATCTCTAGATATTTCTTGCATTCATTTCTGACGTCCCCTCTCCTTGAAGGAGCTTTTGCATTGAGGTTTGATGTCATAATCAACCAGATTTTTTCACTTTCCTTGATGTCATAATCTTAGTTTAGAGAAGTCTTTGATGTGTTTATCACCCTTTATTATGAAAGTGGAGAGATATGTAGATAATCATTAATCTTTCTGTCTCTCTTTCTTAATTTGGGATCCTGGTTGTGATTGGTTATTATTAACTAGAGAAGTCAGCTGTCCCGTCAGGGTTGTCTGTAATTAAAGTGTATGTCTTCTCTCGAGTTTGTTCTTGTTTTGTACTAATAGTCTATTAACAAGGGTTTGCAAACTATAATACTCATTGTCTTCGTATGCCTTCCCTTTTTCAGAAGTCATGTACATCTTGCTTCAAGCCTATGAAGGCTAGTTTCTTCCCCCACCCTTGCCATCTTTGTTCAGTGTGTAGGCTGTCTAACAAATGTGTCATTTGTAAAGAGTGTGGGGGGGGATATAACCTCTGAATTCTTTGCTTTTCAGGCTAAGCTGATGGCTGAGGAGGGCAAGAAGGCAAAGAAGGAGGGTAAGAAGAAGGCCTCTGAGATGGGTGAGCTCGAGGCCTTAAAGGTTGAGTTAGTGAGTGAGATGCGCAGGACTTTGAAAGATCTGATGCCTGACATGCTTCGCAGCTTTTCAACTTCCTGCCCATCGACCTCAGTGCAGGTAGCCCCATCCCTGTATCATGCCCTACTAGCTCGGACAAAGTGTTTAGTGATCCAGGGGTGGCCATCTTGGACCCAGGCTTGATGTTCGCATCGCCTGGTGATCCAGCGGCGCGAGCAGCATCAGGCGGGACCCGACCAGCGGGCCTGACCACGATCACTCGTGAAGAACCCTCGTCATCTGCTTTCGGGCATTCTCCTGGTCAGTCTGGGTTAGTTTTTCTTGCTAACCCAGAGTAACTTTCCTGACCAGGAAGATGATGAAGATGATGAAGACTACGTGCTCGGGCCACAGGATAAGCATGAAGACATGGATGCGAGCATCTACACTCCTCTCATAGGGAGCGCGACCGCTCGCACCTATGACACTGTTCCCTCGGGAGCAGGCTTCATGATTCAGCCTGTGGGCCGGTTTGGAGCAGATGGCCGCCCGTATCAGATACCACGCTTAGATTTGGAATCTCATACAGGTGATCTGGGCCGCACTGGTGTGCATGTTACCCCTCACACAAGTGCGGCCTTGGTGCTCAGTCAGCCTATGGAAAATGTTATGCCAGCCCTCGCGGGCCTGTATGCATTCCCTGGGCATCCGGGCTCGTCTATAGCCTCCACCTCGGCCTTACCTGCGAATGCCATTGGGGATGACGAGGGCCCGCTGCTCGTCGGCAATTCGCAGGTAGCCACGGATGAAGACTGGTCTGAAGCATGCGCATGGCTCCTCGCTGTCAGACCAGAGCTCTCCATGGACGAAACAGCCGCCGGTAACCCTCAGGCATGGTTACAGGCAAAGCCGTTGGCCAACATGACTCTGTCTCTGCTGTATGCTGAACATGCGGCAGAGGAGTCGAGGCTCCCCGCGAGGTTGCTAGGCGATGTCGGGTTACTGCTAGTCAGTATGCTTGATATGGCCTAGCGCCCAGACCAAGCGCGGACGACCGCACCGCTCTGGGAGAAGATACGCGGTCGGGTTCCCATGCTGACACGGGAGCATTGTGCACGGGCGCTATGCGCTCGGCTAATGCCGCCTTGCACGACACCGAGGAGAGCTCGCGAGCAGCGATTAGTGCGCTGTCGCATCTCTCAGCTGCTGTCTGGTGTAGTAGCAGCCTCGGTGCAGCAACAACCTAGCCCCGTGACAGTCCAACAAGCCATCCAGGATGGGATCAACCTGGCCTTGGACTGTCTGACTAGATCAGTCACGAAGTCGTTGAGGATGAGGCGCACCTTTTCGTTGGACAATTTGTGCCCATCTCAAGAGCTCAAGTCGCGCTTGTTGCAAGCGCCGATGGCGGGCCCAGGTCTTTTTGGAGGTGAAGGTTGTCGGCACCTCCAAGAGACAGTGACTTTGGTGAACAACCAGAGGGCGCTGTGCACACAGTTTGAAGTGCTACGCAGAGAACACGTGCGTGTTCAGCCCACGGCTGCTTGACAGCAGTACGCTCGTGGCGGTGCTGGCATTGTCAGAGGCCAGCAGGCCGGCCGGTCGCAGCACATGGTAACCGGGCCTGATGACCTAAAATTTTTTCTGATTACCACATGTACCCTCGGGTGTTGTCACTTGTACCACAGACACTCCAACTTCTAAAATTTATGGCCACCCCGTCAACCCTAGGTGCACCAGTGGGAGGTCATTTGACTTGCCACATTCAGAAGTGGGGGCGGTTAATTCAGGACCGCTTAGTCTTGCAATGGCTTTCACATGGATACAGTCCAGAATGGATGAGGTCAGCCATTGCATCTGTCTCTGGTACCGGTCTGGACTCAAATTCCAAGAGATCCAGACAAGCGGTTGTGCGTAGAAGAGGAGATAGAATCTCTAATTCTAAAGGAAGCAATTCAACCCGGCGCAAGATTGTCCGGGCTTCTATTCAACCGTGTTTCTTGTGACAAAGAGCACCGGGGGTGGGGGGGGGGGGGTGGAGACCAATTCTCAACCTCAAACCTCTAAACAAGTTTATAGATACACCGAGTTTCAAAATGGAAACAGTAAGATTGGTGTTGTTGGGGTTAGAGAAGGGGATGTGGACAGCATCAATAGATCTCAGGGATGCTTATTTCCACATTCCAATTGCAAGGCGTTTTCGTCGGTTCCTGAGATTTGCTTTTCAGGGATGCCAATGGAAATTCAAGGTTCTTCCATTCGGCATCTCGACGGCTCCAAGGGTCTTCACTCGAGTGGTTCTTGCTATCAAGGCATACCTCCGCAGGAGAAATATAGCTGTTCAAACTTACATAGACGACTGGTTGCTGAAACCCAGAAAGTTTGACAGCAAATCTGGAGATAGTTTTGAAAATTCTCACAGATTTAGGCTAGATAATCAACTTTCAGAGCTGACCCCATCCCAGAAGTTTATTTACCTGGGTATGTTCTTCAATCTGGAGATAGGATATGTTTATCCATCCCAGGAGAGTGGAAAATCTCCGCTCGTGCATTCAGTTGGTTTGCAACAGTCGTTATATTCTAGCACGAGTCTACCTGAGAATGTTAGGTCTGATGGTTTCAATGGAACCAGTCATTCCTCAGGCGGCCTTACGCAGGCGGCCGATTCAATTGTTTCTCATGGCTCAGTGGACACAGAGTTCAATGGACTCGCGCATTCAAGTGTTGGACCCTCTCATTCATCACCTTCATTGGTGGATGGAGAGGAAATCTCCTGGCGGGGGTCATGCTGACCCCTCCCCACCCTCAAGTAACGATGTTTACGGATGCATCGATGGAGGGATGGGGAGCTTGCCTGGAAGAAGCAACTATATCAGGGCTTTGGAATCTGGAACAATCAAAGGAAGATATCAACATGCTAGAATTGCGGGCTGTAATTCTAGGCCTGGAACACTTCTTAAAAGAAGTGGAGGGAAAATTTGTGATGATACGTTCAGACAACTCTACAGTAGTGAGTTACATTAACCGCCAGGGCGGAACGAAGTCGCCCAGTCTCTGTATGATGACATGGAAGCTGCTTTGCTGGTGCATGGATCATATGATCACCTTGAAAGCAGTTCATATTCCGGGAAGGCTGAATCTGTTAGCAGACTCATTGAGCCGAAGGATGAGCATTCTGCCTATGGAATGGCAACTAAATCAATGTGTGGTGGATCACCTGTTCAATCATTGGGGAAAGCCCAACATAGATTTGTTCGCAATAAAGAAGAATGCGAAGATGACGACGTACGTTTCTCGGATTCAGATCCAAGCGCTATCACAATAGATGCACTAGCTATCAGTTGGAAGGGAATGTATGCATACGCATACCCTCAAACAATCCTGATTCCAAGGATTCTTCAGAAGATCAAGCAGGAGGAATGCCAAGTGCTTCTGATCACACCAAATTGGCCAAGCCGATCATGGTTTACGGATCTGCTGGACCTTCTGGTTTGCAATCCGGTTCCTCTGCCTCTGGTGGACAATATTATCTTCCAGGGCAAGACCCTTCACAACAATCCATCAATGTTTCAATTGACTGCATGGATGTTGTCAAAAAATCCGCGATTAAGGAGGGCTTTTCTGGGCAAGCAGCCAATTTCATGGCCAGAGCCAGAAGGGAGTCAACCTCCTGAGCATATAATTTTAAAATCAACAGATTTGCAGAATGGTGCTCAAAGAGATGTATCAATCCGATGGAAGCATCTATTCAGGTAGTAGCTGATTTTCTCTGTCACCTGTATGATGCCTATAGTCTTAAGCCTAATTCTATTGCTGGATACAAATCAGCATTAATGACTGTTATCCCTTGCTTGGCAAAGAGGGGAAGTGATGAAGTAAGTGTTTTAAATACTCTTATTAAAGGTATGGGCAATCTCAGACCAAGAAATCCTCCACTGACACCATCATGGAGTCTTTCTCTGGTTCTGCAGGTTTTGAGTGATAAAC
Organism: Chaetoderma sp. LZ-2023a; assembly: GCA_034401795.1. Lineage (NCBI taxonomy): Eukaryota > Metazoa > Mollusca > Caudofoveata > Chaetodermatida > Chaetodermatidae > Chaetoderma > Chaetoderma sp. LZ-2023a. Next base: position 38,411,553 of record CM067366.1, read on the forward strand.
CTTTTGAACCACTTAGTGCTATATCTGTAAAATTATTGACACTTAAAACTTTCTTTTTAGTTGCGGCAGCATCAGCCAGACGCAGGAGTGAAATTCATGCCTTGTCTGCTGAGCCTGACCGTTATATAGTTACAGGTGAAGGCCGTAAGCTTCTACCAAGATTGAATTTCTTGGCTAAGAATCAATCTTTAAAATATCCGGGTAAACCCATTATTTTACCTGCCTTAACCAGATATGATCCTGGTGCTAAAGTATGGTGTCCTGTCCGTGCTTTAAATAAGTACAAGAGAACTCAGGTTTGGTGGACGGACCCATGTTCCCTATGGTTGTCATATATTGAACCCCATGGTAGGGTGTCAAGAGACACTATTTCCAGATGGATAGTAGAATGTATTCAATTCTGTCATAAGACAGCCACTGGAATCCAAGTAGATAGAGTCAAGGCTCATAGTGTCCATGGTGTGGTAACTTCCACGGCATTATTTAATGGTGTTTCTATTGAAGACATTATGTCAGTAGCCCAGTGGCACTGTGAATCAAGTTTTACCGACCATTACCTTCGTGACACTTCTAACCCGCTCGCCATCTCAGTCCTCAGAAAATAAATAATGTAGAGGTATGTATTTGCAATTAGTTTTCCTCCTCTGCTATTTACAAATATCACATTTGTTGGTAGGGTATCCCTACTATTAGCTGGCACAATTCTCTTCATCCGGTGGGGGAAGAGATGAGTGCTACACCCAAGACATCAGAGGTCAGTATATGTGATCATTTTGTTTTTTGTCTTGGTGATGGTGTCATATTTTTTATTTTTAATATGGTGATGGTTAATGTCTCTTAATTGTGGGTCTTTCAGAGAGTTTTTGAAAATGAAGCAATTCTTCTTTTTCCAATGTCTAGTAATACTTTTCATCAAGTATTAGAGAACGTGCTAGTCATATAGAGCAGCGTTTTTTCCTAACCTTCCTCAGAAAGAGGGGGGGGGGGGAAGCGCATTTGTTTTTTGATCAATCTCTCTTCATCGGTCGATTATCCAATGCAAAATCCATATAGTAGATAGTGATGGCAGAGACGTCCATTAAGCCAAATGGACAGCTTGCGAAGGCCTTCCCCCCCCCCCCCCACGAGGTGGCGAGGCGGTGTCATATCGTTGCTGGTCAATACCAGAAGTACGGTACAGTGCCAAAGCCGAGCGCTGATGATCGCTTGGCGAGGACACGCGACCAGGGTCGAGCGCACTGCGCTCAGCAAACACCGTGTTGCGCGATCCGGAGGAGAGCTCTAGAGCATCTATAGAGGCACTTTCGCATGTCTCCCAGATGTTACAGGGTGTAGTAACAGCATCTGCATCGCACCAAGCAAGTCCTGTCTCAGTTCAGAGAGCCATCCAGGATGGTATTAACCTGGCTCTGGACTGTATGACTACAGTATCAGGGCGAGATGCACATTTGCTCTAGACAATTTGTGTCCATCACAGGATTTATACAACATGCTGCTGTGGACGCCTATGTCAGGTCCTGGTCTCTTTGGGGGTGAGGGATGTAGACACCGCCAAGAGACAGTAACTCTAGTCAACAATCAGAGGGCACTACGCGAACAATTTGAGGTGCTTCGTAGGGAGCACGTTCACGCAACGTTCCTTGCGTACCGTCCACAGCAGGCCCGAGGTGGCGCTGGTCAAGTCAGAGGCCAGCCACAGGCGCAGTGTTGGCCATGGCCATGCCAGCACCGGCCTGCAGTGGGGGTTGGGTGGGGGCGCAGGCTCCTCAAGCACAGCCAGCCGGGCAGCCACGTGCCTGATGGGTCGATTTCCACAAGAACCAAACCAATGCTGGAACCAGGGACAGTCCCACTCTTGCACTGCTTATGTCCACCTCTCTCTCTAGGTGGACCCGTGGGAGGGTGATGGACCCTCCACAAGCAGGAGTGGGAGGAGTTAACCCAGGACCACTTAGTCTTGCGATGTCTTTCAGCCGGGTACTGGCCTGACTGGGCGATAGGCCCACCATCGCACCTGTCTCTGGTTCCGATCTGGACTCAAATTCGAAGAGATCCGGATCAACGGTTGTGTATAGAGGAAGAGATAAATTCCCTCATACAAAAAGAGCAATTCAACCGGCACAAAATTTAGTGACAAAGAGCACTGGATGGTGGAGACCAATTCTCGACCTCAAGCCATTGAACAAGTTCATAGACACACCAAGTTTCAAGATGGAAACTATCAAAATGGTGTTGGCCGGGTTGGAGAAGGGAATGTGAACGGCGTCAATAGATCTGAAGGATGCTTATTTTCACATTCCAATTGCGAAGAGTTTTCGTCGCTACCTCAGATTCGCATTCCAGGGCCGTCAATGGAAATTCAAAGTTTTACCATTTGGAATTTCCACGGCTCCTTGGGTCTTCACCAGGGTGGTTCTTGCAATAACAGCATACCTACGCAGGAGAATCATAGCAGTCCACACGTACATAGATGACTGGCTGTTAAAAGCACGCAATCAGGAAGGTCTTGCAGCAAATCTGGAGATAGTTTTGAAAACTCTCACATACTTAGGCTGACTCCATCCCAGAAGTTTGTTTACCTGGGAATGTTCGTCGACCTAGAGATAGGATATGTTTATCCTACTCATGAGAGAGTAGAAATACTCATCTCAGTAATACAGTCAGTGTGCAACAGTTATCATGTACTGGCACAGGTTTACTGGAGAATGCTGGGGTTGATGGTTTCTCTGGAACCAGTCATTCCACAGGCTTCCTTGTGCAGGCGGCCTATCCAGTTATTTCTCATGACACAGTGGACCCAGAGGACAGGTTCCCTGGACTCAGAGGTGTCAGTGTTGGAACCTCTTATTCACCACCTGCAATGGTTGATGAAGAGAGAAAATCTGCAGCAGTGATGCTCAACCCTCCCCCACCCTCAAATAAAGATGTACACAGATGCATCAATGGAGGGATGGGGAGCTTGCTTGGAAGAAGCCACAGTATCAGGGCTTTGGAATCTGGATCAGTCACAGGAACATATAAATCTACTGGAATTACGAGCAGTGGTTCTGGGCCTGGAACATTTCTTAAAGAAAGTTCAGGGAAAGATTTTTCTGGTTCGATCAGACAACTCAACAATAGTGACTTATATAAACTGCCAGGGCAGAACGAAGTCACCCAGTCTCTGTATGATGACTTGGAAACTGCTTTCCTGGTGTCTGGATCATATGATCACCTTGAAGGCAGTTCACATTCCGGGAAGGCTAAATCTGTTAGCAGACTCATTGAGCCGAAGGATGAGTGTTTTGCCCATGGAATGGCAACTAAATCAATGTGTGGTTTATCATCTGTTCGACCACTGGTGGGAACTCAACATAGATTTGTTCGCAATGAACAAGAATGCGAAGATGACGACGTACATCTCCTTCTTTCTTCTTTTCGTTCGCTGATCATACCGCCAGTCCTGTAAGTGACTATCGACATGATCATATGCGTTAAGTGCGTGGATCCATGGTTTATTAGAGTGCGCCGTGTGGCCTGGAACTTCCGTCTTCAGCACTCGAGGTTTCTGTCAGGGTTACCTCACCCTTACCTCCTTTAGTCGCCTCTTACGACACGCAGAGGATACGGAAGATGTATTCTAAGCCCCACCTACATCTCTCCGATTCTGGATCCAAGCGGTTATGCAACAGATGCATTGGCTATCAGTTGGGAGGGAATGTATGCATACGCATTCCCACCAGCAATCATGATTCCAAAACTTCTTCATAAAATCAGGCAGGAGGTGTGCCAAGTGCTTCTGATTGGCCCAAATCAGCCAAGCCAATCATAGTATAGGGATCTGCTGGACCTTCTGGTGTGCAATCCCTTTCCTCTGCCTCTGATGGACAATATTATTTTCCAGGGCAAGTCCCTTCACAACTACCCGTCAATGTTCTAATTGACTGCATGGATGTTGTCAAGGAATCCAAAATTAAGGAGGGCTTTTCTGAGCAAGCAGCCATGTTTATAGCAAAAGCCAGAAGGGGGTAAACCTCCAGAGCATATAACTATAAAATCAATAGATTTGTGGAATGGTGCTCATACAGAGATGTTAATCCAATGGATGCATCTACTCAGGTAGTAGCCGATTTTCCTCTGTCACCGGTATGATGCCTATAGCCTCAAGCCTAACTCTAATGCTGGCTACAAGTCAGCTTTAATGTCAGTTATCCCTTGCTTGGCTGATAGTGGGAGGGACGAAGTGTGTTCATTGAACACTTTAATAAAAGGCATGGGTAATCTAAGACCGAGAAATCCTCCAGCGATTCCATCTTGGAGTTTTTCTCTGGTGCTTCAGTTCTAGCTGATAAACCCTTTGAACCAATAAGCGAAAATGTTGACACTTGAAACTTAATTTTTAATTTCTATGACCTCTGCAAGATGGAGAAGCAAAATTCATGCTTTATCTGCCAAGGCAGACCGTTATGTGGTTACATCGGAAGGCCTTAGGCTTCTACCTAGGATTAATTTCATGGTTAAGAATCAGTCTTTGAAATATCCAGGTCAACCAATTATTTTACCGGCTTTGACTAGTTTTGATCCTAATTCAAAAGCATGGTGTCCAGTCTGCGCATTAAACTGGTACAAACAACATACACAGGAATGGCGGACGGACCCATTCTCGTTATGTTTGTCTTATATTCAACCCCATGGCAGGGTGTCAAAGTACACTATATCTAGGTGGATTGTGGAATGTATTCAATTTTGCCACAAATCCGCCACTGGTAAACAAGTTGACTTAGCCAAGGCTCACAGTGTCCGTGGCGTAGTGGCGTCCACCACCCTGTTTAACGGGGTGCCAGTGGATGACATTATGTCGGTAGCTCGGTGGCATTGTGAGTCAAGTTTCACCGACCATTACCTCCATGACACCACTAATCCTCTTGCATTATCGATATTCAAAAGATGATCAGGTTTATATATTGTAGATAAGTTGCACTTGCTGTCTTCAGACAGCACATTTTAATTGAGGAAACAACCGCATAATCGTGTATCATTTTTAGCTCACCTGGCCTGAAAAGGTGAGCTTATGCCATGGCGGCCGTCCGTCATCTGTCCGTCAAATCGCTAATCCTTCTTAACAGTTTTGACCAATTTCAACCAAATTTGGCTGAAAGGATCCTATGGTGGTACCTTCCAGACTTTTCTTTTCACAATTTTGATTGATCAATTTTTTGGGTGCAAATCTTAGATTTCATGAAAAACTACCAGAAATGGTCAAAATGCTACTCCTCCTTAGCTGCTTGACATATTTCAACCAAATTTGGCTAGATGAATTCTATGGTGGTAAGCTCTAGATCTTCGAATCACAATTTTGATTGATCATTTCTTTGGGTGAAAATCTTAGATTTTATGAAAAACTACCAGAAATGGTCAAAATGCTACTCCTCCTTAGCTGCTTGACATATTTCAACCAAATTTGGCTAGATGACTTCTATGGTGGTAAGCTTTAGATCTTCGAATCAGAATTTTGATTGATCATTTCTTTGGGTGAAAATCTTAGATTTTATGAAAAACTACCAGAAATGGTCAAAATGCTACTCCTCCTTAGCTGCTTGACATATTTCAACCAAATTTGGCTCGATGAATTCTATGGTGGTAAGCTCTAGATCTTCGAATCAGAATTTTGATTGATCATTTCTTTGGGTGAAAATCTTAGATTTTATGAAAAATGTACCGGAAATTGTCAAAATGCTACTCGTCCATGGCTGCTTGACATATTACAAACAAATTTGGCTAGATGGCTTCTATGGTGGTAAGCTGTAGGACTTCTATTCAGAATTTTGATTGATACATTTTTTGGGTCAAAATCTTAGATTTTATGAAAAAAACTACCGGAAATGGTCAAATTGCTTCTTTTCCTTACCATTCTGAGCGATTTCAACCAAATTTGGCTGAAATTACCCTATTGTGGTAGGCTCCAGTTTGATTCAGAATTTTGATTCATCAATTTTTTGGGTGAAAATCTTAGATTTTATGAAAAATGTATCGGAAATTGTCCAGATGATTCTTCTCCTTACCATTCTGAGCGATTTCAACCAAATTTGGCTAAAAGGAGCCTGTTGTGATGGGCTGCAGAATTTCCATTCGGAATTTTGATTCATAAATGTTTTGGGTGAAAATCTTAGATTTTTTGAAAAATTTACTGGAAATGGTCAAAATGTTACTCTTCCATGGCTGCTTGACATATTTCAACCAAATTTGGTTAGATGTATTCTATGGTGATAGGCTCCTTAACTTTCATTCAGAATTTTGATTGATCAATCTTTTGGGTGAAAATCTTAGATTTTATGAAAAATCTACCGGAAATGGTCAAAATGCTACTCCTCCATAGCTGCTTGACATATTACAACCAAATTTGGCTAGACGACTTCTATGGTGGTAAGCTCTAGAACTGCTATTCAGAATTTTGATTGATCAATTTTTTGGGTGAAAATCTTAGATTTTATGAAAAATGTACCAGAAATTGTCAAATTGCTTCTTTTCCTTACCATTCTGAGCGATTTCAACCAAATTTGGATGAAAGTACCCTATTGTGGTACGCTCCAGAAGGTCGATTCAGAATTTTGATTCATCAATTTTTTTGGTGAAAATCTTAAAACTCCTCCATAGCTGCTTGACATATTTCAACCAAATTTGGTTAGATGTATTCTATGGTGATAGGCTCCATAACTTTCATTCAGAATTTTGATTGGTCAATTTTTCCGGTGCCATCTTGTTTAATGTAAAGAATCGTGTATATTTAAATGCAAATGTTTCAAATGCTAATGATGCAGGTGAGCGTCACAGGCCCTTGGGCCTCTTGTTCCTTCACTGATGTGGACTCAATGGATACAGCTTTCATGCATAAGGTCAGTACTGCCTTTTGTTGTTACATAATTTATTGTCCCGATGTATTACCCTTTCTTAATAAGAATCTAATGGTACCTGTGTATTATGTGGTTCATTTATTGAGAGTATACGAAAATGAAGTCTTTCGTCTCGTGTCCTGTAGTACTTAGCACCAGTACTTAGAGAGCATATGGGACATTGAGGTCATGGCTTCTCCTTTCCCAAAAGGAGGGGGGTTGGGAATGCATTTGATGCACGGTCATTACTTTCACCATCGGTTGTGTTATCCGATGTTCAAATCATGGCCTGATTGTGTGTGTCACACAATTTCAGATGTTAGTGCTTCATGCGCAAAAACGCGCAAAGGATGAGCTGGTCTTTGACCTCGCCTCCCTCCCGCCAAATTGACTTACAAATTCTGGCAATATCATAAGAGTGTTAGGGCAGTAAGTATATCTCTTGAAGTGAAATAAACGAAATCACAGATTTCTTTTTTCACGAGAGAGTAGTTATACTTACCTCCCTAACACGGACACAGCCTCTCCGCCCCACAGAGGCTTGGTCTTCAGGATTTTAAGCTGCATGTGTCGGCCAATAGTCAAACTGAGGCAGTAACAGTCTGAGCATGCTCGAGATTGGGGCCGGCATCCTGCAGACTGTCACCTGTCTACCTGCCCAGTAAGGACACCTATCTTTTTTAATCTGGGGTTATTGAGTGAAGGTCGATATTTAGGAAATATCATAGAGTGTTAGGGAGGTAAGTATAACTACTCTCTCGTGAAAGAAGAAATCCGTGATTTCGTTTATTGTAGCCCAACTCTTGTGACATCATTGGATTGTGTCTGAGCTGTGTGCAAAATTGGCCCTGTATTTGGCCCTATTAGGGCAGTCACTGATATATTTGTGGGTACGCATGACTGAAGTTGAACGCATGATTTGTTGTGGACATATGTTTACTTATCAGTTTTTATTTACGAGTGTCATGTGTTGTGGGTTATCATGTCTATTTTATGTCCTAATTTTACCATTTAATGGTCAGGATTGATCAAGAATTTTAACTTATTTAATCAGTGAATATCCGTGTTCTGAATGAGAGAAAACTTTTTGAAAATTTATCACTGGAATGACTGGCTCGGTCATCGAGCCAGTCATCCCTGTGATAAATTTTCCAAAACAACTCGTAACTCTACCTGCAAATAAACATTGGCCCAGACCATTGCAGAGACCAGATTTAGCCGGCTTGACCAGTAAAGAGTTAAGAATTGGCCTGTCCTTTAATGTACATTGATGTAATGAACGGATTCTGACATATGAAACATTGTGGGATTATCAGGAGAACTGCCTAACAGTTTCATGACTAAAATTTAACCCGTAAACAGTCAATTTGTCCAAAAAATGGCATCTGTAGTTGTCTTGCGAAATTATCTATTTTCAGACCAAGAAAAATAAGTTTGAAAATTTACAACTGGAATGCCTGGCTCCGTAACCGAGCCAGTCATTCCAGTGGTAAATTTTAAACATATTTTTCTTGGTCTCAAAATGAATAATTTCGCAAGACAACTGCAGACACCATTTTTGGACAACTTGACTGTTTAAGGGTTAAATTTTAGTTGTCAAACTGTTAGGCAGTTCTTGTGATAATCCCACAATGTACACATTTGTGCTTGCATAGCTTTCCAGCATACCAGAGGGTGAGCGGTCCACAGAGCCGGATAACAAACCTGGTCTGGTGGCACCATCTGAAGATGAGGAAGCTGATGAAGGGAGACTATCTGCAGCCGCTTTTAGAGTGATGGTGGACGCTTACAAGCAGGCGTATGGTGATGAAGCTCATAGCCTCGATGACTGGCAAGCTAAAGCTGACTCAGTGGTAATTGTGTGCATGGTTGCAGGGATTCTCATAAGGGTCCTTTTGATGGTATATATCCCTAGAATGCAGCTTGGGACCACCAAAAGTAGTGACATAGGACCTATGCAAATTGTGTATGCTTATAGGTTTTTGCACAAAAATACCTACAATATCTGTGATGGAACTACCACAATTCATAGTTGTCAGTCCACAGTACCATCTAATTTAAGCACGAGTGCAAAATATTGCTTAGGAACACCAGATTTCAGGTTGAGAGTCCCAGATTTCAACGGGAAACCCCCCCCCCCCCAGATGTCATGGTGTGAGGGTCCCTGGGATGTTCAAAATTTAGATGCCATAATAAACACTGCATGGTTGTTTGGTAAATTATCAGACGAGATGATTTAATTGGCTAGTTAAATTTAATTATGTTCAACGGCTAGTGAAATTATGAGAAACATTTTCTCGTTGGAAAAGAAGAAATGATTCAGTTAATTAATGTCAATCATGTTCAATGTTTTTAATCACTATCACTGTTTTGATTCTGGTCTCAAAACTATTTTTTTGAAATTTTCTCACTGGAATGACTGGCTTTCCAATCATAAATTTAATAAAATAGCCTTCTCTTGGCCTCCAAATGGATATTCATTGAGTAAAGATTTCAAATCTTGACCATTAAAAGGGTTAAAATTCTTTAATGGTCAAGACTGGTCAAGAAAATCTAATCCTAAGTGAATGCCAATTTTGTGGACAAGCGAAGACTTTTTCAAATTTACCCCTGGATTGAATGACTCTTGTTATAGAGGAGCCAAAATATTGAAAATTTAGCACTGCAATGTCTGGCTCGATAACCTAGACAGTCATTCATGTGGTGAACATTCTTTTTTAATAGTTTTCTCTTCACCAGCAAATGAACATTCAATAAGCAAATATTTACATTTTCCCCCACCAAATCTAGCTATTAATTCTCGAATTTGTTTTAAAAAAATTAAATTTTCTCATATAAAATGCCCATTTGCAGACCAATAGGACTACTTTTGACAATTTACCACTCGAATGACTGGGTCGGTTATCGAGCCAGTTATTCCAATGGTAAATTTTCAAAAATAGTTTTTTCTTAGTCTGTAAATGGACATTTTTCAAGACCACTTCAGAAGTCGTTTTTGGCTGCTATGAATGCGAAACGGTTAACAGGTACTGAGTATACTTACCTCCCTAATACTTTTGATATTGCTAAATATTGGCTTTCACTCAATAAACACTCAGATTTAAAACAGTTAGGTGCCCCTACTGGGCAGGGAGTCAGAGCGTAGTCTGGCGGATGCCAGCCCCACCACCGCGCATGCGCAGACTAGCACTTCCTCTTTGCTAGATTATTGGCAAAGAGAACACACATGTTTTTTGAGTCATAAGCTTTTCTTGCTCTTTAACGTTTTTATTGGTGTTATTTTGGAAGTGATAAGACCTGATTTGGATGGCGGGAGGATACACTTCGCCACAGGAGGACGTTGGACCTTTAAATCAGGTGACTTCTAGTAAAATTAGCGAGTTTTCTTCCCGGTGTATTGTGTTTCCGGGACTCGCGTTTACCGTGATAAGCGCCTTAGTTAGTTGGTTTAGGTCAACTCGGTGCTACCTAGGACTAATTTCTCTTTCTGTTTCTGTCCACAGGTCTGTATGACGCTAGGTTGTGACGTCACAGTTGCAGAGAGTTAGTTTTCTCTCCACCATGGTTCCATTTCCTACTAACACTGTTAGGTTATCTAACCAAATGAAAAAATTATGTCCAGTGAGTTGGAGGCCTGGTATAAAGGTCTTCTCACTTTGCCCTCTTGATCCAATTCCTTCCCCATGAGGTGGAGAGAGTTAAGAGGCGTGCAGATGGTGGAGTTTTCCGGTTCGTCACGTTGGATGGTTTGTCTATACAAAGTGTCAGGTATCTAGTTATTGATAATGTGGTGATGTTAATTATTGTAAACAAACAAAGGGAGATAATTAACATTTTTGCCAGAAAAGAGTTATCTATATGTATCTGATGGTTGTGTAGTCAACTTATACATTCAGCATACAATTCGTCCTTGCACTTGGATGTTTTGTTGGGATCGAATTTTTCCTGTCACGGGATTAATGACGTCATAATCAGCTGGCTATGTATTTATTAGCAATTCAAGCGCTATGCTGGTTTTTGATGTATATTGATCTTTATGATCGTTTTCCTTCTCTTTGAGTTGGATTGAGTTTCTAAGCTTAACTAGTTGCTCATACTCCTTGTCCTTTGCCCTGTTTCAGGGACCGGGTTGCGCGTCCTGTGGACGTTTTATGCATGTAAAGTTCTGGCCGCATCTGTGTTATCGATGTAGCCCTTGTGGTCCATTGATTAATTGTGACATATGTAAGCACTGGGGGGGCGAGTTAATGTCCGAATTCTTGTGCTGCTTACAGGCGACGGACAAGGTGGTAGAGGAGGAGAAGAAGAAGAAGCGGAAACGAGAGGTTGTAAGTAGGAAGGGTAAGGGGAAGGTCTCGTCCGCGGTGGATATGGAGACCTTCCGGACCGAGATGTTGGGAGAGATGAAGAGGACAATAAAAGATTTGGTTCCAGGGTTGCTTCGTGGCATGCTTCCTGGACCAGATCCTTTATTGTCCTCATCATCGGCTTCGGAGCAGGTAATCCCCGCCTCTGGATCGATTTTCCTTAGTCCGCTTCCGTTGTCCGACGATTCAGAGGTGGCCCCATTAGAGGGGGCGTTCCACGACCCTGGCAGCAGGCTTATTGCCGCGCCGATAGGGGACCGTGGACGGTTGTCGCTGGAACCCGCGGGCTGCTTATCAGTCCAGGGGTATCCGCACGCCGCGGTGGCCAGTACCTCCTATGGCACCGTTCCTGGTCAGCCCGGGTTAGCTCTCTTTGCTGACCCGGGGTCTAATCTTTCTGACCAGGGTGATGAGGATTACCTGCTAGGGTCGCCGTCTGACGACGTGGACATGGATGAAGACGTTTGTGCACCCCTCGCGGGGAATACAGGCGCTTTTTTCCACGGTATTACTCACCCTGGAGTAAGGTCCGCGGTTCAGGTGGTGGCCCAGGGCGCTGCTGATGGCCAGCGGTACCGCATACCTCGGCTTGCCGAGAGTGTAGCTGGTGCTGGCCGGGCCCGTGGTGGGGCTATATATACCCCGCGCTCTACCGCGGTGCCTGCTCCTGGTCAAACCAGTGATATTCTCATGCCGGTGCTGTCAGGCCCGCATGTTTTCCCTGGCTTGCCAGGTGTATCAGCGTACCCGCCGTCAAGCTCTACTGCTTGCGCTCAGGAGGAAGACGAAGGACCCCGTCTTGTAGAGCGCTCGCAGTTAGCCACGGAGGAGGATTGGTATGACGCTTGCCAGTGGTTGGTGAGCGTTAGGCCTGATCTGCCCGTGGAGCAGTCGGCTAGCCACCGTGTTCACACGCCGTGGTTAGCTGGGAAACCAACTGCTAACGCTATGCCTTCTCTGCCGCTGGCGGAGCATGTCGTTGACATGTTCAAGGCGGCGGAGTCGTCCATTAACACGAGTGGACGTCTCGCGAAGGCCCCTCGCGAGGTGGCCAGGCGTTGTCGCATCGTGCCCCTGGACTACCAGCGGTACGGTGTGGTACCCAAGCCCAGCGTGGATGACCGCGCGGCTTTGGGTGAGGATACGCGGCCAGGCTCCCGTTCTGACGCGGGGGTCTTGTGCGCGAACGCGTTGCGTTCGGCGAATACCGCGTTGCGTGATGCGGAGGAGAGTGGGAGGGCTTCGATTGCCGCTCTGTCCCACGTCTCCCAGCTGTTACAGGGGGTAGTAACGGCATCCGCATCGCGCCAGCCAGGCCCGCTCGCGGTCCAGCGAACCATCCAGGATGGTATTAACCTGGCGCTGGACTGTATGACGCGGGCGGTGACCAGGAGTGTCCGGGCAAGACGCACATTTGCCCTGGACAATCTGTGCCCGTCTCAGGACCTGTATAATAGGCTACTCCGTACGCCTATGACGGGTCCTGGTCTTTTTGGTGGTGAGGGATGTCGCCACCTCCAGGAGACGGTCACCCTGGTGAATAACCAGAGGGCGCTGCGCGAACAGTTTGAGGTGCTGCGTCGTGCTAACGTTCGCGCCGCGGCCCCTGCGTATCGTCCCCTGCAGGCTCGAGGTGGTGCTGGCCAAGTCAGAGGCCAGCCGCCGTCGCAGCGCCGGCCTCGGCCGCGTGCGATTCGGCCAGCAGTGAGGGGGGCGCAGGCTCCTCAGCCGCCGTCAGCCAGGCAGCCGCCCGTGCACCGAGGTGCGCGCGGGGCGGGGCGGGTCGCGCGAGGATCTGGGCGTGGTTATCGTTCCTGACAGGGCGCTTACCGCGGTAAGGACCACGCCGGTGTGTATGGCGACGGAGACAGTGCCGCTCTTGCATGCCTTGTGTCCACCGCGGTCCCTAGGTGGACCGGTGGGAGGCCGGCTAGCCGACCACATGCAAGAGTGGGAACGGTTAACTCAGGACCGTTTAGTCTTGCGATGGCTTTCCGTGGGGTATCATCCAGAGTGGATGACAGGCCCGCCGTCGCGACTGTCTCTGGTGCCAGTCTGGACTCCCATTCCGAGAGATCCAGATCAAAGGTTGTGTATCGAGGAGGAGATAAATTCCCTCGTACAAAAAGGAGCTATTCAGCCGGCACAAAGGTGTCCGGGCTTCTATTCAACCCTGTTCTTGGTAACAAAACGCACCGGTGGGTGGAGACCGATTCTCAACCTCAAGCCATTGAACAAGTTCATCGAGACGCCCAGTTTCAAGATGGAAACGGTGCGCTCGGTGTTGGCGGGGTTGGAGAGGGGGATGTGGACGGCGTCGATAGATTTGAAGGACGCTTATTTCCACATCCCCATCCACAGGAGTTTCTGTCGCTTCCTGAGATTTGCATTCCAGGGCAGACAGTGGGAATTCAGGGTGTTGCCCTTCGGAATTTCCACGGCTCCTCGGGTTTTCACCCGTGTGGTTCTTGCGATCACAGCATACCTCCGCAGGAGAAGCATAGCAGTCCACACGTACATAGACGACTGGCTGTTGAAAGCGCACACCCGGGAAAGTTTGTCCGCCAATCTGGAGATTGTTTTGAAAATTCTCACAGACTTGGGCTGGATGATCAATTTCCCAAAATCAGAGCTGACTCCATCCCAGAAGTTTGTTTACCTGGGGATGTTCTTCGATCTGGAGACAGGATATGTTTATCCTACTCAGGAGAGAGTTCAAATACTCATCTCGTTGATTCAGTCAGTGTGCGACAGTCGTCATGTCCTGGCACGGGTTTACTTGAGAATGCTGGGGTTGATGGTTTCGTTGGAACCAGTCATTCCTCAGGCCGCCTTACGCAGGCGGCCGATCCAGTTGTTTCTCATGACACAATGGACCCAGAGTACAGGTTCGCTGGACTCGAATGTGTCAGTGTTGGCGCCTCTGATTCACCACCTGCAATGGTGGTTGAATACAGAGAATCTCTTGCCGGGGGTTTTGCTAACCCCTCCCCACCCTCAGGTGACTGTGTATACAGATGCATCGATGGAGGGCTGGGGAGCTTGCCTGGAAGAATCCACGATATCAGGGCTTTGGAATCTGGAACAGTCACAGGAACATATAAATCTACTGGAGCTAAGAGCAGTAGTCCTGGGCCTGGAACATTTCTTACAGAAAGTTCAGGGCAAGATTGTTCTTATTCGTTCAGACAACTCAACAGTTGTGACTTACATAAACCGCCAGGGCGGAACGAAGTCGCCCAGTCTCTGTATGATGACATGGAAACTGCTTTGTTGGTGTCTGGATCACCAGATTACCTTGAAAGCAGTTCATATTCCGGGAAGGTTAAACCTGCTAGCAGACTCATTGAGCCGAAGGATGAGTGTTTTACCCACGGAATGGCAACTAAATCAATGTGTGGCGGATCGTCTGTTCGACCATTGGGGGAAACCCAACATCGATTTGTTCGCAACGAAGAAGAATGCGAAGATGACGACGTACGTCTCTCCGATTCCGGATCCAAGCGCTTTCGCAACAGATGCGTTAGCTATCAGCTGGGGGAGAATGTATGCATACGCATTCCCTCCAGCAATCCTGATTCCAAAAATTCTTCAGAAAATCAGACAAGAGGAATGCCAAGTGCTTCTGATCGCCCCGGATTGGCCAAGCCGATCATGGTATACGGATCTGCTGGACCTTCTGGTCTGCAATCCGGTTCCTCTGCCTCTGATGGACGATATTATCTTCCAGGGCAAGGCCCTTCACAACAATCCGTCAATGTTCAGATTGACTGCGTGGATGTTGTCAAGGAATCTAGAATTAAGGAGGGCTTTTCTGAGCAAGCAGCCATGTTTATGGCCAAAGCCAGGAGGGGGTCAACCTCCAGAGCATATAATTATAAAATCAACAGATTTGCAGAATGGTGCTCAAAAAGATGTATTGATCCAATGGATTCATCTATTCAAGTAGTAGCTGATTTCCTCTGTCACCTCTATGATGCCTATAGCCTCAAGCCTAACTCTATTGCTGGTTATAAGTCAGCATTAATGTCTGTTATTCCTTGCTTGGCTAAGAGGGGAAGTGATGAAGTAAATACATTGAATGTATTAATTAAAGGCATGGGCAATCTAAGACCAAGGAATCCTCCTGTGATTCCGTCTTGGAGTTTATCGCTAGTGCTTCAAGTACTAGGTGATAAGCCTTTTGAACCACTTAGTTCCATTTCTATGAAACTATTAACACTGAAGACTGTGTTTTTAATTGCTGCGGCCTCGGCTAGGCGTAGGAGTGAGATTCATGCCTTATCAGCCGAGGATGACCGTTTTGTGGTTTCAGGGGAAGGCCTTAAGCTGCTACCTAGGATTAATTTCTTGGCTAAAAATCAGTCGTTGAAATATCCAGGTCAACCTATTATTTTGCCTGCTTTAACTAGATATGATCCTAATTCTAAAGCATGGTGTCCCGTCCGGGCGCTGCGCCGGTACAAACAACGTACGGCGGCATGGCGCACCGACCAGTCAGCGTTATGGTTGTCATATATTGAACCCCATGGGAGGGCTTCTAAGGACACCATTTCCAGGTGGATTGTGGAATGCATTCAGTTTTGCCATAAATCCGCCACCGGGAAGCAGGTTGACGTGGCCAAGGCTCACAGTGTCCGCGGCGTAGTGACATCCACGGCCCTATTTAATGGGGTCCCTGTGGATGATATTATGTCGGTGGCTCAGTGGCACTGTGAGTCAAGTTTTACAGACCATTATCTCCGTGACACCTCTAATCCTCTCGCCTTGTCGGTTTTGAAAAAATAAATCGGTTTATATTTTTTGAGGTGATTTCCTCATTACTTATATATATCACAATTAATTTGTGGAAACACCCACTTTTTTGGGCCTGCATCAGTCTTTACCGATGGGAAGATGATGTCAGCAGCCATTTTCAACAAGGTCAGTCTTGTTCATGTGTTGTCCATTGTTGATTGTATTGTCACGATTACCCGTTATTAATATGGTGATGGTTTGTGTATTTGTGTGGTTCATTGTTGAGAGTTACGAAAATGGAGTTTTTTCGTCTCTGTCCTGTAGTACATGGCACTTGTACGTAGAGAGCGTATAGGACATTGAGGTCAGTCGACTCTTCCTCCCAGGAAGGAGGGGGGGGGGAGCGCATATGACATTCGGTCATCTCTCATACATCGGTGATGTTATCCGATGGTTAGTCAAATCCTGACTGTTTTTTCTTACAGTTTCAGAAGTTTAAGTGCCTTAAACGCAGAAAAGCGTATAGGGATGAGCTGGTCTTTTGACCTCGCCTCCCTCCCGCCAGATTCACTTTCGAATTCTGGCAATATCAAAAGTATTAGGGAGGTAAGTATACTCTTGAAGTGAAATAAACGAAATCTAGGATTTCTTTTTTCACGAGAGAGTTGATACTTACCTCCCTAGATACGGACCCGGCCTCTCCACCCCACAGAGGCTCGGTCTTCAGGCTCTTAATAGTTGCATGTGTGTCAGCCAATAATCTAGTCAGAGGAAGTGCTAGTCTGCGCATGCGCGGTGGTGGGGCTGGCATCCGCCAGACTACGCTCTGACTCCCTGCCCAGTAGGGGCACCTAACTGTTTTAAATCTGAGTGTTTATTGAGTGAAAGCCAATATTTAGCAATATCAAAAGTATTAGGGAGGTAAGTATCAACTCTCTCGTGAAAAAAGAAATCCTAGATTTCGTTTAATTCATGCAAAATTCAAACAGTTTTATGTACTATAGACTATGATGATGACATGAGATTGTATGTATAAATCTTTTGTGCAAAGCTCTTCTAAGCCCACCACTCATTGCTTTCAGTTCAATGAAAGTGAGATGGTTGTAGAGGGATGTCAAATTCCTTTGAGAAACGATGAATCGCGACTATTCTGGACGCCAGCGCCACCTAAGTTTGACGTTCCCCCGATCAAAGTCCAGCAAATATTATTCCCTACCTATGAGACGGATGATGGTAATCTTACAGCGGACATTGCCAATGCGGCAGAACTATCATCAGATGAGAGTGAGGTTGAAGATGACACGTTTATGTTTGATATGGACCCTGAAGACAGAGCCATCCAAAACAGGTTAAAACCAATAACTTGTAATGTACAGTTAATCTGGCTTGAAGAATTTCCAGTGGTAAATTTGCAAAAATTGTCTTCTCTTTGTCTGCAAATGGTGATTTTCTGAGAAAATTGAAATTTTCTTGAGCATATTCGAGGTTTAAATGGTTAACAGGTAAAGAAGCCTTTAAATGACAATTTTTGAAAATTTACCACTGGAATGACTGGCTCAGTCTTCTCTTGGTCTGCAAATGGACATGTCTCAAGACCACTGCAGAAGCTGTTTTTGGCTGATATGAGGGTTAAAAGGTCAGAATTGGTCAAGAGAATAAAAAGAATTTTGTTTAATTAAAGGACAGTTCCGGGATGATAAAAAGTCTGCTTTATTTGAAAGATTATTACATGTTTAAGGAAATTGCGCCAGAATAATAACCAGATAGAAATAGCGTAACCAACTATCGCTAGATAAAGTTGGTAAAATTTACAATTTTTTGCACATCTGGGCGCTGCCATTTTATCGCGTCTAGCGACGTCAGCCCCGCACCACCGCTATTGCTATATATTTTAAGGAGGTATACGTAAATGATAATAACAAACGAGCCGCTGAAGCGATTCCAATGATTTTAGGAGCTCTAAATAGGTGCCGACCTCGGGATTAATATGATATAATAGATGTTAATATCAGACAAGAGGTTCAAAAGACTGCAATATATAAATAAAATTATTCTTCTAAGATACGATCTGAGAATATGTTATCCTTTTTTTGGTAAAATTCAACATGAGATTTTTTTTGTCTCACAGACTCTATCTTTGCATATTGTCATTAAATTGGAGTGTGCTTAAAGCTGAAAGAAATGGCTATTTGCCTGACCAATTATAAATTTGCTCACGTAAATATTGCCAGAGATATCACCAAATGAATTAGCATTTTGACATAAAATCTGGGAATTTTCATAATACCCGGCAAGCTGTAATTTCAATAATTAAGATATTTTGATGGAATTTTTCCCGTTATGTGATAAGATTGTAAAGCTTCGGCACAGTAAATTCTGTCATTGTAGCTGTAATACTCATTCTGGTATGGGATGATGGATAGAGCGCATCCTGAAATTTTTGTTTGAAATTTTGCTGGCTTAGTTTTTCCCGCAGAGTGTATCTTTTGACCCATTAGGCCGATTCTAACATCCATAGCATTGGGTAAATCTTCGAATATGCAGCTACAGGTAGATATCAGAATTATTACAATCGTTTCTGTGGTTCCGGCAATATTATCATATCATATGTTTTCTTGGAATATATATTTACACTGCCTGAGACATACGCTATAACGGTATCTTGAGTTGGCTGAGTAATTTGACAATACGCATGTGTCAAGTGTGCCACGTCATTTAACCCTTATCGCATGTTGTAAAATGCGTAATAGTGCCTGGGTACATTTTGAAGAAAAAAAATGTTGCTGAAACGTGTTGCTGTCATGCACAGCAATGACTTACAGCAGCATTGTTACCAAACTGAACACATTCTGATAAGATAGAGAAAATGGAATCTATGCTTCAGCGGGCTAGGGGTTAACGATTCCCCACTGACTGCGGATACTAGAATTACTTAAAAAACTTACTAGCTTAACTGGACAGTGTCATAGGTTTTACAAATTAGCACATGTTAGGCCTCCATGCATATACATATTTACTGAACAGCCTTCGTGCTTGGCAAAGATAGCGTTGGTGCAGGGATGACGTCAGGATCTCGTGAAATCTCGCTCTCGATGCAAGAAAATGGCGCCGCCCGGGAGATAAAATAATCCCATGTTTACAATGGTATAATTACTCGTATTATTTGTCTATTGTTTTTATTTAGGATCCAATATGTTAGTCATATAATAGTCTTTCAAATAAAGTACACTTTTACCAATCCCGGAATTGTCCTTTAATGTCTTCATTAAGGGGGGGGGGGGCGTCGCTGGTTGGTGGGTGGGGGTTGGTTGGCGTGTGGGTGGGGTGGTGGGTGAGTGGGGAGGAATGGGATGGGTGGGTCGATGTATGGATGGTGGGATGGTGCGAGCCCGGGATGGTGGGTTGGAGAGATGGATGGTGGAAGGGATAGCTGGTGGGAGGGCTGGTTGGTGGGAGGGGATCTAAACATAGATCGGATAAAATTGTTGATATTTTCGCACATATCTTAACACAAGAAATGGTGTGATGGTATACTATGATTACATAACTAAAATATGGTAGAAATTGGAGGACGAGGCTTGTAATCTTGGATTCATTTTGTTGACGATTTGATCAAATTTGATTACATGCATTGTATTTTATTCTGTTTTTGTCATGCCCGACATGAAGTGAAGATGGTGCAACTTGAGATAAATACAGAGACGCTGTTGATTATTAGCTCACCTGGCCAGAATCGCCAAGTGAGCTTATGCCATGGCGATCGTCTGTCCGGCGTCCGTCCATCCGTCCGTCCATCCATCAGTCTGTCCGTCAACCTTTTTCTTTAAACGACTTCTTCTCAAGAACCACTAGGCCGATTTTAATTATATTTTGCAGGAAGTATCCTTAGGGCATAGGGATCCAAGTTTGTTCAAACAAAGCCGATCGGCGAATTTGGCCGGTGGCCATCTTGGATTTTGGCCGATTTTAGGAAATGGCTTTAAAAATCTTCTCCGAAACCGCTTGGTGGATCGATTCAACACTGAAGCAAGTTTGTTAGAAGGAACTTGATTGGCCAAATAGTTTGGCGGCCATCTTGGATGACCTAGTTTTCGTGAAAACAACTTATTCTGCAGAACCGCTGAATGGATCGGGCTGAAATTTTGGGGATATGATTATGGGCTAAGGGCCATTAAAGTTTGTTCATGGGAAGTTGATAGGTAAAAAACATAGCCGGCGTGGACCAATCAAATTTTAGCGTGTTTGCCTGCCATATTCAATTTTTTTTATTTGATGGATTTTGAAGCCCAAATTGGTTTTCTTAACTCCGCTTACTTGTCAGTCAGCTGTCGTATAGCGATGACCCCATCCGTCTTCTGTACATCCATCCATCCATCTGTCTGTCCGTCACCAACAATGACGGCTCATTTTGTTATTTCTTGACGGATTGACACCAAACTTGGTCACAATGTTAATGTCAGCATCTAATATCTGTGTTGTGAAAATGAAACTGATAGGACGTCAAATGACAGAGTTACCACTCCTTAAATATTTGCAGTCTCACTTTCATAGGGCAAATATAGGTTTGTTCCCAACGTCCATTGATCTATCACTATGTCAGATTTTATTGCCAAACTAGATATTAAATTCCAATTAACAGATTAGCCTTTCCAATACTGCCGAAATATTTAAGATATGTTTTATGTGCTCTGACATCTATGCTCTTAGAAATATTTTGAAATGTATTTGATTGAAAGTTGTTGCTGCCTAAGGCAGCAATGACTTTCAGTCAAATTATTTTTAAAATCAACTCCAGCTCACCCTACCTCTGCTGCTAACTTGGTGATTCGGCCAGATGTGCATGTGTTAAATGGATTGTGCGGTGGTGGGGAATAACCTGCTATAAAGACCACGTACCTGCCTTTAGAGACCATTTTCTTCAATTGTATATAAACCTCTATTTTTTGCAGACGACATATTCCAAAGGTTATATCTCTGAACCTGATAAATATTTTGAAAACAATTAGACTGAAATTGTTGGTGGCTAAGCTGCCAGCAACTTTCAGTCAGATTATTTTCAAAATATTCAACAAGTGAAGAGCTTTTGAAGATTGAAATTATTGGCTGCACTGGCTTGCAGGAGTGAGACAGTTAAGAAACCAGCTGTAGTTAGCACTGATATCATCTATTTTTACTTAAACATTGTTCAAAATCACTAATGCAAAAAAACCAGTCCAGAGATCGTTGTCAATATCTCACTAAACCATTTGACTGAAAGTCGTTGGAAGTGACACCGATGGATGTAAAACTTATGTAAGATTAGTTGAAATGCCAATGTTCTGGGTGAGCGATACAGGCCCATTGGGCCTCTTGTTTTTAACCTATGACTGGAAGCTGGTTCTTCCTTAGGCAGAAATGGTTTCCAGTAAAATTATTTTCAAAGTATTCAACACAGTTGCACTTAGTACATGGAATAGATTTTTTCAAGAATATATCAAGCCTCAAATACAATTTAA
The DNA here is from genome assembly GCA_034401795.1 of Chaetoderma sp. LZ-2023a. Lineage (NCBI taxonomy): Eukaryota > Metazoa > Mollusca > Caudofoveata > Chaetodermatida > Chaetodermatidae > Chaetoderma > Chaetoderma sp. LZ-2023a. Next base: position 38,433,021 of record CM067366.1, read on the forward strand.
TTCAGCACTACAAGTGTTACCCCTTACCACACTGATGTCAATATTCTATTTTTTACTGTATCAATAGAATAAATGCTGGTGCACATTTTTCAACAATTTTGGTGGACGATGTTGCTCTCTATGACAGCACCATCTTCCAGCAAATTTGTAGAAAAATGAACACCAGTTCATCTTTAAATATAATTTGAAAATTAAAAATGTTAACATCAGAGCGCAAAGGATTAAAGGGACACTAATCTCATCTCAAATGCTATATTGTACAGATAGATTATGGTATATTATGATTCCATGTTATTCACTCCCTTATCTGTATTGTGAGTATTTGTTCTATGGTGTGTGATGCCATGCATGTGCCAATACATCCCTTTCTTTAATATGTAATAATTATCATGTTGAATATGTTGCCTAAGGGAGCAACAGCTTCAAGCCAAATTATTATCAAAATAATCAACAGCTTACCTGAATGGCTGCTTTTACACCACATTGGCAAAATGTCTGAGCATATATTACGAGACAGATAGCCTACATTTCTTTCTGATTGTTTGAAAAGTAAATCCTTGCAGCTTTCATAGACTGCAGAAATATACAACATCTAGCTTCTAAAGCCTGATTATCTTTCTTTGTATGCGTGAACAAAAAAGTAAAAGTGCCACGGATAGTCTATGTGTGGCATATTGTATCACCTGAATATATAGTATAAGCTATAAAGTGAATGTTCCTTTAATTGCACCTTACAGGATTCTTTCAAGATGTTGGCACTCGCATACTGATCTAAGTAAGCTTGATAAAGCAAAGCAAGAGAGAGAGGAAAAAAGAAGAACTGACATTGAGACAATAGCGAATGTCTCCCCTGTCACGGGCATTGAAAAGACTAGGTTTGAGTCGCCCAGGGGACGAGTAGGCGCGGCGCCCGAGTCGTCTAAGGAACGAGTAGGCGCGACGACAACACCAGTCTTTGTGAATAGTGAACAGTTTATGTCTGATGGTAATAATAATAATAATAATAATAATAATAATAATTATTATTATAATAATAAGAATAATAATGATAATAATAATAATAATAATAATAATAATAATAATAATAATAATGATGTACACTGGGCTTTGTGAAGAGATGTTCCAAAATACTATAAGGGACTGGAGGCATCCAATCTGCCGCTCAAGAAATAAATAAACCAAAATATGTCACTTGTTAGCTGACGTCACAATCAAATGATGTAAATCTGTCATGAAAGTAGGAGAGGTCTGTTGTATGCTTGTACGATTACTGCTTTGAGTGATCACTATCGATTGTTAGCTCACATGGCCTGAAAGGCCAAGTGAGCTTATGTCGTGGCGACCGTCCGTCTCGTGTCCGTCATCCATCGTCCATCCGTCCGTCCATCAACTTTTCCTTTAAGCGACTTCTCAAGAACTGCGGGGCCAATTTCAATTATATTTGGCACGAAGCATCCTTAGGCATAGGGATCCAAGTTTGTTCAAATGAAGCCGATTGGCCAATTAGGCCGGCGGCCATCTTGGATTTTGACCGATTTTTAGAAACATCTTTAAAAATCTTCTTCTCCGAAACCGCATGAGGGATTGAAGGAAACCTCATGAAATATGATTTAGGGCAAGAGCTCAACCAAATTTGTTCAAGAGAACTTAATTGGTCAAATAGTTTGCGGCCATCTTGGTTGACCTAGTTTTAGCGAAAATAACTTCTCCAGAACCGCTGAAGGGATCAGGCCGAAATATGGCAGATATGATTAGGGACTAAGGGCCAGTAAAGTTTGTTCAAGAGAAGTTGACCCGTCAAAAAACATGGCCGCTGTGGGCCAATCAAAATATAGCATGTTTGGCGGCCATATTGGATTTTTTTGTTTGATGGATTTTGAGTCCGAAATTGGTTTTGTATAGGCTTTTGGGTATTCTGATCTCAAATTTGCAATTTTCAAAACTGTCGGATAAACGGTTTGGTGGCCATCTTGTATCATTTTCCCGCCAAAAGCTCCCATACCAAGGCAATGGGAAATTAAAATATCTTCTCGAAAACTACTGGGCCGATTTCAATTATATTTGGCATGAAGCATCCTTACTGCATAGAGATTCAAGTTTGTTCAAATGAACCCGATCGGTCAATTTGGCCAGCGACCATCTTGGATTTTGGGCGATTTTTTTTAATGTCTTTAAAAATCTTCTGCTCCCAAACCATTGGAGGGATCGATCCAAAGCTCACGAAATATGATCTAGGGTAAGCGCTGAATCAAGTTTGTTCGAGGGAACTTGATTGACCAAATGGTTCAGTGGCCATCTTGGATTACCTAATTTTCACAAAAACAACTTCCCCAGAACCGCTGAAGCGATCAGGCCGAAATGTGTGATATATAATTAGCAACTAAGGGCGATTAATGTTTGTTCAAGAGAAGTTGATTCGTAAAAAAACATGGCCGCAGTGGACTAATCAAAATATAGTGTGTTTGGCAGCCATATTGGATTTTTTTATTTGATGGATTTTGAGGCCAAAATTCGTTTTATATAGGTTTTTGGGTATTCTGATCTCAAATTTGCAATTTTCGAAACTGTTCGGATAAACAGTTTGGCAGCCATCTTGGATCATTTTCCCGCCTAAAGCTCCCATACTAAAGCAATAGAAAATTTGTAATGTCTTCTCGAGAACTACTTTGAATTATATTTGGCAGGAAGCATCCTTATGGCATAGAGATTTAATTTTGTTCAAACGAAGCCGATCGGCCAATTTGGTTGGTGGGCATCTTGGATTTCGGCCGATCTTTAGAAATGTCTTTGAAAATCTCGTTCTCCGAAACGGCTTGGGGAATCGATTCAAAACTTATGAAACCTCATCTAGGCAAAGAGTTAAACCTAGTTTGTTCAGGACGACTTGATTGACCGAATGGTTCGGCAGCCATCTTGGATAACCTAGTTTTCCCGAAAATGACTTCTCCAGACCCGCTGAATGGATCAAGCCAAAATTTGGGAGATATGATTAGGGCCTAAGGGCCATTAAAGTTTGTTCAAGGGAAGTTGCTCCATCAAAAAACATGGCCGCCATGGTCCAATCAAAATGTAGCATGTTTGACGGATATATTGGATTTTTTTATTTGAGGCCAAAATTGGTTCTATATATTTTCGAAACTGTCGGATAAACGGTTTGGTGGCCATCTTGGATAATTTTCTCGTCAAAAGCTCCCATGCTAAAGCAATGGGAAATTTAAAATGTCTTCTCGAGAACTACCAGGCCGATTTCAATTATATGTGGCAGGAAGCGTCCTTAGGGCATAAGGATCCAAGTTTGTTCAAATGAACCCGATCGGCCAATTTGCCCAGCGGCTATTTTGGATTTCGGCCAATTTCAGGAAATGTCTTTAAAAATGTTCTCCAAAATCACTTGGGGAATCTTCATCTAGGCCAAGAGGTAAGCCAAGTTTGTTTAAGAGGACTTGATTGACCAAATGGTTCGGTGATCATCTTGATTGACCTGGTTTTCACGAAAATGACTCTTCCAGAACCACTGAAGGGATCAGGCCGAATTTCACTTCAAGAGTATACTTACCTCCCTAATACTTTTGATATTGCTAAATATTGGCTTTCACTCAATAAACACTCAGATTAAAACAGTTAGGTGCCCCTACTGGGCAGGGAGTCAGAGCGTAGTCTGGCGGATGCCAGCCCCACCACCGCGCATGCGCAGACTAGCACTTCCTCTTTGCTAGATTATTGGCAGAGAGATCACACATGTTTTTTTGTGCAAAAGCTTTTCCTTGCTCTTAAACTGTTTTCATAACTTGGTTGTGTTATTTTGGAGTGATAGTCACTGATTAGGATGGCAGGAAGGATCACTTCGCCAAAGGGGGACCTAGGACCTTTGAATCAGGTGACTTCTAGTAAAATTAGCGAGTTTTTTTTCCCGGTGTATTGTGTTTCCGGGACTCGCGTTTACCGTGATAAGCGCCTTGGTTAGTTGGTTTATGTCAACTCGGTGCTACCTAAGGCTAATTTCTCTTTCTGTTTATGTCCACAGGTCTGTATGATGCTAGGTGGTGGCATCACAGCAGCAGAGAGTTAGTTTTCTCTCCACCATGGTTCCATTTCCTACTAACACTGTTAGGTTATCTAACCAAATGATTTATGTCCAGTGAGTTGGAGGCCTAGTATAAAGGTCTTCTCGCTTTGCCCTCTTGATCCAATTCCTTCCCCATGAGGTGGAGAGAGTTAAGAGGCGTGCAGGTGGTGGAGTACTCCGGTTCGTCACGTTGGATGGTTTGTCTATACAAGGTGTCAGGTATCTAGTTATTGATAATGTGGTGATGTTAATTATAGTAAGCAAAGGGAGATAATTAACATTTTTGCCAGAAAAGAGTTATCTATGTGTATCTGATGGTTGTGTAGTCGACGTATCCATTCAGCATACAATTCGTCCTTGCACTTGGATGTTTGTTGGGATCGATTTTTTCCTGTCACGGGATTAATGACGTCATAATCAGCCTGGCTATGTATTTATCAGCAATTCAAGTTGCAATGCTGGTTTCTGATGTATATTGATCTTTATGATCGTTTTCCTTCTCTTTGAGTTGGTTTGAGTGTCTAAGCTTAACTAGTTTGCTCATACTCCTCGTCCTTTGCCCTGTTTCAGGGACCGGGTTGCGCGTCCTGTGGACGATTTCTGCATGATAAGTTCTTGCCTCATCTTTGCTATCAATGTAGCCCTTGTGGTCCCTCGGGTAATTGTGAGATATGTAAGCACTGGGGGGGCGAGTTAATGTCCGAATTCTTGTGCTTGCAGGCGACGGACAAGGTGGTAGAGGAGGAGAAGAAGAAGAAGCGGAAACGAGAGGATGTAAGTAGGAAGGGTAAAGGGAAGGCCTCGTCCGCGGTGGATATGGAGGCCTTCCGGACCGAGATGTTGGGAGAGATGAAGAGGACAATAAAGGATTTGGTTCCAGAGTTGCTTCGTGGCATGCTTCCTGGACCAAATCCTTTACTGTCCTCATCATCGGCTTCGGAGCAGGTAATCCCCGCCTCTGGATCGGTTTTCCTTAGACCGCTTCCGTTGTTCGACGATTCAGAGGTGGCCCCATTAGAGGGGGCGTTCCACGACCCTGGCAGCAGGCTTATTGCCGCGCCGATAGGGGACCGTGGACGGCTGTCGCTGGAACCCGCGGGCTGCTTATCAGTCCAGGGGTATCCGCACGCCGCGGTGGCCAGTACCTCCTATGGCACCGTTCCTGGTCAGCCCGGGTTAGCTCTCTTTGCTGACCCGGGGTCTAATCTTTCTGACCAGGGTGATGAGGATTACCTGCTAGGGTCGCCGTCTGACGACGTGGACATGGATGAAGACGTTTGTGCACCCCTCGCGGGGAATACAGGCGGCTTCTTCCACGGTTTTACTCACCCTGGAGTAGAGTCCGCGGCTCAGGTGGTGGCCCAGGGCGCTGCTGATGGCCAGCGGTACCGCATACCTCGGCTTGCCGAGGGTGTTGCTGGTGCTGGCCGGGCCCGTGGTGGGGCGGTATGTGCCCCGCGCTCTGCCACGGCGCCTGCTCCTGGTCAAACCAGTGATATTGTCATGCCGGTGCTGTCAGGCCCGCATGTTTTCCCTGGCTTGCCAGGTGTATCAGCGTACCCGCCGTCAAGCTCTGCTGCTTGCGCTCAGGAGGAAGACGAAGGCCCCCGTCTTGTAGAGCGCTCGCAGTTAGCCACGGAGGAGGATTGGTCTGACGCTTGCCAGTGGTTGGTGAGCGTTAGGCCTGATCTGCCCGTGGAGCAGTCGGCTAGCCAGCGTGACCACAGGCCGTGGTTAGCTGGGAAACCGACTGCTAACGCTATGCCTTCTCTGCCGCTGGCGGAGCATGTCGTTGACATGTTCGAGGCGGCGGAGTCGTCCATTAAGTCGAGTGGACGTCTCGCGAAGGCCCCTCGCGAGGTGGCCAGGCGTTGTCGCATCGTGCCCCTGGATTACCAGCGGTACGGTGTGGTACCCAAGCCCAGCGTGGATGACCGCGCGGCTTTGGGTGAGGATGCGCGGCCAGGCTCCCGTTCTGACACGGGGGTCTTGTGCTCGAGCGCGTTGCGTTCGGCGAATACCGCGTTGCGTGATGCGGAGGAGAGTGGGAGGGCTTCGATTGCCGCTCTGTCCCACGTCTCCCAGCTGTTACAGGGGGTAGTAACGGCATCCGCATCGCGCCAGCCAAGTCCGGTCACGGTCCAGCGAGCCATCCAGGATGGTATTAACCTGGCGCTGGACTGTATGACTCGGGCGGTGACCAGGAGTGTCCGGGCAAGACGCACGTTTGCCCTGGACAATCTGTGCCCGTCTCAGGACCTGTACAATAGGCTACTGCGTACGCCTATGACGGGTCCTGGTCTTTTTGGAGGTGAGGGATGTCGACACCTCCAGGAGACGGTCACCCTGGTGAATAACCAGAGGGCGCTGCGCGAGCAGTTTGAGGTGCTGCGTCGTGCTAACGTTCGCGCCGCGCCCCCTGCGTATCGTCCCCTGCAGGCTCGAGGTGGTGCTGGCCAAGTCAGAGGCCAGCCACCGTCGCAGCGTCGGCCTCGGCCGCGTGCGATTCGGCCAGCAGCGAGGGGGGCGCAGGTTCCTCAGGCGCCGTCAGCCAGGCAGCCGCCCGCGCACCGAGGTGCGCGCGGGGCGGGGCGGGGCGCGCGAGGATCTGGGCGTGGTTATCGGTCCTGACGGGACGGTTACCGCGGTAAGAACCACTCCGGTGTTTATGGCGACGGGGACAGTGCCGCTCTTGCATGCCTCGTGTCCACCTCTGTCCCTAGGTGGACCGGTGGGAGGCCGGCTAGCCGACCACATGCAAGAGTGGGAACGGTTAACTCAGGACCGTTTAGTCTTGCGATGGCTTTCCGTCGGGTATCATCCAGAGTGGATGACAGGCCCGCCGTCGCGACTGTCTCTAGTGCCAGTCTGGACTCCCATTCCGAGAGATCCAGAGCAAAGGTTGTGTATCGAGGAGGAGATAGATTCCCTCGTACAAAAGGGAGCTATTCAGCCGGCACAAAGGTGTCCGGGCTTCTATTCAACCCTGTTCTTAGTAACAAAACGCACCGGAGGGTGGAGACCGATTCTCAACCTCAAGCCATTGAACAAGTTCATCGAGACGCCCAGTTTCAAGATGGAAACGGTGCGCTCGGTGTTGGCGGGGTTGGAGAGGGGGATGTGGACGGCGTCGATAGATTTGAAGGACGCTTATTTCCACATCCCCATCCACGGGAGTTTCTGTCGCTTCCTGAGATTTGCATTCCAGGGCAGACAGTGGGAATTCAGGGTGTTGCCCTTCGGAATTTCCACGGCTCCTCGGGTTTTCACCCGTGTGGTTCTTGCGATCACAGCATACCTCCGCAGGAGAAGCATAGCAGTCCACACGTACATAGACGACTGGCTGTTAAAGGCACACGACAAGGAAGCTTTATCGGCCAATCTGGTGATTGTTTTGAAAGCTCTCTCGGATTTGGGCTGGATGATAAATTTTCCGAAATCAGAGCTGACTCCATCCCAGAGGTTTGTTTACCTGGGAATGTTCTTCGATCTGGAGACGGGATATGTTTATCCTACTCAGGAGAGAGTGCAGAAACTCATCTCGTTAATTCAGTCAGTGTGCGACAGTCGTCATGTCCTGGCACGGGTTTACTTGAGAATGCTGGGGTTGATGGTTTCTTTAGAACCAGTCATTCCTCAGGCCGCCTTACGCAGGCGGCCGATCCAGTTGTTTCTCATGACACAATGGACCCAGAGTACAGGTTCGCTGGACTCGAACGTGTCAGTGTTGGCGCCTCTGATTCACCACCTGCAATGGTGGTTGCTCACAGAGAATCTCTTGGTGGGGGTTATGCTGACCCCTCCCCACCCTCAGGTGACTGTGTATACAGATGCATCGATGGAGGGCTGGGGGGCTTGCCTGGAAGAGTCCACGATATCAGGGCTTTGGAATCTGGAACAGTCAAAGGAACATATAAATCTACTGGAGCTAAGAGCAGTAGTCCTGGGCCTGGAACATTTCTTACAGAAAGTTCAGGGCAAGATTGTTCTTATTCGTTCAGACAACTCAACAGTTGTGACTTACATAAACCGCCAGGGCGGAACGAAGTCGCCCAGTCTCTGTATGATGACATGGAGACTGCTTTGTTGGTGTCTGGATCACCAGATTACCTTGAAAGCAGTTCATATTCCGGGAAGGTTAAACCTGCTAGCAGACTCATTGAGCCGAAGGATGAGTGTTTTACCCACGGAATGGCAACTAAATCAATGTGTGGCGGATCGTCTGTTCGACCATTGGGGGAAACCCAACATCGATTTGTTCGCAACGAAGAAGAATGCGAAGATGACGACGTACGTCTCTCCGATTCCGGATCCAAGCGCTTTCGCAACAGATGCGTTAGATATCAGCTGGGGGAGAATGTATGCATACGCATTCCCTCCAGCAATCCTGATTCCAAAAATTCTTCAGAAAATCAGACAAGAGGAATGCCAAGTGCTTCTGATCGCCCCAGATTGGCCAAGCCGATCATGGTATACGGATCTGCTGGACCTTCTGGTCTGCAATCCGGTTCCTCTGCCTCTGATGGACGATATTATCTTCCAGGGCAAGGTCCTTCACAACAATCCGTCAATGTTCAGATTGACTGCGTGGATGTTGTCAAGGAATCTAGAATTAAGGAGGGCTTTTCTGAGCAAGCAGCCATGTTTATGGCCAAAGCCAGGAGGGGGTCAACCTCCAGAGCATATAATTATAAAATCAACAGATTTGCAGAATGGTGCTCAAAAAGATGTATTGATCCAATGGATTCATCTATTCAAGTAGTAGCTGATTTCCTCTGTCACCTCTATGATGCCTATAGCCTCAAGCCTAACTCTATTGCTGGTTATAAGTCAGCATTAATGTCTGTTATTCCTTGCTTGGCTAAGAGGGGAAGTGATGAAGTAAATACATTAAATGTATTAATTAAAGGCATGGGCAATCTAAGACCAAGGAATCCACCGGTGATTCCGTCTTGGAGTTTATCGCTAGTGCTTCAAGTACTAGGTGATAAGCCTTTTGAACCACTTAGTTCCATTTCTATGAAACTATTAACACTGAAGACTGTGTTTTTAATTGCTGCGGCCTCGGCTAGGCGTAGGAGTGAAATTCATGCCTTATCAGCCGAGGATGACCGTTTTGTGGTTTCAGGGGAAGGCCTTAAGCTGCTACCTAGGATTAATTTCTTGGCTAAAAATCAGTCGTTGAAATATCCAGGTCAACCTATTATTTTGCCTGCTTTAACTAGATATGATCCTAATTCTAAAGCATGGTGTCCTGTCCGGGCGCTTTGCCGGTACAAGCAACGTACGGCGGAGTGGCGCACCGATCAGTCAGCGTTATGGTTGTCATATATTGAACCCCATGGCAGGGCTTCTAAGGACACCATTTCCAGGTGGATTGTAGAATGCATTCAGTTTTGCCATAAATCCGCCACCGGGAAGCAGGTTGACGTGGCCAAGGCTCACAGTGTCCGCGGCGTAGTGACATCCACTGCCCTATTTAATGGGGTCCCTGTGGATGATATTATGTCGGTGGCTCAGTGGCACTGTGAGTCAAGTTTTACAGACCATTATCTCCGTGACACCTCTAATCCTCTCGCCTTGTCGATTTTGAAAAAATAACTCGGTTTATATTTTTTGAGGAGGTTTTTCCTCATTGCTTATATATTTCACAATTACTTTATGGAAACACCCACTTTTTTGGGCCTGCATCAGTCTTCACCAATGGGAAGATGATGTCAGCAGCCATTTCAACAAGGTCAGTCTTGTTCATGTGTTGTCCGTTGTTGATTGTATTGTCACGTTACCCGTTATTAATATGGTGATGGTTTGTGTATTTGTGTGGTTCATTGTTGAGAGTTTACGAAAATGGAGCTTTTTCGTCTCTGTCCTGTAGTACATGGCACTTGTACGTAGAGAGCGTATAGGACATTGAGGTCAGTCGACTCTTCCTCCCAGGAAGGAGGGGGGGGAGCGCATATGACATTCGGTCATCTCTCATACATCGGTGGTGTTATCCGATGGTTAGTCAAATCCTGACTGTTTTTCGTACAGTTTCAGAAGTTTAAGTGCCTTAAACGCAGAAAAGCGTATAGGGATGAGCTGGTCTTTTGACCTCGCCTCCCTCCCGCCAGATTCACTTTCGAATTCTGGCAATATCAAAAGTATTAGGGAGGTAAGTATACTCTTGAAGTGAAATAAACGAAATCTAGGATTTCTTTTTTCACGAGAGAGTTGATACTTACCTCCCTAGATACGGACCCGGCCTCTCCACCCCACAGAGGCTCGGTCTTCAGGCTCTTAATAGTTGCATGTGTGTCAGCCAATAATCTAGTCAGAGGAAGTGCTAGTCTGCGCATGCGCGGTGGTGGGGCTGGCATCCGCCAGACTACGCTCTGACTCCCTGCCCAGTAGGGGCACCTAACTGTTTTAATCTGAGTGTTTATTGAGTGAAAGCCAATATTTAGCAATATCAAAAGTATTAGGGAGGTAAGTATCAACTCTCTCGTGAAAAAAGAAATCCTAGATTTCGTTTAATTTGGGCCATTAAAATTTGTTCAAGGGAAGTTGATCCATCAAAAAAACATGGGCACCGTGGGGCAATCAGAATGTAGTGTGTTTGGCGGCCATATTGCACTTGCAAAAATGTCCACAAACTCATTTAAAAAACTGCTAAACCACCAACCAACAATTTTGACAAAAATTTATGGTGTTCTAGGTGAGCGACACAGGCCCCTTGGGCCTCTTGTTTAAGAATAATTGTGATTACTCGATTAATCAATCTGGGTACAAATTGTCCAGACAGAACAACAAAGGCATATCAATGACGAAAACTGATATGGTGTTTAGAAATGTCCATTTGCCGACCATGAGAAGATTATTTTTGTTAATGTATTACTGGAATGACAGGCTCAATGCTTGAGCCAGGCATTCCAGTGATACATTTTCAAAAATAGTCTTCACTTGCCGTGCAAATGGATATATATACGTTGAGCAAAATGTCAATTTTCGTGACAGATGTGAGTAAAGAGCATTAAAAGGCAGGTTTTGAAGTATTTTATGCAGTATAAATTATTCACAATCACTTATTTAATTTTTAATCGCAAAAATTCATGATTTAAGCAATAATCACGATTTTAGATTTAATCACGTAATCACGCAAGCCTAGTCTGTTGTGATACTATCTAAATTGTATGGCTTTGCTAAATTTTAATTTAATAAATATTCTATTGAATATTTAATATTGAATTTGAATGGGAACTGTTGCTGCCATATAGTCAAATTAGTTTCAAAATATTCAACAACCTAGTTACCGTGGAATTACGATTCTGGGAATTCATTGATCAAAGTTTTAAAATCTATTTAAATGCATGCACAGATTGAGACTAGCTTAGCGTGAAATGGGTGTGGCATAGGTAGACAGGGTTTACTATTGAATAGATTTCAGGGGCCATATTCATGAATGGCACAAAAGAATGCATAAATATGGCGTAAGTAAAGAAATGATTACGTCTGTATTCACCTATATTAGATGAATATTTAGCCGCCTCTTCGTGAATATGACATAGTCAGGTCTTCTAAATAGGTGTGGGCAGTTAGACGGGTGCTTAACACTTTAACCCTCGAATTTGTTTAAAATTTTTTTAATTTTTCTCATAGTAAATGTCCATTTGCAGAACAAAGGAAGATTATTTTTTAATATTTACCACTGGAATGACTGGCTCGGTTATCGAGCCAGTCATTCCAGTGGTAAATTTTCAAAAATAGTCTTCTTGTTCTGTAATTTGACATTTCTTAAGACCACTGCAGAAACCGTTTGTGCTGATATGAGTGTCAAGTGGTTAAGTTAGGCGCTGTACGTGAATACATCCCCAGGAGATTTTGTCCAGTGTGGAGAATATTCCAGATTATACTATCACGTATTTTGCGTAGGTTCATATGGCTTCTTATCCCTGATACCACCGACTTAAACTGACTTATTGTATCTACCTCTAATTTGTGTACAACTAGGATTTCACTTCAAGAGTATACTTACCTCCCTAATACTCTTTGATATTGCTAAATATCGGCTTTCGTTCAATAAAAAACTCAGATTAATAAAGTTATGAGCCCTTACTTGGCAGGTAGTCAGATGACAGTCTGGCGGATGCTAGCCCCAACCACCGCACATGCGCAGACTAGTACTTCCTCTTTGCTAATTTATTGGCAGAGAGACCACATGCGACTTTTCTCTATACAGTTTTCTGCTGGTTTTCAAATAAAAATAGAAGAAGAATTAGCAAGTTCAAGTTTCTAATTACCTGAGATCATGTCTGAGCGCGCTGTGTCTCCAGAGGAGGGCCCAGGACCTAATCATCAGCGAGTTTTGTTCAGTTGTAATGTGTTTCCAGGACTCACGTTTAACGTGATAAGCGCCTAAAAAACTGGTTTATTTCTATTATGGCGCTATGAAATACTAATCTCTCTTTGTGTTTATGTCCACAGGTATCTATCTATGATTGTTCAGGACAGCACATCATCAGAGGGTTTGTTTTTCTCTCCACCAAGGTTCCATTTCCTACTAACATTGTTAGGTTATCTAACCAAAATCTATGCCCAGTGAGTTGGAGGCCTCGGAAGAAGGTCTTCTCACTTTGCCCTCTTGGTCCACTTCCTTCCCCTTATAGGTGGAGAGAGGTAAGAGGTCATAGAGTTGGTGGAGCTTCCAGTTCATCAGATCGGATGGTTTGTCTATGCTAAAGACTCAGGTATTCTAGTTATGATATGAGGCACTTCAATTTTGTTTGAAAATATTTATAAAATCTGCTGCCATTTTATCATTGTATATCTGATGTTTGTATGGTCTGTATATTCTATCCTTTCCAGTTAAGATGCTCTGGATATGAATACAATTCGTCCTTACACCTGGATGTTTGTTTCGGATCGATCTAACTTCTTATTTTTGAAGCTATGACGTCATAATCAGCCTTGCACTTTATTAACATTTAAAGTTTTGCCCAGCGCTGGTTTATTATCTTTGTAGGTGGTCGGTATGACCACCTTCCCTCTCCTTCTTATTTTGGTTTTGAGTTACTAATTCTTTAACTGAAATACTCATTGTCTTCATCCTCTGGCCTGTTTCAGAAACCTGGTTGTCCTTCTTGTGGACGTTTCCTTAAAGAACGTTTCGCCCCTCATCTCTGCTTTCAGTGCAGTTCCCGTGGACCACTGCTTAAGTGTGAAATATGTAAACAGTGGGGTGTGTGGGGGGGGCGTACTAATGACAGAATTCTTGTCGTTGCAGGCTCGGGACAATGTGTGTGAGGAGGAGAGAAGAGTGAAGAGAGAGGTGTCGAGTAAGAAGGGTAAGAGGAAGGCCTCGTCCACTGTGGATATGGAGGCCTTCCGAGTTGAGATGTTGGGAGAGATGAAGAGGACAATCAAGGATTTGGTTCCAGAGTTGCTCCGTGGCATGCTTCCCGGACCAAATCTTTTGTTGTCCTCTTCATCAGCTTCGGAACAGATAATCCCCACCTCTGAATCAGGTTTCCTTAAGACAATACCAGTATTCGATCAAGATTCAGAGGTGGCCCCATTAGAGGGGGGTGGTCCAGGACACTGGCAGCAGGCTTGCCGCGCCGGTGATCCATTGACGGTCGTCGCTGGAGCCTGGTGCCTGCTTATCAGCCCAGGAATATCCGCACACCACAGGTACCAGTTCCTCCTATGGTACTTTTCCTGGCCAGTCCGTGTTAGCATTCTTTGCTGACCCGGAGTCTAATCTTTCTGGCCAGGAGGAAGAGGATTATCTGTTGGGTTCTCCTTCTGATGCCGTGACCATGGACATTGATGTCTGTGCACCCCTCACGGGGAATACAGGCAACATTGTCCATGGGTCTACTCACGCAGGAGTAGGGTTCACAGCGCAGAAGGTGGCCCCGGTTGGTTCTGATGGCCAGGTCTACCACATACCTCGGCTTGCCGAGAGTGTAGCAGGTGCTGGTCAGGGCCGTGGTGTGGCAAAATTCTCCCCACGTAATACCACGGCGCCTACTGGTCAAGCCATTCAGTTTAGTATGCCTGCTCTTTTGGGCCTGCATGCTTTCTCTGGCTTGCCAGGAGTGTCAGGTCATCCAGCCTCATACACACCTGCGAACGCTCAGGAAGAAGACGAAGGTCCTCGTCTTGTAGAGCTTTCACAGGTAGCCACAGAGGAGGATTGGTTGGACGCTTGTCATTGGCTGACAAGCGTCAGGCCAGACCTGCCTGTGGAACAGTCGGCCAGCCAGCGGGATCACCACTCGTGGTTAGCAGGTAAGCCGACTGCTAATGCTATGCCATCTGCCGCTGGTGGAACATTGTAGATAAGTTCACAGTGGCAGAGACGTCTATCAAGGCGCATGGACGTCTCGCGAAGGCCCCTCGCGAGGTAGCAAGGCATTGCCGCATCGTGTCTGATGAATATCAGAAATACGGTGTGGTACCTAAGGCGAGTGTGGATGACCGCACGGCGTTAGGTGAGGACACGCGGCCAGGCTCCCGGTCTGACATGGGAGCGCTGTGCTCGAACGCTTTGCGTTCAGCATGCACCGCATTGCGCGATGCGGAGGAGAGTGGGAGAGCCTCTATTGCGGCGCTTTCTCATGTCTCTCAGCTGTTACAGGGGGTAGTAATGGCATCCGCATCACGCGAGCGTAGTCCGGTAACTGTCCAGAGAGCCATCCGGGGTGGAATCAACCTGGCTCTGGATTGTTTAACCCGATCTGTGACCAGGAGTGTCCGGGCGTGGTGCACATTTGCTTTAGACAACCTGTGCCCATCTCAGGACCTATATAATAGGCTGCTGCATACGTCTATGGCAGGTCCTGGTCTCTTTGGAGGTGAGGGATGCAAGCACCGCCAGGAGATGGTCACCCTGGTTAATAATCAGAGGGCACTGCGTGAGCAATTTGAAGTGCTCCGCAGAGAGCGCATTCACGCACCTCCCCCTGCATATCATCCCCTGCAGGCTTGAAGTGGCAGTGGCCAGGTCAGAGGCCAGCCACCAGCGCAGCATCGGCCTCGGCCACGCGCGGTTCAGCCAGCAGCGAGGGGGGCGCAGCCAGCCAGGCAGCCGCCCATGCACCGAGGTGCGCATGGCGCTGGTCGTGGCACACGAGGATCTGGTCATCGTAATCATGCCTGATGGGTCGGTTATCACGGTGAGAACCACTCCAGTGCTTCTGGCCAAGGAGACAGTGCCACTCTTGCACTCCTTATGTCCACCTCTCTCTCTAGGTGGTCCAGTAGGAGGCTGATTGGCCCACCACAAGCAAGAGTGGGAACGGTTGACTTAGGACCGTTTAGTCTTGCGATGGCTTTCAGTCGGGTATGATCCTGATTGGATAACAGGCCCTCCATCACGACTGTCTCTGGTGCCAGTATGGACTCAAATTCCAAGAGATCCAGATCAAAGGTTGTGTATAGAGGAAGAAATAAATTCCCTCATTCAAAAAGGAGCAATTCAACCGGCACAAAAGTGCCCGGCACAAAAGTGCCCGGCACTGGAGGGTGGAGACAAATTCTCAACCTCAAGCCATTGAACAAGTTCATAGACACACCCAGTTTCAAAATGGAGACAGTGAAATCGGTGTTGGCAGGGTTGGATAAGGGAATGTCGGCGGCTTCAATAGATCTGAAGGATGCTTATTTTCACATTCCAATAGCGAGGTTCGGTTCCTGAGGTTCGCATTCCAGGGCAGACAGTGGGAATTCAGGGTTTTGCCCTTTGGAATTTCGACGGCTCCTCGGGTCTTCACGAGTGTGGTTCTTGCGATAACAGCATTCCTCCGCGGGAGAAGTATTGCAGTCCACACGTACATAGACGACTGGCTGTTAAAAGCACGCAATCAGGAAAGTTTATCAGCAAATCTGGAGATAGTTTTGAAAACTCTCACAGACTTATGTTGGATAATCAATTTCCAAAAATTAGAGCTGACTCCATCCCAGAAGTTTGTCTACCTGGGAATGTTCTTCGATCTGGAGATAGGATATGTTTATCCTACTCAGGAGAGGGTACAAATACTCATCTCAGTAATACAGTCAGTGTGCAACAGTCGTCATGTGCTGGCACGGGTTTACCTGAGAATGATGGGGTTGATGGTTTCTCTGGAACCAGTCATTCCTCAGGCGGCTTTACACAGGCGCCCTATCCAGTTATTTCTCATGACGCAATGGACCCAGAGTACAGGTTCACTGGACTCGAGCGTGTCAGTGTTGGAGCCTCTAGTTCATCACCTTCAATGGTGGTTGAAGACAGAGAATCTCCTGGCGGGGGTAATGTTAACCCCTCCTCACCCTCAGTTAACGATGTATACAGATGCATCGATGGAGGGGTGGGGAGCTTGCCTGGAAGAATCCACAGTATCAGGGCTTTGCGCATCATCACTGGTGGAATAAAATTAACACCAATAGCAAAAATGGAGCAGACAGCAGGCATCCCCCCTCTTAGCAAAGGAAGGGAATGCAAAGCACTGATCCAAGCTGCAAGGTTCAAATTGTTCAACAACCACCCGATGAAGATCAGGCAGACACAGCTGTCATCAGGAAGACTTAAAAGATCAAGTTTTGTGAAAGAGACAAAAGCAATTCAAAGGAAACACCAAGAAATGTTGCCAGCACAAATAGAAGACCCAAACCACACCCTTGATCCTCCACCCTGGGAAAACAAACTGGAGAGCATAGCTATTCGCGCCACAGTACCTCATCTCACAACCAAAGATGAACACAGTGATGTGACCTGACCCTAGCCATGCTGGAAGAAATGTACCCTCAGGAGACATGGATAAGGATCTACACAGATGGATCAGCCAAAGATGCAATTAGGAGCGGAGGTGCCGGACTGCACATACAGTATCCAAACGGACAACATGAATCAGCTGGAATACCGACAGGCAAACACTGCACAAACTACAGAGCTGAAGTCAAAGCACTGGTTCATGCAGCTAATACCATCAGCAGAACAGCAGACCCTATTGCACAGATTGTCTTTTTATCTGATGCCCACTCCATCCTTGAGGCTATCACCAAAGGTAAGCTGCCACAACTTGAAGAAGCACTACAAACCATTAAATGCTTTCGGATAGCATTGCAGTGGATCCCCTCACACTATGGAGTCCAAGGAAATGAGGAAGCAGACAAGATGGCAAAGGTGGGTGCAGAAGAGAATCAGACAGAAAACATTGTTACCCATACAGAGATGAAGACTATCATCAAGTCACTCTATAGAACACCTCAATCAGAAGATGCCTACCATCATCTCTCGAGGCCAGAGCAAGTGACCATTTTTCATCTCAGAACTGGACATAACAGATTAAACCAACACATGTACAGGCGGTTCCACCTTACGACATCGCCCGCTTGTCCTTGTGGAGAAGCAGCACAGAGAGAGAAGAGATCTGGCCTTTGTCAACCTCTTTTCTTGAAAAGCTATATGGGCCTGTGGAAGAACTGCAGAAAACCACAGATTTCATCTTGAGAACGGCTCTCCAAGTGTGATACCAGCGATCGAAAAGAAAAAGAAGAAGGGCTTTGGAATCTGGATCAGTCACAAGAACATATCAATCTACTGGAATTACAAGCAATAGTCCTGGGCCTGGAACATTTCATAAAGAAAGTTCAGGGCAAGAGTGTTCTGGTTCGATCAGACGACTCAACAGTAGTGACTTACATAAACCGGCAGGGCGGAACGAAGTCGCCAAGTCTTTGTATGATGACATGGAAGCTGCTTTGCTGGTGCCTGGATCACAGAATTACCCTGAAAGCAGTTCATATTCCGGGAAGATTAAATCTGTTAGCAGACTCATTGAGCCGAAGGATGAGTGTTTTACCTACTGAGTGGCAACTAAATCAATGTGTGGTGGATCGTCTGTTCAACCACGGGGAAACCCAAAATAGATTTATTCACAACGAAGAAGAATACGAAGATGGCGACGTAAATCTCTCCGATTCCAGATCCGAGCGCTATCGCAACAGATGCGTTAGCTATTAGCTGGGTGGGAATGTATGCATACGCATTCCCTCCAGCAATCCTGATTCCAAAGATTCCTCAGAAAATCAGACAGGAGGAGTGCCAAGTGCTTCTGATCGCCACAAATTGGCCAAGCTGATCATGGTATACGGATCTGCTGGACCTTCTGGTCTGCAATCTGGTTCCTCTGCCTCTGATGGACAATATTATCTTCCAGGGCAAGGCCCTTCACAACAATCCGTCAATGTTCCGATTGACTGCGTGGATGTTGTCAAGGAATCTAGAATTAAGGAGGGCTTTTCTTAGCAAGCAGCCATGTTCATGGCAAAAGCCAGGAGGGGGTCAACCTCCAGAGCATATAATTATAAAATCAACAGATTTGCAGAATGGTGCTCAAAAAGATGTATTAATCCAATGGATTCATCTATTCAGGTAGTAGCCGATTTCATCTGTCACCTGTATGATGCCTATAGCCTCAAGCCTAACTCTATTGCTGGCTATAAGTCAGCTTTAATGACAGTTATCCCTTTCTTGGCTAATAGGGGAAGTGATGAAGTAAATACATTAAATACTTTAATCAAAGGCATGGGCAATCTAAGACCAAGGAATCCCCCAGTGATTCCGTCTTGGGGTTTATCACTAGGGCATCAGGTGCTAGCTGATAGGCCATTTGAACCACTAAGTTCCATTTCTATGAAAATCTTGACTCTTAGAACTGTATTTTTAATTGCTGCGGCCTCGGCAAAGCGGAGAAGCGAAATTCATGCCTTATCAGCCGAGGCGGACCGTTTTGTGGTTACAGGGGAGGGCCTTAGGCTTCTACCTAGGATAAATTTCATGGCTAAGAACCAGTCTTTGAAATATCCAGGTCAACCTGTATTTTTACCAGCTTTGACTAGATATGATCCTAATTCAAACCCATGGTGTCCAGTCCGGGCTTTAAGCCGGTATAAACAACGTATTCAGGAATGGCAGACGGACCCGTCAGCATTATGGTTGTGTGCCCCATTTGAACCCCATGGCAGGGTGTCTAAGGACACCATTTCCGGGTGGATTGTAGAGTGTATTCAATTTTGTCATAAATCCGCCACAGGTAAACAAGTTGACATGGCCAAGGCTCACAGTGTTCGTGGCATAGTAGCTTCTACTGCCCTGTTTAATAGGGTTCCTGTGGATGACATTATGTCAGTAACCCAGTGGCACTGTGAGTCAAGTTTTACCGACCATTATCTCCGTGAAACCTTGAATCCTCTCGCCTTATCGACTTTGAAGAAATAATCTAGGTGTACATATTTTGATGAGGTTTCCTCATTTTTTATATATTTCACAATTAATCAATGGAGACAACCACTTATTAGGACTGCATCAGCCTTCACCAAGGGGAAGATGATGACAGCATCCAGTCTCAACAAGGTCAGTCTTGTTTATGTGTTGTCCATTGTTAATTGTATTGTCACGTGATCCTTCGTTATTAATATGGTAATGGTTCATGTTTTATGTGTTTCATTTATTGAGAGTATACGAAAATGAAACCTTTTCATTTTAAATGTCCTATAGTATATGGCACTTGTACGTAGAGAGTGTATGGGACATTGAAGTCATTCAGTCTTCCTCCCAAGAAGGGGGTGGGGAGCGCATATGACATATGGTCATCTCTCAGCCATCGATGGTGTTAGCCGATGTTCAAATCTATCCCTGGTTGTGTTTTCACACAATTTAAGAAGTTTAAGTGCCTTAAATGCAGAAAAGCGCATAGGGAAGAGCTGGTCTTTTGACCTTGCCTCCCTCCCGCTGAATTCTCTGTTGAATTCTGGCAATATCAAAGAGTATTATGGAGGTAAGTATACTCTTGAAGTGAAATAAACGAAATCACGGATTTCTTTTTTCACGTGAGAGTTGATACTTACCTCCCTAATACGGACCCGACCTCTCCGCCCCACAGAGGCTCACTCTTCAGGCTCTCATAAAGTTGCATAGTGTCAGCCAATAAATTAGTCAGAGGAAGTACTAGTCTGCGCATGCGCGGTGGTTGGGGCAAGCATCCGCCAGACTGTCATCTGACTACCTGCCCAGTAGAGGCACCTAACTTTTTTAATCTGAGTTTTTTATTGAATGAAAGCCGATATTTAGCAATATCAAAGAGTATTAGGGAGGTAAGTATCAACTCTCATGAAAAAAGAGATCCGTGATTTCGTTTATTCATTTTACTCCTGGCATTGCAAGCACAGGCACGCACCCAGAAACGCATGCACGCGTGTACACAGCACCCCAGTATCATTCCTTCACACCTCATCTAGTTTCAGTTAATCCTTTACAACTCGAGCTTGGAATAAACTGCCTTCTGCAGTGGTCTTGAGAAAACGCCATTTGCTGACCAAGAGAAAAGTATTTTTGAAAATCTACCTCTGGTATGACTGGCTCGATAATCGAGCCAGTCATTCCAGTGATACATTTTCAAAAATAATCTCGTGGTCTGTAAATTGGCATTTTCTATAAGAAAATCGGAATTTTTTAAACAAATTAAAGGGCTAAGTATATAATGGGATTGCTAAACATCAAATATGGTTAAGAAAAAAGTTGTTTATGAAGTTGTACAAACTATTAAAGAAATTAAAATTTCTTCAGTTCCTAGTGATGCTAGCATTGAGATGGTAAGCCAAGTGGATTCCCATCCAAAGGTTGGATCCATTATGGCGATGCGACAGCATCTCGCTATGGAAACTATGTTTACCCCGTCACCTAAACAGATTTCAGAGATGTCTGACGATGCTATTTTCCCCACCTTTCCGAAGCCAAGGTATGTATGTAGTATTGCTTTCTAAACTGTGTTTTGTTTATTGTTCATGATGTTATTCAGTAATGATTTTAAATTATGCCAGCTAAAGAAAACTGGTGAAATTCTTTAAAACTTTTAATGAAAGTCATTGTATTTTTTTTTTAATTAACCGTTAGATGGTTAGAATTGTCAAGATATCAAAATATTCGCTTTGTGAATGTATATCTGCATGTCAAAAGGATTGTTTTTGAAAATTTACAACATGAATAATGGTTATGGAGCCAGGCTTTCATGTGATAAGTTTTCAAAAATAGTCTTCATTTGACCAGGAAATGGACATTCCTCAAGGACACTGACTGACCGACTTGACCATGAAAGGATATCCACGATTGTTCAATGGATGAATCCAGTTTTAGCTATGCCCAGCTCATCTCTATCTAAGATCCCCCATGCTTTGCCCATCTTGGGATCAATCGGTCCCTGCACTCTCTAAATCTCAATTTCCAGAAAACTATTCAGGTAAACTGTTGAATAGTTTGAAACTAATGTTACTGGGTGCTGTTGCTGCCTATTCAAAATATTCAACAGAATGTTTATTAAATAGTACATGCAATTCGTACAACTTGACGTACTACTAACCCTTTAACCCTCATAAGTTAGGAGACCGTTGAGCATGCTGAAGTATATTCCGTAGCAAATATACCGGTACTGACTCGCTATAGAATCTACCTTTCATGGTCAAGATTAGCTCAAAAATTTAAATTTTAGCTGATGGAATGTCCATTGTCAGACTAAGAAGACTTTATTAATTTGTCACTAGTGTATATAGCCAGTCATTCCAGCGGTAAAATGTTTAACCAATTAATGGTCAAATTTGTTCAAAAAAATTTCAATTTTCTCTTAGAAAATGTCCATTTGCAGACCAGAGATTTTTGTTTTAATTTGACACTGGAATGACTGGCTCGGTTATCGAGCTAGTCATTCCAGTGGTAAATTATAAAAAAAAAATCTCTTGGTCTGAAAATGGACTTTTTTCAAGCCCACTGCAGAAGCTGTTTTGGCTGATATGAGTGTTAAAGAGTTAAGTGTTTATGACGAACTAAATTGTGTCATTCATGTGACATTGTTGATTATGACGTCATGATTGGTCGATAAACTGGATTTCTCCATTGTATCCTATTGTGCGATTTGCATTGTGGCAATCTTGGATTTTATACTATTTTCAAGAAAAATATTTATTAAACATCTTCAAACCGCTTATCCAATTGATTTGAAACTCATCTAGGCCAAGGGCTTAAGTAAATTTGCTTGAGAGAACCTGATTGGTCGATTTGTCTGGTGGCCATCTTCGATGATTTAATTTTTACAAAATTACTTCTCTGGAACTGCTGAACGGAGTGGCTAAGGGTCATTAAAATTTGTTCAAGGGATGTTGATAACCAGAAAATATGGCGCCATCAACCAAACCAAATGTAGCATTTGGTGGCAATGTTGAATTTTTTTTCATGTATGTTGATTGTTAAAATTGTTTTTGCTTTTGTCAGACAAAAAGATTGGTGGCCATATTGGATTATTTTCATGCTAAAACTTCTACGGTATAGGAAACAAATGGGATGTTTTAAACCAGTGCTCTAGAATCGTTGGACTGATTCCAAGTAGATTTGGCAGGAAGCATCCTTAGAGCATCTGACGAAGCTGATTGGTCAATTTGAGTGGTGGCTATTTTGGATTTCCGAGAATGTCCAGAAAATCATGAAAAACATTACTCTAAAATGCCCGGCCATAATTTTAAAATAAAATTTCTGCATTTTTGACCAGAACTGTTGAATGTCTCAACAAATGCATAGGGCTCTGCATGTAGAAGGTGACCTTTCTATTTGAAGTTACAGTGTATTGGGTGAGTGATGCAAGCCACATTGGGAATCTTGCTTAGCCTAAGTATGGTTACCACAAATGAACACTAATTGAAGTATTGTTTTATAATTCTGCTTTTCATTGGAACAGAAGAAGTAAGTCTGCGTGTCATTTACTTCGTGATGATGACGATGCACTGGTCATTCCACAGGACTTTGTGGAAGTCATGGAAGAGGTTAGAGAAATGTCATTGTTATTGTCACTTAGTCCATAGCACTATTTTTATTATGTAGTATTTGATATAGAGTTGATCTCACACAGAAAAATTATTAATCCTAATAGAGCGATACAGCTATGCCCCGCCCATTTCTAACTAAGTGCGATATACACACATTACTGGTACGGCTGCGCTTGCTGATCAGCTGATATACCCTGCAGTGCAACAGGACTAAATATAGTCGCGGTATGATAAAACTTGATTGCCCGCTATGTAGCAATGAATCAGAAGACCATCACCATTTCCTGACAGTTTGTCAACCTTTAGCAGTGATTCGTAACAAGTACTGGGACTTTTCACATCAAGAGTATACTTACCTCCCTAATACTTTTGATATTGCTAAATATCGGCTTTCACTCAATAAAACACTCAGATTAAAAACAGTTAGGTGCCCCTACTGGGCAGGGAGTCAGAGGTAGTCCGGCGGATGCTCGCCCCACCACCGCGCATGCGCCGACTACTACTTCCTCTTTGCTCATTTATTGGCAAAGGGTTACATGCGGTTTTGTGTTCTTTATACTTTTCTGCGCGTTACCTTGTTTTTTGCTCACGTTTGACGATTATTTTTCGGTGGAAGCATGTCGGAAAGGGAGGATTCGCCTTTAGAAGGAGCGGGATCGCTTTATCAGGTGAATTCTTTGATATGCTAGCGTGTTTTGTCCCGGTTTAATGTATTTCCGGGACTCGCGCTTACCGTGATTAGCGCCTGATTATGTTGGTTTTTTACAACATGGTGCTTCATATGTCTCATTTCTCTTTGTGTTTTGTCCACAGGTATCGCATAGACGCTTTGATGGACTTCTCGGCACAAGAGGATATGTTTTCTCTCCACCACGGTTCCATTTCCTACTAATACTGTTAGGTTATCTAACCAAAAAATCTATGTTCAGTGAGTTGGAGGCCTGTTATAAAGGTCTTCTCACTTTGCCCTCTTGCTCCAATTCCTTCCCCTTAGGTGGAGAGAATGTAGAGGCGTACTATGGTGGAGTTCTCCGGTTCATCACGTTGGATGGTTTGTCTATACAAGGGTCAGGTATCTAATTATTGTAAACAAAAGGGGAGATAATTTCCCTTTTTGCCAATGCTAGAATTGGAAGGAGTTATCTCTGTATATCTGATTGTTGTGTACTCGAAATGCCAATTCAACGGAAATGTTCCGGTTACTTATACAATTCGTTCTTGCACTTGGTGCTTGTTGCGGATCGATTAATTTCGTCACGAGAGTGATGACGTCATAATCGGCCTTGGCCTTTTTATTAACAATTAACGTTTTGTCCATGGCTGGTTCTTCTTGATTTCTGATCTTGATGATCCTGTCCTCTCTTTTTAGTTGGTTTTGAGTTCGCTAACCTTAACTATCTTGCTCATTGTCCCTGTCCTTTGTCCTGTTTCAGAGACCTGGTTGCCCGTCCTGCGGGAGGTTTCTTAAAAGCCGCTTCGTCCCGCACTTGTGCTTCAGCTGCAGTCCCTGTGGACCGTTGCTGAAGTGCGACGTATGTAAGCAGTGGGGGGGCGAATTAATGTCTGATTTTCTCGCATTGCAGGCAAGGGAGAAGGTAATGGAGGAAGAGAGGAAGAAGAAGGAGAAAGTTTGTAAGAAGGGTAAGAAGAAGGCCTCATCCGCGGTGGATATGGAGGCCTTCAGGTCCGAAATGTTGCAAGAGATGCAGAGGACAATAAAGGATCTGGTCCCAGAGTTGCTTCGTGGCATGCTCCCTGGGCCAGCTCCTTTGTTGTCCTCGGCATCTGCTTACGAGCAGGTGATCCCCGCCTCTGAATCCGGTCTCTTTAGGTCCGGTCCGGTTGTGGATTCAGAGGTGGCCCCTTTGTTGGGGGCAGTCCAAGGCCCTGGCAGCAGGCATGGCGCCGCGCCGAGGGGCCGTGGACAACGGTTGTTGCTGGGACCCGCGGTCTGCTCATCAGACCCCGGGTATCCGCGCGCCGAAGGTGCCAAACCCTCCTATGGCACCTTTCCTGGCCAGTCCGGGTTAGCTCTCTTTGCTGACCCGGAGTCTAATCTTTCTGGCCAGGAAGAAGAGGATCTCCTGCTGGGGTCGCCTTCTGAGGACGTGGCCATGGAATACGACGTCTGTGCACCCCTCGCGGGGAATGCAGGCGACGTGTTCCATGGTTCTACTCACGCAGGAGTAGATTTCACGGTCCAGAGGGTGTCCCCGGGCGGTGCTGTTGACCACGGATACCGCATACCTCGGCTTGCCGATGGTATGGCTGGTGCTGGTCAGACCCGTGGTAGAGCGGTGTTTACCCCGCGCTCTGCCACGGCGCCTGCTCCTGGTCAAGCCGCGGAATTTAGCATGCCTGCTCTCTCGGGCCCGCATGCTTTTCCAGGCTTGCCAGGGGTATCAGCTTACCCGCCGTCGACATCAACTGCGAGTGCTCTGGAGGAAGACGAAGGCCCTCGTCTAGTAGAGCGCTCGCAGTTAGCCACGGAGGAGGATTGGTCGGACGCTTGCCAGTGGCTGGTAAGTGTTCGGCCAGATCTACCCGTGGAGCTGCCGGCTAGCCAGCGTGACCATAGGCCGTGGTTAGCTGGTAGGCCGGCGGCTACCGCTATGCCATCTCTGCCGCTTGCTGAGCATGTCGTGGACATGTTCGAAGCGGCAGAGGCGTCCATTAAGGTGAATGGACGTCTCGCGAAGGCCCCTCGCGAGGTGGCGAAGCGGTGCCGCATCGTGCCCCTGGATTACCAGCGGTACGGTGTGGTGCCGAAGCCAAGCGTTGATGATCGCGCGGCTTTGGGCGAAGATGCGCGGCCGGGCTCCCGTTCTGACACGGGAGTCTTGTGCTCGAACGCGTTGCGTTCGGCGAATGCCGCGCTGCGGGATGCGGAGGAGAGTGGGAGGGCGTCGATTGCCGCTCTGTCCCACGTCTCCCAGCTGCTACAAGGGGTGGTAGCGGCTTCCGCATCACGCCAACCAAGCCCGGTGACAGTCCAGAGAGCCATTCAGGATGGTATCAACCTGGCTTTGGACTGTTTGACGCGGGCGGTAACCAGAAGTGTCCGGGCGAGGCGCACGTTTGCGCTTGACAATCTGTGCCCGTCCCAGGACCTGTATAATAGGCTGCTGCGGACGCCTATGACAGGTCCTGGTCTCTTTGGAGGTGAGGGATGCAGGCACCTCCAGGAGACGGTCACTCTGGTTAATAACCAGAGGGCGCTGCGGGAACAATTTGAGGTGCTCCGGCGGGAGCGTGTTCGCGCGGCACCCCCTGCGTATCGTCCTCTGCAGGCTCGAGGTGGTGCTGGCCAGGTCAGAGGCCAGCCACCGTCGCAACGTAGGCCTAGGCCACGGGCGATTCGGCCAGCAGCGAGGGGGGCGCAGGCTCCCCAGCCGCACCCAGCCAGACAGCCGCCCGCGCACCGTGGTGCGCGCGGCGCTGGGCGGGGCGCGCGGGGATCTGGTCGCGGTAATCGGGCCTGATGGCCTGGTTACCGCGGTGGGAACCACTCCGGTGTTTCAGGCCGAGAGAACAGTGCCACTCTGGCCCTCCTTATGTCCACCTCTATCCCTAGGTGGACCGGTGGGCGGCCGTTTGGCCGCCCACTTGCCAGAGTGGAAGCGGTTGACTCAGGACCGTTTAGTCTTGCGATGGCTTTCGGTCGGGTATCGTCCCGACTGGGTGTCAGGCCCGCCATCGCGACTGTCTCTCGCGCCGATCTGGACTCCCATTCCACGGGATCCGGATCAGAGGTTGTGTATAGAGGAGGAAATAAATTCCCTCATACTAAAAGAAGCCATTCAGCCGGCACAGAGGTGCCCGGGCTTCTATTCAACCCTGTTCTTGGTAACAAAAAACACCGGAGGGTGGAGGCCGATTCTCAACCTCAAGCCGTTGAACAAGTTCATCGAGACACCCAGTTTCAAGATGGAGACTGTGCGCTCGGTGTTGGCGGGGTTAGAGCGAGGGATGTGGACAGCGTCGATAGATTTGAAGGATGCTTATTTCCACATTCCCATAGAGAGGAGTTTCCGTCGCTTCCTGAGATTTGCATTTCAGGGCCGGCGGTGGGAATTCAGGGTGTTACCCTTCGGAATTTCCACGGCTCCTCGGGTCTTCACCCGTGTGGTTCTCGCGATCACTGCATACCTCCGCAGGAGAAGCATAGCAGTCCACACGTACATAGACGACTGGCTGTTGAAAGCACACACCCGGGAATCGTTGTCAGCCAATCTGGAGATTGTTTTGAAAACTCTCTCGGACTTGGGCTGGCTGATCAATTTCCCGAAATCAGAGCTAACTCCATCCCAGAAGTTTGTTTACCTGGGCATGTTCTTCGATCTGGAGACGGGGTATGTGTACCCCACTCAGGAGAGGGTTCAAGTACTCATCTCGGTAATTCAGTCGGTGTGCGACAGTCGTCATGTCCTGGCACGGGTTTACTTGAGAATGCTGGGTTTGATGGTTTCTTTGGAACCAGTCATTCCGCAGGCCGCCTTGCGCAGGCGCCCGATCCAGTTGTTTCTCATGACACAGTGGACCCAGAGTTCAGGTTCGCTGGACTCGAACGTGTCGGTGTTGGCGCCTCTGATTCACCACCTGCAATGGTGGTTGAATACAGAGAATCTCTTGCCGGGGGTTTTGCTAACCCCTCCCCACCCTCAGGTGACTGTGTATACAGATGCATCGATGGAGGGGTGGGGAGCTTGTCTGGAAGAGTCCACAGTATCAGGGCTTTGGGATCTGGATCAGTCCAAGGAACATATCAATCTACTGGAGCTAAGAGCAGTAGTCCTGGGCCTGGAACATTTCTTAAAGAATGTTCAGGGCAAGATTGTTCTCATTCGTTCAGACAACTCGACAGTAGTGACTTACATAAACCGCCAGGGCGGAACGAAGTCGCCCAGTCTCTGTATGATGACATGGAAACTGCTTTGTTGGTGCCTGGATCATGGGATCACCTTGAAAGCAGTTCATATTCCGGGGAGGTTAAATCTGCTAGCAGACTCATTGAGCCGAAGGATGAGTGTTTTACCCACGGAATGGCAACTAAATCAATGTGTGGCGGATCGTCTGTTCGACCATTGGGGGAAACCCAACATAGATTTGTTCGCAATGAAGAAGAATGCGAAGATGACGACGTACGTCTCTCCGATTCCAGACCCAAGCGCTTTCGCAACAGATGCGTTAGCTATCAGCTGGGAGGGAATGTATGCATACGCATTCCCCCCAGCAATCCTGATTCCAAAGGTGCTTCAGAAAATCAGGCAGCAGGAGTGCCAAGTGCTTCTGATCGCCCCGGATTGGCCAAGCCGATCGTGGTATACGGATCTGCTGGACCTTCTGGTCTGCAATCCGGTTCCGCTGCCTCTGATGGACAACCTTATCTTCCAGGGCAAGGCCCTTCACGACAATCCGTCAATGTTCCGATTGACTGCGTGGATGTTGTCAAGGAATCTAGAATTAAGGAGGGCTTTTCTGAGCAAGCGGCCATGTTTATGGCCAAAGCCAGGAGGGGGTCAACCTCCAGAGCATATAATTATAAAATCAACAGATTTGCAGAGTGGTGCTCAAAAAGATGTATTGATCCAATGGAATCATCTATTCAGGTAGTGGCTGATTTCCTCTGTCACCTATATGATGCCTATAGCCTCAAGCCTAACTCTATTGCTGGTTATAAGTCAGCTTTAATTACTGTTATTCCTTGCTTGGCTAATAGGGGGAGTGATGAAGTAAGTACATTAAATGTATTAATTAAAGGCATGGGCAATCTAAGACCAAGGAATCCTCCACTGATTCCGTCTTGGAGTTTATCACTGGTGCTCCAGGTACTAGGTGATAAGCCTTTTGAACCACTTAGTTCCATTTCTATGAAAATGTTAACTCTTAAAACTGTATTTTTAATTGCTGCGGCCTCGGCGAGGCGTAGGAGTGAAATTCACGCCTTATCAGCCGAGGTTGACCGTTTTGTGGTTACAGGGGAAGGCCTTAAGCTTCTACCTAGGATTAATTTCTTGTCTAAAAATCAGTCATTGAAATATCCAGGTCAACCTATTTTTTTGCCATCTTTAACTAGATATGATCCTAATTCTAAAGTATGGTGCCCCGTACGGGCGCTGCTTCGGTACAAACAGCGTACTTCGGAGTGGCGTACCGACCAGTCAGCGTTATGGTTGTCATATATTGAACCCCATGGTAGGGCGTCTAAGGACACCATTTCTAGGTGGATTGTGGAATGTATTCAATTTTGTCACAAATCCGCCACCGGGCGACAGGTTGACGTGGCCAAGGCTCACAGTGTCCGCGGTGTCGTGACATCCACTGCCCTGTTTAATGGGGTCCCTGTGGATGATATTATGTCAGTGGCTCAGTGGCACTGTGAGTCAAGTTTTACAGACCATTACCTCCGTGACTCCTCTAACCCTCTCGCCTTGTCGATTTTGAAACAATAACCGCTTTATGTTTGTGAAGAGTGCCTCCGCATTGCTTATATACTTCGCCATTCAGCGACGGTGACAACCACTTGTCGGGACTGTATCATCCTTCTCTACTGGATTCATGATGACAGCTTCCTAGTACAACAAGGTCAGTCTTGTTCATGTGTTGTTCATTGTTTTGTATTGTCACGTTACCCAGTGTTATTAATATGGTGATGGTTTATGTGGGTTGTGGTTCTTTAGAGAGAGTATACGAAAATGGAGCCTTTTCGTCTCTGTCCTATAGTACTTAGCACTAGTACGAAGAGAGCGTGTAGGACATTGAGGTCATTTAATCTTCCTCCCAAGGGGGGGGGGGAGCGCATATGACAAATCGGTCATCTCTCAGGCATCGGTTGTGTTATCCGATGGTTTATCAAATCCTGACTGTGTTTTCACACAGTTTCAGACGTCATAAGTGCCTTAAACGCTTGAAAGCGTATAGGGAAGAGCTGGTCTTTTGACCTCGCCTCCCTCCCGCCAGATTCACTTTCGAATTCTGGCAATATCAAAAGTATTAGGGAGGTAAGTATACTCTTGATGTGAAATAAACGAAATCTAGGATTTCTTTTTTCACGAGAGAGTTGATACTTACCTCCCTAGATACTGACCCGGCCTCTCCGCCCCACAGAGGCTCGGTCTTCAGGCTCTTGGTAGTTGCATGTGTTAGCCAATAAATGAGCCAGAGGAAGTAGTAGTCGGCGCATGCGCGGTGGTGGGGCGAGCATCCGCCGGACTACCTCTGACTCCCTGCCCAGTAGGGGCACCTAACTGTTTTTAATCTGAGTGTTTTATTGAGTGAAAGCCGATATTTAGCAATATCAAAAGTATTAGGGAGGTAAGTATCAACTCTCTCGTGAAAAAAGAAATCCTAGATTTCGTTTATACTACAGCGTAGCCTATGCCCGATGTGTGTTGCGCATACTGAGCATGTCTGGGACGGTAACAGCATTCTAACTTCATTCCTTATGAATCCATCGTCACATCTGTACATGTCAGATCGCACATGTCAGTGTCTCTGCTCAGTAGAGAAGATAATTCGTTAGTACTGCTTCACGTTGAACAATTTTCGAACACTCCTGACTGCTGAAAGGAACAATTTCAATACCGAGAGTGACAGCGGTATATCTGGTATATGTCACATACAACAACAACAATAAATAAACTGTTGCATGCACGAGCTGGCCTATATATATACTTAATACTCCTTTGCGAGGTGCTCCTACTTACAGGAGGGATTTACGTAATGAACTGAACTAAGGTCTACCCTCGTTTTTACATGTGTCAGAATCGATTTGAAGCTTTGAAACCTGAAACCTCAAAATATAAATTTCAAAGTAACTGTACAGATTAGCTGTTGAACATTTTGAACCTAATTAGACTGGGAGCTGTTGCTGCCGATTGTACCAACAGCTTGAGTCCAAGTAGTTTTCAAATATTCCACAAAATGTTTATTATATTAAATTAATCAAAGACATACAATTTGTACATTTCCATTTTCATGACAGACCTACGTCACATCAGCAAACAAGTGATGTAATCGATTATGACATCAGATACGGATTGAATCCCTCCAAAGCTCACTATAAAATCAGCGTGTGTAAGTCTCATATTCTCGCCATATTTCAGATACGGACTCAAAGGAAAAGATTGAAAGAAACTATAGGAATAAAATCACGGCCACTTACACAAGAGACGGTAGTGAAACAACAGGTAAGTATTAAATTTACCTGGATGAGCGACTATCCAGCAGGACTAGTGATTACTAGATTCTACTAAAACTACTAATTACTAGTGTAGTGAGAATGAGGTCATTTGTGTGCTGTGGTGCGAATATTCCACCAGGACTAATGTCCCAATAGGGTTAATATTTACCCCGTAGCACATCCGGTCATTCACCCTGCCTTGAGACAGGGGAGGAGGTGGGTGAAGTGGTTTGAGCAACAAGACTGAACACCTTAGACATAGGCTATCATAATATGGCCTCCCAACACCATGAGAATGTCTATCGTGCATGTGATGTCAAGTACGGGCATTGTTTGTGTACATATGTTTTACAGACAGACAGACAGACAGACAGACAGACAGACAGGCAGGCAGGCAGTAAGGCAGGCAAGCAGGCAGGCAGACAGGAATTCAATACTCTTCTTCTTGTGGGGCAAGGTAATAAATAAATGCATTCACACATGTAAATAAACAAGTAGAAACATCTAATATGTAATCTTTCTGCACAGGAGCCAACAAAAGTTGCTGTTGCGCCTAAACCTGCGGATCCAGTAGAAACTGTTGCTACGATCAATAAACCAAAAGGTAAAATTACCCACAGTATTTTATGGCATGAATATTACAGCTTATATACCACATTGTCATCATCATCATCATCATCATCATTCATCATCATCGTCGGCGGCGGGGGCGGCAGCAGCACCACCACCACCACCAGTGTGGCGGGCAGAAATGGATGAATCCAGTTTTAGCTATAGTTTCAAAATATTCAACAGCATATTTATTAATTAGTAGAGAAATAATATTCATGCAATAACACCTAGTCCATCATCAATTAAGCGTTCATGACGAACTTAGCTATGTCATTCATGACGTATTTGCTTATGTCATCATCCTACACGTTACGTAGTTGATTATGACGTCATATGATTGATGGATAAACTGGAAAGCTCCATTAAATAGCACCTGAATGGATGTTCCTATTCTTAACCCTTTAAAGGGATGCTAATCTCATCTCAGATCTTCTGTTGTATCGATAGATTATGGTTTATAGATTCCATATCATTCATATCCTGTCGCATTCCCTTATCTGTATCACAATTATCTGATTTGTAATATCGTGTAAATGTTGAACAGTGATCACCAGCATTTTGTCTCCTCAAGCGATAGTGTGTGATGTCATGCAAGTGCCAATGCATTACATTCTTTATTATGTAATACTTATCCCGTTGAATATTTTGAAACTAATTTGACTGGAAGTTCTTGCTGCCTCAAAATATTGAAAAGCTTACCTGTGTGATTGCTTTGATATGAAATTGCCAAACTATAGCTGGCACCTTTATGACCGAGCGTATATACCAAAGTGGGCACGTTAGGATTTTTCTTATTGGTTGAAATGTAAATCATGACAGGGATCATAGGCTGTAGAACTGTACCAACACTTAGCTACTAAAGCCTGAATATCTTTCTTTAGCGGCATGATAAAAAGCTTAAAATTACCTACATAGTTTATGAGTGGCATATTAGATCACCTGAATAGCTGTCAAGAGATAAGGTTAGTTATCCTTTATGGTTTCTTTGACTTTCTGTTTGGATAAATTGCTCTCGATGTTGGTGACTGAAGCATTGTTGTGTGGGGATGGTGTGTCGAGTGGTTTCTGTGTGCTCTGCCACAGCCGAGTTGGAATCACATCAGAGAAAACATAAGACCATCTACATCCAATAATTCATCCTAATCATAGAGCCAACAAGTACGCTCCCTGGATGAGGAGACCATGTCCAACCTCCTGTAAGAAACAAGCAGATGACAAGAAAACTTCTACTGGTCAGACTTCCTCTCTGAACACCTAGGCAGACACTTAAAACAGACAAGACATCAAAACTTATCACAAGTCCATCAACACTTTGCGATTACAATGGACCTTTCCAATCTTAGCTATGCCCCACCCATCTTTATCTAAACTCCACCCTCACCTTGCTCATGTTGGGATCGATTGATCTCTGAACTCCCTGACTATCAATTTCCAGAAAACTGGACATGTAAGCTGTTGAATATTTTGAAACTAGTTTGACTGGGTGCTGTTAATTTCACTTCAAGAGTATACTTACATCCCTAACACTTTTTGATATTTCTAAAATATCAACTTTCACTCAATAAAAGCTCAGATTAAAAAAGTTAGATGCCGTTACTGGGCAGGAAGTCAGTTGACAGTCTGGTGGATGGCAGCCCCAAGAGTGTTAGGGAGGTATGTATCAACTCTCTCATGAAAAACGAAATCTGTGATTTTGTTTATTAAGTGGTAAAGACATACAATTCGTACAACGTGTCAGGCCATTAAGCCTTAAAGACGGACTATATCGAGTCATTCATGATATCATGATTATGACATCATCTTAAACATCACATAGTTGATTATGGCATCATATAATGTCATATGATGGATGGATAAACTTGAAAAGGTCCATTAGTCAGACCTAAAGATAAGCTCACCACAGATCAACCTTCTGGAGTCATCGCTTATGCATGCGGTTGCGCGTGTATTTGCATGCGTGCATGTTTCATAGCTTTTTGTGACTATATTTTGTTTGTTACTTCACAGAAACTATGACAAAAGCACAGAAGGCTCTCATGTCAGGCGTGAACTATGTCATAATGACACGGAGGTAAGTGTATAATGTGTGTATTTATGTGCTTTATCCTCTGTTTAGTGAAAGTAACAAGAGCAAGTGGTACTTATTTTTGTGCCCAAGGTCGTGGCGACGCAATAGATGAAACTAGTTTATCCATCAATAATCAACATCATAATCAATAGCGTCACATGTAGACCGACGTCATAATCAATAACGTCACATGTAGACCGACACCATAATCAATGGACCTTTCCATTTTGAGCCATGCCCCGCTCATCTCTAGCTAAGCTCCGCCCACACCTCAATCGTGTTGCGATTGATCGATCTCTGAACTCCCTGACTATCATTTTCCAGAAAACTAGACAGATAAGCTGTTTAATATTTGAAACTAATTTGACTGGGTGTGTTGCTGCCTATGGCAGCAACTGCGCCCAGTCAAATTAGTTACAAAATATTCAACAGCATGTTTGTTAAATAGTGGAGACATACAATTTGTACAAATTGTCGGACTATTAAGAGTTAAAAACGGGTCGTATAGAATCACTTATGACATAATGATTATGACATCATCCTACACACCGCTTAGCTGATTATGACGTGATATGATGTCATTAATCTGGAAAGGACCATTACATTTTTATGACATGATTTAGTCAGTCATAGATGCTTAATAGTCCATCAAGTTGTAAGAATTGTATGTATTTAATAAACAGTCAATTTAGTTTCAAAATATTCAACAGCTTACATGTATTTTATTTTGGGGGGGAAATCGAGATTCAGAGAGTGCAGGAATCGATCGATACATATGGGAGAAAGCATGGGTGGAGCTTAACTAGTGATTGGCAGGGCATAGCTAAAGCTGAATTCCTCAGTTACAGACATGGTGGGATCCATTCTAGCTATGCCCCTCCCATTTCTAGCTAAGCTACAACTATTTTTTACATGATGTGGGATCGATTTTAAACTTTGAAACCTGAATTCCCAGAATCTAACTTTCACGGTAACTGAACACTACAGGTAAGCTGTTGAATATTCTGAAACTAATTTGACTGAGGGATGTTGTGTCTATGGCAGCAACAGCTTGCGGTCAAATTTGTTTTAAAATATTCGACAGAATGTTTATTAAATTCTAAATTCGTCAAAGAAATACAATTCATACACTTTCATGGAAGATTTTCATGCCAGAGCATTATAATTTTGCTTGTAATGCCTGCTAACATGTGATGTATTTGGCATCAAATACTTGAGTGGGAGATCAAATAGAAATTACCATTCGAGACAAAACTGCTACTATATGTATCATCATAAGGACGTGTATTATTTTGATGTTAAACCGTTAAAGATAAAGTTAAGGCTGTATTCTTACTAGCAACTTAATCAGGCATAACGCCATACTGCTAGTGAGAACACGGCCTAAGACTGAGTTATTTAAGGAAATTCCATTTCCGGATGGGAACTTATCGTCCTATTTAATCGTGTCGTCAGATCATCTTCGACAGAGATCATATATGTGGTATGGAGACAATCTCTATTAAAATAAACTCAGATACCAAATCCAATATAATCCACAAGTGGTAATTTTGAACATAGATATTTTGCTGCATTGATTTGAGAACTGTTTGATGGTGCTTCTGTTTTTCATTAGAACCTTGACAAAGCAGAGGAAGTTCAGTACAAACATGAGGATTGAAGCACTACACAAACTGATGGGACAACCTCCTGTACTGTTGGAACGCTCACAGTCATATACGAAACTAAATCACTTTATTGAGCGGGAATTCAGAGTACCTGGGTACGATTTGTTTCATATTGTCTCTCAGTAATAGTTGCATTAATCAGATGACTACTGTGAGATAACTGGTGTTCATTTTGAAATTGTATTGCCATTAGCTGTTGTGGTCTTCTGCAGTACCACTGTCTCTATCTGTTTGTGCGTCTGTCCGTCCACCCACCCGCCTACCCACCCACCCACTCGCCCACCCGTGTGCCTGTTTATTTGTATCATATCTACTGAATGCAAGGATGTAAAATGATCCTCTTGGGGAAAAAAGAAAAAAGATAAATTGTCCACTTTCATTCATATTGTCGCTGGCAAGAAAGAATTTTAGTTTCAGGGCAAAGGTTCAAATATCTCAGTCACATGGTCACTAAGTGCATTGGCAAAGGTGTGAGTCAGTGCATCCCCGAGTCTATGTTGATTCTACAATATTGTGAAGGCTATTCAGATCAAACACCCTAGAAACTGAGGAATTTGGCTTACCTGACCTGAAAGGCTGAGTGAGGTTAGGAGATGTCAACCATCCATCATCTGTCTGTGTTTTTGTCGTCGTCACATTTTTCATTTAGATGTCTTCTCAGAAATCATTGGGCCGAATTAAAACAAAAAGCAAACAGATCCAAGATCGTTCAAACAAAGCTAATTGTTCAATTTGGGCAGTAGCCATCTTGAATTTTGCAAAATCTGAACCAAGTTTGCTAAGAGAGTAGCTGATTGATTTTGAGGGGCTATGACAATATACAGGTTTTGGTGTGTGATAAATACAAATTTGACACATTTGAATCAGATTGAACGAAAATGAAATCATTTATCATATTTTATAAATATGTAATCTGTTGAATATTTTGAAACTAATTTGACTGGGAGTTGTTGCTGCCTATGGCAGCAACAGCTCCCAGTCAAATTAGTTTCGGAATATTTGACAATGTTTATTAAATTGGAAATTTATCAAAGACATATAATTCATACACATTGACAAATTTTCTAGTTTCATGCCAGAGCTACGTCATTTTGATTGTGACCTCTGCTAACATGTGATATATTTTGATTATGACATCAGATACTTGAGTGACAGATCAGATACCACCATACCTGCCGTTATCTCTGTTGTAATTACATTAAGCGGTTCAGAATTATTTCCACTAAAATTTTTAAATGAGTTAAAATATTTTTTTCACTGAATATCTTTAAAATGTAACGTTTTGGCCACATTTGTAACTAGCAGTTTCTTTTTGTTTAACAATAATCTTTAGCCCTGTCATGTTCAATATTTGTTGATTAAATTGAAATTTTTGCTTAGTGAAGATCGATTTGCGGATCAAGAGAAGACCATCTTTGAAAATGTACCACTGTCATGACTAGCTCGACGACTCGGTTATCAGTAAAATTTAAAAAATGGTGTTCTCTTGTCTTGCAAATGGAAACATAACAAATGTCTGTCTTGACTGTTAACCCTGTAACCTTCAAATTATTATCGATTATTGAGCCAGTCATTCCAGTCATAACTTTTCAAAAATAGTCTTCACTTTGTCTATAAATGGACATGCCTCGAGACCACTGCAGAAACCATTTTTGGTCAACTCAAGGGTTAAACTGTTAAATTCAGATAATGATATTTGATTAGCCAGTAATGGCTATTGTTTTCTTGTCTTTAAAATTATTGTATTTTAATTTTAGCCAGGTGAGACGAGGAAGAAGAAGCAGTCTGCCCGGTGTGTCAGACTTTTCTGAATTCTCACGGAAACGAGGAATTCAGTAAGAAACTCCATCATATCTAATTTGTTCATTTTATAAGATTGAAATTCTTTTTGCATCGCTGCTTGAAGTACCTTTCTACTTCGAATAATACTTACCAGATGTACTATTATGATAATGTCTATTATCTAGTCTGGCTCAAAATAAACAGTTAAAACTCCGCACTCTCCTCATCCTGCCCATACTGTGTCCAGGAATACCAT
The DNA here is from genome assembly GCA_034401795.1 of Chaetoderma sp. LZ-2023a. Classification (NCBI taxonomy): domain Eukaryota; kingdom Metazoa; phylum Mollusca; class Caudofoveata; order Chaetodermatida; family Chaetodermatidae; genus Chaetoderma; species Chaetoderma sp. LZ-2023a. The sequence goes on from CM067366.1 coordinate 38,470,488, forward strand.
AGCCCCAGGTACCGAGTCATTTCACTTCAAGAGTATACTTACCTCCCTAATACTTTTGATATTGCTAAATATTGGCTTTCACTCAATAAACACTCAGATTTAAAACAGTTAGGTGCCCCTACTGGGCAGGGAGTCAGAGCGTAGTCTGGCGGATGCCAGCCCCACCACCGCGCATGCGCAGACTAGCACTACCTCTTTGCTAGATTATTGGCAGAGAGATCACACATGTCTTTTTGTGCAAAAGCTTTTTCTTACTCTTAAACTGTTTAAGTGGTGTTATTTTGGAGTGATAGTCACTTATTTGGATGGCAGGAAGGAACACTTCGCCAAAGGAGGACTTAGGACCTTTAAATCAGGTGACTTCTAGTAAAATTAGCGAGTTTTCTTCCCGGTGTATTGTGTTTCCGGGACTCGCGTTTACCGTGATAAGCTCCTTGGTTAGTTGGTTTATGTCAACTCGGTGCTACCTAAGGCTAATTTCTCTTTCTGTTTATGTCCACAGGTCTGTATGACGCTAGGTGGTGACATCACAGCAGCAGAGAGTTAGTTTTCTCTCCACCATGGTTCCATTTCCTACTAACACTGTTAGGTTATCTAACCAAATGAAAAATTATGTCCAGTGAGTTGGAGGCCTAGTATAAAGGTCTTCTCACTTTGCCCTCTTGATCCAATTCCTTCTCCATGAGGTGGAGAGAGTTAAGAGGCGTGCAGATGGTGGAGTTCTCCGGTTCGTCACGTTGGATGGTTTGTCTATACAAAGTGTCAGGTATCTAGTTATTGATAATGTGGTGATGTTAATTATAGTAAACAAGCAAAGGGAGATAATTAACATTTTTGCCAGAAAAGAGTTATCTATATGTATCTGATGGTTGTGTAGTCGACGTATCCATTCAGCATACAATTCGTCCTTGCACTTGGATGTTTTGTTGGGATCGAATTTTTCCTGTCACGGGATTAATGACGTCATAATCAGCCTGGCTATGTATTTATCAGCAATTCAAGTCGCTATGCTGGTTTCTGATGTATATTGATCTTTATGATCGTTTTCCTTCTCTTTGAGTTGGTTTGAGTGTCTAAGCTTAACTAGTTTGCTCATACTCCTTGTCCTTTGCCCTGTTTCAGGGACCGGGTTGCGCGTCCGGGTGGACGTTTTCTACATGATAAGTTCTGGCCTCATCTGTGCTCTCAATGTAGCCCTTGTGGTCCATTGGTTAATTGTGACATATGTAAGCACTGGGGGGGCGAGTTAATGTGTGAATTCTTGTGCTGCTTACAGGCGACGGACAAGGTGGTAGAGGAGGAGAAGAAGAAGAAGCGGAAACGAGAGGTTGTAAGTAGGAAGGGTAAGGGGAAGGTCTCGTCCGCGGTGGATATGGAGGCCTTCCGGACCGAGATGTTGGGAGAGATGAAGAGGACAATAAAGGATTTGGTTCCAGGGTTGCTTCGTGGCATGCTTCCTGGACCAAATCCTTTACTGTCCTCATCATCGGCTTCGGAGCAGGTAATCCCCGCCTCTGGATCGGTTTTCCTTAGACCGCTTCCGTTGTTCGACGATTCAGAGGTGGCCCCATTAGAGGGGGCGTTCCACGACCCTGGCAGCAGGCTTATTGCCGCGCCGAGAGGGGACCGTGGACGGTTGTCGCTGGAACCCGCGGGCTGCTTATCAGTCCAGGGGTATCCGCACGCCGCGGTGGCCAGTACCTCCTATGGCACCGTTCCTGGTCAGCCCGGGTTAGCTCTCTTTGCTGACCCGGGGTCTAATCTTTCTGACCAGGGTGATGAGGATTACCTGCTAGGGTCGCCGTCTGACGACGTGGACATGGATGAAGACGTTTGTGCACCCCTCGCGGGGAATACAGGCGGCTTCTTCCACGGTTTTACTCACCCTGGAGTAAAGTCCGCGGCTCAGGTGGTGGCCCAGGGCGCTGCTGATGGCCAGCGGTACCGCATACCTCGGCTTGCCGAGGGTGTTGCTGGTGCTGGCCGGGCCCGTGGTGGGGCGGTATATACCCCGTGCTCTGCCACGGTGCCTGCTCCTGGTCAAACCAGTGATATTGTCATGCCGGTGCTATCAGGCCCGCATGTTTTCCCTGGCATGCCAGGTGTATCAGCGTACCCGCCGTCAAGCTCTGCTGCTTGCGCTCAGGAGGAAGACGAAGGACCCCGTCTTGTAGAGCGCTCGCAGTTAGCCACGGAGGAGGATTGGTCTGACGCTTGCCAGTGGTTGGTGAGCGTTAGGCCTGATCTGCCCGTGGAGCAGTCGCCTAGCCAGCGTGACCACAGGCCGTGGTTAGCTGGGAAACCGACTGCTAACGCTATGCCTTCTCTGCCGCTGGCGGAGCATGTCGTTGACATGTTCAAGGCGGCGGAGTCGTCCATTAACTCGAGTGGACGTCTCGCGAAGGCCCCTCGCGAGGTGGCCAGGCGTTGTCGCATCGTGCCCCTGGATTACCAGCGGTACGGTGTGGTACCCAAGCCCAGCGTGGATGACCGCGCGGCTTTGGGTGAGGATGCGCGGCCAGGCTCCCGTTCTGACACGGGGGTCTTGTGCTCGAACGCGTTGCGTTCGGCGGATACCGCGTTGCGTGATGCGGAGGAGAGTGGGAGGGCTTCGATTGCCGCTCTGTCCCACGTCTCCCAGCTGTTACAGGGGGTAGTAACGGCATCCGCATCGCGCCAGCCAAGCCCGGTCACGGTCCAGCGAGCCATCCAGGATGGTATTAACCTGGCGCTGGACTGTATGACTCGGGCTGTGACCAGGAGTGTCCGGGCAAGACGCACGTTTGCCCTGGACAATCTGTGCCCGTCTCAGGACCTGTACAATAGGCTACTCCGTACGCCTATGACGGGTCCTGGTCTTTTTGGAGGTGAGGGATGTCGCCACCTCCAGGAGACGGTCACCCTGGTGAATAACCAGAGGGCGCTGCGCGAGCAGTTTGAGGTGCTGCGTCGTGCTAACGTTCGCGCCGCGGCCCCTGCATATGGTCCCCTGCAGGCTCGAGGTGGTGCTGGCCAAGTCAGAGGCCAGCCACCGTCGCAGCGTCGGCCTCGGCCGCGTGCGATTCGGCCAGCAGCGAGGGGGGCGCAGGTTCCTCAGGCGCCGTCAGCCAGGCAGCCACCCGCGCACCAAGGTGCGCGCGGGGCGGGGCGGGGCGGGGCGCGCAAGGATCTGGGCGTGGTTATCGGTCCTGACAGGACGCTTACCGCGGTAAGAACCACTCCGGTGTGTATGGCGACGGAGACAGTGCCGCTCTTGCATGCCTTGTGTCCACCGCGGTCCCTAGGTGGACCGGTGGGAGGCCGGCTAGCCGACCACATGCAAGAGTGGGAACGGTTAACTCAGGACCGTTTAGTCTTGCGATGGCTTTCCGTCGGGTATCATCCAGAGTGGATGACAGGCCCGCCGTCGCGACTGTCTCTAGTGCCAGTCTGGACTCCCATTCCGAGAGATCCAGAGCAAAGGTTGTGTATCGAGGAGGAGATAAATTCCCTCGTACAAAAAGGAGCTATTCAGCCGGCACAAAGGTGTCCGGGCTTCTATTCAACCCTGTTCTTAGTAACAAAACGCACCGGAGGGTGGAGACCGATTCTCAACCTCAAGCCATTGAACAAGTTCATCGAGATGCCCAGTTTCAAGATGGAAACGGTGCGCTCGGTGTTGGCGGGGTTGGAGAAGGGGATGTGGACGGCGTCGATAGATTTGAAGGACGCTTATTTCCACATCCCCATCCACGGGAGTTTCTGTCGCTTCCTGAGATTTGCATTCCAGGGCAGACAGTGGGAATTCAGGGTGTTGCCCTTCGGAATTTCCACGGCTCCTCGGGTTTTCACCCGTGTGGTTCTTGCGATCACAGCATACCTCCGCAGGAGAAGCATAGCAGTCCACACGTACATAGACGACTGGCTGTTGAAAGCGCACACCCGGGAAAGTTTGTCGGCCAATCTGGAGATTGTTTTGAAAACTCTCACAGACTTAGGCTGGATGATCAATTTCCCAAAATCAGAGCTGACTCCATCCCAGAAGTTTGTTTACCTGGGGATGTTCTTCGATCTAGAGACAGGATATGTTTATCCTACTCAGGAGAGAGTTCAGAAACTCATCTCATTAATTCAGTCAGTGTGCGACAGTCGTCATGTCCTGGCACGGGTTTACTTGAGAATGCTGGGGTTGATGGTTTCATTGGAACCAGTCATTCCTCAGGCCGCCTTACGCAGGCGGCCGATCCAGTTATTTCTCATGACACAATGGACCCAGAGTACAGGTTCGCTGGACTCGAATGTGTCAGTGTTGGCGCCTCTCATTCACCACCTGCAATGGTGGTTGAATACAGAGAATCTCTTGCCGGGGGTTTTGCTAACCCCTCCCCACCCTCAGGTGACTGTGTATACAGATGCATCGATGGAGGGCTGGGGAGCTTGCCTGGAAGAGTCCACGATATCAGGGCTTTGGAATCTGGAACAGTCAAAGGAACATATAAATCTACTGGAGCTAAAAGCAGTAGTCCTGGGCCTGGAACATTTCTTACAGAAAGTTCAGGGCAAGATTGTTCTTATTCGTTCAGACAACTCAACAGTTGTGACTTACATAAACCGCCAGGGCGGAACGAAGTCGCCCAGTCTCTGTATGATGACATGGAAACTGCTTTGTTGGTGTCTGGATCACCAGATTACCTTGAAAGCAGTTCATATTCCGGGAAGGTTAAACCTGCTAGCAGACTCATTGAGCCGAAGGATGAGTGTTTTACCCACGGAATGGCAACTAAATCAATGTGTGGCGGATCGTCTGTTCGACCATTGGGGGAAACCCAACATCGATTTGTTCGCAACGAAGAAGAATGCGAAGATGACGACGTATGTCTCTCCGATTCCGGATTCAAGCGCTTTCGCAACAGATGCGTTAGCTATCAGCTGGGGGAGAATGTATGCATACGCATTCCCTCCAGCAATCCTGATTCCAAAAATTCTTCAGAAAATCAGACAAGAGGAATGCCAAGTGCTTCTGATCGCCCCGGATTGGCCAAGCCGATCATGGTATACGGATCTGCTGGACCTTCTGGTCTGCAATCCGGTTCCTCTGCCTCTGATGGACGATATTATCTTCCAGGGCAAGGCCCTTCACAACAATCCGTCAATGTTCAGATTGACTGCGTGGATGTTGTCAAGGAATCTAGAATTAAGGAGGGCTTTTCTGAGCAAGCAGCCATGTTTATGGCCAAAGCCAGGAGGGGGTCAACCTCCAGAGCATATAATTATAAAATCAACAGATTTGCAGAATGGTGCTCAAAAAGATGTATTGATCCAATGGATTCATCTATTCAAGTAGTAGCTGATTTCCTCTGTCACCTCTATGATGCCTATAGCCTCAAGCCTAACTCTATTGCTGGTTATAAGTCAGCATTAATGTCTGTTATTCCTTGCTTGGCTAAGAGGGGAAGTGATGAAGTAAATACATTAAATGTATTAATTAAAGGCATGGGCAATCTAAGACCAAGGAATCCACCTGTGATTCCGTCTTGGAGTTTATCGCTAGTGCTTCAAGTACTAGGTGATAAGCCTTTTGAACCACTTAGTTCCATTTCTATGAAACTATTAACACTGAAGACTGTGTTTTTAATTGCTGCGGCCTCGGCTAGGCGTAGGAGTGAAATTCATGCCTTATCAGCCGAGGATGACCGTTTTGTGGTTTCAGGGGCCTTAAGCTGCTACCTAGGATTAATTTCTTGGCTAAAAATCAGTCGTTGAAATATCCAGGTCAACCTATTATTTTGCCTGCTTTAACTAGATATGATCCTAATTCTAAAGCATGGTGTCCCGTCCGGGCGCTGCGCCGGTACAAACAACGTACGGCGGAGTGGCGCACCGACCAGTCAGCGTTATGGTTGTCATATATTGAACCCCATGGCAGGGCTTCTAAGGACACCATTTCCAGGTGGATTGTGGAATGCATTCAGTTTTGCCATAAATCCGCCACCGGGAAGCAGGTTGACGTGGCCAAGGCTCACAGTGTCCGCGGCGTAGTGACATCCACGGCCCTATTTAATGGGGTCCCTGTGGATGATATTATGTCGGTGGCTCAGTGGCACTGTGAGTCAAGTTTTACAGACCATTATCTCCGTGACACCTCTAATCCTCTCGCCTTGTCTATTTTGAAAAAATAACTCGGTTTATATTTTTTGAGGAGGTTTTTCCTCATTACTTATATATTTCACAATTAATTTATGGAAACACCCACTTTTTTGGGCCTGCATCAGTCTTTACCAATGGGAAGATGATGTCAGCAGCCATTTTCAACAAGGTCAGTCTTGTTCATGTGTTGTCCGTTGTTGATTGTATTGTCACGATTACCCGTTATTAATATGGTGATGGTTTGTGTATTTGTGTGGTTCATTGTTGAGAGTTACGAAAATGGAGTTTTTTCGTCTCTGTCCTGTAGTACATGGCACTTGTACGTAGAGAGCGTATAGGACATTGAGGTCAGGCGACTCTTCCTCCCAGGAAGGAGGGGGGGGGGAGCGCATATGACATTCGGTCATCTCTCATACATCGGTAGTGTTATCCGATGGTTAGTCAAATCCTGACTGTTTTTTCTTACAGTTTCAGAAGTTTAAGTGCCTTAAACGCAGAAAAGCGTATAGGGATGAGCTGGTCTTTTGACCTCGCCTCCCTCCCGCCAGATTCACTTTCGAATTCTGGCAATATCAAAAGTATTAGGGAGGTAAGTATACTCTTGAAGTGAAATAAACGAAATCTAGGATTTCTTTTTTCACATCAAGAGTATACTTACCTCCCTAATACTTTTGATATTGCTAAATATCGGCTTTCACTCAATAAAACACTACTGGGCAGGGAGTCAGAGGTAGTCCGGCGGATGCTCGCCCCACCACCGCGCATGCGCCGACTACTACTTCCTCTTTGCTCATTTATTGGCAAAGGGTTACATGCGGTTTTGTGTTGTCTATACTTTTCTGCGCGTTACCTTGTGTTTTACTCAAATTTGACGATTCTTGTACGTTGGAAGCATGTCGGAAAGGGAGGATTCGCCTTTGGAAGGAGCGGGATCTCTTTATCAGGTGATTTCTTTGATATGCTAGCGTGTTTTGTCCCGGTTTAATGTATTTCCGGGACTCGCGCTTACCGTGATTAGCGCCTGTTTATGTTGGTTTTTTACAACAGGGTGCTTCATAAGTCTCATTTCTCTTTGTGTTTTTGTCCACAGGTATCACATAGAAGCTTTGATGGACTTCTCGGCACAAGAGGATATGTTTTCTCTCCACCACGGTTCCATTTCCTACTAATAACTGTTAGGTTATCTAACCAAAAATCTATGTTCAGTGAGTTGGAGGCCTATTATAAAGGTCTTCTCACTTTGCCCTCTTGATCCAATTCCTTCCCCTTAGGTGGAGAGAATGTAGAGGCGTACTATGGTGGAGTTCTCCGGTTCATCACGTTGGATGGTTTGTCTGGACAAGTGTCAGGTATCTAATTATTGAAAGTAAACAAAAGGGGAGATAATTTCCTTTTTTGCCAATGCTAGAATTGGAAGGAGTTATCTCTGTATATCTGATTGTTGTGTACTCGAAATGCCAATTCAACGGGAATGTTCCGGTTTTTCTTATACAATTCGTTCTTGCACTTAGTGCTTGTTGCGGATCGATTAATTTGGTCACGGGAGTGATGACGTCATAATCGGCCTTGGCCTTTATTAACAATTAACGTTTTGTCCAAGGCTGGTTCTTCTTGATGTACGATCTTGAGGATCCTGTCCCTCTCTTTTTAGTTGGTTTTGAGTTTGCTAACCTTAACTAGCTTGCTCATTGTCCCTGTCCTTTGTCCTGTTTCAGAGACCTGGTTGCCCGTCCTGCGGGAGGTTTCTGAAAAACCGCTTCGTTCCGCACTTGTGCTTCAGCTGCAGTCCCTGTGGACCGTTGCTGAAGTGCGACGTATGTAAGCAGTGGGGGGGAGATCTAATGTCTGATTTTCTCTCATTGCAGGCAAGGGAGAAGGTGATGGAGGAAGAGAGGAAGAAGAAGGAGAAAGGTTGTAAGAAGGGTAAGAAGAAGGCCTCATCCGCGGTGGATATGGAGGCCTTCAGGTCCGAAATGTTGCAAGAGATGCAGAGGACAATAAAGGATCTGGTCCCAGAGTTGCTTCGCGGCATGCTCCCTGGGCCAGCTCCTTTGTTGTCCTCGGCATCTGCTTCCGAGCAGGTGATCCCCGCCTCTGAATCCGGTCTCTTTAGGTCCGGTCCGTTTGTGGATTCAGAGGTGGCCCCTTTGTTGGGGGCAGTCCAAGGCCCTGGCAGCAGGCATGGCGCCGCGCCGAGGGGCCGTGGACAACGGTTGTTGCTGGGACCCGCGGTCTGCTCATCAGACCCCGGGTATCCGCGCGCCGAAGGTGTCAAAGCCTCCTATGGCACCTTTCCTGGCCAGTCCGGGTTAGCTCTCTTTGCTGACTCGGAGTCTAATCTTTCTGGCCAGGAGGAAGAGGATCTCCTGCTAGGGTCACCTTCTGAGGACGTGGCCATGGAATACGACGTCTGTGCACCCCTCGCGGGGAATGCAGGCGACGTGTTCCATGGTTCTACTCACGCAGGAGTAGATTTCACGGTCCAGAGGGTGTCCCCGGGCGGAGCTGTTGACCACGGATACCGCATACCTCGGCTTGCCGATGGTGTTGCTGGTTCTGGTCAGACCCGTGGTAGAGCGGTGTTTACCCCACGCTCTGCCACGGCGCCTGCTCCTGGTCAAGCTGCGGAGTTTAGCATGCCTGCTCTCTCGGGCCCGCATGCTTTTCCAGGCTTGCCAGGGGTATCAGCTTATCCGCCGTCGACGTCAACTGCGAGTGCTCTAGAGGAAGACGAAGGCCCTCGTCTAGTAGAGCGCTCGCAGTTAGCCACGGAGGAGGATTGGTCGGACGCTTGCCAGTGGCTGGTAAGTGTTCGGCCCGATCTACCCGTGGAGCTGCCGGCTAGCCAGCGTGACCATAGGCCGTGGTTAGCTGGTAGGCCGGCGGCTACCGCTATGCCATCTCTGCCGCTGGCTGAGCATGTCGTGGACATGTTCGAAGCGGCGGAGGCGTCCATTAAGGTTAATGGACGTCTCGCGAAGGCCCCTCGCGAGGTGGCGAAGCGTTGCCGCATCGTGCCCCTGGATTACCAGCGGTACGGTGTGGTGCCGAAGCCAAGCGTTGATGATCGCGCAGCTTTAGGCGAAGATGCGCGGCCGGGCTCCCGTTCTGACATGGGAGTCTTGTGCTCGAACGCGTTGCGTTCGGCGAATGCCGCGCTGCGTGATGCGGAGGAGAGTGGGAGGGCGTCGATTGCCGCCCTGTCCCACATCTCCCAGCTGCTACAGGGGGTGGTAGCGGCCTCCGCATCACGCCAGCGAAGCCCGGTAACAGTCCAGAGAGCCATCCAGGATGGTATCAACCTGGCTTTGGACTGTTTGACGCGGGCGGTGACCAGAAGTGTCCGGGCGAGGCGCACGTTTGCGCTTGACAATCTGTGCCCGTCCCAGGACCTGTATAATAGGCTGCTGCGGACGCCTATGACAGGTCCTGGTCTCTTTGGAGGTGAGGGATGCAGGCACCTCCAGGAGACGGTCACTCTGGTTAACAACCAGAGGGCGCTGCGTGAACAATTTGAGGTGCTCCGGCGGGAGCGTGTTCGCGCGGCGCCCCCTGCGTATCGTCCTCTGCAGGCTCGAGGTGGTGCTGGCCAGGTCAGAGGCCAGCCACCGTCGCAACGTAGGCCTAGGCCACGGGCGATTCGGCCAGCAGCGAGGGGGGCGCAGGCTCCCCAGCCGCACCCAGCCAGACAGCCGCCCGCGCACCGTGGTGCGCGCGGCGCTGGGCGGGGCGCGCGGGGATCTGGTCGCGGTAATCGGGCCTGATGGCCTGGTTACCGCGGTGGGAACCACGCCGGTGTTTCACGCCGAGAGAACAGTGCCACTCTGGCCCTCCTTATGTCCACCTCTATCCCTAGGTGGACCGGTGGGCGGCCGTTTGGCCGCCCACTTGCCAGAGTGGAAGCGGTTGACTCAGGACCGTTTAGTCTTGCGATGGCTTTCAGTCGGGTATCTTCCCGACTGGGTGACAGGCCCGCCATCGCGACTGTCTCTCGCGCCGATCTGGACTCCTGTTCCACGGGATCCGGATCAGAGGTTGTGTATAGAGGAGGAAATAAATTCCCTCATACTAAAAGAAGCCATTCAGCCGGCACAGAGGTGCCCGGGCTTCTATTCAACCCTGTTCTTAGTAACAAAAAACACCGGAGGGTGGAGGCTGATTCTCAACCTCAAGCCATTGAACAAGTTCATAGAGACGCCCAGTTTCAAGATGGAGACTGTGCGCTCGGTGTTGGCGGGGTTAGAACGAGGAATGTGGACAGCATCAATAGATTTGAAGGATGCTTATTTCCACATTCCCATAGAGAGGAGTTTCCGTCGATTCCTGAGATTTGCATTTCAGGGCCGGCGGTGGGAATTCAGGGTGTTACCCTTCGGGATTTCCACGGCTCCTCGGGTCTTCACCCGTGTGGTTCTCGCGATCACTGCATACCTCCGCAGGAGAAGCATAGCAGTCCACACGTACATAGACGACTGGCTGTTGAAAGCACACACCCGGGAATCGTTGTCAGCCAATCTGGAGATTGTTTTGAAAACTCTCTCGGACTTGGGCTGGATGATCAATTTCCCGAAATCAGAGCTAACTCCATCCCAGAAGTTTGTTTACCTGGGCATGTTCTTCGATCTGGAGACGGGGTATGTGTACCCCACTCAGGAGAGGGTTCAAATACTCATCTCGGTAATACAGTCGGTGTGCGACAGTCGTCATGTCCTGGCACGGGTTTACTTGAGAATGCTGGGTTTGATGGTTTCTTTGGAACCAGTCATTCCGCAGGCCGCCTTGCGCAGGCGCCCGATCCAGTTGTTTCTCATGTCACAGTGGACCCAGAGTTCAGGTTCGCTGGACTCGAACGTGTCAGTGTTGGCGCCTCTGATTCACCACCTGCAATGGTGGTTGAATACAGAGAATCTCTTGCCGGGGGTTTTGCTAACCCCTCCCCACCCTCAGGTGACTGTGTATACAGATGCATCGATGGAGGGGTGGGGAGCTTGTCTGGAAGAGTCCACAGTATCAGGGCTTTGGGATCTGGATCAGTCCAAGGAACATATCAATCTACTAGAGCTAAGAGCAGTAGTCCTGAGCCTGGAACATTTCTTAAAGAATGTTCAGGGCAAGATTGTTCTGATTCGTTCAGACAACTCGACAGTAGTGACTTACATAAACCGCCAGGGCGGAACGAAGTCGCCCAGTCTCTGTATGATGACATGGAAACTGCTTTGTTGGTGCCTGGATCATGGGATCACCTTGAAAGCAGTTCATATTCCGGGGAGGTTAAATCTGCTAGCAGACTCATTGAGCCGAAGGATGAGTGTTTTACCCACGGAATGGCAACTAAATCAATGTGTGGCGGATCGTCTGTTCGACCATTGGGGAAAACCCAACATAGATTTGTTCGCAATGAAGAAGAATGCGAAGATGACGACGTACGTCTCTCCGATTCCAGACCCAAGCGCTTTCGCAACAGATGCGTTAGCTATCAGCTGGGAGGGAATGTATGCATACGCATTCCCCCCAGCAATCCTGATTCCAAAGGTGCTTCAGAAAATCAGGCAGCAGGAGTGCCAAGTGCTTCTGATCGCCCCGGATTGGCCAAGCCGATCGTGGTATACGGATCTGCTGGACCTTCTGGTCTGCAATCCGGTTCCGCTGCCTCTGATGGACAACCTTATCTTCCAGGGCAAGTCCCTTCACGACAATCCGTCAATGTTCCGATTGACTGCGTGGATGTTGTCAAGGAATCTAGAATTAAGGAGGGCTTTTCTGAGCAAGCGGCCATGTTTATGGCCAAAGCCAGGAGGGGGTCAACCTCCAGAGCATATAATTATAAAATCAACAGATTTGCAGAATGGTGCTCAAAAAGATGTATTGATCCAATGGAATCATCTATTCAGGTAGTGGCTGATTTCCTCTGTCACCTATATGATGCCTATAGCCTCAAGCCTAACTCTATTGCTGGTTATAAGTCAGCTTTAATGACTGTTATTCCTTGCTTGGCTAATAGGGGGAGTGATGAAGTAAGTACATTAAATGTATTAATTAAAGGCATGGGCAATCTAAGACCAAGGAATCCTCCACTGATTCCGTCTTGGAGTTTATCACTGGTGCTCCAGGTACTAGGTGATAAGCCTTTTGAACCACTTAGTTCCATTTCTATGAAAATGTTAACTCTTAAAACTGTATTTTTAATTGCTGCGGCCTCGGCGAGGCGTAGGAGTGAAATTCACGCCTTATCAGCCGAGGTTGACCGGTTTGTGGTTACAGGGGAAGGCCTTAAGCTTCTACCTAGGATTAATTTCTTGTCTAAAAATCAGTCATTGAAATATCCAGGTCAGCCTATTTTTTTTCCATCTTTAACTAGATATGATCCTAATTCTAAAGTATGGTGCCCCGTACGGGCGCTGCTCCGGTACAAACAGCGTACTTCGGAGTGGCGTACCGACCAGTCAGCGTTATGGTTGTCATATATTGAACCCCATGGTTGGGCGTCTAAGGACACCATTTCTAGGTGGATTGTGGAATGTATTCAATTTTGTCACAAATCCGCCACCGGGCGACAGGTTGACGTGGCCAAGGCTCACAGTGTCCGCGGTGTCGTGACATCCACTGCCCTGTTTAATGGGGTCCCTGTGGATGATATTATGTCAGTGGCTCAGTGGCACTGTGAGTCAAGTTTTACAGACCATTACCTCCGTGACACCTCTAACCCTCTCGCCTTGTCGATTTTGAAACAATAACCGCTTTATGTTTGTGAAGAGTGCCTCCGCATTGCTTATATACTTCGCCATTCAGCGACGGTGACAACCACTTGTCGGGACTGTATCATCCTTCTCTACTGGATTCATGATGACAGCTTCCTAGTACAACAAGGTCAGTCTTGTTCATGTGTTGTTCATTGTTTTGTATTGTCACGTTACCCAGTGTTATTAATATGGTGATGGTTTATGTGGGTTGTGGTTCTTTAGAGAGAGTATACGAAAATGGAGCCTTTTCGTCTCTGTCCTATAGTACTTAGCACTAGTACGAAGAGAGCGTGTAGGACATTGAGGTCATTTAATCTTCCTCCCAAGGGAGGGGGGGGAGCGCATATGACAAATCGGTCATCTCTCAGGCATCGGTTGTGTTATCCGATGGTTTATCAAATCCTGACTGTGTTTTCACACAGTTTCAGACGTCATAAGTGCCTTAAACGCTTGAAAGCGTATAGGGAAGAGCTGGTCTTTTGACCTCGCCTCCCTCCCGCCAGATTCACTTTCGAATTCTGGCAATATCAAAAGTATTAGGGAGGTAAGTATACTCTTGATGTGAAATAAACGAAATCTAGGATTTCTTTTTTCACGAGAGAGTTGATACTTACCTCCCTAGATACTGACCCGGCCTCTCCGCCCCACAGAGGCTCGGTCTTCAGGCTCTTGGTAGTTGCATGTGTTAGCCAATAAATGAGCCAGAGGAAGTAGTAGTCGGCGCATGCGCGGTGGTGGGGCGAGCATCCGCCGGACTACCTCTGACTCCCTGCCCAGTAGGGGCACCTAACTGTTTTTAATCTGAGTGTTTTATTGAGTGAAAGCCGATATTTAGCAATATCAAAAGTATTAGGGAGGTAAGTATCAACTCTCTCGTGAAAAAAGAAATCCTAGATTTCGTTTAATTCCCAAGCACAGTCAGATTCGTCTATTTTGCTCTCACATGCTAGTCGTGTTTTTTGTAGCTCTTAAAATTTGCAATTTTTTTACGGAATTAGCGGTTGTTTGCTGAATTCATTGCTGGAAGGATGGAGGATAAAGGAAAATCATCACAGAGGCAGGTTGTATCAATCTAGAATTTATACATTCGTGCCGTAATGACTTTGAAATTTCCTTAAATTGGCACATTATTTTAAAATGGTAGCCATTGTTGGAGTCGCCCGGTACCCATTAACTTTTTAATCTTATCCGGGTACTCGGTTAATTTCTCTTGCGACTTGGTTCCTTCCAATATGGATGCGCCCTTAGCCAAGATGGCGGCGCCCATGATTACTGTTTCGCTTTGGCTTGGCGTGTCTATGCACTCTGTTTATGCCGATTTTTAGCTCTCGCTTCATTGTCGAGGGTGTTTGTAGCGATCGGCATTTATTTCTTGGCTGTATTAACATTAGTTAACTTCCAAGTTGTGTTTATTAATTTTCACTCAAAAAAGTTTCAAATATTTCCTGCCTAAAGGCTTGATTATCATTAATTTAAGAGAAAGTTAATGTTTCTAAGTGATTCTACTTTACAATCAAGTCAATTGTGCGTATTGCTCGTCATCGTTTGTCATGTGCAGCGTTTTAATTCTTCTCTGTGTTCGCAGAAGGCCAAGAACCAGGACACGTTGTGCCACAAATGCAACAGGTTCATGAAGCGCAAGTACTTGGCCCATCATTGTGTGGCTTGCGCGAAGTGCAAGGCGGGAAGTCTGTGTGATGTGTGCGCAAAGTGGCCATTGGAAATGATGGCAGAATTCGATCGTGATCGTCGTGTGCGCTTGGAGAGAATCGCGAGGGACAAGGATCAGGCATCGATGAGAGGACTGGAAGGTCGTCTGAACGAGCGTATGGATTCAGCATTGGGCATATGGGCAGCCCAGTTCAAGGCAATGTTTGAGTCCTTGCAGTCCACGATCCCGACGATGCAGGCTGTTGCAGGGCAACCTTTAGGTGGTCTGGCTAGTTCTGCAAAGGGACGAGCACCTGTCCCTTCTCTGTCATTGGCTCAAGAGCCGACGGTGGAGGAGGAAGATCTTCTGATGGAAGATTCCGGCATGCCGGATATTTCGTTGACGGCTAGACCAAGTACATCCCAGGGATCTCCCTCGGGATTTGTACAGGTTTGCCAAGCGGATGGTGATGTCGACGTTCCGTCGGGCATTTTCCACCCAGATTTCGTTCAACCTAGCGGCATCCCGGCGGCATTAGGTGCGGCTCCTCTCGGAGTGCCGGCATCTACCGTGGTAAAAGCGGCTGTAGTCCCGCCTGCCATGCTGGAGCCGATGGACTGCGGTGAATCCGTGTCCGGCGATTCGTTGGACACTGGTGCCACTAGTAGTCGGGCTATGGACGCGCCTCATGTTGGCAGAAGTGTGGGCCATAGCTCGCAGCATGGATCATCGGTGGCCTACTCATCCAAGGGTGAGAAGGAGGATGAAAACGGTAGTCCATTGATGGACGAGTCCGCTTTCTGCACCGAAGCTGAACGGGTGCAGGTCCTTGGCTGGATGTCCGACCATCTCGTGTTGGCATCGGATCAAGGATCGCAGCGTGATCCGGCGATGGAACAGATGTCAGAGCGAGCGGCTAGCGCTTTGTCAAGTGGCTCTTCGGCCATGCCGACGCTCCCTTTGGACACGCAGACTTCCGACAGATTGGAGGTTGCGGCATATCGTCTGGTTCAGCCAGAGTATGCATTACCCAAAGCCCCGAAGGGGATAAGGAGTAGGGTCCATTTTCCGGAGCTGGCCTATCATCAGTATGCCCGGGTTCCACGACTTTCTGTCAGGGAGCGAGAGGCGCTGAATGGGCCGTTGGTTGGAAAATCGAAGGGGCATTCTCGTCCCTTAGTTTCCCAAGCCAATAAAGATCCGTTTAATGAGCTGACGCTCATTGAAGATGCGGCGAGGGCAGCCATGGCTGCGCTCTCGCACGGATGTATCATCCTGCAGGGTATGCCGGCCTTTGCGGCGGAAGGTGCCAGAGGCTGCTCCCGGAGTTGTTCGGGACACCATGCGCTTGTCCCAGGATTGCCTGGCCAGGGTGATCACCAGATCATTGGCGGAGTGAAGGAGAATGGTTCTCGATTATGTAGCACCAGTACCTGAGATGAGGGCTGCGTTTTTCACATCAAGAGTATACTTACCTCCCTAATACTTTTGATATTGCTAAATATTGGCTTTCACTCAATAAACACTCAGATTAAAACAGTTAGGTGCCCCTACTGGGCAGGGAGTCAGAGCGTAGTCTGGCGGATGCCAGCCCCACCACCGCGCATGCGCAGACTAGCACTTCCTCTTTGCTAATTTATTGGCTAAGAGACTACACATGCTTTTGTGCTGGTGCTTTTTGTGACTCATTTATAAACGTTTTTGACACAATTTTGAACTGTTGTTACCTGAGAAAGATGGCAGAAAGAGTAACTTCGCCACAGGAGGGCCTTGGACCTTTAAATCAGGTGACTTCTAGTAAAATTAGCGAGTTTTGTCCCATTGTAATGTGTTTCCGGGACTAGCGCTAAACGTGATAAGCGCCTTGATTAGTTGGTTTATTTCAACTAGGTGCTATATAAAACTAATCTCTCTTTGTGTTTATGTCCACAGGTCTGTGTGAAGAAATATTATGGACATGACATCAGCAGAGGGTTTGTGTCTCTCCACCATGGTTCCATTTCCTACTAATACTGTTAGGTTATCTAACCAAAAATTCTATGTCCAGTGAGTTGGAGGCCTATTATAAAGGTCTTCTCACTTTGCCCTCTTGATCCAATTCCTTCCCCTAGAGGTGGAGAGAGTTAAGAGGCGGTCAGTGGTGGAGTGCTCCAGTTCATCAGGTTGGATGGTTTGTCTAGACAAGGTGTCAGGTATCTAATTATTGATATGAGGTGATGTTAATTATTTAGAGGAAAGGGAGATAATTAACTTTATTTGCCATTGTTATCAGTATATATCTGATGCTTGTATAGTCGAAATGTCCATTCTGTACATGTTCTGGTTAGAGATACAATTCGTCCTTGCACTGGGATGTTTGTTGGGGATCGATTTTTTCCTGTCATAGGATTAATGACGTCATAATCAGCCTTGCTCTTTATTTACAATTAAAGTTGTCCGAAGCTGGTTTTCTGATAAATTATGATCTTTATGATCATTTTCCTTCTCTTGAGTTGGTGAGTTTCTAAGCTTAACTAGTTTGCTCATACTCCTCGTCCTTTGCCTTTTTTCAGAGACCTGGTTGTGCGTCCTGTGGACGATTTTTGAGGGATAAGTTTGGCCCTCATCTCTGTTTTCAGTGTAGCCCCTGTGGTCCCTTGCTTAATTGCGAGATATGTAAGCACTGGGGGGGCGAGTTAATGTCCGAATTCTTGTGCTTGCAGGCGAAGGACAAGGTGGAGGAGGAGAAGAAGAAGCAGAAGAAAGAGGGTGTAAGTAAGAAGGGTAAGAGGAAGGCCTCGTCCGCGGTGGATATGGAGGCCTTCCGGACCGAGATGTTGGGAGAGATGAGGAGGACAATCAAGGATTTGGTTCCAGAGTTGCTTCGTGGCATGCTTCCTGGACCAAATCCTTTATTGACCTCATCATCTGCTTCGGAGCAGGTAATCCCCACCTCTGAATCAACGTTCCTTAGTACGCTTCCGTTGTTTGAAGATTCAGAGGTGGCCCCATTAGAGGGGGCGTTCCACGGCCCTGGCAGCAGGCTTATTGCCGCGCCCAATAGGGACCGTGGACGGTCGTCGCTGGAACCCGCGGGCTGCTTATCAGTCCAGGGGTATCCGCACACCGCGGGTGCCAGTACCTCGTACGGCACCTTCCCTGGCCAGTCCGGGTTAGCTCTCTTTGCTGACCCGGAGTCTAATCTCTCTGGCCAGGAGGATGAGGATTACCTGTTGGGGTCGCCGTCTGAAGACGTGGACATGGATTATGACGTCTGTGCACCCCTCGCGGGGAATACAGGCGCCTTTTTCCATGGTTCTACTCTTCCAGGGGTAGAATCCACGGTTCAGACTGTGGCCCTGGGCGCTGAAGGCCAGCGGTACCGCATACCTCGACTTGCCGAGAGTGTCGCTGGTGCTGGCCGGGGCCGTGGTGGGGCGGTATATGCCCCGCGCTCTACCACGGCGCCTGCTCCTGGTCAAACCAGTGATATTAGCATGCCGGTATTGTCAGGCCCGCATGTTCTCCCTGGCTTGCCAGGCATAGCAGCGTACCCGCCGTCAAGCTCTGTTGCTTGCGCTCTGGAGGAAGACGAAGGCCCCCGTCTTGTAGAGCGCTCGCAGCTAGCCACGGAGGAGGATTGGTCTGACGCTTGCCAGTGGTTGGTAAGTGTTAGACCAGATCTGCCCATGGAGCAGTCGGCTAGCCAGCGTGAGCACAGGCCGTGGTTAGCTGGTAAGCCTGCTGCTAACGCTATGCCTTCTCTGCCGCTGGCAGAGCATGTCGTTGACATGTTCGAGGCGGCGGAGACGTCCATTAAGTCGAGTGGACGTCTCGCTAAGGCCCCGCGCGAGGTGGCCAGGCGTTGTCGCATCGTGCCCCTGGACTACCAGCGGTATGGTGTGGTACCGAAGCCGAGCGTGGATGACCGCGCGGCTTTGGGTGAGGATGCGCGGCCAGGCTCCCGTTCTGACACGGGAGTCTTGTGTTCGAACGCGTTGCGTTCAGCAAATGCCACGTTGCGTGATGCGGAGGAGAGTGGGAGGGCTTCGATTGCCGCTTTGTCCCACGTCTCCCAGCTGTTACAAGGGGTAGTAACAGCATCCGCATCGCGCCAGCCAAGTCCGGTCACAGTCCAGCGAGCCATCCAGGATGGTATCAACCTGGCTCTGGACTGTATGACGCGGGCGGTGACCAGGAGTGTCCGGGCAAGGCGCACTTTTGCCTTGGATAATCTGTGCCCGTCCCAGGACCTCTACAATAGGCTACTACGTACGCCTATGACAGGTCCTGGTCTCTTTGGAGGTGAGGGGTGTAGGCACCTCCAGGAGACGGTTACTCTGGTCAATAACCAGAGGGCGCTGCACGAGCAGTTTGAGGTGCTTCGTCGTGCCAACGTTCGCGCCGCACCCCCTGCGTATCGTCCCCTGCAGGCTCGAGGTGGTAGTGGCCAGGTCAGAGGCCAACCACCATCGCAGCGCCGGCCTCGGCCGCGTGCGATTCGGCCAGCAGCGAGGGGGGCGCAGGCTCCTCAGGCGCAGTCAGCCAGGCAGCCGCCCGCGCACCGAGGTGCGCGCGGTGCTGGTCGTGGCGCGCGAGGATCTGGGCGGGGTAATCGTTCCTGATGGGACGGTTACCGCGGTGAGAACCGCGCCGGTGTTTCGGGCAGAGGAGACAGTGCCGCTCTTGCACTCCTTATGTCCACCTCTATCCCTAGGTGGACCGGTGGGAGGCCGGCTAGCCGACCACATGCAAGAGTGGGAACGGTTAACTCAGGACCGTTTAGTCTTGCGATGGCTTTCAGTCGGGTATCATCCCGATTGGATGACAAGCCCGCCATCGCGACTGTCTCTAGTGCCAATCTGGACTCCAAATCCGAGAGATCCAGATCAAAGGTTGTGTATCGAGGAGGAAATAAATTCCCTCATACAAAAAGAAGCTATTCAGCCGGCACAGAGGTGTCCGGGCTTCTATTCAACCCTGTTCTTAGTAACAAAGAACACCGGAGGGTGGAGACCAATTCTCAACCTCAAGCCATTGAACAAGTTCATAGAGACGCCCAGTTTCAAGATGGAGACTGTGCGCTCGGTGTTGGCGGGGTTAGAGAGGGGAATGTGGACAGCGTCGATAGATTTGAAGGACGCTTATTTCCACATCCCCACACACAGGAGTTTCCGTCGCTTCCTGAGATTTGCATTCCAGGGCAGACAGTGGGAATTCAGGGTGCTACCCTTCGGAATTTCCACGGCTCCTCGGGTTTTCACCCGTGTGGTTCTTGCGATCACCGCATACCTCCGCAGGAGAAGCATAGCAGTCCACACGTACATAGACGACTGGCTGTTGAAAGCACACACCCGGGAAAGTTTATCGGCCAGTCTGGAGATTGTTTTGAAAACTCTCACAGACTTAGGCTGGATGATCAATTTCCCAAAATCAGAGCTGATTCCATCCCAGAAGTTTGTTTACCTGGGGATGTTCTTCGATCTAGAGACAGGATATGTTTATCCTACTCAGGAGAGAGTTCAGAAACTCATCTCATTAATTCAGTCGGTGTGCGACAGTCGTCATGTCCTGGCACGGGTTTACTTGAGAATGCTGGGGTTGATGGTTTCATTGGAACCAGTCATTCCTCAGGCCGCCTTACGCAGGCGGCCGATCCAGTTATTTCTCATGACACAATGGACCCAGAGTACAGGTTCGCTGGACTCGAATGTGTCAGTGTTGGCGCCTCTGATTCATCACCTGCAATGGTGGTTGGACACAGAGAATCTCTTGGTGGGGGTTATGCTAACCCCTCCCCACCCTCAGGTGACTGTGTATACAGATGCATCGATGGAGGGCTGGGGAGCTTGCCTGGAAGAGTCCACGATATCAGGGCTTTGGAATCTGGAACAGTCAAAGGAACATATAAATCTACTGGAGCTAAGAGCAGTAGTCCTGGGCCTGGAACATTTCTTACAGAAAGTTCAGGGCAAGATTGTTCTTATTCGTTCAGACAACTCAACAGTTGTGACTTACATAAACCGCCAGGGCGGAACGAAGTCGCCCAGTCTCTGTATGATGACATGGAGACTGCTTTGTTGGTGTCTGGATCACCAGATTACCTTGAAAGCAGTTCATATTCCGGGAAGGTTAAACCTGCTAGCAGACTCATTGAGCCGAAGGATGAGTGTTTTACCCACGGAATGGCAACTAAATCAATGTGTGGCGGATCGTCTGTTCGACCATTGGGGGAAACCCAACATCGATTTGTTCGCAACGAAGAAGAATGTGAAGATGACGACGTACGTCTCCGATTCCGGATCCAAGCGCTTTCGCAACAGATGCGTTAGCTATCAGCTGGGGGAGAATGTATGCATACGCATTCCCTCCAGCAATCCTGATTCCAAAAATTCTTCAGAAAATCAGACAAGAGGAATGCCAAGTGCTTCTGATCGCCCCGGATTGGCCAAGCCGATCATGGTATACGGATCTGCTGGACCTTCTGGTCTGCAATCCGGTTCCTCTGCCTCTGATGGACGATATTATCTTCCAGGGCAAGGCCCTTCACAACAATCCGTCAATGTTCGGATTGACTGCGTGGATGTTGTCAAGGAATCTAGAATTAAGGAGGGCTTTTCTGAGCAAGCAGCCATGTTTATGGCCAAAGCCAGGAGGGGGTCAACCTCCAGAGCATATAATTATAAAATCAACAGATTTGCAGAATGGTGCTCAAAAAGATGTATTGATCCAATGGATTCATCTATTCAGGTAGTAGCTGATTTCCTCTGTCACCTCTATGATGCCTATAGCCTCAAGCCTAACTCTATTGCTGGTTATAAGTCAGCATTAATGTCTGTTATTCCTTGCTTGGCTAAGAGGGGAAGTGATGAAGTAAATACATTAAATGTATTAATTAAAGGCATGGGCAATCTAAGACCAAGGAATCCACCGGTGATTCCGTCTTGGAGTTTATCGCTAGTGCTTCAAGTACTAGGTGATAAGCCTTTTGAACCACTTAGTTCCATTTCTATGAAACTATTAACACTGAAGACTGTGTTTTTAATTGCTGCGGCCTCGGCTAGGCGTAGGAGTGAAATTCATGCCTTATCAGCCGAGGATGACCGTTTTGTGGTTTCAGGGGAAGGCCTTAAGCTGCTACCTAGGATTAATTTCTTGGCTAAAAATCAGTCGTTGAAATATCCAGGTCAACCTATTATTTTGCCTGCTTTAACTAGATATGATCCTAATTCTAAAGCATGGTGTCCTGTCCGGGCGCTTTGCCGGTACAAGCAACGTACGGCGGAGTGGCGCACCGATCAGTCAGCGTTATGGTTGTCATATATTGAACCCCATGGCAGGGCTTCTAAGGACACCATTTCCAGGTGGATTGTAGAATGCATTCAGTTTTGCCATAAATCCGCCACCGGGAAGCAGGTTGACGTGGCCAAGGCTCACAGTGTCCGCGGCGTAGTGACATCCACTGCCCTGTTTAATGGGGTCCCTGTGGATGATATTATGTCGGTGGCTCAGTGGCACTGTGAGTCAAGTTTTACAGACCATTATCTCCGTGACACCTCTAATCCTCTCGCCTTGTCGATTTTGAAAAAATAACTAGGCATATATATTTTTGATGGGGTTTCCTCATTGCTTATATATTTCACAATTAATTTATGGAAACAACCACTAATTTGGGACTGCATCGATCTTCACCAATGGGAAGAGGATGTCAGCAGCCATTTCAACAAGGTCAGTCTTGTGTATGTGTTGTCCATTGTTGATTGTCTTGTCACGTTACCCGTTATTTATATGATGATGGTTTTGTGTATTTATGTGGTTCATTGTTGAGAGTATACGAAAATGGAGTTTTTTCGTCTCTGTCCTGTAGTACATGGCGCTTGTACGTAGAGAGCGTATAGGACATTGAGGTCATTCGACTCTTCCTCCTAGGAAGGAGGGGGGGGGAGCGCATATGACATTCGGTCATCTCTCATACATCGGGGGTGTTATCCGATGGTTAGTCAAATCCTGACTGTTTTTTCATACAGTTTCAGAAGTTTAAGTGCCTTAAACGCAGAAAAGCGTATAGGGATGAGCTGGTCTTTTGACCTCGCCTCCCTCCCGCCGAATTCACTGTCGAATTCTGGCAATATCAAAAGTATTAGGGAGGTAAGTATACTCTTGATGTGAAATAAACGAAATCAAGGATTTCTTTTTTCACGAGAGAGTTGATACTTACCTCCCTAGATACGGACCCGGCCTCTCCACCCCACAGAGGCTCGGTCTTCAGGCTCTTTATAGTTGCATGTGTATCAGCCAATAAATTAGTCAGAGGAAGTGCTAGTCTGCGCATGCGCGGTGGTGGGGCTGGCATCCGCCAGACTACGCTCTGACTCCCTGCCCAGTAGGGGCACCTAACTGTTTTAATCTGAGTGTTTATTGAGTGAAAGCCAATATTTAGCAATATCAAAAGTATTAGGGAGGTAAGTATCAACTCTCTCGTGAAAAAAGAAATCCTTGATTTCGTTTAATCTTCTGCTCCTTTCATTGGTCCAGGCTTGTTCGGCGGCTCGGCATGACAAGCCTTATCCAAGGTTGTGTCAATGGTTGCTGAGAAGGAAGTAGTCGGCAAGTTGTGGAAGTCGACTAAGAGAACACAGCCGCAGCAGTCCTACAAACAGCATCGGCGCGAGCAGCAGAGGCAGCGCCAGAGATCGCCCTTCCGTCCTTCTGGCCGTGATGTCCATCGGGCATCTGGATCACAGGGACCTGGCTGTTCGTTCTCATACAAGTCCTCCAATAAGAGGCCGTATGAGGACGACAGGAAGGGTGGCAGTTCGGGCCGCGGCGGTTACCGTAAGGATAGCCGTTGCGGCGGTTCCGGGCCATCATATTCCAAGAAGCCGCGGGGCAGCCGTGGAGGCCGGTCCTGACAGGTTTCCGGCGGAATCAGTTCTGGTGACGTCAGGAACGAAGGAAGTCGAGAATCTTCACCCAAGTGATTTAGCGTCTTATCGTGCAATATCGACCGCCAGCTGTGTGCAGATTCCTACCGTCGGAGGCAGACTTCAACTGTTCTCAAGCCAATGGGAACAGGTCGTGCGAGATTGTTTAGTCTGTCAGTGGTTAAGAAACGGCTACTCATCCGTCAATCGTTAGTTCCGTTAACATTGACTCCGGTGTGGACTCCCGTTCCAAAGGAATCCGATCGTCTAGATGCCATTTGCTCAGAAATAGAATCACTTCAGCAGATGAATGCGATTCATCTAGTCCGCAATCAGTCCTCCCTAGGCTTCTATTCGATGATGTTCCTCATTCCGAAACGTACCAGAGGATGGAGACCAATTCTCAATCTCAAACCGGTGAACAAATTTATTCTTTCTCCAAGATTTCAGATGGAGACTGTAGCAGCAGTGATGACAGGGCTGAGAAAAGGCATGTGGTCAGTGTCGACAGATCTGAAGGATACATATTTTCATATTCCAATGTCAATTCCTTTTCAGAAATACCTTCACTTTGCATTCCAAGACAATGTTTGGGAAATCAATGCGCTTCCATTCGGCCTGACCACAGCACTGAGGGTCTTCACCAAAGTGGTTCTCGCCATGACTTCTTATCTTCGCAGTTGAAACATAGCTGTTCATACTTACATAGATGACTGGCTGCTGAAGGCGGGGAATCCAGTCACTCTGCGCAACAATCTTCAGGTAGTCCTAACCGTACTAAAGGATCTAGGATGGATTGTGAATCTAGAGAAATCAGAATTGACTCCATCCCAGGATTTGTTTATCTGGGAATATTTTTGAACCTCAGGGATGGCGTAGCTTTTCCGGCGGAGAGCAGAGTCAAGAGTTTGATTGCAGTACTGGAGCTTTTCTGACGGCGCGCCAATTTCTCAGGATACTGGGTTTACTAGTGTCTCTGGAGAAAGTGGTTCCTTATGCGGCACTCAGGCGCAGGCCGATTCAGGTGTATCTAATGTCATTCTGGTCTCAGAGAACGGATCCGTTATCTCTGAAGATTCCAGTAAAAGAACCATTGATATTCCACCTTCAGTGGTGGTTATCAGAACAGAATCTCCTGCAAGGTGTTCCTCTACAACCTCCTCAACCACAGATGTCCATCTTCACAGATGCATTGACAATGGGTTGGGGGGCGGTATTGGATGATCAGTCAGTATCAGGGGAATGGGATCGGATGAATGCGCAGAAACATATCAATGTTCTCGAATTATTAGCAGTGACATTAGCACTTCGAAAATTTGAGAGCTTAATCTGAGACAAGATAGTCCTAGTAAGGACAGACAACTCAACAGTGGTGTCTTATTTAAACCGCCAAGGCGGGACGAGATCACCGGAGTTGTGCATGATGATTTGGAACCTTCTGCTGTGGTGCCAAGAGAGGAATGTTATTCTTCGGGCAGCACACAATCCAGGAAGACTGAACATCTTAGCGAATGCTCTCAGTCGAAGGATGGTTTGTCGTCCGACGGAATGGCAGCTCAACCAATCGGTAGTGGAGGTTCTATTCAAACATTGGGGCAAGCCAAATGTGGACCTGTTTGCGATGAAACAAAACGTAAAGATGGTCTCATACGTGTCACCGATCCCGGACCTGCTAGCTCTAGCGGTAGACGCACTGGCAATAAGTTGGAAGGGAATGTACGCGTATGCGTATCCTCCAACGATTCTCATCCCAAAAGTTCTGGCAAAGATAACAGAGGGTATGTGCCAAGTACTACTGATCACCCCTCATTGGCCAGGCCGATCATGGTTTACGGATCTGCTGGACCTTCTGGTCTGCAATCCAATCCCTCTTCCAGACAGAAGAGATCTAATCTCTCAGAACAGGGGTATGTACTTCCAGGACAGACCAGAAATGTTCAAATTGACTGCATGGATGTTATCAAGCAGCGTGCAATTAAGAGTGGCTTTTCTGAACAAGCAGCGAAGTTTGTCGCTTCAGCCAAAAGAGGATCAACCACTAAAACATATAATTATAGAATCAACAAATTTGCAGAGTGGTGTAAGGGACGACATATCGATCTCTTTTCAGCATCTGTTCAACACGTAGCAGATTTTATCTGTCATTTATACGAAGTTGACAAACTTGTACCTTCAACCCTAGCAGCATATAAGTCTGCATTAGCTTCAGTCATTCCCAGTCTGGCCATTGAAGGAGTGGAAAATGACACTTTAAATGAAGTTATTAAAGGAATGAGCAATCTGCGACCTAGACAGCCAATTCCTATCCCAGCATGGAATCTATCTCTTGTTCTACAGGTTTTAGGGCATGCTCCCTTTGAACCGATTAGATCTATAGACATTAAACTGTTAACTATTAAATCAGTTTTCTTGGTTGCAGCAGCGTCGGCGAGAAGGAGAAGCGAAATTCATGCGCTTTCTGCCGAACAAGACCGTTTTGTCGTCACGGGTGAAGGTTTAAGACTACTTCCACGTCTTTGTTTCCTGGCAAAGAATCAGTCACTTAAATATCCAGGACAGCCGATCAATTTGCCAAGTTTAATTAGACATGACCCAAACTCTTCTACTTGGTGTCCTGTCAGATGTCTGAAAATGTATTAAAAACGTACTGAGGAGTGGAGAGATGACCCAAAATCTCTGGTTATGTCTCAAAGTTCCCTATTTGCGTGCCTCGAAAGATACTATTTCTCATTGGATAGTCGATGCTATTCAGATGTCGCACAAAATCGCTACAGGAAAGCAGATTGATCGTGCGAATGCCCATCAGGTCCGAGCACTAGCAGCAGCATCGGCCCTTTATAAGGGTGTCTCATTAGTGGAGGTGATGTCTGTAGCACAATGGCATGCCGAGTCGTCATTTACTAATTTCTACCTTCGCGACATCTCCAGCGCACTTAATCCGGTAGCCGTCGCCAATTTATCGAATCCGAACTAAGCCACATCCGACCACTATTTCGCACACATCACAAGTTCTTCCACTTGCACTGAACAATGGCCATGCACATGACCTGAGAACGACCGTGGATTGGGCCGAGCTCCTGTGATGAACTAAAAGACCAAGCACTCAAAATGGTGAGTGTTTACATTAATTAAGTGACTATAAATAATTTACTTACAGTCGAAATACCAGACTGATTAGGTAAATAGTCTGGTGTAAGAGTATACTTATCCTCTCAAACAGACATTAGACTCTTTCCAATTTGAAAACTTATTCGATATACTGTTATTTTTTCAAAATTAGAAGTTGTAGTAGCTTCTTTGCACTCTACTGGACTGCCATAGCTGAGACGGGTCTGGTGGGTGTTGCATCCCCATTGACAGCCCTCTGAATTTTGTGTGGACAAAAGAGGGGGGGAAGCGCGGTTTAGACCATGGAAGTTTAGCACTCTATGAGTGAGATGGCAGAACCCACGCATATGCCAGGGTTCTAGTCTCTTCACAACCTTCTCTGTCGGATGGTAGATGAGTGCTGGTTCGAGCCTCACCTCCTCCCACCGGTATTTCTTGGCTGTTGAAATCCGGAGTTTATCATAATAGTACATCTGCTAAGTATTATTCGAAGTAGAATAAAAAAAGCATCCGCTTTTGTTTCTACGAGAATTCTTAATACTTACCAGATGTACTATGGCCCTGCCTTAGCCACCCCACTGAGGTGAGGCTGAGCTGCTTTCGCTATTTGTCAAGGCAAATATAAGACGAATCTAACTGTGATTGGGAATTGACTCGGTACCTGGGGCTATGGTATTCCCGGACAGAGTATGGGCAGGACCAGGAGAGTGGGGAGTTTTAATTGTTTATTTTGAGCTAGACTAGATAATAGACATCATAATAGTACATCTGGTAAGTTTTAAGCATTCCCGTAGAAACAAAAGCGGATACTTTTTTGATTCAGTTTACAAATACTATTATGTTTTTCATTAGAGATTTGATTCATCAAGGCGGTATACTATTTTAAGAAATCCTTATTTCGCAACACTGCCTGCCACACATGATGTATGGTATGCGGAAAAAGGAAAGGCCTCGACATGTGCGACACAGTTAATTAAAAATTTTCAACCATCCACTGCATCTCATCCACTGCAAGCATCTTAAGCTCATTCCGGCAAATGGAGGATTTCAGTTTATCCATCAATCATATGACATCATAATCAACTACGTCACACATATCTAGAATGATGTCATAATCAATTATGTCATGAATGATGTAGCTAGGTTAATTGTGAATGCTTATTTGATGATGAATTAAGCGCTGTTGTATGAATTGTACATATTTACTGTTTATTAAAAGGGCTGTTGAATATTTTGAAATGAATTTGACTGGGTGCTGGTGCTGCCATAGGCAACGAGTTTTGATTTAAATGTTTTCAAAATATTCGGCTGGTTCCAGAGTTGTAACATGATACCTGTATAGTTTTCTGGAAATAGATAGTCAGGGAGTTCAGGGATTGATCGATCCCAACATGGGTGAAGTGTGGGTGGAGCTTAGCTAGAGATGGGAGGGGCATAGCTAAAACTGGATTCCTCCATTTCAAGGCTCTGTGCAGAGGGATTTGTCTCGGGATTGCATATTTATAGACAAATTATTAGTTAGTACATAGTAATCACACTGCATAGGTATCATCATTATGTCTTGTACATCATTGGTGATGTGCAGTCACATCAATTCTTCATTGACTGGTAAAATTACACCATCACAGTTGAATGAAAATCAATTAAAGGAAGGGAAATGGGAACTATCACATGATGTTTATTTGTAGTTTCGTACAATATTAAATATACTATATATATATATATATATATATATCACTGGTAAAAAGATGGAAATGAATCCGAATAATTTGAGAAAAAACATTTAGTAGCTCTAGTAGCGCTTAACTTGGAACCAATTAGTGACATTGCTGATGCTTCATACTCCATCGTGTGTCAACTGTGTGTGCAGGTACTGGATACCTGGATATAACGAAAGCAGACCTGAATATGGTTTTATAAGCAGTACGAATAGTATTCTCTGTAAGCACCGCTGTCGAGCGATTATCTCGTTACAGTTAATTTACTGTTGATCCTTTTGAAAACATTATATTTGAAAGTCACTGTTTCTGATGTCTGCAACGAGTTTTGATTTAAATGTTTTCAAAATATTCGGCTGGTTTCCAGAGTTGTAACATGATATCTACTGAATATTTTGAAATTTGTATGAGTGAAAGTAGGTCCTGTTGCAGACCAAGAGAAGACTATTTTTGAAAATTTATCACTGGAATGATTGGCTTGATAATTTTCAAAAATAGTCTTCTCTTAGTCTGTACATAAACATTTGCCAAGACCACTGTAGAAGGTATTTTTGTCTAATATAAGTGTTAAAGGGCTAAAATAATTATTCTTTTTTTTTCCAGACAAACAGAAGATGTCAGAGAATGGGTTCGACAGATTTGGAACAATTGGTTTGACGAGGTTTTCCCACCGACACCTGACCACTCGGATGAATCATCAGATGAGGAACCGACGCCTACTGTGATTACTGTGCCCAACATCACCATCGGACATCTACTGAATAAAGATTTTGATCCGTTAATGTCTGCAAGCAGTAGTAAGAAAAAGTAAGAATTCACTGCATTTTGTGCTGTCATGAGTAAAATTATGCTAAGCGTTAAATGGTCAAGCGGGCCAAAACTGACCTCAATGGTCTTGAAAAATATTCTCCATTTGCTGGCCAAGAGAAGACTATTTTTGAAAAATTGCCATTAAATGACTGGCTCGATAATCGAGCCAGTCATTCCAGTGGTAAATTTAAAAAGTAAGCTGATGACCTGCAAATGGATATTGTGTAACCAAACTTAGAATTTTCTTGGACATTTACGGGTTCAATAGTTGAAGTGTCGCCTTATCAATTTGAACACTGACAACTCTGTGTCGTCATTTCAAGGTAAGCGTAGAGTAATTGAATACTTTGAAAATAATTTGACGCTCAGGCTTCTAGTAAAATTAATTTTGTTTATGCTCAACAGAATATGTCTGTCATCATAAGGAATGTGTTGTATCTGGTCTGTCGTGTTCAAAGGGTTAATTGATGCTATACGATTGAAGCAAAGTTTTGGCAATCCTTTTGGTGTGGTATCTGGCAGATCCATATCAAACGTGGTGTGTGATTTGGTGTCCGACTCGAAGATGGCCATGTGGTTGCCATCTTGAAAGTTTGTTTCTGTGTGGCAATAACTCTCAGTAACTCTGAGCAATTAATTATAAAACATTCTATATCAATAGAGCGATACATTTCTAGCTATGCCCCGCCCATTTCTAGCTATTCACCACTCATTTCACTTCAAGAGTATACTTACCTCCCTAATACTTTTTGATATTGCTAAATATCGGCTTTCACTCAATAAAACACTCAGATTAAAACAGTTAGGTGCCCCTACTGGGCAGGGAGTCAGAGTGTAGTCCAGCGGATGCCAGCCCCACCACCGCGCATGTGCAGACTAGCACTTCCTCTTTGCTAATTTATTGGCAGAGAGTAAACACATGTTTTTGTGCTTTGCGCTTTTCTACTCATTTTTAAGTCGATTTAGCCTGTTTAGTAGAAGTTTCAAGCCTGTTTGGAATGTCTGAGAGAGTTGCTTCACCGGAGGACGGCCCAGGACCTATCCATCAGGTGACTTCTATTAAGATTTAGCGAGTTTTACCCGGTGTAATGTGTTTCCGGGACTCGCGTTTACCTGATAAGCGACTTGTTTAGTTGTTTTATTTCAACTGGGTGCTATATAATACTAATCTCTCGTTGTGTTTATGTCCACAGGTATCTGTCAGGATATGTAATGGACATCACAGCATCAGAGGGTTTGTTTCTCTCCACCATGGTTCCATTTCCTACTAATACTGTTAGGTTATCTAACCAAAAATTCTATGTCCAGTGAGTCGGAGGCCTAGTATAAAGGTCTTCTCACTTTGCCCTCTTGATCCAATTCCTTCCCCTAGGGTGGAGAGAGTTAAGAGGTCATAGTCTTGGTGGAGTGTTCCAGTTCATCAGATTGGATGGTTTGTCTAAACAAGGTGTCAGGTAACTAATTATTGATATGAGGTGAGGTTAATTATTTAGAGAAAATTAACTGTAATTGCCATTGTTATCAGTGTGTATCTGATGGTTGTGTAGTCGGAATATCCATTCTGAAGATGTTCTGGTTATGGATACAATTCGTCCTTGCACTTGGATGTTTGTTACGGATCGATTTTTTCCTGTCATAGGATTAATGACGTCATAATCAGCCTTGCTCTTTATTAACAATTAAAGTTTTGGCAATGCTGGTTTTAGATGATTAGTGATCTTTATGATCATTTCCCTCTCTTTTAGTTTGGTTTTGAATTTCTAACCTTAACAAATTTGCTCATTGTCCTCGTCCTTTGTCCTGTTTCAGAGACCTGGTTGCTCGTCCTGTAGAGCACTCGCAGTTAGCCACGGAGGAGGATTGGTCTGACGCTTGTCAATGGCTGATTAGTGTTAGGCCAGATCTGCCCGTGGAGCAGTCGGCTAGCCAGCGTGACCACAGGCCGTGGTTAGCTGGTAAAGCCGCTGCTAGCCCTATGCCATTTCTGCCATTAGTAGAGCATGTCGCTGATATGTTCGCGGCAGCGGAGACATCCATTAAGGTGAATGGGTGTCTCGCGAAGGCCCGTCGCGAGGTGGCAAGGCACTGCCGCATCATGCCTGTGGATTACCAGAGGTACGGTGTGGTGCCCAAGCCTAGCGTGGATGACTGCGCGGCTTTGGGCGAGGATGCGCGGCCGGGCTCCCGTTCTGACACGGGAGCTTTGTGTTCGAACGCGTTGCCTTCGGCGAATGCCGCGTTGCGTGATGCGGAGGAGAGTTGGAGAGCTTCTATTGCGGCTCTGTCCCACGTCTCCCAGCTGTTACAGGGGGTAGTAACGGCATCCGCATCGCGCCAACCGAGCCCGGTCACAGTCCAGAGAGCCATCCAGGATGGTATCAACCTGGCTCTGGACTGCATCACTCGGGCGGTGACCAGGGGTGTCCGAGCGAGGCTCACATCTGCCTTGGACAACTTGTGCCCATCCCAGGACCTGTACAATAGGCTACTGCATACGCCTATGACAGGTCCTGATCTCTGGATGTGAGAGGATGTAGGCACCTCCAGGAGATGGTTACTCTGGTCAATAACCAGAGGGCGCTGCGCGAGCAGTTTGAGGTGCTCCGTCGGGAGCGCGTTCGCGCGGCACCCCCTGCGTTTCGTCCCCTGCAGGCTCAAGGTGGAGGTGGCCAGGTCAGAGGTCAGCCACCATCGCAGCGTCGGCCTCGGCCGCGTGCGATTCGGCCAGCAGTAAGGGGGGGCCGCAGGCTCCTCAGGCGCAGTCAGCCAGGCAGCCAGCCGCGCACCGAGGTGCGCGCGGCGCTGGGCATGGCGCGCAAGGATCTGGTCGTGGTAATCGTGCCTGATGGGCCGGTTACCACGGTGGGAAGCACTCCGGTGTTTCTGGCGAAGGAGACAGTGCCACTCTTGCACTCATGTCCACCTCTCTCCCTAGGTGGACCGGTGGGAGGCCGGTTGGCCGACCACATGCAAGAGTGGGAACGGTTAACTCAGGACCGTTTAGTCTTGCGATGGCTTTCAGTCGGGTATCATCCCGATTGGATGACAGGTCCGCCATCGCGGCTGTCTCTGGTGCCAATCTGGACTCCAAATCCGAGAGATCCAGAGCAAAGGTTGTGTATCGAGGAGGAGATAAACTCCCTCATACAAAAAGGAGCGATTCAGGCGGCACAAAGGTGTCCGGGCTTCTATTCAACTGTGTTCTTAGTAACAAAAAACACCGGAGGGTGGAGACCTATTCTCAACCTCAAGCCATTGAACAAGTTCATAGAGACGCCCAGTTTCAAGATGGAGACTGTGCGCTCGGTGTTGGCAGGGTTGGAGAAGGGAATGTGGACAGCCTCAATAGATTTGAAGGATGCTTATTTCCACATCCCCATAGCGAGGAGTTTCCGTTGCTTCCTGAGATTTGCATTCCAGGGCAGACAGTGGGAATTCAGGGTGTTACCCTTCGGAATTTCCACAGCTCCTCGGGTTTTCACCCGTGTGGTTCTTGCGATCACCGCATTCCTCCGCAGGAGAAGCATAGCAGTCCACACGTACATAGACGACTGGCTGTTGAAAGCACACACCCAGGAAAGTTTATCGGCCAATCTGGAAATTGTTTTGAAGACTCTCACAGACTTGGGCTGGATAATCAATTTCCACAAATCAGAGCTGACTCCATCCCAGAAGTTTGTTTACCTGGGCATGTTCTTCGATCTAGAGACAGGATATGTTTATCCTACTCAGGAGAGGGTTCAGAGACTCATCTCAGTAATACAGTCAGTGTGCGACAGTCGTCATGTCCTGGCATGGGTTTACTTGAGGATGCTGGGGGTTGATGGTTTCTTTGGAACCAGTCATTCCTCAGGCCGCCTTACGCAGGCGGCCGATCCAGTTATTTCTCATGACACAATGGACCCAGAGTACAGGTTCGCTGGACTCGAACGTGTCAGTGTTGGCGCCTCTAATTCACCACCTGCAATGGTGGTTGAATACAGAGAATCTCTTGGTGGGGGTTTTGCTAACCCCTCCCCACCCTCAGGTGACTGTGTATACAGATGCATCGATGGGGGGGGGGGGGGGGGTTGGGGAGCGTGCCTGGAAGAATCCACAATATCAGGGCTTTGGGATCTGGAACAGTCGAACGAACATATCAATCTACTGGAACTAAGAGCAGTAGTCCTGCGCCTGGAACATTTCTTACTGAAAGTTCAGGGCAAGATTGTTCTTATTCGTTCAGACAACTCAACTGTAGTGACTTACATAAACCGCCAGGGCGGAACGAAGTCACCCAGTCTCTGTATGATGACATGGAGACTGCTTTGTTGGTGCCTGGATCACAGGATTACCGTGAAAGCAGTTCATATTCCGGGACGGTTAAATCTGCTAGCAGACTCATTGAGCCGAAGGATGAGTGTTTTACCCACGGAATGGCAACTAAATCAATGTGTGGCGGATCGTCTGTTCGACCATTGGGGGAAACCCAACATCGATTTGTTCGCAACGAAGAGGAATGCGAAGATGACGACGTACGTCTCTCCGATTCCAGATCCAAGCGCTTTCGCAACAGATGTGTTAGCTATCAGCTTGGCGGGAATGTATGCATATGCATTCCCTCCAGCAATCCTGATTCCAAAAGTTCTTCAGAAAATCAGACAGGAGGAGTGCCAAGTGCTTCTGATCGCCCCGGATTGGCCAAGCCGATCATGGTATACGGATCTGCTGGACCTTCTGGTCTGCAATCCGGTTCCTCTGCCTCTGATGGACGACATTATCTTCCAGGGCAAGGCCCTTGACAACAATCCGTCAATGTTCCGATTGACTGCGTGGATGTTATCAAGGAATCTAGAATTAAGGAGGGCTTTTCTGAGCAAGCGGCCATGTTTATGGCCAAAGCCAGGAGGGGGTCAACCTCCAGAGCATATAATTATAAAATCAACAGATTTGCAGAGTGGTGCTCAACAAGATGTATTGATCCAATGGATTCATCTATTCAGGTAGTGGCTGATTTCCTCTGTCACCTGTATGATGCCTATAGCCTCAAGCCTAGCTCTATTGCTGGTTATAAATCAGCTTTAATGACTGTTATCTCTTGCTTGGCTAATAGGGGGAGTGATGAAGCAAGTACATTAAATGTATTAATTAAAGGCATGGGCAATCTGAGACCAAGGAATCCCCCAGTGATTCCATCTTGGAGTTTATCTCTGGTGCTTCAGGTACTTGGAGATAAGCCTTTTGAACCACTTAGTTCCATTTCTATGAAACTGTTAACTCTTAAAACTGTATTTTTAATTGCTGCGGCCTCGGCTAGGCATAGGAGTGAGATTCATGCCTTATCAGCCGAGGAAGACCGTTTTGTGGTTACAGAGGAAGGCCTTAAGCTGCTACCTAGGATTAATTTCTTGGCTAAGAATCAGTCTTTGAAATATCCAGGTCAACCTATTTTTTTGCCAGCTTTAACTAGATATGATCCTAATTCTAAAGCATGGTGTCCCGTCCAGGCGCTGCTCCGGTACAAACAACGTACATCGGAGTGGCGCACCGACCAGTCAGCGTTATGGTTGTCATATATTGAACCCCATGGCAGGGCGTCTAAGGACACCATTTCCAGGTGGATTGTAGAATGTATTCAGTTTTGTCATAAATCCGCCACCGGGAAGCAGGTTGACATGGCCAAGGCTCACAGTGTCCGCGGCGTAGTGACATCCACTGTCCTGTTTAATGGGGTCCCTGTGGATGACATTATGTCGGTTGCTCAGTGGCACTGTGAGTCACGTTTTACAGACCATTATCTCTGTGACACCTCGAATCCTCTTGCCTTGTCGATTTTGAAAAAATAACTAGGTGTACATTTTTTATGATGGGGTTTCCTCATTGCTTATATATTTCACAATTAATTAATGGAAACAACCACTTTTTGGGTCTGTATCAGTCTTCACCACTGGGGAGATGATGTCAGCAGCCAAGTTCAACAAGGTCAGTCTTGTTCATGTGTTGTCCATTGTTGATTGTATTGTCACGTTACCCGTTGTTATTAACATGGTGATGGTTTGTGTGTTTTCACTTCAAGAGTATACTTACCTCCCTAATACTTTTGATATTGCTAAATATTGGCTTTCACTCAATAAACACTCAGATTAAAACAGTTAGGTGCCCCTACTGGGCAGGGAGTCAGAGCGTAGTCTGGCGGATGCCAGCCCCACCACCGCGCATGCGCAGACTAGCACTTCCTCTTTGCTAGATTATTGGCAGAGAGATCACACATGTTTTTTTGTGCAAAAGCTTTTCCTTGCTCTATAAACTGTTTTAACATAACTTGGTGGTGTTATTTTGGAGTGATAGTCACTGATTAGGATGGCAGGAAGGATCACTTCGCCAAAGGGGGACCTAGGACCTTTAAATCAGGTGACTTCTAGTAAAATTAGCGAGTTTTTCTTCCCGGTGTATTGTGTTTCCGGGACTCGCGTTTACCGTGATAAGCGCCTTGGTTAGTTGGTTTATGTCAACTCGGTGCTACCTAAGGCTAATTTCTCTTTCTGTTTATGTCCACAGGTCTGTATGACGCTAGATGGTGGCATCACAGCAGCAGAGAGTTAGTTTTCTCTCCACCATGGTTCCATTTCCTACTAACACTGTTAGGTTATCTAACCAAATGAAAAATTATGTCCAGTGAGTTGGAGGCCTAGTATAAAGGTCTTCTCACTTTGCCCTCTTGATCCAATTCCTTCCCCATGAGGTGGAGAGAGTTAAGAGGCGTGCAGGTGGTGGAGTACTCCGGTTCGTCACGTTGGATGGTTTGTCTATACAAGGTGTCAGGTATCTAGTTATTGATAATGTGGTGATGTTAATTATAGTAAGCAAAGGGAGATAATTAACATTTTTGCCAGAAAAGAGTTATCTATGTGTATCTGATGGTTGTGTAGTCGACGTATCCATTCAGCATACAATTCGTCCTTGCACTTGGATGTTTGTTGGGATCGAATTTTTCCTGTCACGGGATTAATGACGTCATAATCAGCCTGGCTATGTATTTATCAGCAATTCAAGTTGCAATGCTGGTTTCTGATGTATATTGATCTTTATGATCGTTTTCCTTCTCTTTGAGTTGGTTTGAGTGTCTAAGCTTAACTAGTTTGCTCATACTCCTCGTCCTTTGCCCTGTTTCAGGGACCGGGTTGCGCGTCCTGTGGACGATTTCTGCATGATAGGTTCTTGCCTCATCTTTGCTATCAATGTAGCCCTTGTGGTCCCTTGGCTAATTGTGACATATGTAAGCACTGGGGGGGCGAGTTAATGTCCGAATTCTTGTGCTTACAGGCGACGGACAAGGTGGTAGAGGAGGAGAAGAAGAAGAAGCGGAAACGAGAGGTTGTAAGTAGGAAGGGTAAGGGGAAGGTCTCGTCCGCGGTGGATATGGAGGCCTTCCGGACCGAGATGTTGGGAGAGATGAAGAGGACAATAAAGGATTTGGTTCCAGGGTTGCTTCGTGGCATGCTTCCTGGACCAAATCCTTTACTGTCCTCATCATCGGCTTCGGAGCAGGTAATCCCCGCCTCTGGATCGGTTTTCCTTAGACCGCTTCCGTTGTTCGACGATTCAGAGGTGGCCCCATTAGAGGGGGCGTTCCACGACCCTGGCAGCAGGCTTATTGCCGCGCCGATAGGGGACCGTGGACGGTTGTCGCTGGAACCCGCGGGCTGCTTATCAGTCCAGGGGTATCCGCACGCCGCGGTGGCCAGTACCTCCTATGGCACCGTTCCTGGTCAGCCCGGGTTAGCTCTCTTTGCTGACCCGGGGTCTAATCTTTCTGACCAGGGTGATGAGGATTACCTGCTAGGGTCGCCGTCTGACGACGTGGACATGGATGAAGACGTTTGTGCACCCCTCGCGGGGAATACAGGCGGCTTCTTCCATGGTTTTACTCACCCTGGAGTAGAGTCCGCGGTTCAGGTGGTGGCCCAGGGCGCTGCTGATGGCCAGCGGTACCGCATACCTCGGCTTGCCGACGGTGTTGCTGGTGCTGGCCGGGCCCGTGGTGGGGCGGTATATGCCCCGCGCTCTGCCACGGCGCCTGCTCCTGGTCAAACCAGTGATATTGTCATGCCGGTGCTGTCAGGCCCGCATGTTTTCCCTGGCTTGCCAGGTGTATCAGCGTACCCGCCGTCAAGCTCTGCTGCTTGCGCTCAGGAGGAAGACGAAGGCCCCCGTCTTGTAGAGCGCTCGCAGTTAGCCACGGAGGAGGATTGGTCTGACGCTTGCCAGTGGTTGGTGAGCGTTAGGCCTGATCTGCCCGTGGAGCAGTCAGCTAGCCAGCGTGACCACAGGCCGTGGTTAGCTGGGAAACTGACTGCTAACGCTATGCCTTCTCTGCCGCTGGCGGGGCATGTCGTTGACATGTTCGAGGCGGCGGAGTCGTCCATTAAGTCGAGTGGACGTCTCGCGAAGGCCCCTCGCGAGGTGGCCAGGCGTTGTCGCATCGTGCCCCTGGATTACCAGCGGTACGGTGTGGTACCCAAGCCCAGCGTGGATGACCGCGCGGCTTTGGGTGAGGATGCGCGGCCAGGCTCCCGTTCTGACATGGGGGTCTTGTGCTCGAACGCGTTGCGTTCGGCGAATACCGCGTTGCGTGATGCGGAGGAGAGTGGGAGGGCTTCGATTGCCGCTCTGTCCCACGTCTCCCAGCTGTTACAGGGGGTAGTAACGGCATCCGCATCGCGCCAGCCAAGTCCGGTCATGGTCCAGCGAGCCATCCAGGATGGTATTAACCTGGCGCTGGACTGTATGACTCGGGCGGTGACCAGGAGTGTCCGGGCAAGACGCACGTTTGCCCTGGACAATCTGTGCCCGTCTCAGGACCTGTACAATAGGCTACTGCGTACGCCTATGACGGGTCCTGGTCTTTTTGGAGGTGAGGGATGTCGACACCTCCAGGAGACGGTCACCCTGGTGAATAACCAGAGGGCGCTGCGCGAGCAGTTTGAGGTGCTGCGTCATGCTAACGTTCGCGCCGCGGCCCCTGCGTATCGTCCCCTGCAGGCTCGAGGTGGTGTTGGCCAAGTCAGAGGCCAGCCACCGTCGCAGCGTCGGCCTCGGCCGCGTGCGATTCGGCCAGCAGCGAGGGGGGCGCAGGTTCCTCAGGCGCCGTCAGCCAGGCAGCCGCCCGCGCACCGAGGTGCGCGCGGGGCGGGGCGGGGAGCGCGAGGATCTGGGCGTGGTTATCGGTCCTGACGGGATGGTTACCGCGGTAAGAACCACTCCGGTGTTTATGGCGACGGGGACAGTGCCGCTCTTGCATGCCTCGTGTCCACCTCTGTCCCTAGGTGGACCGGTGGGAGGCCGGCTAGCCGACCACATGCAAGAGTGGGAACGGTTAACTCAGGACCGTTTAGTCTTGCGATGGCTTTCAGTCGGGTATCATCCAGAGTGGATGACAGGCCCGCCGTCGCGACTGTCTCTAGTGCCAGTCTGGACTCCCATTCCGAGAGATCCAGAGCAAAGGTTGTGTATCGAGGAGGAGATAGATTCCCTCGTACAAAAGGGAGCTATTCAGCCGGCACAAAGGTGTCCGGGCTTCTATTCAACCCTGTTCTTAGTAACAAAACGCACCGGAGGGTGGAGACCGATTCTCAACCTCAAGCCATTGAACAAGTTCATCGAGACGCCCAGTTTCAAGATGGAAACGGTGCGCTCGGTGTTGGCGGGGTTGGAGAGGGGGATGTGGACGGCGTCGATAGATTTGAAGGACGCTTATTTCCACATCCCCATCCACGGGAGTTTCTGTCGCTTCCTGAGATTTGCATTCCAGGGCAGACAGTGGGAATTCAGGGTGTTGCCCTTCGGAATTTCCACGGCTCCTCGGGTTTTCACCCGTGTGGTTCTTGCGATCACAGCATACCTCCGCAGGAGAAGCATAGCAGTCCACATGTACATAGACGACTGGCTGTTAAAGGCACACGACAAGGAAGCTTTATCGGCCAATCTGGTGATTGTTTTGAAAGCTCTCTCGGATTTGGGCTGGATGATAAATTTTCCGAAATCAGAGCTGACTCCATCCCAGAGGTTTGTTTACCTGGGAATGTTCTTCGATCTGGAGACGGGATATGTTTATCCTACTCAGGAGAGAGTGCAAAAACTCATCTCGTTAATTCAGTCAGTGTGCGACAGTCGTCATGTCCTGGCACGGGTTTACTTGAGAATGCTGGGGTTGATGGTTTCTTTGGAACCAGTCATTCCTCAGGCCGCCTTACGCAGGCGGCCGATCCAGTTGTTTCTCATGACACAATGGACCCAGAGTACAGGTTCGCTGGACTCGAACGTGTCAGTGTTGGCGCCTCTGATTCACCACCTGCAATGGTGGTTGCTCACAGAGAATCTCTTGGTGGGGGTTATGCTGACCCCTCCCCACCCTCAGGTGACTGTGTATACAGATGCATCGATGGAGGGCTGGGGGGCTTGCCTGGAAGAGTCCACGATATCAGGGCTTTGGAATCCGGAACAGTCAAAGGAACATATAAATCTACTGGAGCTAAGAGCAGTAGTCCTGGGCCTGGAACATTTCTTACAGAAAGTTCAGGGCAAGATTGTTCTTATTCGTTCAGACAACTCAACAGTTGTGACTTACATAAACCGCCAGGGCGGAACGAAGTCGCCCAGTCTCTGTATGATGACATGGAGACTGCTTTGTTGGTGTCTGGATCACCAGATTACCTTGAAAGCAGTTCATATTCCGGGAAGGTTAAACCTGCTAGCAGACTCATTGAGCCGAAGGATGAGTGTTTTACCCACGGAATGGCAACTAAATCAATGTGTGGCGGATCGTCTGTTCGACCATTGGGGGAAACCCAACATCGATTTGTTCGCAACGAAGAAGAATGCGAAGATGACGACGTACGTCTCTCCGATTCCGGATCCAAGCGCTTTCGCAACAGATGCGTTAGCTATCAGCTGTGGGAGAATGTATGCATACG
Source organism: Chaetoderma sp. LZ-2023a (assembly GCA_034401795.1). Classification (NCBI taxonomy): domain Eukaryota; kingdom Metazoa; phylum Mollusca; class Caudofoveata; order Chaetodermatida; family Chaetodermatidae; genus Chaetoderma; species Chaetoderma sp. LZ-2023a. Next base: position 38,510,496 of record CM067366.1, read on the forward strand.
CATTCCCTCCAGCAATCCTGATTCCAAAAATTCTTCAGAAAATCAGACAAGAGGAATGCCAAGTGCTTCTGATCGCCCCGGATTGGCCAAGCCGATCATGGTATACGGATCTGCTGGACCTTCTGGTCTGCAATCCGGTTCCTCTGCCTCTGATGGATGATATTATCTTCCAGGGCAAGGTCCTTCACAACAATCCGTCAATGTTCAGATTGACTGCGTGGATGTTGTCAAGGAATCTAGAATTAAGGAGGGCTTTTCTGAGCAAGCAGCCATGTTTATGGCCAAAGCCAGGAGGGGGTCAACCTCCAGAGCATATAATTATAAAATCAACAGATTTGCAGAATGGTGCTCAAAAAGATGTATTGATCCAATGGATTCATCTATTCAAGTAGTAGCTGATTTCCTCTGTCACCTCTATGATGCCTATAGCCTCAAGCCTAACTCTATTGCTGGTTATAAGTCAGCATTAATGTCTGTTATTCCTTGCTTGGCTAAGAGGGGAAGTGATGAAGTAAATACATTAAATGTATTAATTAAAGGCATGGGCAATCTAAGACCAAGGAATCCACCGGTGATTCCGTCTTGGAGTTTATCGCTAGTGCTTCAAGTACTAGGTGATAAGCCTTTTGAACCACTTAGTTCCATTTCTATGATACTATTAACACTGAAGACTGTGTTTTTAATTGCTGCGGCCTCGGCTAGGCGTAGGAGTGAAATTCATGCCTTATCAGCCGAGGATGACCGTTTTGTGGTTTCAGGGGAAGGCCGTAAGCTGCTACCTAGGATTAATTTCTTGGCTAAAAATCAGTCGTTGAAATATCCAGGTCAACCTATTATTTTGCCTGCTTTAACTAGATATGATCCTAATTCTAAAGCATGGTGTCCTGTCCGGGCGCTTTGCCGGTACAAGCAACGTACGGCGGAGTGGCGCACCGATCAGTCAGCGTTATGGTTGTCATATATTGAACCCCATGGCAGGGCTTCTAAGGACACCATTTCCAGGTGGATTGTAGAATGCATTCAGTTTTGCCATAAATCCGCCACCGGGAAGCAGGTTGACGTGGCCAAGGCTCACAGTGTCCGCGGCGTAGTGACATCCACTGCCCTATTTAATGGGGTCCCTGTGGATGATATTATGTCAGTGGCTCAGTGGCACTGTGAGTCAAGTTTTACAGACCATTATCTCCGTGACACCTCTAATCCTCTCGCCTTGTCGATTTTGAAAAAATAACTCGGTTTATATTTTTTGAGGAGGTTTTTTCCTCATTACTTATATATTTCACAATTAATTTATGGAAACACCCACTTTTTTGGGCCTGCATCAGTCTTTACCAATGGGAAGATGATGTCAGCAGCCATTTCAACAAGGTCAGTCTTGTTCATGTGTTGTCCGTTGTTGATTGTATTGTCACGTTACCCGTTATTAATATGGTGATGGTTTGTGTATTTGTGTGGTTCATTGTTGAGAGTTACGAAAATGGAGCTTTTTCGTCTCTGTCCTGTAGTACATGGCACTTGTACGTAGAGAGCGTATAGGACATTGAGGTCAGTCGACTCTTCCTCCCAGGAAGGAGGGGGGGGGGAGCGCATATGACATTCGGTCATCTCTCATACATCGGTGGTGTTATCCGATGGTTAGTCAAATCCTGACTGTTTTTTCTTACAGTTTCAGAAGTTTAAGTGCCTTAAACGCAGAAAAGCGTATAGGGATGAGCTGGTCTTTTGACCTCGCCTCCCTCCCGCCAGATTCACTTTCAAATTCTGGCAATATCAAAAGTATTAGGGAGGTAAGTATACTCTTGAAGTGAAATAAATGAAATCTAGGATTTCTTTTTTCACGAGAGAGTTGATACTTACCTCCCTAGATACGGACCCGGCCTCTCCACCCCACAGAGGCTCGGTCTTCAGGCTCTTAATAGTTGCATGTGTGTCAGCCAATAATCTAGTCAGAGGAAGTGCTAGTCTGCGCATGCGCGGTGGTGGGGCTGGCATCCGCCAGACTACGCTCTGACTCCCTGCCCAGTAGGGGCACCTAACTGTTTTAATCTGAGTGTTTATTGAGTGAAAGCCAATATTTAGCAATATCAAAAGTATTAGGGAGGTAAGTATCAACTCTCTCGTGAAAAAAGAAATCCTAGATTTCGTTTATTATGTGGTTCATTATTGAGAGTATACGAAAATGGAGCCTTTTCGTCTCTGTCCTATAGTACATGGCACTTGTACGAAGAGAGTGTATGGGACATTGAGATCAGTCGAGTCTTTCTCCCAGGAAGGTTGGAGGGGGGGGGGGGGGTGGTGGGGGAGCGCATATGACATTCGGTCATCTCTCATACATCGGTTGTGTTATCCGATGGGTTGTCAAATCCTGACTGTGTTTTCACACAGTTTCAGAAGTTTAAGTGCCTTAAATGCAGAAAAGCGTATAGGGATGAGCTGGTCTTTTGACCTCGCCTCCCTCCCGCCGAATTCCCTGTCGAATTCTGGCAATATCAAAAAGTATTAGGGAGGTAAGTATACTCTTGAAGTGAAATAAACGAAATCAAGGATTTCTTTTTTCACGAGAGAGTTGATACTTACCTCCCTAGATACGGACCCGGCCTCTCCACCCCACAGAGGCTCGGTCTTCAGGCTCTTAATAGTTGCATGTGTGTCAGCCAATAAATTAGTCAGAGGAAGTGCTAGTCTGCGCATGCGCGGTGGTGGGGCTGGCATCCGCCGGACTACACTCTGACTCCCTGCCCAGTAGGGGCACCTAACTGTTTTAATCTGAGTGTTTTATTGAGTGAAAGCCGATATTTAGCAATATCAAAAAGTATTAGGGAGGTAAGTATCAACTCTCTCGTGAAAAAAGAAATCCTTGATTTCGTTTATTTCTAGCTAAGCTCTGCCGATGCTTTAGAATTTTCAGAATCTCAATATCATGGTATACAAGTAATCTGTTGAATGTTTTGAAACTAATTTGACCAGGCACTGGTGCTGCCTATGGCAGCAACAGTGCCCAGTCTAATTAGATTCAGAATATTCAACAAACTGTTTATTAAATAGTAAACATAAAATTTGTACCCTTGACGAACTATTCTATGTTCATGTCAGAACTAGATATGTAATTGATTACTCCTTTTGATTGTGATTCAGCCTACATATGACGTAACGGTTGTCATATACTTTGAGTGACAGATCGGATCTGTCAACTGAGCATAGTATGGGGTTTGGGTGATGGGGAAGGGCCGGTTAGGATAGTGTTACGTGGACATTCACATTACAGTAATTCAGGTGATCATCATCCCTTTGGATAATTTAATGTGTCTCTGTGGTCTATGTGTCTTAAGTGTTATAAATTCTTTCCTTTAGGAAGATGGATGCTGTGAATGTTAACGATGTGGAGACAATTAACTGCTTGGATGATACAGAAGAAAACAGAGTAATTAGAGAGGTAGGTTATGCACGTATTGAATCATTCCGATAGATTGTGCTATATAGATTCCATACAAATCACTTCCCAATTGATTCCTTTAACATCTCGTTAATGTTAGACTGAGGTCCCCACCATTTTATCTCTCCAAATGATGGTGTGTGATGTCATGTGCATTGCATTCTCTATTATGTAATAATTATCTTGTTGAATATTTTGAAACTAAGTTGCCTGGAAGCTGTTGTTACTGCCGATATTTCCAAATATTCAACAGTTTACAAGTATGGTGGCTTTTACACCTCGTCGACAATCTATAGATGAAACCTCTATGATTGAGCGTATATACCGAGGCAGACAGCCCAGACTTTTTCTGATTGCTTGAACGGTAAATTATGAGCATCAACTGGCTCCTCAGCAAGTTGCTGCAAAGAACTATACACGTTTAATCTCCCGTCTACATGGAGTTTACGGGAAGAACCCATGTGAAAGCTGAGGTGGAAAAATTGAGTGGCATGAAGGAGACACTGAAAGATTTCTGAACAAAGAAATGGTACCTCGAGATGCAGGATAACACATCCTTGAAATACCTAAACCTGCTAGTGATCAAGATGGGTACCATTCATCATGTGTGGTCAACTGTATGCGATGACCTAGAGATGTCGAAAAAGTGGCAGTCAAGGCGAAAATACTAACAGGATGCTATACCCTGCAAGGAAACCTTGCAAGATATAAGCAGTTTAGTGTTTCTACTTCGAATAATACTTACCAGATGTACTATTATGATAATGTCTATTATCTAGTCTAGCTCAAAATAAACAATTAAAACTCCACACTCTCCTGGTCCTGCCCACACTGTGTCTGGGAATTACCATAGCCGCAGGTACCGAGTCAATTCCCAATCACAGTCAGATTCGTCTATTTTGCGACTTGAGAAAGTCACGTTTTTTTCAAGCTCTTAAAATTTTCAATTTTAACCAAATTTAAGCGTTGTTAGAGTGCGTTATTGTTGGCAACACGGAAGACAAAGGGAAATCAGCACAGGGGCAGGTTGTATCAATCTAGAATTTATGCAATCGTGCCATAATGACTGTTTGAAATTTCCTTAAATTGGCACATTATTCTAAAATGGTAGCCATTGTTGGAGTCGCTCGGTACCCGTTAACTTATTAGTGTTAATCCGGGTACTCGGTTCTTTTCTCTTGCGACTCGGTTCTTTCTAAGATGGATGCGCTCTTAGCCAAGATGGCTGGCCCATGATGTTTATTTCGCTTGGCTTCTCGTATCTATGCACTCTGTTTATGCCGATTTTTAGCTTTCGCTTCATTGTCGAGGGTGTTTGTAGCGATCGGCATTTAATTCTTGGCTGTATTAACGTTAGTTAACTTCCAAGTTGTGTTTATTAATTTTCACTTAAAAAAGTTTCAAATATTTTCCTGCCTATGGCTTGATTATCATTAATTTAAGAGAAAGTTAATGTTTTCTAAGTAATTTATTTTACAATCAAGTCAATTGTGCGTATTGCTCGTCATCATTTGTCATGTGCAGCATTTTAATTCTTCTCTGTGTTCGCAGAAAGCGAAGAACCAGGACACGTTGTGCCACAAATGCAACAGGTTCATGAAGCGGAAGTATTCAGGCCATCATTGTGTGACCTGCGCTAAGTGCAAGGTTGGAAGTCCCTGTGATGTGTGCGCCAAGTGGTCATCGGAGATGGTGGCGGAATTCGATTGTGATCGATGTGCGCGCTTGGAGAGGATCGCGAGGGACAAGGCGGCCAAGCTGGATCAGGCATCGCTGAGAGGACTGGAAGGTCGTCTGAATGATCGCATGGATTCAGCACTGGGCGTATGGGCGGCCCAGTTCAAGGCAATGTTCGAGTCATTGCAGTCCACGGTCCCGACGATGCAGGCTGGTGCAGGGCAACCTTTAGGTGGTCTGGCTAGTTCTGCAAAGGGACGCGCACCTGTCCCTTCTCTGTCATTGGCTCAAGAGCCGACGGTGGAGGAGGAAGATCTTCTGATGGAAGATTCCGGCATGCCGGATATCTCGATGACGGCTATGCCCAGTACATCCTAGGGATCTCCTTCGGGTTTTGTATGGGTCTGCCAAGCGGATGGTGATGTCGACGTTCCGTCGGGCATTTTCCATCTGGATTTCGTGCAACCCGCATTGTTGGTGGAGCCGTGTGTTGCGGTTCCTAGCGGCATCCCGGTGGCGTTAGGTGCGGCTCCTCTCGGAATGCCGACACCTGCCATAGTGAAAACGGCCGTGGTCCCGCCTCCCGTGCTGGAGCCGATGGACTGCGGTGAATCCGTGTCCGACGATTCGTTGGACACCGGTGCCGCTGGTAATCGGGCTATGGACGCGCTTCATGGTATTAGAAGTGCGGCCCATAGCTCTCAGCATGGATCGTCGGTGGCCTACTCATCCAAGGGTGAGAGGGAAGATGAAAATGGTAGTTCATTGATGGATGAATCCGTTTTCTGCACCGAAGCTGAATGGTTGCAGGTTCTTGGCTGGATGTCCGACCGTCTCGGTTTGGCATCCGATCTAGGATCTCAGCGCGATCCGGCGATGGAACGGATGTCAGAGCGAGCGGCTAGCACTCTGTCAAGTGGCTCTTCGGCCATGCCGACGCTCCCTTTGGACACGCAGACTTCCGACATGTTGGAGGTTGCGGCATACCGTCTGGTCCAGCCAGAGTATGCGCTGCCCAAAGCCCCGAAGGGGATAAGGAGTAGGGTCCGTTTTCCTGAGCAGGCCTATCATCAGTATGCCAGGGTTCCATGGCTTTCCGTTGGGGAGCGAGAGGCAAAGAATAGGCCGTTGGCTGGGAAATCTAAGGGGCGTTCTCGTGCATAGAAGAGGAGATAGAATCTCTAATTCTAAAGGAAGCAATTCAACCGGCACAAGATTGTCCGGGCTTCTATTCAACCGTGTTTCTTGTGACAAAGAACACCGGGTGGTGGAGACCAATTCTCAACTTCAAACCTCTAAACAAGTTTATAGATACACCGAGTTTCAAAATGGAAACAGTAAGATTGGTGTTGGGGGGGGGAGGGGGGTTAGAGAAGGGATGTGGACAGCATCAATAGATCTCAAGGATGCTTATTTCCACATTCCAATTGCAAGGAGTTTTCGTCGGTTCCTGAGATTTGCTTTTCAGGGACGCCAATGGGAATTCAAGGTTCTTCCATTCGGCATTTCGACGGCTCCAAGGATCTTCACCTGAGTAGTACTTGCTATCACGGTATACCTCCGCAGGAGAAATATAGCTGTTCACACTTACATAGATGACTGGTTGCTGAAAGCACACAACCCAGAAAGTTTGACAGCAAATCTGGAGATAGTTTTGAAAACTCTCACAGATTTAGGCTGGATAATCAACTTTCAGAAGTTTGTTTACCTGGTTATGTTCTTCGATCTGGAGATTGAATATGTTTATCCATCCCAGGAGAGAGGGGAAAATCTCCTCTCGTGCATTCAGTTGGTTTGCAACAGTCGTTATGTTCTAGCACGAGTCTATCTGAGAATGTTAGGTCTGATGGTTTCAATGGAACCAGTCATTCCTCAGGCGGCCTTACGCAGGCAGCTGATTCAATTGTTTCTCATGGCTCAGTGGACGCAGAGGTCAGGATTACTGGACTCGCGCATTCAAGTGTTGGACCCTCTCATTCATCACCTTCATTGGTGGATGGAGAGAGGAAATCTCCTGGCGGGGGGTCATGCTGACACCTTCCCACCCTCAAGTAACGATGTTTACAGTTGCATCGATGGAGGGATGGGGAGCTTGCCTGGAAGAAGCCACTATATCAGGGCTTTGGAATCTGGATCAGTCAAAGGAACATATCAACATGCTAGAATTGCGGGCTGTAATTCTAGGCCTGGGACACTTCTTAAAAGAAGTGGAGGGAAAATTTGTGATGATACGTTCAGACAACTATACAGTAGTGAGTTACATAAACCGCCAGGGCGGAACGAAGTCGCCCAGTCTCTGTATGATGACATGGAAGCTGCTTTGCTGGTTCATGGATCATATGATCACCTTGAAAGCAGTTCATATTCCGGGAAGGCTGAATCTGTTAGCAGACTCATTGAGCCGAAGGATGAGCATTCTGCCTACGGAATGGCAACTAAATCAATGTGTGGCGGATCACCTGTTCAATCATTGGGGAAAGCCCAACATAGACTTGTTCGCAATGAAGAAGAATGCGAAGATAACGACATACGTTTCTCCGATTCCAGATCCAAGCGCTATCGCAATAGATGCACTAGCTATCAGTTGGAAGGGAATGTATGCATACGCATACCCTCCAATAATCCTGATTCCAAGGAGTCTTCAGAAGATCAAGCAGGAGGAATGCCAAGTGCTTCTGATCGCCCCAAATTGGCCAAGCCGATCATTGTTTACGGATCTGCTGGACCTTCTGGTTTGCAATCCGGTTCCTCTGCCTCTGATGGACATTATTATCTTCCAGGGCAAGACACTTCACAACAATCCGTCAATGTTTCAATTGACTGCATGGATGGTGTCAAAAAATCCGCAATTAAGGAGGCCTTTTCTGAGTAAGCAGCCAATTTCATGGCCAGAGCCAGAAGGGAGTCAACCTCCAGAGCATATAATTATAAAATCAACAGATTTGCAGAATGGTGCTCAAAGAGATGTATCAATCCGATGGAAGCATCTATTCAGGTAGTAGTTGATTTTCTCTGTCACCTGTATGATGCCTATAGTCTAAGCCTAATTCTATTGCTGGATACAAATCAGAATTAATGACTGTTATCCCTTGCTTGGCAAAGAGGGGAAGTGATGAAGTAAGTGTTTTAAATATTCTTATTAAAGGTATGGGCAATCTCAGACCAAGAAATCCTCCAATGACACCATCATGGAGTCTTTCTCTGGTTCTGCAGGTTTTGAGTGATAAACCTTTTGAACCACTTAGTGCTATATCTGTAAAATTATTGACACTTAAAACTGTATTTTTAGTTGCGGCAGCATCAGCCAGACGCAGGAGTGAAATTCATGCCTTGTCTGCTGAGCCTGACCATTATATAGTTACAGGTGAAGGCCTTAAGCTTCTACCAAGATTGAATTTCTTGGCTAAGAATCAATCTTTAAAATATCCGGGTAAACCTATTATTTTACCTGCCTTAACCAGATATGATCCTGGTGCTAAAGTATGGTGTCCTGTCTGTGCTTTAAATAAGTACAAGAGAAGAACTCGGGTTTGGCGGACGGACCCATGTTCCCTATGGTTGTCATATATTGAACCCCATGGTAGGGCGTCAAGAGACACTATTTCCAAATGGATAGTAGAATGTATTCAATTCTGTCATAAGACAGCCACTGGAATCCAAGTAGATAGAGCCAAGGCTCATAGTGTCCGTGGTGTGGTAACTTCCACGGCATTATTTAATCGTGTTTCTATTGAAGACATTATGTCAGTAGCCCAGTGGCACTGTGAATCAAGTTTTAACGACCATTACCTTCGTGACACTTCTAATCCGCTCGCCGTCTCAGTCCTCAGAAAATAAATAATGTAGACGTATGTATTTGTAATTAGTTTTCCTCCTCTGCTATTTACAAATATCACATTTGTTGGTAGGGTATCCCTACTATTAGCTGGTACAATTCTCTTCATCCGGTGGGGGAAGAGATGAGTGCTATGCCCAAGACATCAGAGGTCAGTATATGTGACCATTTATTTTTTTGTCTTGGTGATGGTGTCATATTTTTTACTTTTAATATGGTGATGGTTAATGTCTCTTAATTGTGGTTCTTTCAGAGAGTTTTTGGAAAATGAAGCAATACTTCTTTTTCCAATGTCTAGGAATACTTTTCATCAAGTATTAGAGAACATGCTAGTCATTTAGAGCAGCGTTTTTTCCTAACCTTCCTCAGAAAGCGGGGAGGGAGCTAGTCTCTTCGAGGGTGTGATGGTTTTCAGGACCTTGCCTCCCTCCCGCCAAATTGACTTTCAAATTCTGGCTTTTATCAAGAGTGTTAGGGAGGTAAGTATGTTCTCATGATGTGAAATAAGAAAATTTACCAAATTTCTTTTTCACGAGGGAGATGACATACTTACCTCCCTAACAGGATCCCGGCCTCTCCACCCCACGGAGGCCTGGTCCTTTGGTTATTTGATTAGTTGCTTCTATGTCAGCCAATATTTAGTAACGGAAGTACCAGTATGCGCATGCGCAGTGGGTGGGGTCTGTCATGTGCATGACTGTGTATATCCACCTGGCCATTAGGGGCACCTAACTTTTTATAATTCTGAATATTATTGAATTTATAGCCGATATACTAGTATATCAAGAGTGTTAGGGAGGTAAGTATGTCATCTCACTCGTGAAAAAGAAATTTTGTAAATTTTCTTAGTCCGCCACATGATTACCTGACAATCGAGCAGGATTTGAACCTCGCCCGGCTGTTACCAGTCGAACACGCTAACACCACAGCCAATCATCTCCCCTATTAGACTGATTATTTATGTATGTTTATTTATATGTTTTAGGTTTTATTGGAGGAGGCTAGTAAACTGACCAATGAACTAGAGAGCATGGAGAAGCCATCAGCTTTTATATTGGGTCGCAGGGGAGCGATATACAGAAAGGTAGAATATTTTAGCCAACTCAAATTTTTTATGCTGATTTTCTGAAGGAATACAAGAAAAATAAAACACTAATTGATCCTTCTTTTATTTCTGTCAAGCGGAGAATTGCCAGGCCCCTCACTGATTTTGGTAGAAATATAATAACATTTATGTAAAGGCTCAATTTATTACTGGTCTCATGGATGTGGTGTTTCATACAAGAACAGACATTATTAAGTTGATATTTTTGAAGAATGGAGCTTCCCATTTTTATCTATGCCCTGCCCATCTCTAGCTAAGCTCCACCCACACTTCGCTCGTGTTGGGATCGATCGATCTCTGAACTCCCTGACTATCAATTTCCAGGAAACTATACTGGTAAGCTGTTGAATACTTTGAAACTAACCATAGGCAGCAAGAGCATCCAGTCAGATTAGTTTCAAAATATTCAACAGCATGTTTATTAAATAGTAGAGACATACACAATGCTTAGTAATGGTAGACATTCAAATAGAATCATTTATGACGGAATGATTATGACATCATCCAACACGCCGCTTAGCTGATTATGGCGTCATATGACGTCAGACGATAGATGGATACGCTGGAAAGATGAATTCTTACTCTTCTGTCAATTCACCATTTCTAATTCAAACTTGGACATTATACTGAATATTTTATATTACTAAAGCTTAACATGTTGTAATAATACCAAGCTGTCTACTTTGTGCAAATATCCACCAAAGATCACCAGTGTGTCGCACTGTGACTCAAACGATCAATGGTCATTTTGATTTGAATAAAGCATACTTGTATCTTCTAGCAATAACGTAGATCTTTCTCAAATATGTATTTCTCCGGAATGGCTTTCCACAGGCGCTTGGCAGTAGATAACCCATCTAACTTCCACATTAACGCTTTGTCGGTCAAGTTGGCCAAAAATTGCTTCTGCAGTTGACTTGATAACTGTCCATTTACATCCCAAGAGAATATTTTTTAGCCGAGCCAGTCATTCCAGTGGTAAATTTTCAAAGATAATCTTCTTGGTCCGCAAATGAACATTTTTATTGAGAAAATTGAAATTTTCTTTAAGCAAATTTAAGGGTTGACGTATTAATCTTTCATGTTTGCTTTATTTTAGCTCGGAATGTTGAAGAAAGCCTCTCAAGATTTTGAAAGGTACGTACTCGATACATATATCTATCATTTGTATGTATGTTACGAGGAAACAAAGTAATCACTTTTAGCACTATAAACCCAGACACAGAAAAGCATTTGTGATGTAATTAAATTTTATTTAACATCTGAATTTATTTATATAGCCTGCCACAGATCTATTAAATTTATATCCTCAGATTATTTTGGTGAATTATCTCATCTTTCTTTGCTTACCATATTTGATATTGTTGGAACTGAAGATATTTTATCATGGTTGTGAGTGTTACCTCCCTGACATACATCACACATCCAGGGCTAGGAATTAACTTTTTTTAATCGTGATCCATACGGATAAGTGCACCAGAAAATTTACAGATCCCTGGAATTTTGTACTGATTCGTACTTTTATATCTGTAATACTGTACAGAATATAAAATTATTCTAATATTCTGAATGCGCCATTGATGCCATATTAGTAGGATGATTAATCATTTAATCATCAAGAAGTCAAAATGTTTGCTTACATAATGTCCATTTACAGGACAAGAGAAGACTATTTTTGATAACCGAGCCAGTCAGTGGTAAATTTTCAAATATAGTCTTCTCTTGGTCTGCAAATAGACATTTTCTATGAAAAAATTTTAATTTGTCTTGAACAAATTTGAGGGTTAAAGGGTTACTATAAACTATCCTTTGACCGTTAAAACAGAAATACATGGATGATGGATGGAATTCCTATTAGAAGGTGTGTGTCATTTATATAATCATATCATGAGCTTGATGTTTTAAGAGCTATCAAGATGGAACCGCTCCTGTTAGACGCTTATTGGCATCGTCATTTGCTATCGTTGCTCCTCGGGAACGATACTGCAGCTGTGGAAGACTTGAATTACATCCTGAGGCATAACAAGAAGCAACCAGGCGCATACAGGTCAAGGTGAGTACAGTGAATTAACCATTTAACACTCAAGCCAACCCAGCCAGTGGTCTTGAGAAATGTCCATTTGTAGACCAAGAGAAGATTATTTATGAAAATTTCTCACTGGACTGACTGGCTCATTCCAGTGGTAAATTCTCAAAAATAATCTTTTGCCCTGCAAATGAACATTCCTCAAGACAACTACAGAGGTAACTTTTGGCCAGACTAACCTTTAAAGCTCACCCATATCTCAATTTAATGGCATCTGTACAAGATAGCAGCTGTTTAATATTGAAAAAAATATATTAGCTGAAAGCTGTCGGTGCCTTTGGTAGTATTTTTCTAATATTTTTTATGTTTGTATTTTTCAGGGCAGCAATCTTTGAACGCCAGGGTGATATGACGATGGCAATTGTGAATTATTCGCAGGCAATCAAAGTCGACCCACTAGATCATGTGTCACATTTTAAGCGATCAGAGTTGTATGAGAGGGTAGGTAATGTAATCTATAGACTCGGTTTTTGTTCCACTCACTAAATGCTATCCTGATGCATTAAAAGTAGTAGAAAATATTTAGTAATGGTTCAATGACGATTGTCTTAGTCTAAATGTAGTGTTTTGTAGGTAGGGTTACCATACATCCTCTTTTCCCCAGATTCGTCCTCTGTTTTGGTCAGTAAATCTCCATATGGTCGGCTTTTAAAAGTCTTGCACTTTAAAAGGTGTCATAATGACCTAAATTTTAAGATTTTGTGATATCAAATAAGTTTCACTTAGTTAAATGGATGATAATGCATCGATGGAGGAAAAGTCCGAAAAGGTGACCCTGATTTTTTTGGGAAAATATTAATTGTAGTGTAGGCATAAGTGACAAATATGGGTGAAATAGAACCATTTGACAGCCGAATGGGGTTACAAATGTACCTCAAGAAACGCAGGAGATGCCATCTGAAAGCATCTAGATTGAAATATTTTCAAGGGGAACCCCCCCCCCCTGTCTGATTCGGTTTTTGCCTTTCCCGCTCTTGTCGTCTTTTCCAATAGCTCAGATATGGCAATCTTATTTCCAGTCATCTTGAGAAATGTTCATTTGCAAGAGAATGAAGACTCTTTGAAAATTTACCACTGGCTCCATTACTAGGCAAGTCAATCCAGTGGCAAATAAAAAAGTCTTCTTTTGACCAACAAATGGAAGCTGAAAAAGTAAAAATTGGAATGTTCTTGGCCATGAACCTTTAATTACCAAGTTGTCCAAAACGGTACCTTGGTGGTCTTGAGAACTATCTATTTGCAGGATTACAGAAAGCTATTTATGCAATTTCCAGTGGTAAATGTATAAAAATCCTGTACTCATGTTCTGTAAATGAATATTTACTGAGCACAATTTTTAATTTTCTTAAAAAATCTTTGCTATTAAAGAGTTAATTCATATAATAAGGCCTTGTTGAAACTAAGGGGGGGGGTGGTTAAAGACCATATAGAGACCCAGCATAGATTTATTTGACTGTATATTTAGTCCAGCGTAACTCTTTGTTTCAGCGAGGTGATATGTTGCTTGCATTGGAAGATCTACACTCTGTTATTCGACTGAAACCATCTAGAGCAGATGCGATTCTCAAGCGCGGAATCTACTACTTCACAAATCAGTGAGCAGTCACTCTTTATTTAATGATAAATATTGACTTATTGACATAAAACTTAAGAATATTTACTTTAATATTCTTGTATTCTTGAATTATGTTGTCATGTTGTGATGCTAAATTTTGTGAAAGAAAGTGGCCGCGATCTGAGTGATGGAAGGCTAGCATTACCAAGGAGTTGAATACGAATGAATAATATGATTATTTGTTGGCATGACTATTGATCTCTTTCTAACTCGAATAAATGCAATCGTGAGCAAACAGGCAAGGTTATAAGCGGTAACCAATACAGTGACAACTAAATGAACCTGTGCTAGGATCATCATTCTGCAATAATAGTGAACCTAACCAGAGGTAATGATCATTCTGCAATAAGCAAACCGAACCAGAGGTAATGATCATTCTGCAATAATAACGAACCGAACCAGCCATAGATTACATTGATTGAGTACGCGATGAACAATTGCACAGCCATGCAACGTACCCTATTCGAGAAAGAGAGAGAGAGAGACCATAATTAAGCAACTGAGCTAATAGTGACAGGTTAAATTTATGGACCAAGTATGGCTACCCGCATGCATCCGAGCTCCTTTTGCTAGTATTCTCCTGCTACAATTTATTACCTCTTTTTAAAATATATCTTTATTATCAAATATAGTCATGCTTCAATTGACTCTGTAATGATCAAGCCAGCCAAAACTCGCCTCTGTAAGGGTTTCTGCAGTGCTATTGAGAAATGTCCATTTGCATGACAAGAGAACTGTACATTCCAGTAGTAAATCTTTTTCAAATCGTCTTCTCGCAAATGAACATTTCTCAAGACTATTACAGAGGCGAGTTTTGCCTGGCTTGACTAAGCGAAGATCTGGATTTTTTAACCAATCTTGACCAATACAGCATTAAAGCCCATTTCAAATTATGTTTGAAGTTGAAGGAAAGTTTTTGCTGCCATAGTCAACATGTTATACAACTATTTAACTTAGCGTATTTCAACTCTATCAAAGGAAATACACGTCAATTAGATTCAGACTATATATTCTTACTAGGCGCTATCTAGGCTCTGCGCACCTTGGAAGCAAACTGTACAATGTCTTTCATTAGCGTTACTGGAATAGTTTTATGCTAAACATTGTGCAACAACGAGAACAAAATAATCCTAAATAATAGCGATTGCAACTATCAAGCTAAAATGGTGACTTTGAAGAAGACAATCGTCACTGAATTTTTCAAACGGTTTCTTTATACTCTTATTTCTTCAGGATAACTTTCATGATATTTTCGCCATTCCTTGCTATGTAGGCAAAGGGAGATAATTCTTGCTAAGATGAAATAGTAATTTACATTGATGGAATAAATGTATTTTTGATAACTTCGCCAGTCATAACAGTTAGAAGTTCTCAAAAATATATATTTCCAATCATGAAACTGGCTATTTGGAACTACTATAATTTGCCTCTCTTGATACATTTATTGAGTAGAGGGTCAATATGGAGGGATCCAATCTGTCACTCAAATAGCTGACGTCATAATCAATTGTGCTGTTAGTTAGCTGTCACAACCAAAATGACGTCATGAACATTGAAAAGTCTGTCAAGTGGACGAATTGTATGACTTTGATTGATTTACAATTTAATAAATATTCTGTTGGATATTTTGAAACTAATTTGTCTGGGAACTGTTGCTGCCATAGGTAGAAACAGGCCCCCCCCCACCCCCCCCCCCCCCAGTCAAATTAGTTTCAAAATATTCAACAGCTTTTCTGTATAGTTAGCTTGAATTTTGTGATAATTTGTAATTCAGTATATAAATTTGATTCCAACATACACACAAAATGGGCAGAGTTTAGCTAGAAATGGGAGTAGCATAGCTAGCAAAGGTTCCATCCATCCATCCATTAGTCTGAAACGTGAGATATTTCTCAGATATTATGATCTTTCATTTCACAGAAATTGGCAGAATGCGATTACTGATTTCACGAATCTTTTGCGAGCGGACTCGAATAACGCTGACGCATATTTGTACCGCGGCCGAGCCAATGCAAAGCTGGCTCACTATGATAATGCGGTACACGACCTGTCTGCTGCTGTACATTTGGACCCATATAACTGGCAGGCGTTCTATTATCGCGGCACATTATTGAGGAAGTAAGGTTTTTGTTTTATATGGAAACTTTTATTCCTGTTTCTAGTACAGTATAAGTCCATGATATAGATATTTTAAGTGTCTGTCTGCTGCAAGGCACCAGAAAATAATTTCAAAGGGCAATACTTTGGATGTGCTGAATATTTTGAAAACAATTTGACTGAAAGTTGTTGACGTCTTAGCCACTAACAAATTTCAGTCAAATTGTTTTCAAAATATTCAGCATATCCAGAGTAAAACCCCATGGAAAATGCAGTCTGCAGAAATTCAGTTAATCAGCAATCATTACAAGATGTAAAATAGAAGCTTCTGCTTTTGTCATGAAATGGTTAAGTCTATCAGGGTCATAAGGTCAAAGGTTAAGGTCAGTTTGACCTTGGTATTAAACTGTTTTTTCAATGTTACACTTTTGCAGTTAGCAAATTTTCTCAGCTTATATTACTGGATATGTGAAGCCTAATGGAATGAAATTTTGTTTAAATCCTTGTCAATGCTGTTAGGAATCAGAGTGATAACATAAACATCACAAGGTCAAAAGTTAGGCTCTGTGAGTTCTGACGTTTATCGACAATGGTGAGGTCACAGGAGACATGTGATTCTGTTAACCCTTTAATGGTCAAATGAGATCGAGAAAATGTAAATATTTCCCTTTTGAATGTCCACTTGCATGGCAAAAGAAGACTATTTTTTTAAATTTACCACTGGAATGACTGGCTCGGTTACCAAGCCAGTCATTCTAGTGGTAAATTTTTTAAAATAGTCTTCTCTTGCCCTGCAAATATCCATTCCTCAAGACCACCACAGCAGCCAGTTTTGGCCGCTGTGACCAGTAAAGAGTTAAAGTGTTATGCTTACGACTTTCTTTACTTGCAGAGCCCATCCGAAGCAGGCGTTACAGGATTTCAGTATATCGCTCCTTATTGATGACACAGAGGAAAATCTGTTGTCTTACCTGCACCGTGGAATTCTTTACGTTGAAATAGACAGGTAAGTTCCATGCACATAACTCTTAAGACATCAGGCTGGCCAAAATTATGGTTGCAGTGGTCTTGAGGAATGTCAATTTGCAGCCCATGAGAAATTTTTTTTTAAATTTATCACTGGAATGGTTGGCTGGCTGGCTCGATAATTGAGCCAGTCATTGGAGTGGTAAATTTTCAAAAAATCTCTCTTGGACATTCACTAAACAGAAATGTAAATTTTCTTCACAAATCTTGACCATTAACCCTTACCACTCTGATGCCAATATTCAAAGAAATTGGTGTACATTTTCTAATGATTTTGGTGGATGATGTTGCTGTCTACCACCAAATTTTAAATTTTGACTTCAGAGTGGTAAGGGTTAAATCTAATGGTCTTTCAACCACCTTTCTCGAATAGCAACCATCCGTCTTCTGATGCCAGAAGGGAGGTGTTTTCTTCAGCGAGTTTTACTGTTGCTATTCTTTGCAGACCAAGTGATGCGATTCCTGACTTTGAGAACCTGCTGAAGCTGGACAAGGAGGTGGCCTGTGCTCACGTTTACCTGGGACTCATTTATATGAAATCATTTGAAAGCCATTACAGGTAGGGATATTTATTGTGCAAATATATTTCAAGTTGACTATTTATGGTACATGTTGTTATTTCATTTTTACCTTTGTATTAAAGCTGACATGTTGTGGTAAATTAATCGAATAGTAACCAATATCTGCAATATGATCAATTCATGGTCTTTTTTAGTAACTATAGTCGACCCGCCTCCTGACCTTGTTACAGAAGGTTGGTCTTAACCCGTACCACTCTGATGTCAAAATTTTAAATTTTCAAATTAAAGTAAAGGATGAACTGTTGTTAATTTTTCAACAAATTTGGTGGAAGATGGTGCTGTCATAGATGGCAACATCTTCCACGAAAATTGTTGAAAACTGTAGACTAGTTTCTTTGCTATTAACACCATAAAGGATAGAATATTGACATCAGTGTGCTAAGGGTTAACTAATTTACGTTTGATGAAATTACACCCTCCCACTGTATCCAATGTTCTCAAGTCCAGACTTTCTTTCATATAGATATTGTTTGAAGTTTTACCATCGAAAGATGCCCATTTTTATATTCCATCAAAATAGGAGATGCACTAGTAGAAAAATTGGTTATGAGAGACGTATACCTGAGTCTAAATGTTCTGCCATGGTAATTCAATGAGGAATTCGGTACTACCTAGCTATGGATAATCACCCAGTATTGCTTTCACACCCAATGCGCATGATCAGTAAACAAACTAACTGATGATTTTTAGATAATGAAACTTGACCATAACCCCTATTAGATCTGCACCTTTCATTTAGATGCAGATCTAATGGGAGTTATGGGTGAGGTAATGAAAGGGGCCATACCGTGACCTGGCTGGGTGAGGCATTAGCATAAAGGGTGGTGATGGTGAGGAGGGAGTGAGGTGCAAGGGAAGCTGATACAGATGGAAAAAGTTTTCCTCACACAGTGAGGCTTTTGTGTAGAGCAGATTATTTTTCATGTGTACTTTATTTGATTGAATGTGAATAATATTTCAGAGCCATTAAGAAGTTTACTTCTGCCATTAAAGTAGATCCGACCTATGTCCGAGCCTATGTGTGTCGCGGTGAAGCGTACCATAAAATTCATGATGTAAGTCATTTGTCAATAAAACAATTCTTATCATATTGGAAAATTAGATTTTATTGTTAAAATATTTCTTCTTCTAACCTTGTAGTTTTTCATCAAGATATTTGTAAAAAAATTCCTCCATATAACTCACATGAATAGGGAAATGTGAAACCAGCATCTTAGTACTCTCCCCGCATAAGGACAAGAGAGTATTATAATCAAGTCTGTCCATGCGTGCAGAGCTGTATGTAAAAAACTGCGGATCCGATTTAGCTCAAATTTTAACACAACAAAAGAACTTACCGTAAAATGCATTTCCACACTTTGACAGTAATCTGTCTTAAAATACCTCAGATCTAGATTGGATCAATTTCTAGATCTGTGGATATCTCGAAAGTACCGGTCTGATTTGAGGCAAATTTTAACATAGGAAACGGTGTGAGCATACAGTATATATAGGATTGTACAACTTTGTGAGTGATCCAGGAAATCCAAAACTGGAAAATCCTAAAACTCTGTCAGGAGACCGATGGAAACTATGATTAATCTTGTTTATTAATAAAACAATGTTGCTCAAAGCTGTTGTTTTTCAACACTGAATAAAGTAAGCTGGCAACTCGGCACTAGAGAGGGTTCAGTTATGTTTTCATGTTTAACAAACTAACACATTTGATATTGTAATAGTGGATGACTAATTTTGTGCCTTATTTGCTATTAACCAATAATACATCTTTTCCTGAACAGTTGAGAAAAGCACTGAAAGATTTCACAAGGGCAGTCCATCTGCGGCCTGATGTCCTTCATTACTACATGTACAGGGTAAGACCATAGTCTATAAAGGGACACATGCGAGAGCAAATTACTAGAAACAAATCACTAGCACCAAGTTGCTTGTATTAATTACAAACAAACAAGCATCTTGTTTGCTGAAAATTTTGGATGAAAAAGTTAGTTGAAAATAGAACAATGACTGCAGTATTCTGCAACAAACAGTATATAGGAGAAACCCTTTGAACATTTAAAACCAGGATCCAAGAACACCGGAGATCCATCACCAATCTCTATAAGCATGGAAAATATAACACACCAGTATCACCCCCACTTCAATCAAGCCAGGCACAGTAGAAATGACATTAGCTTTTAGAATTCACCTTTCGAGAGTATCCATCCATCATCAGACCTCGTATGACATCATAATCAGCTCAGCTCGTGTATTGTGACGTCATAATCTTTACATCACAAAGGGTTCCATATAGACCGTCACCAAATCTCAAATGGTCCGACACGTTGTATGAATTGTATGTCTTTGTAATTCTTTGCTATTTAATGAACATACTATTGAATAATAAGGAAAAATTAGTTACCTCTCCGGGATGTAGAAATTGTTTGAGTGTAGCTTTCGTGACCATCTCGGTCGCTTCTTCAGCACTAACAGTTAGTGCTGAAGAAGTGACCGAGATGGTTTAGTGCTGAAGAAGTGACCGAGATGGTCACGAAAGCTACACTCAAACAATTTTTACATCCCGGAGAGGTAACTAATTTTTCCTTATTATGAACCATCCTGGGATCCGGACCAACTTTTTTGGAAATATACTGTTGAATATTTTGAAACTAATTTAACTGGGTGCTAAGGCACCAACAGCACCCAGTAAAATTAGTTTCTAAATATTCAACTGCTTACCTGTGTAGTTCTTTGGAAATTGATAGTTAGGGTGTTCAGCGATCGATCAATCCCAACACGAGCGAGGTGTGGGTGGAGCTTAGCTAGAGATGGGCGGGGCATAGCGAAAACTGGAAATGTCCATTATCCAAGTCATCTCCTCTGACTCTACAAATCTAAACTCCACCCTCTGGTGAAGATAAAAAGAATGTCATTGGATCCACCAACTCCATACTGTGGAGCCGATATGAATTAATCTAGCGCGGTATGAGAGTTCTGTTCAGGAAACTCAAATGACTACTGAGTTTTCCTAATGTCATTATTGCGGTGTTATCTTTTCCAGTCGACTTGTATTGTTGGAAACAACTTGGGGGGTTGGGGTTGGTGTGTGTGGTGACACACGTGCCAACCTGTTGCTAGCGATTTCTTGTCCTGTGTGCACTTCCTTTACATAAACTCAACTTATTCATCCAACTGTGCAGGAGACAGTTGAAAATTATGAAATTAATTTAACTGGAAGTGACTTTCAGTCAAATTAATTTCAAAATATTCACCATACCATTTCTTACATTGCCAACATAGTGTCATACAATTGTGCTGAAATTGTTATATACAGTGGTTATAAGTGATCACCTTACTAAAGCATGACAATTGTATATCATTAGATGGTGTGTTATTGATCTTGATTAGGCATTTTTGACATATGCACACATTTCTAGTTTATTTTCGCTCATAAACTAAAGATTGATTAAGAAAAGTATTTTGTTGGATTGTCTTAATATTAACCTTTGGCAGTTATGCTCTGTGACTGGGGTGTGTTTGGGTGGAGGTTGGGATGTTGATGGGGTGTGGGACATGGTGGGGTTGTTGTTGGGGTGTGGGTGGGGGTGGATGGTTTTTTTATCTTCAGGTAAAGGATATAACCCAAATTTGTTTTAAAATATTGCAACTTTCTTATCGAAAATGTTCACGGGTCAGAAGAAAGCTATTTTAGAAAATTTACCATTTGATCATCGAGCCAGTCATTTCACTGGTAAATTTTCAAAAATACTTATTTTTTGGATTCCATATAGACATTTCTCGAGACCTCCGCTGAAGCTGTGTTTGGCCAATTTGAGTGTTAACGGGTTAATGGATGAAGAGGTTAATATGGTATTATGATTCTGTTCTCAGGGTCAGCTGGTGATGGAGATGGGTGACCTTGACCTGGCTGCATACTGTGTCAGGTTAGTGTACTCTTGTTTTGCACCCGCCCCACTGGCAATCCCAACCCATCATATATAGTAGTAGTGGCATGTTCCTTTTAGCATTCTACCATTCATCTATCTATCTATCTATCTATCTATCTATCTATCTATCTATCTATCTATCTATCTATCTATCTATCTGTGCACCTACACACCAGCCTGCATGCCCGCCTACTTGTCTATCTATCCGACTGAACCCATTCTGGCCCGACCCGACCCGATATGACCAGGGATTTTGATCAACTTCCTTTACAATGTTTTGGCCCCAAAAGACAGATGGTCTCTCACGCAGGTTCACATATACGAAGGACTAGAGGGATCTGATCTGTCACTCAAGTATCTAACATACGTCACTTGTTAAAGTTGACGTTGCAATCAAAACGACGTATATTCATCATTAACGTGTCTGAGTTGTATATATGTCTTTGATGAATTAAAAATATACTAAGTATTCTATTGAATCTTTTGAAACTAATTGGATTGGGTCGAATTAGTTTCAAAATATTCAACAGGTTACCTGCAGCTACCTTGGAATTTGGACTCTGGGAATTCAGTGTTTAAAGTATTAAAATCGATTTCAACACGCATACAAAGTAGGCAGAGCTTAGCTATAAATGGGCGGGGCATAGCTAGAAATGTATTCCTCTATTGGATAAGTTTTCCTGTTTGTTTTTACAGACATGCTTCAGAGTTGAATATGCACATGGGGCTTGGTGAAAAGCACACACAGCAGGCTATCGTCCAGTCATTCCTCAGAAACTATGACAAGGTTGGTAAGCCTATGCTTAACCCTTTCACCGATGAATTCCTGATATCTGATTTTCAAGGCAACCATACAGCAAAACGGTTGAATATTTTGAAATCGATTTGACTGGAAGCGGTTGCTGCCTTAGGCCGCAACGGCTTCCAGTCAAATTAATTTCAAAATATTCAACAGAATAAGTTTTATATTGTAAAGAATTTACTTTTTCAGGGATTTATCGATGATAGGGTTAAAGGTCAAATTTGGTCAAGAAAATCAAAATATTTCATTATTTGAATCTTCATTTGCAGGCCAAGAGAGGACAATTTTTTTTAATTTACCACTGGAATAACTGGCTCGGTTATCGAGCCAGGCATTCCAGTGGTAAGTTTTCAAAAATAGTTTTCTCTTGGCCTGCAAATAGACATTCAAATAAAGAAATATTTTGATTTTCTTTACCTAATTTGGTCATTAACGGGTTAATAATATCCTCATGTATAGTCCAAGTGACACTTACTTGTGAATGCTATTATTATTACAATACTTGGCACATCTTCTAGTTCATGTTGCAAAAGGTGAAAACTTTTCAAATGCATTTTAAAAAACTTTAACTTTCACAAATTTTTCTTCTCTTAGCTAGTAAATGGATATTCATGAAGCAAAAATGGAAATTTCCTGACAAATTTTGACCATTAATCAAGGCAGTTAGTTACTTGCCCATGTCTGCAAATAAACTTTCACTGCACAAATTTTTACTTTTCTTGGAAATTTTTTTTTTGCGTTAATGGATTAAATATACCATGCATCTTTGAATCCTGCTATTAGTATAAAACCCAGACCAATTTAATGTTTGGAGAATAAAAATAATGCACAATTTCAAGCTCAGAAGTTTTAAAATCCAAAACGTTTTCTCAGTGAGTGCCCATTTGCATGCCAAGAGAAGAAAATTTTCGAAAACTTACCACTGGAATGACTGGAATTTCTACTTCGAATAATACTTACCAGATGTACTATTATGATAATGTCTATTATCCAGTCTAGGTCAAAATAAACAATTAAAACTCCGCACTCTCCTGGTCCTGCCCATACTGTGTCCGGGAATACCATAGCCGCAGGTACCGAGTCTATTCCCAATCACAGTCAGATTCGTTTATTTTGCGCTTGTTTCAAGTCGCATGTGTTTAGAGTGTCATTTAATTGATAAATTAAGCAGTTTTAGCGCGTGTTTGTGAAAACCATCGCTGGACTAATGGAGGAACTTGGAAAATCATCACAGGGGCAGGTTGTATCAATCTAGAATTTATACATTCGTGCCATAATGCCTGTTTGAAATTTCCTTAAATTGGCACATTGATTTATAATGGTAGCCATTGTTGGAGTCGCTTCTGTACCCGTTAACTTTTAGTTTTAATTCGGGTACTCGGTTAATTTTCTCTTGCGACTCGGTTCCTCTAAGATGGATGCGTCCTTAGCCAAGATGGCGGCGTCCATGTAATATGTCGTTATTGGCTTGGGGTATCCAGGCACTCTGTTATCGCCGATTTTAGCTCTCGCTTCATTGTCGAGGGTGTTTGTAGTGATCGGCGAGGTTTTCTTGGTTATTTAACGCTAGTTAAAGGCTGAGTTGTGTTTTGTAAAATTTTCACTCAAAAAAGTTTCAAATATTTCCTGCCTAAGACTTGTTATCATTAATTTAAGAGAAAGTTAATGTGTTTAAGAAATCTTAACTATCAAGTCTATTGTGCGTATTGCTCGTCATCACTTGTCATGTGCAGCGTTTTAATTCTCCTCTGTGTTCGCAGAAACCGAAGAACCCGGACACGTTGTGCCAGAAGTGTAATAGGTTCATGAAACGCAAGTATCTTGGACATCACTGTGTGGCGTGTGCGAGGTGTAAGGTCGGCAGTCCGTGTGATGTGTGCGCCAAGTGGTCGTCGGCAATGGTGGCTGAGTTTGACAGGGATCGACGGGCGAGGCTGGAGCGCATAGAGAAGGATAGGACAGTGAAGCGTCAGCAGGCGTCGTTGGTTGGACTGGAAGGTCGGCTGAATGAGAGGATGGATTCAGCACTGGGCGTATGGGCGGCCCAGTTCAAGGCCATGTTTGATTCATTACAGTCCACGGGTCCGGTGAGGCAAGCTGGTGCAGGGCAACCATTAGGTGGCCCGGCTAGTTTTGCTGAGGGCCATGCACCTGACCTTTCTCTGTCCTCGGCTCAAGAGCCGTCGGCAGAGGAAGAAGAGTTCCTGTTGATGGGAGATTCCGGCATGCCGGATCTTTCAATGTCGGCAATGCCGAGTACGTCCCAGGGGTCTCCCTCGGGATTTGTACGGGTTTGCCAGGCGGATGGTGATGTCGACGTTCCGTCGGGCATTTTTCATCCGTCGCTTGTGCAACCGGATATGCCGGCGGAGCCGTGGTTTGCGGTTCCGACGGCTATCCCGACGGCGTTGGGTGCGGCTCCTATCGGAGTTACCGTGCCAGCCGTGATTAAGGCGGTCGTAGTCCCGGATCCCGTGTTGGAGCCGATGGACTGCGGAGAATCCGTATCCGACGGTTCGTTGGATACTGGTGCCGCCGGTAGTCGCGCTACGGATGCGCTCTGTCCTGGCAGAGACGTTTATCGTAGCGCTCAGCATGGATCGTCGGTGGCCCTCTCATCTAAGGGTGAGAGGGAAGATGAAAACGGAAGCTCTTTAATGGACGATTCCGCTTTCTGCGCCGAGGCTGAATGGGTGCAGGTCCTAGGATGGATGACCAATCGTCTCGGGTTGGCATCGGATCTCGGATCTCAGCGCGATCCGGCGATGGAGCGGATGTCAGAGCGTGCGGCTAGCGCTCTGTCCAGTGGCTCTTCGGCCATGCCTACACTCCCCTTGGACTCGCAGACTTCTGACATGTTGGAAGTTGCGGCATATCGTCTGGTTCAGCCAGACTATGCATTGCCCAAGGCCCCGAAGGGGATAAGGAGTAGGGTCCGTTTTCCGGAGCAGGCCTATCATCAATACGCCAGGGTTCCACGGCTTTCCGTTGCGGAACGTGAGGCGCTGAATAGGCCGTTGGCTGGGAAGGCCAAGGGGCGGTCACGTCCCTTGGTTTCCCAGACCAACAAAGACCCGTTTAATGAGCTCACGCTCATTGAGGATGCGGCTAGGGCGGCCATGGCTGCGCTGTCGCACGGGTGTACCGTCCTGCAGGGTATGCTGGACTGCACGGCGGAAGGCGGACAGGTGCCAGAGGCTGCTCCCGGAGTTGTTCGGGACACCATGCGCCTGTCTCAGGATTGCCTGGCCAGGGTGATCACAAGAACTTTAGCAGAGCGGCGGAGAATGGTTCTCGATTGTGTGGAACCAGGACCGGAAATGAGGGCAGCGTTATCTTCTGCGCCTTTCATTGGTCCAGGCTTGTTCGGCGGCTCGGCACGACAAGCGCTTTCTAAAGTTGCATCGATGGTGGCGGAGCAAGAGGTGGTCGGCAAGTCGTGGAAGTCGACCAAGAGGACTCAGCCGCAACAGTCCTACCGTCAACACAGACAGGACCAGCAGAGGCAGCGTCCTAGATCGCCCTTCCGTCCTTCTGCCCGTGATGCCCATAGGCCATCCGGAGCGCAAGGACCTGGCCGTTCGTCCACATACAAGCCCTCTAGTAAGAGGCCGTATGAAGACGACAGGAAGGGTGGCGGTTCGGGCCGTGGCGGCTACCGTAAGGATAGTCGCGGCGGCGGTTCCGGACCGTCATACCACAAGAAGCCGCGGGGCGGCCGTGGGGCTCGTTCCTGACGGGTTTCCGGCGGAATCAATACCGGCGGCTTTGGAAACAAATGGAGTCGAGAATCTTCACCCAAGCGATGTAGCGTCTTGTCGGCTAATCTCGACCGACAACTGTGTGCAGATTCCTTCCGTCGGAGGCAGACTTCAGCTATTCCTAAGCCAATGGGAACAGGTCGTGCGCGACTATTTAGTCTGTCAGTGGATAAGAAACGGCTACGATCCGGACTGGCTCATCCATCAATCGTTAGTTCCGTTAACCTCGACTCCAATATGGACTCCTATTCCAAGGGAATTAGACCGTCTAGTTGCCATTCAGTCAGAGATAGAATCGCTTCGTCTGAAGAAGGCGATTCACCTGGTAGCCGATCAGTCATCACTGGGCTTCTATTCGATTATGTTCCTAGTTCCGAAGCGTACCGGAGGGTGGAGACCAATTCTCAATCTCAAACCGTTGAACAAATTTATTCTTTCTCCCAGGTTTCAGATGGAGACGGTAGCAGCTGTGATGGCAGGCCTCAGGAAAGGCATGTGGGCGGTATCAATAGATCTGAAGGATGCTTATTTTCATATTCCAATGTCAATTCCCTTTCAGAAGTACCTGCGATTTGCATTCCAAGACAATGTTTGGGAATTCAATGCTCTTCCATTCGGCCTGACCACGGCTCCGAGGGTCTTCACCAAGGTGGTTCTCGCCATGACTGCTTTACTTCGCAGGAGAAACATAGCTGTTCACACTTACATAGACGACTGGCTGCTAAAGGCGGGGAATCCAGTCACTCTGCGCAGCAATCTGGAGGTAGTCCTAGACTTATTGAAGAAGCTAGGATGGATTGTGAATCTAGAGAAATCAGAACTGACTCCATCCCAGGAGTTTGTTTATCTGGGAATTTTTTTCAATCTCAGGGACGGCGTAGCTTTTCCGGCGGAGAGCAGAGTCAGAAGCCTGATTGCAGTATTGGAGTCAGTTTCTCTAGGAGCCTATCTGACGGCACGTCAATTTCTCAGAATACTCGGTTTGCTAGTATCTCTGGAGAAGGTGGTGCCATATGCGGCGCTCAGGCGCAGGCCGATTCAGATGTATTTGATGTCGTTCTGGTCACAGAGAACAGATCCGTTGTCTCTGAGAATACCAGTGAAAGAACCATTGATATTCCACCTTCAGTGGTGGTTGTCGGAACAGAATCTCCTGCGAGGTGTTCCTCTACAACCTCCTCAACCTCAGATGTCCATGTTCACGGATGCGTCGTTGACAGGTTGGGGAGCGGTATTGGACAATCAGTCAGTGTCCGGGGAATGGGATCGGACCAATGCGCAGAAACATATCAATGTACTCGAGCTATTAGCGGTGGTATTAGCACTGCAGAAGTTCGAGGGTCGAGTTCAAGACAAAATTGTCCTAGTAAGGACAGACAACTCAACAGTGGTGTCTTATTTAAACCGCCAAGGCGGGACAAGATCACCGGAGTTGTGTATGATGGTTTGGAACCTTCTGCTGTGGTGCCAAGAGAGGAATATTATTCTTCGGGCAGCACACATTCCAGGAAGATTGAACATCTTAGCGGATGCTCTCAGTCGAAGGACGGTTTGTCGTCCGACGGAATGGCAGCTCAACCAAGTGGTAGCAGAGGTTCTATTCAAACAATGGGGCAAGCCGAATGTCGACCTATTTGCGATGAGGTCAAACGCAAAGATGGTCACGTACGTGTCACCGATCCCGGACCCGTTGGCTCTAGCAGTAGACGCACTGGCGATAAGTTGGAAGGGAATGTACGCGTATGCGTATCCTCCAACAATTCTCATCCCGAAAGTTCTGGCAAAGATAAGAGAGGGGATGTGCCAAGTACTACTGATCGCTCCTTATTGGCCAGGCCGATCATGGTTTACGGATCTGCTGGACCTTCTGGTCTGCAGTCCAATCCCTCTTCCAGACACAAGAGATGTAATCTCTCAGAACAAGGGTCTGTACCTTCACGACAGACCAGAAATGTTCAAATTGACTGCATGGATGTTGTCAAGCAGCGTGCAATTGAGGGTGGCTTTTCTGAGCAAGCAGCGAAGTTTGTTGCTTCGGCCAGAAGAGTTTCTACCACAAAAACATATAATTATAGAATCAACAAATTTGCACAGTGGTGTGAGAGAAGAGATATTAATCCCTTTTCTGCATCTGTTCAACACATAGCAGACTTTATCTGTCATTTATACGAAGTTGACAAACTTGTACCTTCTACCCTAGCAGCATATAAGTCTGCATTAGCTTCTGTCATTCCTAGTCTCACCATTGGGGGAGTAGAGAATGACACCTTGAATGAAGTTATTAAAGGAATGAGCAATCTGCGACCTAGACAGCCAATTCCTATCCCATCATGGAATCTATCTCTTGTTCTACAGGTTTTAGGGCATGCTCCCTTTGAACCGATTAGAACTATTGACATTAAACTGTTAACTATTAAATCAGTTTTCTTGGTTGCAGCAGCGTCGGCGAGAAGGAGAAGCGAGATCCATGCGCTTTCTGCCGAACAAGACCGTTTTGTCGTCACGGGTGAAGGTTTAAGATTACTTCCACGTCTTTGTTTCCTGGCAAAGAATCAGTCACTTAAATATCCAGGACAGCCGATCAATTTGCCAAGTTTAACTAGACATGACCCAAATTCTTGTGCTTGGTGTCCTGTCAGATGTCTAAAGATGTATAAGAAACGTACTTCTGAGTGGAGAGACGACCCGAAATCTCTGTGGTTATGTCTCAAAGCTCCCCATTTACGTGCTTCGAAAGATACTATTTCTCGTTGGATAGTTGACGCTATTCAGATGTCGCACAAGATCGCTACAGGAAAGCAGATTGATCGTGCGAATGCCCATGAGGTCCGAGCACTAGCAGCATCATCGGCCCTTTATAAGGGTGTCTCTTTAGAGCAGGTGATGTCTGTAGCACAATGGCATGCCGAGTCGTCATTCACTGATTTCTACCTTCGAGACATCTCCAGCACACTTAATCCAGTAGCCGTCGCCGATCTGTCGAACCTAAACTAAGCCACGTCCGACCACTACTTCGCACACATCACCAAGGACTTCCGCCTACACTGACCAAGCGCTATGCACATGACTGAGTACGACCGTGGATTGGGCCTAGCTCCTGTGATGATCAATAACAGATCGACCATTCAAAAATGGTGAGTTTTTACATTAATTAAGTGACTATAAATATATTTACTTCCAGTCGAAATACCAGACTGAGTAAGTGAATAGTCTGGTACAAGAGTATGTTTATCCTCTCATACAGACATGAGACTCATTCCAATTTGAAAATCTAATCGATATACTGTTAGTTTTTTCAAAGATTTGAAGTTGTAGTAGCTTCTTTGCACTCTACTGGACTGCCCTAGCTGAGACTTGGGGCTGACACGGATCTGGTGGGTGTTGCATCCCCATGGACATCCCTCTGGTTTTGTGCGGACAAAAGAGGGGGGGGAGCGCGGTCTAGACCATGGAAGTTTAGCACTCTATGAGTCAGATAGCAGAACCCAAGCGTATGCCAGGGTTTTAGTCTCTTCACAACCTTCTCTGTTGGATGGTTGGTGAGTGCTGGTTCGAGCCTCACCTCCTCCCACCGGCATTTCCTGGCTGTCGAAATCCGGAGTTTATCATAATAGTACATCTGGTAAGTATTATTCGAAGTAGAATCAAAAAAGCATCCGCTTTTGTTTCTACGAGAATTCTTAATACTTACCAGATGTACTATGGCCCTGCCTCAGCCGCCCCGCTGAGGTGAGGCTGAGCTGCTTTCGCAGTTTGCCAAGGCAAACATAAGACGAATCTGACTGTGATTGGGAATAGACTCGGTACCTGCGGCTATGGTATTCCCGGACACAGTATGGGCAGGACCAGGAGAGTGCGGAGTTTTAATTGTTTATTTTGACCTAGACTGGATAATAGACATTATCATAATAGTACATCTGGTAAGTATTAAGAATTCTCGTAGAAACAAAAGCGGATGCTTTTTTGATTCAGTGGTAAATTTTCAAAGAAAATACTTCTCTTGGTCAGCAAATCGACTTTTCTCATGATAATTGCAAAGTTATTTTGAGTGGCTTGATCATTAAATGGTTAATAAAGCTACAGAGAAATAATAATAGTTACAGAAAATTCTAAGGAATTCCGATTGATAAGGATTTGGCTGTGAAATATTGCTAGATGGAAAAAATGTTGAAAATAGTATTTTCAAATTCCAGCATTATTTTTTTTCTATTTATGGAAAAATTAAGTTAGGCGGGTTTGTAAAACAACAAATAAATTGTTATACCTTAGTGGAGTTTGAGGAAATCTTTATTGTTCACTTATATTACGCTTACATCATCGTATTCTAGGCCATCGACTGTCTAAGCGCTTTAACAAGGACAAAGCCAGGAGCAGCTATATTCGTCCTCCTCGGTAAGACGCAGATGAAAGCGAAGCAGTACAGAGAGGCCATCGAAACATTTGAGAAAGCTCTTGCTCATTATGTACGTACAAGATATTTATACCTACTTGGAGAAACATAAATATCTATAATTGACTCACACGCACACACGCATGCACGCACGCACGTGCACACACACACATGCACACGCACACGCACACGCACACGCACACGCACACGCACACACACACACACACACACACATTCAATTTAACCCTTTGACCTTCAAATTTGTTCAAGAAAATTTAAATTTTCTCGTAGAAAATGTCCATTTGCAGACCAAGAGGTTATTTTTTTAGTTTACCACTGGAATGATTGCCTCAATTATCGACTGCCAATCATTCCATTGATAAATTTTCAAAAAAAGTCTTCTTGGTCTGCAAATTTTAGCATGCTTGAGTGTTAAAGGATTAACAATGGTATTGCTTTTACAACAGCAACACTATTCTCAAGATAAAACCCCGCTTTTCTTCCACTTTAGAATATTTTAAAGATTTTCCCTGAGTACTTGGTTGCAATCTGACCAGTCAATGTTTATTTACCTAGAAACCTTGGTCACGCTGGGAGCATTGGCCTGTTGAGTCAGGTGACACCCATTACCTGATGGGACTCTGCCACGTCGAGATGAGACGCTATCTACAGGCTCATGAATCATTTAACTCGGCCATCAGGATTGACACAAATCATGCGCAGGTGGGCAGTGAAAGAAATAGTCTCTTGAATATTTTAATTAATTTGAAATTCTTTCTAAAAATATTCAACAGCTTAACTTTTCATTAAACTGAGATACTGGGATTTCATTGTGGAAATGTTAAAATTTACTGATCGAGGATTGTTATGTCTGTCTGTCCGTCCGTCCATCCGTCCGTCCGTCCATCCGTCTGTCTCTGTATGTGAGCTTGCTTGCCTGCCTGCCTGCCTGAAACTAAAAAAATATTTATCCATGGCATGAGCTGAACCAATGCCGGTGTCTCAATATCAAGACAGCTATAAACAGGAAAGTTGTTGCCCATGCCAGTAACAGCGCCCAGTCAAATTAGTTTCAAAATATTCATTAATACATTTGAGATTAGTTAAGTATCTCTTTAACCCTTTCAGCAATAAATTCCCCTGTATTTCAATCTCGGGGCAAACAAACAGGAAAGCTGTTACATATTTTGAAATTAATATAACTGGCAGAAAACGTCTTCCCGTCATATTAAATTCAAAATATTCAACAGAACATGGATTTGTTGAATGGCCAAGATTGGTCAAGAAAATTTACGTATTTGCTTAGTGCATGTTCTTTTGCAGGCCAAGAGAAAACTTTTTGAAAATTTATCGCAGGAATGACTGGCTGGCTCGGTTATCGAGCCAGTCATTTCAGTGGTAAAATTTAAAAAAAATAGTCCATGTTGTCCTGAAAATGGATATTCCGAAATACTACTACAAATCTTTTAAAACTAAAAATATATAATGCCATAAGATGTTCAAACTTGTATTTTCAGATTACAGTACAGCTAATATAAATAGCTTAACATGCTTCCAAACAAACACAGAAACATATAAATTAGTACAATTTTTAACAGATGAAAGAAATGTTCTGTTGAATAATTTTGACTTAATTTTATTGGAAGACATTGCTGCCTTAGGCAGCAATGTCTTCCAATAAAATTAAGTCAAAATTATTCAACAGTACGTTTTAATTTGTTTTGGAAAAAATCTTAAGTTATTTCTGAGATGTACTGTATGTACTGTAACTTGTGTCCGATTTCTGATAAATAAAATAAATTTTTCTTTTTCGTAGGCTTACTATCAGCGTGGTTTGGCAAAGATGCGCTTGAAGCAGTCTAAAGGGATTCAGGATATTAACAAGGCTCTTGCTCTGAAGCCTAACATCTTCCAGGTAGGAAATTCTCTTTGAAAGTTTAAACTGAAATGTGCATGTCGAAGGTGTATCATTCCAAATCCCTGCACTTTTATGGACTTTGATATTCTACACCCACCCCATTCCCACACACCCTCCTTAAATGTCAATTTCATGTAATCTAATGTTTCAGGGTGTCCCAAATGCTGGTGTTTCAAGGTTGAGATCAGAATCCAATATGGCCGCCATCAGTTAGTCACAAACACAACCTGTGCTCCGTGCCTTACATTGGCTAAAGAATATGTTTTTAACTCTAACCCTCAAATTTAAAAAAGAAAATATCAATTTTCAAATGGCAATTGTTCATTTGCAGGTCAGGAGAAGTACATTTTTAAAATAGTCTTTGCCTGGCCTGCAAATGGACAGTACCCAGGACCGCTGCAGAAAGCGAAAGAACTGGCCTATCAATGCTTGTTATGCACTGCACCATCATATCTCTCAGGACTACAATCACCAGATATTCCCAGACGAACAAGCAAATAACAGATAGAAAGTCAAATTTGGCAGAATTCAATTACCTGTATAATTGCAGATTGAAAGAGAATGTTTAAGTTGGCTCTGCCATCAGGGTGAGGGGTTGGGTGAGGTGTGGTTGTGGTGGCTATTGTCTTAAGATATTTTAACTTGCTGTTCTCCGCCATTGCATGGAACAATAGAGGGATCCATCGCTAGCTGTGCCTCACCTGTTTCTAGCTAAACATTGACCACACTTTTCTCGTGTTTGGATCGATTTATATACTGAATTTGAAGAATCCCAATTTTTAGGCAACTACCCAGTCGGGTAGCCTGTTGAATATTTTGAAACTAATTTGACTGGGTGCTGCTGCTGCCTATTGTGTGCTGTATCTACATCGCAGTCAACAGCTGAAGCGGCTAGTGGGTCCACATCTGAACCTGTAAATAGAATAGAGTGGACGACACTGAGCGGCTAGGCTGTCAGCTGGCGCTCCTACCAAGAGAAGTATCTGAACACTACAGCAGCTGCCTATGGGTAGTATGGCAGCAACATCGCCCAGTCAAATTAGTTTCAAAATATTCAACAGAATAGTTATTAAATTGTAAGACATACAATTCGTACACTTGACGGACTAATCAATGTTCATGACAGACCTAGATATATCTTTTATTGCACATTTTGATTGTGATATCGGTTTACATATGACACAATTGATTATGGCATCATATACTTGAGTGACTGATCAGATCTATCCATTTGCGATTCAAGCCTAAAATATATCCCACTTGAGCTACATTTAACCATTTCCTGATTTAGCCGGCCAAAACCGGCCTCTGCAGTGGTCTTGAGGAATGTCTATTTGCAGGCCAAGAGAAGGCGGGTTTTTTTTTGAAAATTTACAACTAGAATGACTGGCTTGATAACCGAAAAAGTCTTCTCTTAGGCTGCAAATGGACATTCAATATTCTGATTCTCTTGACTGAATTTAGCCAGTAAAGGGTTAAATCGAGATTCAAACCTCATCCATTTCAACTATGATATATCTATGACTATATTTGTACTTTGTGTATTATAAAGGTATCTGAGATGTCACTGAAGTATACAACATCATAATCACTTGTCAAAATCACAATGACTTATAGCGCGGTCACGAAAATCAGAAAGTCTGTCAAGAGTATGAATTGTATGTCTTAGATGAATTTATAATATAATAAACATTCT
The DNA here is from genome assembly GCA_034401795.1 of Chaetoderma sp. LZ-2023a. NCBI lineage: Eukaryota > Metazoa > Mollusca > Caudofoveata > Chaetodermatida > Chaetodermatidae > Chaetoderma > Chaetoderma sp. LZ-2023a. Next base: position 38,544,441 of record CM067366.1, read on the forward strand.
TTTGAATATTTTGAAACTAGATTGACTGGGAGCTGGCAACAGTCCCAAATCAAATTAGTTTAGAAATATTAAACAGTTTCCTTTTGCAATATGTATTGTATTGAACAGGCCTATCTGAGTCGAGCTTGTTATTATGGATTGAAGAAGAAGTACCCGAAAGCTATCCTGAATTGTAACGAGGCATTAAAGTTGCAATCGAACAGCGTCAGAGCTTACTTATATAGGTAATGACATGCTAGTTTTAACCCTTTAACGGTCAAGATTTATTTTTTAAATTGAAATCTTTGCTTAGTGAACGTTCCATTTGCAGGCCAAGAGAGGTATAAAGGTATCTGATCTGTCACTGAAGTACCTGTATACAACATCATAATCAATTACATCACTTGTCAAAATCACAATGACGTATAGCGCTGTCATGAAAATCACAAAGTCTGTCAAGAGTATGAATTGTATGTCTTAGATGAATTTACAGTATTGACAATACTTTTGAAAATTTATCACTGAAATGACTGTCTCCATAAATCGAGCCAGTCAAGTCAGTGGTAAAGTTTCAAGAATCATCTTCTTGGTCTGCAAATGTATATTTCTTAACACCACTCTAATATTTATTTTTGGTCAGCGTGGCTATTAAAATGTTAATCTCTCACTTTTGAATTGTATGATAAATTATATTTAAGTACAAAAAAATGCTTATATAGGGCCTATAAGGTTAAACAAAATAACTAAATCTGTATTCGCCTAAGTTTACTTGAATATTTAGCTGTCTCTTTGTGAATACGTCTTACTGGGCCTTCTAAATCTGAGCATTAATTTAGGTGTGTGCGTAAGTTATGACCAGTGGTCAATACATCCCCAAAGTTTATCTAGTGTGTTTTGTTATTGTTTATGTAGAGGGGCTTTAAAGTACTACATCAAGGCCTATGACTTGGCAATTCTGGACCTGTCTAAAGCAGCCAGCATTGACCATACCTGCTCACTGGCTTACTTCAACATGGCTATCTGCTATCAGGACAGCGGTCAATACCAAAAGGTGAGAAGATGACTGAATATAATGACAAGAATGAAAACGATAGCCATTTAGGTAAATAGGACAGTGAAGGGATCGAATCTGTCATTCAAGTATCTGACGTTTAATCATCTGATGTTACATTCAAAACAACGTAAGTCTCACGAAAATCAATAAGTATGTCACTAAAGTGTACAAATTGTATGTCTGATAAATTTACCATTTAACCATTTAAGGGTCAAATTTGGTCAATAAAATTTAAATATTAACTTATTGAATGTCCATTTACAAGCCAAGAGAATACAATTTTTGAAAATTTATCACTGGGATGACTGGCTCGGGTATCAAAAATTGTATTCTCTTGGCTTATAAATGGACATTCCACAAGGCCATACCAGAGGCCGGTTTTGGCCGGTATGACCATTAAAGGGTTAATAAACATTCTGTTGAATTTTTACGCAACCATGACTGGGTGATATTGCTGACTTAAGCAGCAATAACTCCCAGTCAAATAGTTTCAAAATAATCATCAACTTACCTTTATCTTGAAATTTATATTCTAGGAATTGAGGTTTGAAATCGATTCCAACACACGTAGTAAGTGCCTGCACTTAGCTCCAAATGGGCTGACATGGCTAGAAATTCATCCCTCTATTCTCTGGTTGTCTACAAATGTCATTGAAATGGGAACAAGCTTGATACCATCTCTGTATATTTAGTTCATAAAATTTTTCTCATCGTTTAGAAATAATGTGTCTTTATCTGTCCAGGCATTGATGACGTATGGCATTGTTCTCCTGCTCGGTGACCAGTTGTTGAATAAGGTATGATATTGAACGGTTTGATTTAGCTTGTAATGGTCACGATTGGTAGAAAACAAATACATTTCTGTTTATTGAATGTCCATTCGCTGAACATGAGAAGACCTGTTAAAAATGTACACTAGAATGAATGACTGGTACAGTTATCAAGCCAGTAATTCTGGTGGTGAATTTAGAAAAAATGGAGATTGGCCAGGTTGAATATTAACCCATTACTGACCAAGAAACGGCCATTTGCAGAGCAAGAGAATAGATTAGCGCTTTAATGGTCAAGCCGGCCAAATCCTGCCTTTGCGGTGGTCATGAGGAATGTCCATTTGCAGATCACGAGAAAGCTATTTTTGAAAATTTACCACTAGAATACCTGGCTCGATAACAGAGCCAGTCATTCCAGTGATAAACTTTCAATAATAGTCTTCTCTTGGCCTGCAAATGGACATTCAGTAAGTAAAAATTTCATTTTCTTAACCAAATTTGACCATTAACGGGTTAAACATTTTACGGCTGGAATGACTGACTCTGTATACTAGTGGCAAATTAATAAAAAGTCTTAGTCTGACAATCGGTCTACTAACTTGTGAACATCATTGAGCTCTGTTTCCCTGTCAATGCTTTCATATCAAAGAGCGCATGTATAACATGTATTAGTGTGTATGTGTGTATGCGTGCAGTGCGTGTGCATGCTAGGTGCGTGCGTGCATACATTATACTGCATATTTAAGGACTTTCTACTGATACACTATCATCTAGCAACTTGTGTTTATTGTTTCTGTTTGTTTTAGGTTCTCATCAATCGTGGCTTGTTATACTTTGAGCAGCATGACTTTACTAACGCTCTATATGACTTCAAACTCGCAGCAAAGATCCGACCGTTCGACTACAAAATACATCACACACTCGGCCTATGTTACCATAAGTAAGAATGTATTTGTTTGTGTCAATCTTTATTTCCAGTTTAATGTTTTATCTTCTTACTCTCAATTTGATTGGTCAATTTACTAATCAATTTGGCATTGTGTAACCATTGAAATGATGCTCTTATGTGTGTCACAGTGTTGTTAAATTGAGGAATGGTTATCAGACAACATCATCTTTATGTCAAATTAATTTTAAATACTTATGTCTGTCTGTCTGTCTGTCTATCTGTCTGTGTCTGTCTGTCTGCCTGCCTGCCTGCCTGCCTGCCTGCCTGCCTGCCTGCCTGCCTGCCTGCCTGCCTGCCTGCCTGCCTGCCTGCGTGCGTGCGTGCGTGCGTGCGTGCGTGCGTGCGTGCGTGCGTGCGTGCGTGCGTGCGTGCGTGTGTGTCTGTGTGTGTCTGTCTGTCTGTCTGTCTCTCCGACTCTTTCCATTAAATGATTTATTAAGAACTTCCAAGTTCAACCAAATTTGTTGTTCATTGTCCAGTCTAGTGAATTTGTTATATTTCACCTATGATGTGGAATCTGTAAAAAGCACATAAAACACACTTTGCAGGTTGAATCATTTGGAGGATGCGGTTCGTGCGTTTAACAAATGTTTGCAGGAGAATGCATTCTTTTTGGATGGACTGATTGGCCGAGGCAATGTCTACATGGACTATGGACATAAGGCCGGATGGAGACAGGCTCAGTAAGTCTGGACAACTATGTACTGATAGTAGTAATAGAGGTAGTAGCAGTAGCAGTAGTAAAAGCAACAGCGGCAGTATCAGTAGCAACAGTTGCTGTTTTAGTTTAATAATTTTAATTGCACACTGTCATAACACTGCCTTCAATGGAGGGATCTGATCTGTCAATCAAGTATCTGATGTCGTAATCAACATATGTCAGCAACAAGCGCAGAGTCAAATTAATTTCAAAATATCCAACAGAATGTTTATTAAATGGTGGACAGACGATTCGTACGTGTCAGACTATTAAGCATTAGACGGACTATATCGAGTCATTCATGATGTCATGATTATGACATCATCTTACATGTCACGTAGTTGATTATGACGTCATATGATGAATAGATAAACTTAGAAACATCCATTGGCAAAGGAGGGGGTGGTGGGACTATAGGTTTGCACTCCGTCTGTCCATCCGTCTGTCGCAGTTGGCTCTCCGGACTTTTTTTCGCAGTCCTTCAAGGTATTCAACTGAGAATTGGTTTATTGCTTTGTTATGAGAAGTTACAGACCAAGTTCGAGTTTCAGGCGTATACGTCAATTTTTGATGGAGTTATGCCCCCTTTCGAGTTAACAAATACAAAAAATATCAGCTTTCCGCACCTTTTTTCGCACTCCTTCAAGATATTTAAGCGAAAATCGGTGCATCGCTTTAGTATAAGGAGTTACAGAGCAAGTTCGATTTCACTTCAAGAGTATACTTACCTCCCTAATACTTTTGATATTGCTAAATATTGGCTTTCACTCAATAAACACTCAGATTAAAACAGTTAGGTGCCCCTACTGGGCAGGGAGTCAGAGCGTAGTCTGGCGGATGCCAGCCCCACCACCGCGCATGCGCAGACTAGCACTTCCTCTTTGCTAGATTATTGGCAAAGAGATCACACATGTTTTTTTGTTCAATAGCTTTTTCGCTCTCTTAAACTGTTTAAGTGGTGTTTGTTTGGAGTGTTAGTCACTTTTTTGGATGGCGGATAGGAATACGTCGCCACAGGAGGACGGAGGACCTTTAAATCAGGTGACTTCTAGTAAAATTAGCGAGTTTTCTTCCCGGTGTATTGTGTTTCCGGGACTCGCGTTTACCGTGATAAGCGCCTTGGTTGGTTGGGTTATATCAACTCGGTGCTACCTAGGACTAATTTCTCTTTCTGTTTATGTCCACAGGTCTGTATGACGCTAGGTGGTGACGTCACAGTATCAGAGAGTTAGTTTTCTCTCCACCATGGTTCCATTTCCTACTAACACTGTTAGGTTATCTAACCAAATGAAAAATTATGTCCAGTGAGTTGGAGGCCTGGTATAAAGGTCTTCTCACTTTGCCCTCTTGATCCAATTCCTTCCCCATGAGGTGGAGAGAGTTAAGAGGCGTGCAGATGGTGGAGTTTCCGGTTCGTCACGTTGGATGGTTTGTCTATACAAAGTGTCAGGTATCTAGTTATTGATAATGTGGTGATGTTAATTATTGTAAACAATCAAAGGGAGATAATTAACATTTTTGCCAGAAAAGAGTTATCTATATGTATCTGATGGTTGTGTAGTCAACTTATCCATTCAGCATACAATTCGTCCTTGCACTGGGATGTTTTGTTGGGATCGAATTTTTCCTGTCACGGGATTAATGACGTCATAATCAGCCTGGCTATGTATTTATCAGCAATTCAAGCGCTATGCTGGTTTCTGATGTATTTTGATCTTTATGATCGTTTTCCTTCTCTTTGAGTTGGATTGAGTTTCTAAGCTTAACTAGTTGCTCATACTCCTTGTCCTTTGGCCTGTTTCAGGGACCGGGTTGCGCGTCCTGTGGACGTTTTATGCATGTAAAGTTCTGGCCGCATCTGTGTTATCGATGTAGCCCTTGTGGTCCCTTGATTAATTGTGACATATGTAAGCACTGGGGGGGCGAGTTAATGTCCGAATTCTTGTGCTGCTTACAGGCGACGGACAAGGTGGTAGAGGAGGAGATGAAGAAGAAGCGGAAACGAGAGGTTGTAAGTAGGAAGGGTAAGGGGAAGGTCTCGTCCGCGGTGGATATGGAGACCTTCCGGACCGAGATGTTGGGAGAGATGAAGAGGACAATAAAAGATTTGGTTCCAGGGTTGCTTCGTGGCATGCTTCCTGGACCAGATCCTTTATTGTCCTCATCATCGGCTTCGGAGCAGGTAATCCCCGCCTCTGGATCGATTTTCCTTAGTCCGCTTCCGTTGTCCGACGATTCAGAGGTGGCCCCATTAGAGGGGGCGTTCCACGACCCTGGCAGCAGGCTTATTGCCGCGCCGATAGGGGACCGTGGACGGTTGTCGCTGGAACCCGCTGGCTGCTTATCAGTCCAGGGGTATCCGCACGCCGCGGTGGCCAGTACCTCCTATGGCGCCGTTCCTGGTCAGCCCGGGTTAGCTCTCTTTGCTGACCCGGGGTCTAATCTTTCTGACCAGGGTGATGAGGATTACCTGCTAGGGTCGCCGTCTGACGACGTGGACATGGATGAAGACGTTTGTGCACCCCTCGCGGGGAATACAGGCGCTTTTTTCCACGGTATTACTCACCCTGGAGTAAGGTCCACGGTTCAGCTGGTGGCCCAGGGCGCTGCTGATGGCCAGCGGTACCGCATACCTCGGCTTGCCGAGCGTGTAGCTGGTGCTGGCCGGGCCCGTGGTGGGGCTATATATACCCCGCGCTCTACCGCGGTGCCTGCTCCTGGTCAAACCAGTGATATTCATATGCCGGTGCTGTCAGGCCCGCATGTTTTCCCTGGCTTGCCAGGTGTATCAGCGTACCCGCCGTCAAGCTCTACTGCTTGCGCTCAGGAGGAAGACGAAGGACCCCGTCTTGTAGAGCGCTCGCAGTTAGCCACGGAGCAGGATTGGTATGACGCTTGCCAGTGGTTGGTGAGCGTTAGGCCTGATCTGCCCGTGGAGCAGTCGGCTAGCCACCGTGTTCACACGCCGTGGTTAGCTGGGAAACCAACTGCTAACGCTATGCCTTCTCTGCCGCTGGCGGAGCATGTCGTTGACATGTTCAAGGCGGCGGAGTCGTCCATTAACACGAGTGGACGTCTCGCGAAGGCCCCTCGCGAGGTGGCCAGGCGTTGTCGCATCGTGCCCCTGGACTACCAGCGGTACGGTGTGGTACCCAAGCCCAGCGTGGATGACCGCGCGGCTTTGGGTGAGGATACGCGGCCAGGCTCCCGTTCTGACGCGGGGGTCTTGTGCGCGAACGCGTTGCGTTCGGCGAATACCGCGTTGCGTGATGCGGAGGAGAGTGGGAGGGCTTCGATCGCCGCTCTGTCCCACGTCTCCCAGCTGTTACAGGGGGTAGTAACGGCATCCGCATCGCGCCAGCCAAGCCCGCTCGCGGTCCAGCGAACCATCCAGGATGGTATTAACCTGGCGCTGGACTGTATGACGCGGGCGGTGACCAGGAGTGTCCGGGCAAGACGCACGTTTGCCCTGGACAATCTGTGCCCGTCTCAGGACCTGTATAATAGGCTACTCCGTACGCCTATGACGGGTCCTGGTCTTTTTGGAGGTGAGGGATGTCGCCACCTCCAGGAGACGGTCACCCTGGTGAATAACCAGAGGGCGCTGCGCGAACAGTTTGAGGTGCTGCGTCGTGCTAACGTTCGCGCCGCGGCCCCTGCGTATCGTCCCCTGCAGGCTCGAGGTGGTGCTGGCCAAGTCAGAGGCCAGCCGCCGTCGCAGCGCCGGCTTCGGCCGCGTGCGATTCGGCCAGCAGTGAGGGGGGCGCAGGCTCCTCAGCCGCCGTCAGCCAGGCAGCCGCCCGTGCACCGAGGTGCGCGCGGGGCGGGGCGGGGCGCGCGAGGATCTGGGCGTGGTTATCGTTCCTGACAGGGCGCTTACCGCGCTAAGGACCACGCCGGTGTGTATGGCGACGGAGACAGTGCCGCTCTTGCATGCCTTGTGTCCACCGCGGTCCCTAGGTGGACCGGTGGGAGGCCGGCTAGCCGACCACATGCAAGAGTGGGAACGGTTAACTCAGGACCGTTTAGTCTTGCGATGGCTTTCCGTGGGGTATCATCCAGAGTGGATGACAGGCCCGCCGTCGCGACTGTCTCTGGTGCCAGTCTGGACTCCCATTCCGAGAGATCCAGATCAAAGGTTGTGTATCGAGGAGGAGATAAATTCCCTCGTACAAAAAGGAGCTATTCAGCCGGCACAAAGGTGTCCGGGCTTCTATTCAACCCTGTTCTTGGTAACAAAACGCACCGGAGGGTGGAGACCGATTCTCAACCTCAAGCCACTGAACAAGTTCATCGAGACGCCCAGTTTCAAGATGGAAACGGTGCGCTCGGTGTTGGCGGGGTTGGAGAGGGGGATGTGGACGGCGTCGATAGATTTGAAGGACGCTTATTTCCACATCCCCATCCACGGGAGTTTCTGTCGCTTCCTGAGATTTGCATTCCAGGGCAGACAGTGGGAATTCAGGGTGTTGCCCTTCGGAATTTCCACGGCTCCTCGGGTTTTCACCCGTGTGGTTCTTGCAATCACAGCATACCTCCGCAGGAGAAGCATAGCAGTCCACACGTACATAGACGACTGGCTGTTGAAAGCGCACACCCGGGAAAGTTTGTCGGCCAATCTGGAGATTGTTTTGAAAACTCTCACAGACTTAGGCTGGATGATCAATTTCCCAAAATCAGAGCTGACTCCATCCCAGAAGTTTGTTTACCTGGGGATGTTCTTCGATCTAGAGACAGGATATGTTTATCCTACTCAGGAGAGAGTTCAGAAACTCATCTCATTAATTCAGTCAGTGTGCGACAGTCGTCATGTCCTGGCACGGGTTTACTTGAGAATGCTGGGGTTGATGGTTTCATTGGAACCAGTCATTCCTCAGGCCGCCTTACGCAGGCGGCCGATCCAGTTATTTCTCATGACACAATGGACCCAGAGTACAGGTTCGCTGGACTCGAATGTGTCAGTGTTGGCGCCTCTCATTCACCACCTGCAATGGTGGTTGAATACAGAGAATCTCTTGCCGGGGGTTTTGCTGACTCCTCCCCACCCTCAGGTGACTGTGTATACAGATGCATCGATGGAGGGCTGGGGAGCTTGCCTGGAAGAGTACACGATATCAGGGCTTTGGAATCTGGAACAGTCAAAGGAACATATAAATCTACTGGAGCTAAAAGCAGTAGTCCTGGCCCTGGAACATTTCTTACAGAAAGTTCAGGGCAAGATTGTTCTTATTCGTTCAGACAACTCAACAGTTGTGACTTACATAAACCGCCAGGGCGGAACGAAGTCGCCCAGTCTCTGTATGATGACATGGAAACTGCTTTGTTGGTGTCTGGATCACCAGATTACCTTGAAAGCAGTTCATATTCCGGGAAGGTTAAACCTGCTAGCAGACTCATTGAGCCGAAGGATGAGTGTTTTACCCACGGAATGGCAACTAAATCAATGTGTGGCGGATCGTCTGTTCGACCATTGGGGGAAACCCAACATCGATTTGTTCGCAACGAAGAAGAATGCGAAGATGACGACGTACGTCTCTCCGATTCTGGATCCAAGCGCTTTCGCAACAGATGCGTTAGCTATCAGCTGGGGGAGAATGTATGCATACGCATTCCCTCCAGCAATCCTGATTCCAAAAATTCTTCAGAAAATCAGACAAGAGGAATGCCAAGTGCTTCTGATCGCCCCGGATTGGCCAAGCCGATCATGGTATACGGATCTGCTGGACCTTCTGGTCTGCAATCCGGTTCCTCTGCCTCTGATGGACGATATTATCTTCCAGGGCAAGGCCCTTCACAACAATCCGTCAATGTTCAGATTGACTGCGTGGATGTTGTCAAGGAATCTAGAGTTAAGGAGGGCTTTTCTGAGCAGGCAGCCATGTTTATGGCCAAAGCCAGGAGGGGGTCAACCTCCAGAGCATATAATTATAAAATCAACAGATTTGCAGAATGGTGCTCAAAAAGATGTATTGATCCAATGGATTCATCTATTCAAGTAGTAGCTGATTTCCTCTGTCACCTCTATGATGCCTATAGCCTCAAGCCTAACTCTATTGCTGGTTATAAGTCAGCATTAATGTCTGTTATTCCTTGCTTGGCTAAGGGGGGAAGTGATGAAGTAAATACATTGAATGTATTAATTAAAGGCATGGGCAATCTAAGACCAAGGAATCCTCCTGTGATTCCGTCTTGGAGTTTATCGCTAGTGCTTCAAGTACTAGGTGATAAGCCTTTTGAACCACTTAGTTCCATTTCTATGAAACTATTAACACTGAAGACTGTGTTTTTAATTGCTGCGGCCTCGGCTAGGCGTAGGAGTGAAATTCATGCCTTATCAGCCGAGGATGACCGTTTTGTGGTTTCAGGGGAAGGCCTTAAGCTGCTACCTAGGATTAATTTCTTGGCTAAAAGTCAGTCGTTGAAATATCCAGGTCAACCTATTCTTTTGCCTGCTTTAACTAGATATGATCCTAATTCTAAAGCATGGTGTCCCGTCCGGGCGCTGCGCCGGTACAAACAACGTACGGCGGAGTGGCGCACCGACCAGTCAGCGTTATGGTTGTCATATATTGAACCCCATGGCAGGGCTTCTAAGGACACCATTTCCAGGTGGATTGTGGAATGCATTCAGTTTTGCCATAGATCCGCCACCGGGAAGCAGGTTGACGTGGCCAAGGCTCACAGTGTCCGCGGCGTAGTGACATCCACCGCCCTATTTAATGGGGTCCCGGTGGATGATATTATGTCGGTGGCTCAGTGGCACTGTGAGTCAAGTTTTACAGACCATTATCTCCGTGACACCTCTAATCCTCTCGCCTTGTCGATTTTGAAAAAATAACTCGGTTTATATTTTTTGAGGAGGGTTTTCCTCATTACTTATATATTTCACAATTAATTTATGGAAACACCCACTTTTTTGGGCCTGCATCAGTCTTTACCAAGGGGAAGATGATGTCAGCAGCCATTTTCAACAAGGTCAGTCTTGTTCATGTGTTGTCCATTGTTGATTGTATTGTCACGTTACCCGTTATTAATATGGTGATGGTTTGTGTATTTGTGTGGTTCATTGTTGAGAGTTACGAAAATGGAGCTTTTTCGTCTCTGTCCTGTAGTACATGGCACTTGTACGTAGAGAGCGTATAGGACATTGAGGTCAGTCGACTCTTCCTCCCAGGAAGGAGGGGGGGGGAGCGCATATGACATTCGGTCATCTCTCATACATCGGTGGTGTTATCCGATGATTAGTCAAATCCTGACTGTTTTTTCAGACAGTTTCAGAAGTTTAAGTGCCTTAAACGCGGAAAAAGCGTATAGGGATGAGCTGGTCTTTTGACCTCGCCTCCCTCCCGCCAGATTCACTTTCGAATTCTGGCAATATCAAAAGTATTAGGGAGGTAAGTATACTCTTGAAGTGAAATAAACGAAATCTAGGATTTCTTTTTTCACGAGAGAGTTGATACTTACCTCCCTAGATACGGACCCGGCCTCTCCACCCCACAGAGGCTCGGTCTTCAGGCTCTTAATAGTTGCATGTGTGTCAGCCAATAATCTAGTCAGAGGAAGTGCTAGTCTGCGCATGCGCGGTGGTGGGGCTGGCATCCGCCAGACTACGCTCTGACTCCCTGCCCAGTAGGGGCACCTAACTGTTTTAATCTGAGTGTTTATTGAGTGAAAGCCAATATTTAGCAATATCAAAAGTATTAGGGAGGTAAGTATCAACTCTCTCGTGAAAAAAGAAATCCTAGATTTCGTTTAGTTTCAGACATTTTCGTAAATATTTAATGGAGTTATGCCCCCTTTCGACTTATGAAATACGAAAAATATTAGTTTTCCGCACCTTTTTTCGCAGTCTCAAGATATTATACTGAAAATTGCTACATAATTTTTTTATGAGACGTAGCAGACCAAGTTCGAGTTTCACGTATATGTGTAAACTTTTGATGGAGTTATGCCCCCTTTCGACTTAGGAAATATGAAAAATATCAGCTTTCCGCACTTTTTTTTCGCACTCCTTCAAGATATTTAAGGAAAAATCAGTTCCATTGCTTTAGTAAAAGGGGTTACAGAGCAAGTTCAAGTTTCAGACATTTTCGTAAATTTTTCATGGAGTTATGCACCCTTTCGACTTATGCAATACGAAAAATATTAGTTTTCCGCACTTTTTTTCGCAGTCTTTCAAGATATTATACTGAGAATGGCTACTCCTTCAAGATATTTAAGCGAAAATCGGTGCATCGCTTTAGTGTAAGGAGTTACAGAGCAAGTTCGAGTTTCAGACATTTTCGTCTATTTGTCATGGAGTTATGCTCCCTTTCGACTTATGCAATATATGAAAAATATTAGTTTTCCGCACTTTTTTCGCAGTCTTTCAAGATATTATACTGAGAATTGGTACATTACTTTATTATGAGAAACTACAGACCAAGTTCGGGTTTCAGGCGTTAGCGTCATTTTTTGATGTAGTTATGTCCCCGTTTGACTTGTCAAATACAAACATATCAGCGTTCAAGACGTTTTCCTTCTCCTTCACCAGATGTAACTGAGACTTGGTTTATTGCTATGTTATGAGAAGTTACAGATCAAGTTCGAGCTTCAGCTGCTTTTGACAATTTTTAATGAAATTTTTGACTGTCAATCTCTAACGATCTATATCACCAGGTAGGGGACATGTATTGCAAAGCAATACTTACAAAATGCTTGCTGAATTTAGTCCTCCCACCTTTCAAGTGTGTAGCTTCAAAAGCACTGTATCTGTATACATCCGTACCTACATGATCTTCCACCCACCCCCACCCCCATTCATAGAAATGACTTTAACCCTTTAACACTCATATCAGCCAAAAACGGCTTCTGCAGTGGTCTTGAGAAATGTCCATTTGCAGACCAAGAGAAGACTATTTTTGAAAATTTACCACTGGAATGACTGGCTCAATAATCGAGCCAGCCATTCCAGTGGTATATTTTCAAAGATAGTCTTCTATTGGTCTGCAAATGGACATTTTCTATGAGAGAATTGAAATTTTCATGAACAAATTTGAGTGTTAAAGGGTTAAGTAGTTTGTAATTGTTTATGCCCTCCCTTCAATTTCTTCAGTGGAGTTCTTTATTGCGCTTTTCTTAACCGCATATCTTAAGCTTGTCCGTTCTTTAACCTTATAACCCTTACAGATATGAAAAACAACAAATTCGTTATGATATTACGAACATTTTGTTGAATATTTTGAAACTAATTTGACCGGAAAATGTTGCCTATGGCAGCAACAGGTTTTAATCAAATTGGTTTTAATATATTGAACGGCTTCCATGCTGTGATTATAGCGTTAACATGGTCTTTCAACCACAGTCTTTTCCCCAGGAAGTCTTCAAGTTCTTCTTAGTATTACTTTGCATAATGTTTCAGGATTGACTACCAACATACTTTACATTTGGATCCGACATGCTTGTCAGCTCGTGTGAATCTCGCATACACACTACAGATGCTCGGTCATTTCATGCAAGCCTGGACATGTTTCACGACTGCTCTTACTCTGAATCCTAGTGAGTGTTAATTGTCCTGGTTAGTAAGCATAGATATTGAATCTGTAGCATGATTGTTTCGGTATTTAAGCAATGAAATTTGTTGACTGTCATGCTACCATCTTTAAGGCTACATTTAGTGGTCTTGAGGAATGCCCATTTGCAGGCCAAGAGAAAAATGTTTTAGAGAATTTGCCAATGGAATTCCTGGCTCGATAACAGTGCCAGGCATTCTTGTGGTAAATTTTCTAAAAAATATTAATTCTCTTGGCCTGTAAATGGGCATTCACTAAGCAAATTTTCTTAGGTTCTTGATAAATTTGATTAGTTTGATTTTTTGTTGAAGATTGCAAGGCAGCGTTGGAGGGTCGTGCGATCGTGAACTTGCAGATGTCGAACACATTCGCTGCCTTTCAGGATATCTCTGCCTCGATGAAAGTCGGCATCACGGCGGAGCTGTTTACTAACCGCGGTGTTATCAATCAGGTAATACCACTGCAATCATCAGTATTACCAAATATCACATCCAACAGTACCATTAGTATTGGGTCTGCTATCTCAACCTCCACCATTATAGCTGTCAATATCATTAGTACAGCAATCACCACAAGTATAGTCACCACACAACCACAATTCATGACTCCTCCCTTTCCTCACTCAATCATATGACGTCATAATGAACTACGCGACATGTATGCTGATGTCATAATCATGATGCCATGAATGATTCGATTTTAGCCCCGTCATTAACGCTTAATAGTCTGACAATTACGAATTGCATGTTTTTGCTATTTAAGAAACATACTGTTGAATATTTTGAAACTAATTTGACTGGGCGCTGTTGCTGCCATAGGCAACAACAGCACCCGGTCAAATTAATTTCAAAATATTCAACAGCTTACCTGTATAGTTTTCTGGAAATTGATGGTCAGGAAGTTCAGAGATCGATCGATCCCTACACGAGCGAGGTGTGGGTGGAGCTTAGATATAGATTGGTGGGGCATAGATAAAACTGGAAAGGTTTATTATTATAATGTATGTTGTTCTATTGTGCATCATTTCATATTGCACTGTTACTGCCACCACATACTCAGCTGGGCCAATGTACACCGTTATTCATAATATTGTTATATCAGCACTACAACAATCACTTGAAGTATTGTTATCACCGTAATCAGGATGATCACTCTGAATATATAATTTATGGCCATAATCATCGTTGTCATCATCGTCAACATCATCACACCACTGACAACAATCATCATCACCATCATCACTAATCCATCATCATCACCGATGTCATCATCATCATCACAACACTGGTCACCACCACCATCAGCATCATCATCATCACTCTAATCCATCATCATCACCGCTGTCGTCATCACAACACGGATCAAAATCATCATCACCATCATCATCATCACTCTAATCCATCATCATCACCATTGTAGTCATCATCACAACACTGGCCACCATCATCATCATCATCACCATCACAACACTGGCCTCCACCACCACCACCATCATCACCACCACAACACTGGCCACCATCATCATCATCATTACCATCACAACACTGGCCACCATCATCATCATCATCATCACAACACTGGCTACCATCATCATCATCATCTTCACCACCACCACCACCACAACACTGGCCACAATCATCATCACCACTCTAATCCATCATCATCACCGCTGTCAGCATCATCACAACTCTGGTCACCATCATCATCATCACAACACTGGCCACCATCATCATCATCATCACCATCATCATCACTCTAATCCATCATCATCACTGTCGTCGTCACAACACTGGTCACCATCATCATCATCATCACTCTAATTCATCATCATCACCGCTGTCGTCATCATCACAACACTGGTCACCATCCTCCTCCTCCTCATCATCACCATCATCACTAATCCATCATCATCAATGCTGTCGTCATCATCACAACACTGGCCACCATCATCACTCTAATCCGTCATCATCACTGTCATCGTCACAACACTGGTCACCATCATCATCATCATCATCATCATCATCACTCTAATTCATCATCATCACCGCTGTCGTCGTCATCACAACACTTGTCACCATCCTCCTCCTCCTCATCATCATCATCATCACTAATCCATCATCATCAATGCTGTCGTCATCATCACAACACTGGTCACCATCATCACCATCATCATCATCACAACACTGGTCACCATCATCATCATCATAACTCTAATCCATCATCATCACTGTCGTCATCATCATCACAGCACTGGCCACCATCAGCAGTATCACCATCATCATCATCATCACCATCACAACACTGGCCACCATCATCATCACCACCACAACAATGGCCACCATCATCATCATCATCACCACCACAACACTGACCACCATCATCATCATCATCACGGACACAACACTGGGCACCATCATCATCATCATCACAGACACAACACTGGCCACCACCATCATCATCACCACAACAACACTGGCCACCATCATCACCACCACAACACTGGCCACCATCATCATCATCATCATCACCACCACCACCACAACACTGGCCACCATCATCATCATCATCATCAACACAACACTGCCCACCACCCCCACCATCATCACCACCACAACACTGACCACCATCATCATCATCATCATCATCACCACCACAACACTGGCCACCACCACCATCATCATCATCATCATCATCACCGACACAACACTGGCCACCATCATCATCATCATCATCATCATCACCACCACAACAATGGCCACCATCATCATAATCGTCACCACCACAACACTGCCCACCACCACCACCACCACCACCACCATCATCATCATCATCATCACCACCACAACACTGCCCACCATCATCATCAATATTATGGCCATCCTCATCATCATCATCATCATCATTGTAATCATCATTGTCATCATCACTCTAATCTGTCATCATCACCGTTGTCATCATCAAAACATCACCATCATCATCATATTCCGTGATAATACCAGCTTGTGTGTTATCTCTCTGTTTTCAGTTCATGAATGACCGGGTCAATGCGATGCGTGATTACCAGAGCGCTATCAAACTGGACCCGACCTACTCATTGGCATACTTCAATGCCGCTAACATCTTCTTCCACACACGACACTTTAAACAGGTAATTAACGTGTCATTATGTGATCACATGTGTTTGTTCTTGCAATATTGATGGCCCAAAATGGCCTCTGCAGTGGTCCTGAGAAATGCCCATTTGCAGACCAAGAGAACACTATTTTGGAAAATTACCACTGGAATGAGTAACCGAGCCAGTCATTCGATTGGTAAATTTTCAAAAATGGCTTTCTCTTGGTATCAATAGGGGCATTTTCTATGAGGAACTCAAAATTTTCTTGAACAAATTTTAGTGTTAAAGGGTTAAGAATAGAATCAATACTGCTCGAAATTTGAGAAAGCTATTTTTGAAAATTTCCACTGGATTGGCAATAATTTCAGTCGTAAATTAAAAAAAAATAGTCTTGCACTGCCGGCCAAAACCAAAATAGACATTCCTCCATGCCACTGCAGATGTCAGTTTTGTCCGGTTTGATCATTAAATGTTTAACACATATAGTTAACAGACACATTTGCCAGTAACATTGAAATTTAGATTCTGGAAATTCAGGTTTCAAAGTTTCAAATCGATTTCACCACATATAAAGTGGGCAGAACTTAGCTAGAAATGCACAGGGCATAGCGAGAGTGGCCTCACTC
Source organism: Chaetoderma sp. LZ-2023a (assembly GCA_034401795.1). Lineage (NCBI taxonomy): Eukaryota > Metazoa > Mollusca > Caudofoveata > Chaetodermatida > Chaetodermatidae > Chaetoderma > Chaetoderma sp. LZ-2023a. Next base: position 38,561,185 of record CM067366.1, read on the forward strand.
TATTGGTTTTACTGGAAAAGCTAAGATGGCCACAGGGACTAATTTGAGTGGGGGCTGTTGTTGGTATGGAATCAACACCTCTCAGTCAAATTTGTTTCAAAATTTTCAATAGAATATTTTCATAAAGTGTAAATTCAGTAAAAACATACAAATCGTACACATTCGTGATCGAATTTTTGATTTTCGTAGCCGATGTCATTTTGATTGTGATACCTAATATGTGGCGTTTTTGATTATGACATCAGATACTTGAGTGACAGATTAAATCCCTCTATGAAGTTAAACATATAACAAAATGGATACATGGACCTTTCTGTGCTACTGTATCAGTAATCTATATATATATATACCTGTGTTTTTGATTTCTTATTCAGGCGCTGTCTTACTATGACCAGGCTGTAAAGTATAACCCGAATGATGAGTCTGCTCTACTCAATAGGGCCATCGCTAAGGTGAGAATACTTCATTAACCTTTAACACAGTCAAAAACCATTTCTGCAGTCGTCTTGAGAAATGTACATTTGCAAAACCAAGAGAAGGCTATTTTTGAAAATTTACCACTGGAATGACTGGTTCGATAAACAAGCCGGTCATTCCAGTGAAAGATTTTCAAAAATAGCCTTCTCTTGGTCTGCAAATGGACAATTTCTTTGAAATAAGTGAAATTTTCTTTGAACAAATTTGAGGAGTAAAGAGTTAAGCAGTGAAGTTGAAAATTTGTATGTTACTTTCGTGTGATAACTAATGTTCATTTTGGAAACAATGTTGCTGAAAGTTGTTCAGCTTTCAGCAACATTGTCTCCAATATATGTTTCAGTCTGTCTTCTGGTGATGCTGTCATATCTAACTTTGTAAGATCAGTTAACGGAACATTTAACCCGTTTCTTGCCAAAGACATCAAGGAACATACCTGTAATATATAAATAATTGGCTATGTGCAAAAGAAACAGCACATTTTGAATATTTTTCACTGACCAGCTTATTAAATCTCCATCGTTTTTCCAACTTTTGTCTTTAAAAATTCACATCCGCTATTAAATTTAAGAAATTCTGGTAAGCTTAAAGGTCTTGTGAGGACTTGCGGTCGATAACGAGTTTCAATTAATTTTATGGTCTACTACACCATTTAAACACAATAGCGTCGTTTTGGAGTGCAAGAAATATGTTAGGCAGCCCAAATAACGAGATTAAATGACATCTCAATCTGAATCACATCACCACTCGCTGTGACGTCACACTGGGAACAGCGCTGTGAGCTGGGCCAATATTTCTCTGTCTGTAGTACAAAGGTAACATATTTTAAAACGTGCGTTTAACAGGATAGACTTCACCTACCATAACATAAATTATGTCAGGTTGAAGGTAAATCTTTATTTATTGATATTTACTCATTTTTAATGGTTTCATGGATAGCTATATTCGCATAATAATAGGCCTATAACTACGGTAAACCATGGGCAGGGCTAAAAATCGGCAATATTTCAATGCATGTGACAAATACTCTGTAGTCTAATAGGCTTAATTGCGGATCCATTACCATTCCTGAAAGGACTGGGTGTACTATGTAATATCTGGGATGGATGGATGTGAGTGTGATGATCGAGGTGGGTGGGAGAGGTTGACGATGGCTGTAATTGTACTATTATTCATATCTAAATGTATATGCTACAGAGTGCAGTTACAACTTTTTCTGAAGATTACGAATGTACAATGAGTGTGTCCTATGTGAAATTTCCCGTGATTACTGATTAGAATGTAATTGTTTACCTATAAGCTTTTGGCAATGTGTTTGTATAATAATAATGTAGAGGCATGTACTGGTCAACACATACGTTGGTGTGTGTGTGTGTGGGGGTGGGGCGTTACGCCTGTGACAACCATATGAACTATATCATTTTCAAACCAACTTCTTCCTTGTATGGAAGTATCATACACTCATATTTCAATGTTATGAAAAAGCAAAACTGTAGCGGATGAACAAATTTTAAATAGGTAGGTGAACTGACAGATGTTCAGAGGTCTCTAGCGTATCATCTTTACTTACAGTGCAGCTCATAAATAAGTTTAAATGCTTCCAAAGCAAAAACACAAATATGTTAGTTAGAACCATATGAACACGATACAAGAAACGTTATGTTGAATATTTTGAATACAATTTGGGTTGAAATCCAACCCAATTATGTTCAAAATATTCAACAGTATATGTTATTTAAGTTGTACTATAAGCGTGTGGTCGGCAGTGAAAGCCTCGCTACGCACCTCGACCGCTGCCTAAATTGTAAACAAACCGTGTACTGTCAATAATATGTCAATGTAGACTATACGCAAATAGATTAGTTTAGATTATATTTATATTTACCCAACATTTTAGTTAATTTTAAACACATAACTGGAGTAAATGCTATATTGCAATCATAAATTTATTCATAAGCCTACACAATGGTAAATTGCAATCGTACGTGCACTGAGCGGTGTAGGCCTACTTAACTATCATTTAAAAAGTTGTACATTTGTGTACATGCATGCCTATCATCTATGCAAAATCTCTGCAGTCAATCCAGAAAGATAAGATATATATGTATTTGTAGAATTGTATTCCAAGAAGTGTGTGGGTGGGTTTGATTAAATATAGCCTAATTCACTCACGTACACGAAATCCGATGTTACTGTCACCTCTAACAGGCCTATACAATACACATTAGAATTGTGATGTCAGGCACCTTGAGGTCTGTCCGTTAAGTTTAATCAACAAAAATATCATTAACTTCGATATTATTGAACATTTGTGCATGCGTCACTGTAATGCATGTAGGCCAGAATTCGTTGGTCATATAGTACCGTACGCGTCAACAGCTGTCAAAATCCGTAGCCTTCACTACAACATAGAATACTGAACAGGCTAGCTACCATTGACGCAAAATTTAGTATGAACGCTGTCGCTATAACACTAATAAATAAATAAATAAATAATATTCATTCCATCGAGTCTGACTAACCTAGCATATAACTATTCATTAGTAAAATGCTTGTCATTACAAAAACTAAGTGCTGCGAAAACATGTAATTTTTATATTCTTACAACTTTTCCTTAGCATTCTGAAGCTTTTTTGGTTAAATTTGACTTAAGCGTGGCACGTCATTCAGGCCGTTCATGCGCCCTCGTTGCCAGGTAATGACGTATCGCTCTACCGTATTTACCAAATTGTTTCAGTTTCACATTCAGTGCACCACGGGTGCTTTGAATACAGAAATAGGAAAAGTATTCAGCTCAAATGGTTAAAAAAAAACGGCTGCTATGTCTTCACATTAAATAACACTTAATATTTACAAAAAGTCAGCTAAATGTAAATTCAATTTATAAAATTCGTAATATCCGATATTGGACTAAAATTCAAGACCATGTCAAAAACGCTGTAAATAATGACTTACGCTTTGTAGTTGGAGGGCATAAGTTACGCCCGATTTTATGCAGGTGCGTAAGTTATGCCCCTTTCGTGAATACCGACATACGCCACTTTTGGGGGCTTACGCCCAAGTTTCGCCTTTTCTAGGGCATAAGCCCTCTTTGTGAATACGGCCCCAGCAGGGTATCCCCAGGAATTGCGAAAAATAATTATAATTTTAATTCGAAAGTTTATATAACAAAAACACCAATATTTAAATATGCATTTAATAACCATTAAATGCAGAGTCTAATAACATTTCCGACAATATATATATTTGGTTTGATCTGGCATTAAAACTTTAAAAACTGTATTGTTAGTTGCAACAAGTCGGTCGGTCAATTTTTTGACAATTTTGTCAAAGCTCCCTATGTCACAACTATACTTGTTTATTTTCAACCAAATTTTGAAGGTTATGGTACAAGATGCTACTGGAGCGCTGGAGGATTTCAAGATGGCCGTCAAACTGAGCCCACATTCCGCTCATATTTACTTTAACCGTGGTAATCTGTATGCTTCCATGAAACAGTATAAGTCTGCTGAGAAAGACTATACAAAGTGTAAGTATACAAGCTTGTGGAAGGAATGCTGGGAAATTATGGTGAAGCTTTGGAGTATGGCAGACAGATTATTATGTTACTAAGTCAAAAAGGCTATGATGCTTTTAATTTGGATTATTTTCAATAAAAAATATATTAGAAATAGAAAGAAACTCCTTTTAAGTATTCCTAGAGTGTTATAATTTGCTAAAGATGGCAATTCATGATACCATTGGAGGGATCTGACTTGTCACTCAAGTATCTGACATCATGATCTATTACGTCACATGTTAGCTGATGTCACAATCATAATGACATAGCTCCATCACGAAAATCGAAAAGTCTGTCACAAATGTGTATGAATTGTACGTTTTTTTAAACAAACAATTTACTAACCATTCTGTTGAAATTTTGTAACTAATTTGACTGGAAGCATGCCAGCAACAACAGTCATACTTGTATAGGTATCTTGAAATTTAGATTCTATGAAGTCAGGTTTAAGTGTCTAATCAATTTCAACATGTGAAAAAGTGGGTGGAG